>LR738714.1:444319560-444395704 GCA_902687465.1 Secale cereale
AAGGAGATGGAGGCATGAACCAAGTACTGTTCAAGAAAGAAAAGCCTTGTCGGGGAGCAAACAATCTATGAAAGCTAAGTTACCAAAGTTTGAGTAATTCAAATTTTTCAAATTTTTTAGTTGTCTTCCTTGAACAACCACACTTTGTATGGAAAACCTGTGCGCGGAGGAACCTACCCGTGACTAGCCGCACCCTTACTTTGTTTCGAGCATGCTCAACGACTTAAGTGAGCTGCGACAAGTGTCGCGCCCTTACTTCGTTTTCGAGTTCGCTGAGCAATCTAAGTGCGTTGCGGCTAGCTGCGGCAAGGTTTCTTGCCGGCAAAGGTATTGCCAGCAGGCTGCTAAGAGTCCAGCACTCAGCGCTCGCGGCAAGGGTCCTTTGCCGGCGAGTTCCCTAAAAACGTGGGGTGAAATGCATACAAAGTGAAAGGACCAAAAGCAAGGGAGATAACACTGCATTGATTACCCCAAAATAAAAGTGTATATTACAAAGATAGCTTGCCGCTGTTCTAATCAACTATTGCCTATGACTTAATTGGCAGCGACAAAGGAAGCAGAAAGAAAGGAATCTAATCTGCGCGGTCGCCTTCACGCCTCGTGATCTTGCCCACCTTGGCAACGATGTGGGCAACTTGCGCCTTCAACGCCTCCTGGTCAGCTTCGGGCGGCAAGGTGCGGAGGACATTGACGAGGTTGATGCCGGGGTTGCGGTAGACGATCTTCGACAAGACCCGCTCCATGGTGCCCATGCAGAGCCGACGCGCCTCGTCGGCCAGCTGCACGGGGATCTTTTCCCGCAGCCGCGCAAGCGCCGGCGCAATTCCCCTGAAGAACAGACTCAACTTGGCGTTGTGGGGGAGACTCTCGTCCGGGGAGTACACGAGATGCTCCGCCCTCAGCGCCATCATCTCCATGTCAATATTGGCAGCGGAGGTGACCAGCTCATCAGTCCACTGCTCCACTGCCAGGTTGAAGTTTTTCGCCGAGACGGTGGCGCTCTCCACGAAGGCCCTTTCCTTGCAGAGTTCGTCCTTCAGCTTCGTCTCGCGGTCCCGGGCGGCGTCGAGCGAGTCAGTCAAGGTGGAAACCTTCAGCTCTAAGTCAGCGATGGAGTTCCTGGCGTCAGAGAGCTCTTTGCCCTTCTCGGAGAGATGTACCTGCAGCTCAGAGTTGGTGTGGGCATCTTTCTCCCGCTCCACGTTGAGCGCAGTGACCCTCTCCTCGCTCGCCTTCAGGTACAGCTCCGTCTGCGCCACCTTGGCCTCCAGGTCCTTCTTGGCGGTCTCTGCGGCGGCTGCGGCGTTCCTCGCCTCCTTCAGAGCCCCGCCAATGGCCTGCTCCCGGGCGGCGAGGTCGTCCTCGTGGGCATCGAGGTCAACCTTCCGCTGGTTGAGTACTCCTTCCCGCCGAGACAACTCCTCGGCGGCCAATCGTTGCTGCTCCTCGGCCTCAGCTTTTTCAAGGAGGAAGGCTTGCTGCGCCCCGGCAAGCTCTTCACGCTCCTCTGCCAAGTTGCGGAGGGTCGCCTGGTTGGCGGCGCGGAGCTCCGCGGCGCGCTTCTCCAGATCAGCTCCAGCCTTGGCAGCCAGAGCCTCCCGAGACTCCAACTTCGCCTGCCTGGCCCGATACAAGGCCAGGAGCCGACGAAGGAGTCTCTCCTCTTCGGGCTCGTCGCTGCTGTCGGGCGCTTCAACAACCTTCAATCCAGCGGAGGCGAGGACCTCTCCGTCAAAGGTCTCTCCCTCCGCGGGTGCCCGAGACGAGGACGCCCACGGGACTTGAATAAAGACCCCGTTGGCGGCCTCCAAGTAGACGCCCGACCGGTCCGCGGAGGCGGAGGGGTCGGCGGCCGGTGCAGCGTCCGGCGCTCCCACAGCCTCCGGGCCAGCGGTATGGTCGCCGGTCCCTTCCCCTGCAGCGGCATCGGCGGTTGGGGCGGTCTCCTCGACGGCCGGCTCGTCAGCTCCAGCCACCTCCTCGCCGGTAGTGGCGTTGCCGCCGTCGCCATGCACGCCCTCCTCGCCGGTGGTCTCCGTTTCCATCCGCTCCGGTGCAGGAGGATCTAGCAGAAGAAAAAGAAAAAAAAGAATCAAGCAAATATCCAAAAAGACAAATCCAAGAAGAAGAAATTGCAAGGTTTACCTTCGCGGACTTCTTCGACGACGGGGTCCCTCACCGGGGAATTCTCCCTTGGCGGCGGAGTAGTGGCCCCTGCTGGCGGAGGGCCGCCTGTGCCCTCCCTTGGCGGGCTGCTCACCCTTGTCGGGCTGCTCACGCTTGGCGGGGTACTCGCCCTTGGCGGAGTGCCCGTCCTTGGCGGAGCGTTCTCCCTTGCCGGGGAGTTCATCCTTGGCGGGGAGGGTGGAGCAAGTGGCTCGTCGGGGGCGACCTCCTGGTGCTCCTGCGGCTGCGGCTCCACTTCTGCACAAGACAACAAGACATCAACCAAGATGATAACCTCAAGCGCACCCGTCAAGCAGAAAGATAAATACCATACTTACGCTGGGGGCTGCGCTGGGGGCTGCTCCTCGGAGCAGCAGGCTGATCCGGCAAGCTCGTCGCCGGCGCGTCGCTTGTCACCACGACGGGCTCGTCGTCCTCAATGTTGACCACAGGGATCTTGGCCCTCTTCGCCATCCGCTGGATCAAGGTCCTGCGAAGCAAAACAAAAACAAGATCAGAACCAAGCAAGGAAAATCAAGACAAAATCAAAGAAACTAAAAGAATTGCAAGTACTTACTCCTCTTCTTCTTCGTCGGAGCTGAGGGCGGAGAAGTCAAACTCCGCCTGGTGCGCTTCCGCGCGAGGAGCAGGAGGAGAAGGCTCCCTCGGGCGCTTGGCGGTCTCCGGGGCTGTGGGCTGTGAAGACCCGGCCCCCGTCGTCGCCGAGGACCGAGGGGCAGAAGGAGCACCCGCTCCGCTCCGAGAAGATCCCCCTCCGCTTGGCGCTCGAGCACGGGGCGCCTCCTTGACGACTTCGCTCGTCTTGGTGGCGCGCGTCGCACGGCGCGCCGGCTGCTGTCGAGGCGCCTGCGGCCTCGCCGTCTAAGTTGCCTTGCGGAGGCGCTTCTTCGGTTGCTGCGGAGGGCTTGGCGGAGGCGGAGAGTTCTCCGAGGATGAGGAGGCATCGTCGTCAAGATTCAGAGATCCACCAGAGTCTTCATCGGAATCTCCAGCCTCGGCGTCCTCCTCCTCCTCGACGGGCCCGCTGGACTCAGTGCCATGACCGGCGGCCTCGCTCCTCCCGGCAACCTCGCTCGTCCCGGCAAGCTTCACGGAAGGCTCCCCGGCAAACTCCTCGGGCGCGATCTTCAGCAGCTTGAGGATTTCCGCCTCCTCTGCTTGACTCACTGTGTCCGCGGCCTCTGCCTCGTCCACAGTGTATCCAAATTCGCCCGCAGCCGCAGCTGCGGCGGCCTCCTCCATCCTGGAGGCGATGTAAGCTACATCCCGGTCAGTAGTATCCCGGATGAGGCCCTTCTTCTCCTCGGCGTTTCGGGGCTTCTCGACCAAGTTGTCGAAGAAGGTCAGCACGGTCTCCGGTGGAGGCTCCAGCCAAGTGGGGACAACGCCATGGGAGTCGCACTCGGGCATCATCGCGTGTTTGGAATCGCGGGCAGTGCTGTTGCACAGCGGAACCACTCCCCGGGAAGGTTTGGACCACTCCGGGTGGGCGGGGTCATGCTTGAAGAGCTCCCGAACCATCCCCTTCAACTCCAAGACGGTGAAGTTGTAGTTCAATCCAGGGCGCAGCCTCATGATGTCTGCCGCATTGCCGAATTCCCAGGCGGGCCTCTTCCTTTCTTGTAAAGGGGCGATGCGGCGGCGGAGGAAATCTGCTCCAACTTCTCCAACAGTCAGATTGGCGACCCGGAGACGAATGATCCTAATGAGGGCGATCTGAAGCTTGCTGTCCTCCGGGGCCAATTCACTCCAATCCCTGCCGCGCACTATGGCAGTCTTGCGCGGCGAGGTAAAGGGCTCAGGATTAGCTTCCAGCACCCAACACCAATCGGCTCTCCACTCCTCCCACTTACCGCGGAGCTCTCCCTTCAAGTACGCCTCCTTCTTGTTCAGCCTGAAGATCCAGGAGATGCCGCCAGAGAGGGGAGCACCGGACTCTACTCTAGGCATGAAGAAGTGGTGGAAAAGAGCTACATTTGGATGAACCCCAACATAGTTTTCGCACAGATGTGCGAAAACGGCCATCGTAAGGATGGCGTTGGGGGTGAAATCTAGGAGCTGGAGGCCATACGTATTCATTACATCACAAAAGAACTCCGAGTACGGAGGGCACATACCATAATGGAAGAATGCGGCAAAGAAAAGTACCCGCCGGGGAACATGTCAGCGGCGACGGCGGGGAGGACTCTGGTGCGGGGATGAGCTTTGGTCTCCCTCGCCCAGAACAAATAGTATTTGTCCCGCAGCCCCCTCGCGCCAAGCCTCAGCGCGAAGACCACGCACTTCTTCTGCAGGGCTGCCAGCTTCGCCGCCTGCTCGGACTTCTCCTTCTTGGCCTTGTCACTCTTCGCCTTGTCGCTCTTTGGAGCCATGGCGGGGGCGGCGAGGAAAGAGGCGAGGAGGTCGACGGTGCCGCGGATGCGGGAGACGGCGGAGGAAGGGAGGGGCTTGGCTCTCTGTCGACCTTTGGGAGGCGGAGGGCGACGGGGGTTTCTGGAGAATCAAGGCGCAATGAAGACGATGGAGGGAACTGCCCCTGCTTCCTCTGCTTTTAAGGGGGAATTGGGGGACGTTCCGCATTTCCCATTAAAGAACAGGCCACGATCTCTCCCACGACGCCGCAATCGACGCGTGCCGTTAGGGAGGGATGCGGCGGATACGGAAGGGGATACGGCTTGCCGTGGGCCGCGCGTGCCCGTGCATTGTCTTGGGCCTGGCCCAACAGCGCTCGGCACCGTGTGTGGCCCAGGCCCGGGGGCTCCTGTCGGTGTACTAAGATAGGGGTACCTTAGTACCCCAACTTGTGCACGGGCAGTAGCAGCTTCCCGTGGCAGGGCTTACCACGTGCTCGCCAAGAACCGTTCTGGTCCCTATGAAGCCATTCAAGAACAAAGTATACAAGTCAGAAGATTAAGGCCCCGGCAAGAGGAGCTTGCCGGGAAGGCCGCACCAGGCTCAAGGTTATCACTTTAGCACAAGACCCTGGTAAGAGGAGCTTGCCAGGAAGGCCAAGGAATACATATCTCAAGGGATGCCTCGGCGCATCATGCGCCCCGGCAGGACCCGGAGAGCGACAAGCTTCCGGGCCCGGCAAGATCACGACCCCGGCAAGGTGCTTGCCGGGGAAACCTACGCTGTGTGCCCGCGCTCCAGCTCATCGGCCCACGCGTCGCCCTGGGGCCCTTCCAGGGGCACGTGTCAAACGGCTGTGCAGCCTGGGGCACACGGTGGCAAACCACGGTGACGAGGCTACCGCCGTGGCGAACGGAGAAGCACGGACGGACGCTTTTGGGGGCGACGGCGACAGGCATTTAATGCCCTTGTCCCCACTGTCAAAGTTAGGTGAAGACCACTGTTCATATACTGTTCATGCACTGTTACAACTACCACCAAATTTACACTTTTACCCTCCTCTACGTTAACACCTGTCGGTGACCCCTTTGAGCTATAAAAGGAGGTCCATGCACAACGTAGAGGGGGTTCGAAACCTAGACAACTCTCTCGCTCGGTGTAGCTAGTACTGCAGATCTTCAAGCTCCCGAGCTCAAGAACTCAATACAACCTAAGCAGGAGTAGGGTTTTACGCGCCCGCGCGGCCCGAACCTGGGTAAAACTGCCCGCGTTTGCCCCTCGATCTGCTCTCCGTGCTCCCTCCGCCCCCTTACCGCAACGTAGAAGGGGCTCCGGTCCCATAGGTGTTCGTGGGAGGACAGTTTCCCCCGACACACTGGTATACGTGGTCTTCACGGGGATAAAGTGGGCTACTTTAGTCAAGCGATCCACTACTACCCAGATTGAATCATATCCCGACTTGGTCCTGGGCAATCCGGTGATAAAATCCATGCCAAGCTTCTCCCACTTCCATTCGGGTATCGGCATAGGCTGTAGCAATCCCGCTCGCTTTTGATGCTCTGCTTTTACTCTCTGGCATACATCACATACAGCTACATACTCGGCAATATCCTTCTTCATTCCCGTCCACTAGAAACGTTCCTTCAAATCCAAATACATCTTGGTGTTTCCGGGGTGTATCGAGTATGGCGAATCATGTGCTTCCTGCAGTATCAACTTCCTGATCTCTGGGTCGTTGGGCACATAGATTCGATCCTCAAACCACAAGGTGTCGTGCTCATCCTCACGAAATCCTTTGGCTTTTCCTTCACTCATCCTTTTCCTTATCTCAGCAATCTCTTTGTCCTCCTTCTGGGCTTCGTGTATCTTTCCCAGCAATGTCGACTAAACCTCCAAATTTGCGACAAAACTTCTAGGAACTATCTCCAAACGAAGCTCCCTGAGATCTTCTGCTATCTCCTGGGGTAATCCCCCATTTACTAAGGTATTTGCATAACTCTTCCGGCTCAGAGCGTCTGCAACAACATTGGCCTTTCCTGGGTGATAGTGTAGCTTCATATCATAATCATTTATAAGCTCTAACCATCTCCTATGTCTGAGGTTCAGCTCCTTCTGAGTGAAAATGTACTTCAAACTCTTGTGATCCGTGTACACATCCCAACGATTTCCAATAAGAAAATGTCTCCAGGTTTTGAGTGCGTGCACTACAGCTGCTAACTCCAGATCGTGCGTCGCATAATTCAACTCGTGCGATCGCAGTTGACGGGATACATAAGAAACAACTCTTCCATCCTACATTACTCCTCCAAGTCCTAAGCATGAAGCATCGCGGTATACTTGGAAATCCTTACGTATATCTGGTAATATCAGCACTGAGGCTGTCGTCAATCATTTCTTCAACTCTTGGAAACTCTCTTTGCACTCCTCAGTCCAATCGAACTTTGTCTCCTTCTTCAACAATGCCTTCATTGGCTTAGCAATCTTGGAGACATTTTCTATGAACCTCCGGTAGTATCCCGCGAGTCCAAGAAAACTACGGATTTCTCCAACTGACGTGGGTGCCAACCATTCAGTGACTGCCTGCACTTTGACGGGGTCCACTGCTATACCTTCTCTCGATATAACATGCCCTAAGAATCCAACTTCCTTCAACCAAAACTCACATTTGCTAAACTTGGCATACAACTGATGCTCTCTGAGCTTCTCCAATACCAAACGCAATGCTCTGCATGTTCCTCTTCATCCTTCGAGTACACCAAAATGTCATCAATGAATACCACGACAAACTTATCCAAGAACTCCATGAACACCTTGCTCATCATACTCATGAAATAGGCAGGGGCGTTAGTCAATCCAAATGACATAACCGTGTACTCATATAGCCCGTACCTTTTGGTGAAGGATGTCTTGGGTATATCCTTCTCTCGGATCTTCAACTGGTGGTATCCAGATCGTAGATCGATCTTGGAGAATACTTTCGCTCCCTGGAGTTGGTCGAACAAATCATTGATCATCGGCAGCGGGTACTTATTCTTAATAGTCAATTCATTCAGTGCACGATAATCAACGACCATTCTTAAAGATCCATCCTTCTTCTCGACCAAAAGCACTGGGGCTCCCCAAGGTGATGAACTTCGGCGAATAAATCCTTTCTCCAATAACTCCTTAATCTGCTTCTTGATCTCCTCCAGATCATTTGCTGGCATCCGATACGGTCTCTTAGATATTGATCCGGTGCCAGGCAACAGCTCAATCAAAAACTCAATATCCCTATCTGGTGGCATGCCTCATAACTCCTCTTGAAACACATCCGGATAATCCTTTACTACCGGCACTTCCTCCTGAACAACGCCCGTGAGAGAATGTGCTTGTGTCCGTATAGGCGAATGCCTAGATACATACTTAATCCTTTTTCCCTCCGGGGTGGTAAGCAAAATAGACTTGCTGGCACAATCGATGTTACCTCCATACTTTGATAGCCAACCCATACCTAATATCACGTCCCATCCTTGTGACTCCAAAACTATTAGGTCTGAGGGGAAAACATGGCGTCCAATGGACAATGGCATCTGAAAACATCCTTGATTTGCCACATATTCCACTCCAGGTGAACTTACTAACATGGGGGCCATGAGGACTCTAGTGGACAACTTATGTCTATTAACGAATCCCCTTGAAATGTATGAATGCGATGCACCAGTATCGAAAAGAAGTACTGCGGTAAATGACTTAACCAAAAACTTACTGATCACCGCATCTGATTGATCTTCAACCTCCTCCACGGTCACGTGGTTCACTTGTCCTTTGTTGAACGGGTTGGGCTTCTTCTTGTCGTCCATTGTCGTTCCCATTCTTAGCTTCAGGGCACTCCATGGTATAGTGTCCATTCTTCCCGCACTTGAAACAGGTGACGTGGCTCAAATCCCTCTTGGCGGGTGTGGATGGAGTAGAGTGGTTCTGATTATTGTTTGCTCCATTCCCATTCCCATTCTTGGAGCCATTGTGGTTGTGCGAACTTCCTCCAGTGTGGTTGTGGCTTCCATGGTTATGGGTGTATCCTCCCGAATTCGGATTGAATCAGGGCTTCTACTGGGCTCCAGAATTATTCCTTCCTTGTCCATACTTCCTCTTGCGGCTCTCAATCTGCTGCTCCTTCCCTTCAATCATAAGAGCTTTATCTACCAACTCCTGGTAGTTGTTGAAAGTTGCCACCATCAACTGTACGCTCATCTCATCATTCAGCCCTTCCATAAATCTCTCCTGCTTAGCAGCATTTGTGGCCACATCATCTGGGGCATAACGAGATAGGGTACTAAAATCATCCACGTACTGAGCCACAGTACGATTTCCTTGGCGCAAGTTGCGAAACTCCCGCTTCTTCATGCTCATAGCTCCAGTCGAGACATGGGCAGTACAGAAAGCTTGCTGAAACTGCTCCCAAGTGACATTGGCTATAGGGAAGGTGGCTGTGTAATTCTCCCACCATGCTGCGGCTGGTCCAGACAACTGGTGTGGGGCAAATCGCACTTTCTCAGCATCCAAGCAATTGGCGATGGTCAAATCCCTTCCAATCTTGCGCAGCCAGTCATCATCAACTATTGGTTCAATGCTGCTCGCAAACACCGGTGGTTGCAACCTTAAGAAACGTGTCAGGTTGTCCACGGGTGGTGGTGGTGGTGGAGGGTTGTTGTTGTTCTGGTTGTTCTGAGTGTTCTGGACAAGAAGTTGCATCAAAGTGTTCTGCTGCTGGATCAACTGAGTGAGCTCAGGGGGAAACTCAAATCCGGGCTCACGTCTTGGAGGCATCTGATGGGTGTAGAGGGAAGAGATTAGAATAGAATTGAGGTCTAAGGGAAAATCACTACCCATATGCACATGATACAAACACAATCATATCACACCAATCAATTTCAAGCAAGGTCTTACAAGATCTAACTAATGTTACAAAGTGCTCTAAAAACTACTTTGTGGGGGAAACTACTAGTCATAGGGTAGTCATCTAGAAATTTTGATCGGCGGAAGATTCCATGATGTCTGCTCCAGCTTCGTCTTCATAGTCTTCGACTTCACTATCATCGGGGTCTGAATCCATGTCGTCGATGATGATGTAATCTTCAAGACGAATCTCCATGGGTTCTTCTTCCTCTTCTTCTCCTCCTGGTGCTGGATCTCCCATGAATACTCCTAGCTTCCTTGTCAAATCATCATTCTTCTCCACTAGTATCAACATCTCCTCCTCGTATCCGTCACGAGTAGAGTTGAGTTCCTCTTCTAGCTCCAAGTTCCTGGTTAGTGCCTTCTTCAAATCTATCATCCCAGCGCACATCTGGTGGTCCTGTCATCGAGTGTGCTGGTTTAACTCCTGGATGAACGTTGCAATGGACCTGTCCTTCCGGGTGCTAATCAAGTCCCAACGCTCATCTCGACGTCCACAAATCTGGTAGATGGTGTCCTTCAGCTCCTGCTTGTAGACTTCTCCGATCCTTCCCATAGTGATGTGGGCTGCCATACTCTTGCATAGGCTCCAGGTTGGTGCATCAAATGAAAACTCTATTGGATCGGTGGATGGTGCGAAGGTTCTCCCGGGGATTTGAACTTGAATGCTCCATCGCTCCTCTTCTGGTAAGGTGGCGGTGTAGGTCCCGATAAAGCTTGGTATTCCTATGTTCAGGTACCTAGTGACTTCCTTCAAGTGTCGTCCAAAAGGTGTGTCTTCATCTGGTTGCGTGAACTTGTTCCTGGGGTCCACCATCATAAAGAAGTAGAAAATGGAGAGGAGTCAGAAATGAGTAGAGAAGAGTGACCTAGGGTTTATCTTAGTGGTCGTGTCCTACAGTCAGCATGTGCTCTGATACCATCTTGTAGCGACCATGATCCGAATGGACCGAAGTCTCTGTGTTTCAGTGTCATCCCTGGATCGGTAATGCTGACACACACAGTACTTGAAGGATTTATAACAGAGTGGCAATCACACACTTATTACATCGAATGTCTCCAAAGAGAACTTATTACAAAAGTCTATGGCTTAAGGCCATCTAACAAAATAACAGCGGAAGGCTTGGAAGATAAGTGAGTCCATCAACTCCAACGGCATAGCGGAGTGCATGACAAACGACCTAGAACGTCTTACTCCTCGTCTAAAAAGTCTACAACGTAATATGTTGCAGCCCGAAACGGGTTAGCACATGGAATATGCTGGCAAGATAGCACAAAAGATGCAAGTAAAAAAATAAAGGCTACACTATATGTATATTTGGCTGGTGGAGGCTCTAGGGTTAAAGTTTTTGCGTAAAGCCAATTTTTCCCTACAACAAAGGATTTTTTTTATTTTAACTATCATGGTAGTTGAAACATCATTGAGAAGGTACCTCCAACTCAATCCCAAATTAAAGTAATCATTAACCCAACAAATTTAGCTTTAGAGTGATGAGATCAACCAATAATTCAAGTACTAGATACTCAAGATTGTCCATAACCGGGGACACGGCTAATCATGATCAGTTTGTACACTCTGCAGAGGTTTGTGCACTTTTCCCCACAAGACTCGATCTCCTCCATTGGTTTTCTCGCACTGCATGGTGTTTGAGAAACGGATGACCGAGACACAGTCTTTCGGAAGCATTTACTCTTTACCCCAGGTGGACTCGTACATCTATTTTCCCCTACATTTGCTAGTCCACCATGAAAGAGCTCACACAACTTACTCATACTATGCCTGAGCCCATAATGGCATTGTGGCTGCACATGGAAGTTTCTAGCATGAATAGTTTTATGATCCCTTTGAGCCTGGGTGGCATTCCATAGGAAAAATCACATGGAACCCCGCGATTTCCTAGGACAACACTGGATTCTCCAGGTGCCCTGCAACCAATCTACCCAGATGTGTATTCAAGTAGCCACCTTAAGTTGAACCATTAATTAACAACTCACATCTGTCATGGCTTTCACTCAAACCCAAACCACGTCTACGAGCATAGCTTGGCAACCTAAGCAAACGTAGAAGTAACTCCCAGGGGTTTGAAAATAATGCAGGTAATAGGTTCTACCTCAATCTACTTCCCAGTCCCACAAGTTATCAGATCCTACTCATGCAATGTGTGAGGATTTGATCTAATGCATAAAAACTGGGTAATAAAAGGTATGATCAAAGTGTTACCTGCCTTGCTGACGATTCGCAAAACCTAGAGACTCGTAGTAGCAAGCTTCACAGTCCGGGTATTCTATCGCAAACCAACAATATCATACATAAGCAAACAAGCAATGATGCACAAACAAAGCTCCAAAAGATAAGATCTAACCAGAAAGTTCAACTTAAGAACTCCGGTTTGCAAAAAGAATCAAATCGAAAGAAGCAACGAAACTCAAACTGTGAAAGGAACGAGGTTCCTTTACTAGTTTGATCTAGAGTCAAATTTTACAGTAGCCAAAACTTTGTTCAAGTTGGTTAAACGGAAAGAGGGTGTCGAGACGAAGATCTGGGATTTTGAATCACCTGATTCCGACCCTCGAGCGAAAAGAAAAACGAAAAACAAGATCAGGGCAGAAATCGTGATTGAAAATAATCGTGGATAAATACCCCGAAAAAGAAAACTGACGAACAGGCTAACGAGCGTATGTTCGCTGTCTGCAGCTAACGGGCGAACAACGTTCGTTAAAATGAACGTACGGACGAACGTCCGCTAAATAACTAAACCGGAGAAAAAAAACCGATCTAATCTAAAAAAACGAATCTAGGGTTTCTCAAAAAAAAAAACGATCGGTTCTTTAAGAAAAACCGACGGCGGCGGCGAACTCCGGCGGACGGCGGCGATGGGTCCGGTGGGATGCGGCGGCGCGGCGAACGGGGCGGCGGCGCGAGGCGCGACGGCGGCGGCGAGTGGCAGCGGCGGCGCGGCTTAAGCGGCGACGGCGCTAGGGCAAGGGCGGGGAGGGCGAGGCAGGCTGGCTGGGGGCGGAGGCTGGGCCTCGGTGGCTTTTAAAGGCCCCAGGCCAAAGGAGTCCTGGCCGAACACGGCCCAAAGGCGGTTTCCTATTTTTTTAAACGAGTCATGACGTACGAAAACTAACAAAAGAAATACTAAACAGACTCCAAAAATCCCGAAATAAATTTTCACAGTCCTCTAATAATATTTAGGACAAAGTGAACATTTTTCCCGGACCTAAATGCAATTTTGAAAAACACGTATTTTTCTTATGCAAATAAAATCACAAATAAATCCGAATAAATACCAAAAGTGATTTTAATATTTTCCTCCAATATTTCTGTTATTTTGGAGAAGTCATATTATCTCCTCTCATATATTTTGTTTAGAAATATTTTTAGGAGGGAAAAATAATTAAAACCAACACTATCCTCGTACCGGTATTCGAGTAAACTCAAATACGAAAACGGTAGAATTCCCAACTCTCTCCGTAGGTCCTTGAGTTGCTTAGAATTTTCGAGGATCGCCACGCACAAAATGCAAAGAAATATGCAATGCAGTATGATCTATTTATAACATTCCAAATTAAAAATTAGGGATGTTACAAGCTGACCTTTGCAAGTGCTCGGAGATGGCTAGCGAGCCATGAACCTAGATCTCTTCGTCAGCCATCGCGACCTAAACAGATCCAAATAATATCACAGTGTAGCCCAAAGCTGGACGCATAAGTTTGGCAAAAGCGAATGGACAAAAAACACAGAGTCTGATAGACCAAAATAGATCAAGTCATTTATATAGAAAGCAACAAACTCAATGGTCATTCATAATAATTAGGTCAAGTCATTTGTACAGAAAGAGACTGAAGATTGAGTAGTGCATTGGAGGGTAGCCGCACAGTGCAGGACACATACATTAGAGGGTAGCCGTTCAGTGCAGAAAACATATCCCACTGCTATGGATAGAAGTGTAGAAAATTACAATCCACTTATTGTGTTCTATGAGTACATCTACCGACGATAAAAGTCTCTATGAATTCCAAGGTGGTCCAACATGATATAAAGTGATCCTGGCCAAGATTATCACAATAGTGCGGTCAACCTGTGTAATCGAAAATGATTTAGAGACAACATAAGTGGTTGAAATATATATAAGCAACAAAAGAAACTACATGTGAACGATGAGAGAGTCCTGGATTAAGGGGTCCTCGGATGGCTGGATTACTTGTTATGGGCCGGACTGGTGGGCCATGAAGATTATCGCTGAAGACTATCCCTTGCATCCGGATAGGACTCCCATATGTGTAAAATAGCAACTTTAGAGTCCGAGTGTAATATTTTCCTTCCTCTGCAAGATGATCATGTACAACCCTAGGTCCCTCCGGTGCATATATAAACTGGAGGGTTTAGTCCGTAGGGACAGAATCACAATATCCTAGGTTGGACTTCAGGGTTTAGCCATTACGATCTCGAGGGAGATCAACTCTTGTAACCCTATATTCATCAAGATCAATCAAGCAGGAAGTAGGGTATTACCTCAATCGAGAGGGCCCGAACCTGGGTAAACATCGTGTCCCCAGTCTCCTATTACCATCGATCAACGCACAGTTTGGGACCCCCTACCTGAGATCCGCCGGTTTTGACACCGACATTGGTGCTTTCATTGAGAGTTCCGCTGTGTCGTCGACAGAAGGATTATTGGCTCGCTTCATCATCAACGACGGCGCTACCCCAGGGGATTTTTCCTCCCTAGCCAGCTTTTTGTGTTCGGCGGCTTCGTGCTGCGTGCCAACACAGATGGCCACCTTGAGCAGGTTGACAGCTGTCAGGCCCAAGATGCGGTTCTATCCCGATCACGTGACACATTCGTGATTGGGGCACAACCGCATTTCGGGCGCTTAGCAAGATGGATATCATTACATCGTACCATTACATACACACATGGGGGATACAACAGTTCATACAAGTCACATGAATACAACATCATCAAAATACAAGACATCCGACTACGGATGCAAACATGAAAAACACACGACATCCATCTGCTATCCCAGGTTGCCAACCCATAACCTAACCCAAGACTGACGAAGAAGGAAGAAAGAACTCCAACACAAAGGACATCGCTCTCGCGTCAAGTCATCGGAAACCTGCACCTGCAACTGTTGTTGTAGTAACTGTGAGCCACGAGGACTCAGCAATCCCATAACCATGGGTATCAAGACAATCAAAGCTAAATGGGTATGGAGAGGTAAAGTGGTGAGGTTGCAGTAGTGGCTAAGCATATGTATGGTGGCTAACTTATGAGTACAAGAATAAGATGAGCATCTACGCAAACGGTCGCAAACTAGTAATGATCGCTAAAGATCCTGAACTACCTACGAGTCAAACATAACCCCACCGTGTTCTCTTCTCAAAGTGAAAAGAGACGGTCACGGTTACTCACGCGGTTCGTGTATTTTACTTCGGATCCCCTGTCAAGTTTTCTACAGTCGGACATTAACAAATTCCAATCTGCCACATAACCGCGGACACGGCTTTCGAAAGGTCATAACCCTGCAGGGGTGTCCCAACTTAGCCCATCACAAGCTCTCACGATCAGCAGAGATAATAATAATATTACCCCTTATCTTAGGGACAATCCGATCAGGCTCGGAATCCCGGTGCACAAGACATTTCGACAATGGTAAAACAAGTCCAGCAAGTCCTCCCGGTGTGCCAACACCCTGATAGTAGCCGCTTGTATCTCGTCTCAGGCCACGTCCGGATGAGCAGTACGTACGGCAATCGAAGACCCCAGATAACTGGGTGGCACCGCAAGTGGCTCTAGTTTGGGACCAACACCATCAGCACTGGCCCCCTGTATGTAGAAGAATCCTCGGGTAGCGCTAACTCCCTATGCAATTAATTAATTAAGTTTTTATTATGTTGCAAATTAAAACCAATGTTGGGCCTTGCTGGAGGAGTTTTATTCGAAGACGACCTGTCAAGGGGTCCCCATATACCCAACCGCGTTAGGAACGCAAAATCAAGGAACATAACGCCGGTTTATCGGCTCCTAAGGTGGCATGAGTGGAACAAAACACCGAGCAAAAGGCTAAGCCTTCCACCCATTGCCAAGTATATAGGTGTGATATTCCAACAACAAGTTCCAACATGGAGCAATCTTCATCTTCACCTGCAACTAACAACGCTATAAGAGGGGCTGAGCAAGCGGGTAACATAGCCAAACAATGGTTTTGCTGGGAAGGTGTCAAAGGTTAGAGGTTTCATGGCAACAAGGAGAGGCTGACAACAAAAGATAGGTAGCGCGACATATAATGATAGCATCAAGACAACTAGCATGGCAATGATAGTAAAGGTATCCAAGGGGATGGTCATCTTGCCTGAGATCCCGCAAGGAAGAAGAACGAGTCCATAAAGTAGACGAGGAAGAAGCCATGAAGATGAACCAAGTGTAGTCGAACGAATCCTCACGAACGCAACGGAATAAGAACTAGCGAGAAGAAGCAAGTAACACGGTAAACACACCACACAAGAACATGACAAGAAGCTCAACCAAGTATGATGCAAGACAAGTCTATATGATGCAAAACATGGCAAGGGATGATGCACAGAAGAACAATCCAACCAAACAAGTTTAAATGAGGCCGGAAACAACATATAACAATTCCGGTAAGTCCTCATATGCACATTTCTAAATTGGTCCAGATCTGAACAAACATCAAGTTAAAGTTGTTAAACAGCAAGTTAACATGCACCATGATGATCTACTCGAAATTCTAGTCAAGTTTCATATAAAGTTTATTTAATTCGGAGCTACGGCCTAGAAGATATGAGCAAAACAAGTCAAACATGGCAATTATGCAAGATGCATCCAAACAACAAGCATACACACTCCAAGCATGTAAACAACATGATATTATGCAACTACATGCAAAAACACACATGTTTCATATAGGACACGCCCAAAACGGAGCAATGGTTCAACACATACACATGAAACAAGATATAACAACAAGCTGTCCAAAAACAACAATATAGCAACTTTGGAGCAAGGTATATTTATGCTACAACACCCAAACATGATACAAAAAGCATGGATGTGAAATAAACATGATTCTCAACAAGCATGAACTCAGAGCACACCCAAAAACTTGCTGGAACACAATTAAACAAGCATGGCAAGATTCAATAAGTTTACAGATTTCTCAGACTTAGTGAAAAAAACAGAGCATGGCAGAAACAACGACAAGTAGGCATGTTTGCAAGGTTGTGCAAGTCAACTTAGAGCATAACATGGCATAAGAAGATAACCAACAACAATAAGGCATGTTTATGAAGCTACTCATGGCAAGAACATGCTCATAGGATGCATAGATCACTAGCAATTCACATGGCAAAACTGAACTTATTGATAACAGGCTGACAAAAACATTTTATAGCAACTTGAGAGTAAGAAATAAATAAGCTACAACAGGCTATAATGGCAAACAAGAACATGGATGGATAGAGCATAACATGGACAATAAGACATGATCATTGGACATCCCAAAACAAGCATGGATTTGAGTGGGGCATCAAGCAAACATGACATCAGGTTTAACAGTTTCAGACTTGCAGTTTTTCAACAAGTCTCAGGAAAAACAACAGCGAGTAGGCCACTTTACAAGCTTGTTGCAAACACCACAAGGCATAACATGAAAAGTGGATTGCACCACAGCAAAGATGGTATCATTGTGCTTCTAAAACATATTGACATGTGGCATAAAAGACAAACACACCAATAGCTAAGAACAAGACAAATCAGCATCTCATAACAAGTTTCAGCACTTAACAGCCACATGCACTTTTGCAACAGAGATTAACATGGCAATATGGCACCTAACATGAATGCTACAACAACCAACATGTAGAGCACTTCACAACGACATTTTGACATATCATGCACTCCATTTGGACCAACATGCACAAAGTTATCACCTCACAAACATGCTAACATAACAACCGTTTTCAGTAGTTTTAAACATATAGCACTCTTGCAACGATGATTAGGGCATCAAGATGAACTCAAACAAGCATGCCACAGTACAACAATATGAAGAACATAACACAACGGACATTTTGACATATTACATGCTCCATTTGGGTCACCACGCAAAAAGATACAAGCACCACAACATGCACACATTTTTAATACAGAACTTGGGACTTAGTCATATAACTGAAAAAACAGACGGGCGCATGATAGCTATGTGACGCACCGAGCGGGGAACTGGACGGGTGCTCACCTTGGGCCAGTTGGGTCGGAATGGTGGCGGGCTGGGGCAGCTGGAGAGGCAAGCTAGCTGGGCCCTGGCCCAAGTGGGCGATGGAGGCCGGCCCACGAGGCGCTCGACGTCCTCCTCCTCCTCGACCCCCTCTGGATCGAGGGAGGCAGGAGCGAAAGCAGCATGCAGCACGGCGGCGCGAGGGGCTCCGGCGACGGGACGAGGGGGATCCGGCCGGCTTCGGCCTGGATCTGGCCAGAGGAGGTGCGGAGGCCAGGGCGGTGCGGTCCGGTGGCAGGTGGCGGCGGGGCTCACGGCGCTCCGGCGAGGAGGAGCACGGATTCGGCACGGAGGCGCACCGGTGGAGCAGAGCGGGGCGAGGAAGAGCACTCGGGGCGCGCTGGCTTGCGGGTGGCGGCGACCGGGCCCGGGCGGGCCGACGGTGGAGGCTGCGGTGGGGAGGCGACGTGGCGCGCTCCGGTTGGCCGGGAGCGGCCGCTGGGGTGACTTGGTGCCACCTGATTGGTTCGTGCGACGTGGAGGCGGCGGTGGACGCGTCCGGCGGCGGGCGGACATGTCCGACTGCGCGGCGGGAGTGGGGCTAGGGTTTCATGTGCGAAAAAATATGGGAGGAGACACATATATATAGGTAGAGGGAGCTAGGAGTGTCCAAATGAGGTGCGGTTTTCGGCCACACGATCCTGATCCAACGACCGAGAACATGGAGGGGGTTAGGATGGGCAAGCGGGCTGTTGGAGAGGGGTGCTGGGCCAAAAGAGAAGGGGCTTCCCGCGGTTAACCGTTAGGGCATCAAACGGAGTCCAAATGCGACGAAATTTGACAAGCGATCTACCTATGCTATAAGAAGACCACACGTCAAGTTTTATCCCATTCTGAGAACATTTTTCGGCCACTCATAAAATAAATATTCAGAGATGTCGTGGGCGTGTGCGAGTGTGTGTGGGCTCAGAACGGACAATGGAGAGAACGGGCGGACTCGGACGGATGCAAGTTTTGAAAACATGAAGATGTAATGCACACGATGACATGGCAGAATGCAACACGCAAGCAGATGACATGGCAACGGTGACGAATAACTGGCTGACACGTGGCGCATCGGTCTTGGGGCATCACAACAGCTATGCCCTTGGTCATTAGATCAGGTTTGGAAGCTTAAACTATGTTGTTGACGTCCGTGGAGACTTGACCTTCGACAGATTCACACCCATGGCTGCTGCCCCCTGCCTACATGATGAAGACGTCTTAGATCTATCATCGGGCCCCATCTAGGGGTCAACACCTACGATGGCCCTAGACCTAAATCCAGAGCAGATCAATTTGTCAGAAGACGGGAAGATCAAACCCGCCGTGGAAATCGCAGACTTAGCGGCGTTTTAGCCGCTCACAGACCCAGTATTAAGCGGGATTCTCCCCACCGCTGGAACACCGTACTCATCCCCGATTACGAGCTCCGTACTTATGGGATCCGCACTCTCCGATCCCAATGGAGCGGTTGTCACCGAGCCTGGCCCTGTAGGCTTCCAAACACCTATCCAGCACTCGCTTTTAAATGAGGCGCTGGACTTGCTGCAATCTCTCACTCTAATAAAGGATTCCCAGCCGAACTATGCCCAGTTTGAACTTGGGGCTGAGGACAGGGAATTTTGCTCCCCACCCACCACCCACTTGGTAGACATGGTTGAAGACTTAACCGACCTACTGGACTATGCTTCCGAAGACATCAATGGGATGGGCCACGACATGGAAGTCGATCTATGTACAAACTCGCCCGTGACCGGGCGATGGACGGCCACTTCTACCTATGATGTGTACATGGTGGATACACCCAATGAGAAGGAAGATGATGGCGATAAGATCCAGAGTAGGATAAGCCCGTTGATGAACCTCCTAAACACCGGCGTTAGAAACGCCGCTCACGATTGCGTCGAGGAAAGGAAAGTAACACCAGTACCAGAGACAATGAAGATCCGGGGGATGCCGATGACCCCGCAAAGCCAACGGTGGAACAAGAGGAGCGGGAAGATGGCAAACACAGTCCTGAACAACTCACCGATCACGACGATTCTAAAGACAACAACTATCTACCTGTCTCCGAAGAAGACGTCAGCCTGGGAGACGAAGAAGTCATAGTCCCAGAAGAACCCCTCGAACAAAAACGCTTTCAGCAACAGCTCATTGCCACAACAAGGAGCCTAAAAAACAGTTGCATCGGCTTAAGGATGACCAGGATATGCTCAATGACATATGGAACGAAGTGCTAGACGCTGAAGAAAGATACGGCCGTGAGCGCCAAACAAAGAGATATCCCAAACGCAAATTGCTGCCCCAATTAGACGGCGAGGCCCTTGCGCCAATTCCGCCGAAGTACGATCAAGCCGATTGCCACGCCCAAGATGCGATTCTATCCCGATCACGTGACAAACTCATGATTTTGGCACAACCGCATTTCAGGCGCTTAGCAAGATGGATATCATTACATCGTGCCATTACATAAATAGATGGGGATACAAACAAGTCATACAACTTCCACATGAATACAACACATCATTCACAAAACATCCAACTACGGATGAAAAACATGAAAAGCACAACGACATCCATCCTGCTATACAAGGCTGCCAACCAGGAACCTATCCCAAGACCGACGAAGAAGAAGAAGAAAGAACTCCAACACAAGTAAACATCGCTCTCACATCAAGTCATCGGAAACCAGCACCTGCAACTGTTGTTGTAGTATCTTTGAGCCACGAGGACTCAGCAATCCCATAACCATGGGTATCAAGACTAGCAAAGCTTAATAGGTATGGAGAGGTTAAGTGGTGAGGTTGCAGCAGCGGCTAAGCATATGTATGGTAGCTAACTTACGAGTTACGAGTACAAGAATAAGATGAGCATCTACGCAAACGGTCGCCAACTAGTAATGATTGCTAAGAGATCCTGTAATACCTACGAGCCAAACATAACCCCACTATGTTCTCTTCTCAAAGTGAAAAGAGATGGTCACGGTTACTCACGCGGTTGCTATATTTTATTTTGGATCCTTTGTCAAGTTTAACTACAACCGGATATTAACAAATTCCAATCTGCCACATAACTGCGGGCACAACTTTCGAAAGATCATAAACCTATAGGGGTGTCCCAACTTAGCCCATCACAAGCTCTCACGATCAGCAGAGGTAAAAAAATCCTTATCTTAGAGAAGACCCGATCAGACTCGGAATCTCGGTGCACAAGACATTTCGACAATGGTGAAACAAGTCCAGCAAGACCTCCCAGCATGCTGACACCCTGATAGTAGCCACACGTATCTTGTCTCAGGCCACGTCCGGATAGGTCAAGCTACGGGTAAAACTAGATACCTCGGGTTTCCCCAAGGCGGCCCCGTAGGCTGCCCAGTTTGGACCAACACTCATGAGGAGCACTGGCTCGGGTTGTAAATTAAGTCCTCGGGGTCCGGAAAGTCCCTATGCAAGTTTTTAGTTATTAGGTAAATGGTAAAACCAATGTTGGGCCTTGCTGGAGGAGTTTTATTCAAAGCAAACTGTCAAGGGGGTCCCATAATCCCCAACCGTGTTAGGAATGCAAACTCAAGGAATGTAACACCGGTTTATTGGTTCTTAAGGCGGCATGAGTGGAACAAAACACCGAGCAAAAGGCCAAGCCTTCGACCCATTGCCAAGTATATAGGTGCATTAATTATAGTAATAGATATTGTGATATTCCAAAAACCAAGATCCGACATGGAGCAATCTTCATCTTCACTTGCAACTAACAACGCTATAAGAGGGGCTGAGCAAGCGAGAACATAGCCAATCAACAGTTTGCTAGGATGGTGTCAAAGGTTAGAGGTTTCATGGCAACAATGAGAGGCTGACAACAATAGATAGGAAGCGTGACATATAACGATAGCATCGAGACAACTAGCATAGCAATGATATTAACGAGATCCAAGGTGACAGTCATCTTGCCTGGAATCCCGCAAGGAATAAGAACGAGTCTATGTAGTAGACGAAGCCACATAGACGAACAAGCGTAGTCGAACAAATCCTCACGATCGCAACGAAATAGGAACTAACGAGAAGAAGCAAACAACACGGTAAACACACAACACATAAACAAGACAATATGCTCAACCAAGTATGATGCATGATAAGGTTATATGATTCAAATCATGGCAATAGATGAAGCATACAAGACATCACATCAACACAAGT
This sequence comes from Secale cereale, assembly GCA_902687465.1. NCBI lineage: Eukaryota > Viridiplantae > Streptophyta > Magnoliopsida > Poales > Poaceae > Secale > Secale cereale. The sequence continues at coordinate 444,341,520 of LR738714.1, forward strand.
TTAAATGAGGCCTAAAACGACATATAACAATTCCGGTAAGTCCTCATATGCAAATTTCGAAATTGGTCCAGATCTGAAAAAAACATTATGTTAAAGTTGTTAAACAGCAAGTTAACATGCACCATGATGATCTACACGAAATTCTAGTCAAGTCATATATAAAGTTCATTTAATTCGGAGCTAGTTCCTCAAAGATATGAGCAAAACAAGTGGAACATGGCAAAGATGCAAGATGCATTCAAACATCAAGCAAACACACTCCAACCATGTATACAAGAACATGGTTTTTAGGATGCATAGAACACTAGGTATTCATATGGCAAAACTGAACTTACTGATAACAGGCTGATAGAAACATTATATAGCAATTTTAGAGCAATAAAGAGAGATGCTACAACAACCTATAATTGCAAACAAGGACATGGATGATAGAGTATAACATGGAATTCATTACATGCCCACTGGACATTCCAAAACATGCATGGATATGACTGTAGCATCAAGCAAACATGGCATCGTGATATAATAGTTTCAGACCCAACAATTTTCAACAAGTCTCAGAAATCACCAAACAGTGAGTGGGCCACTTTGCAAGCTTGCTGCACTCACCACAAGGCATAACATGAAAATCTAATTACACCATTACAAAGATGCCATGACTGTGTTCCCAACACATGTTGACATGATACTCAAACAAAAATCACACAAAAAGATATGAAAAAGACAAATCAACAAGTATAACAAGTTTCAGCAGTTAACATCACTTGGCACTTTTGCAACAGAGATAAACATGGTATAATGCACTCTAACATGTATGAAAAAACAACCATCATGTAGAGCATCACTGGATGAACATTTTTACATATCATACACTCCATATGGACCAACACGCACAAATATATGACCTCTCAAATATGCTAACATGATGTTGACAGATAACCTAGACTGTGCAATAACATCACATAGCAGTTTTGCAACGAAGATTAAGACATCTAGATGGATCACAACATGCACAAAACTCATGCCAACATGTAGAGCACTTTGAGATGAACATTTCAACATATTATGCACGCAAAACGGAGATACGAGCACAGAGTTAAGATAGGTCAAACATGGCAACATATTATATAGATCCAGGGACTTAGTGGATATTTCACCTCGCGAAAACGGGACAGAGAGATCCCGGGATGGAGGGATCCGGGAAGAGGCGGGCCGTTTGGTTCGGAGGACTGGTGGATCTGGTCCACCTGACCAGATCCGAGGTGGCGGCGGTTGCGAGCTCCGGCGGCGAGCGGCGAACGGCCGGAGGCGGTGGGGCGACGGTGCCGATGGCGAGGCAGCATGGAGGCGCGTGGCGGAGGTGGCCAGGATCGGCGGATCTCGGGGCAGAGGAGACCGGCGGTCCGGGCGGCGTGGTCCGGCAACCGACGCGCGAGGAGGCCGGCGGCGGAGCACTTCGGTGGGGAGGTGCGCTGCCCGGCCGGTGGAGGAGGCGAGGCTCAACGGCGGAGGAGCGGGCGACTCGGAAGGCGTGGGCGCGGTGGTGCGAGAGGCGGCGGCGAGCGAGGCCAGCAATGGCGTCCGACGGCTGATGGCCGAGGCGAAGGCGAGGAGGCGACACGGGGCGGTCGGGCTCGGGGCACGGCTGGCTCGGGTTGCGCGGGCCGGCTGCGGGCTCGGGTGGGCCGCGGCGACAGGGAAGCCAGAGGGACAGGTGACGGCTCCGGATTCGCTGAGGGGCGGTGGCGGACGTGTCCGGTGGCGGGGGCGTACATGTCCATTGCGGTGGAAGAAGAGGGCTAGGGTTTGCCCCGCGAATTTCGGTGGGGGGTGGAGGGACATATTTATAGGTAGAGGGAGCTAGGAGAGTCCAAATGAGGTGCGGTTTTCGACCACACGATTGTGATTCAACGGCGAAGAGCATGAGGGGGGTTTAGATGGGCTAGTGGGCTGTTAAGGAGGTGTGCTGGGCTGCAAAGAGAAAGGGGGTTTTCGGTCAACGTGGTTAACCGTTGGGGCATCAAACGACCTTCAAATGGAACAAAATTTGCCAGGCAGTCTACCGGTGATATACCAAGGCTAGTCAACAAATCTCGGTCCATTCTGAGAACATTTTTCTTCCGCTCATGAAACAAGGTTTTAGAGGTGCAATGGGTGCATGTGAGAGTGTCAGATCCCGAAACGGACAACGGAGCAAAAGATCGAATGCAAGTTTTGAAAACATGAGGATGCAATGCACATGATGACATGAAAAAATGCAACACGCAAGAAAATGACATGGCAACGACAACGAATAACTGGAAGACACCTGGCGCATCGGTCTCGGGCGTCACAACACTCCCCTACTAACAAGAGTTCTCGTCCCGAGATCTTAGGAACGAGACGGAAGAGGAAAAGTAAGAAGGTGAAATCGAAGAACCTTGAGAGGTTGAACAACTTGGAAGAAAGGATAAAACGGAGATGAACGAGATTAAGAAGCTTTGTTACAAAAGAGGAAGAAGGAACTTAACAAGAGTCTTGACGGTAGAAAGACATGAAGTAAGAGCTTAACGAACGAAAATAATATGGAACCATATTGACATAACGAGATGGCCAAGGGGCAAAATGAAAGAATTTGTATAGAACTCCGGTTGGAAATGGAAGGGACAGAACGTAACCTCGGGAAGATGGACTAATACCCGACGAGATAAACAACTCAATGCCTCCGGAAGAATTGAAACAGTGAAACAAAAGAACGGATGAGCGAACAACAACTTCCACCACGAAAGAATTCGAAGGACCATCTTTAGGATAAAGGTTTGAAAGGAGTTGTTGATAAAATCAACAACAAAAGAATAAGGTTGTTGTGGACTTATGGAAAACATCCCAAAACTTGAGGTGAGGTTATGCCACAACCAAAACATTGAATAGATGAGCTGAAGGAAGAGATGCAAAACTCCACTTCAAAAGAATATAGAGAATTAATTGCTCCTCAAGGTGCACGAAGAATAAAGCTTGAGCTTATCCAAGAGAATTTGATGAATATTTGAGGAATGAATTTAATCATGAAGAACCACCATGAAGAACTCCGGTGACGAAAAGGATGATGACATAGAATGAAGCATGGAAGAATAAGATTAAAGCCTTGAAGTGCTTTAGACGGGGGTTCCGATGAGATGTCTGAGACAACTTTGAACTGCAGAAAGAAAAGATGAAAGGACTTGGGATTATAATTTATTCATCATGAACAAACTCCGAAGGAAGGGATTGATCAACTTGATAAAAAAGAATAAGAATTATGTTATGCTTATCCTCCACCAATTAAATTGATGAGAAGCAATGGATTTGCATACCACTTATCTGCGTTGAAATGGATTAAAGAGGGAGATATAACGCAGAACTCGAGAAAGTCTTTATGAACCACCGTAAGATTGGAAGGAACGAACAATTGATGTGATAACAAATGAATTCTTGCACGAACAACCGTAAGAATTGAAACCTGGTGAAGAAAAAGAACAAGCCCCAGGAAGAATTGAAATTGCACGAAGAAAAGAGAATAAATCACCGGAAGAATTAGAATAATGAACGAAGAGATCGCGAACTGAATAAAGAATACTTGAACGAATCACCGGAAGAATATAGAGACGAATGAAGAGGCATCAATTAAGAATATTTGCAGGACGAAGTTGAAAACTGAAAACGAAGAAATCTTCTGAAATGATGGCCTTCGGAGGAACACAATGGAAATAATTAATGAAATACTCCGGATGATTAAGGAAAAGAATTTGTCACGATCGGAACAATTTGAAGGGATGTCATTAAGCTTGAACAACGAATAGTCGAGAGAACGGACAAGATTTAGAGGAAACTATTCTTCGGTCTTCAAATGATGAGAATGACGACGAGGAACACCACCAAAATTGTTGAGATACTCCGAAAGAATAAAATAGGAAAAGTTGAACCAACGTTGAAAAGAATTTGAAAGCAATCTTGGAGAAGGCATATGACTGATGGAATTCATACTTACGTCACACTACGAAAAGAATTTGGGAATAGCTCCGGAAATATTAGAAGAGTTAGGTAAGATCCTGGGAATAAACCTGTGGGTTATGATCCCACCGAAGAGAAACACCGTTGGAAAAGATTATTCGAGTGAGAAATGATGCACCAAAATGATTGAAAAACTCAAATAAGGTAACAACCCCGAATTAATTGGAACACGGACAAATCGCCTGAGATATCTTCGGAACTCCGGAACAATTCAATGGCGAGAGGCGAACGAGCAAGGAGATACATCTGAGACGAGGGAAAAGAATATGAACAATACCGAGAACAAATTGAATTGGATCCACCGGAGAAGAAAAGAGATGAAGAATGTCGAACGAGAGGAGAATTCAACAATTTAAGTAATTGAGGAAAGAAACCAGCGGTTCGCACGAGTAGGATGGATACTCGATTAAGGACTCCGGCTTCAAAAGAAAAAAAGGGTGGGCGGGTGGGAAAACAAAGATCACTTCGGACAGGAGAAACAGCATCGGTTGAGAAAGAACTGGGGAATAATCTTGCAAAAGGCGACGAGAATCGAATCTTCTTGACGAGAATTGCACCGGATGAAAAGAGCTGACATCGCAACGAACGAAACTAACTGTGTGATCCTAAAAAAATTGAAGGGAAAGAGGAGTAATTCAAAATACCTACGTCAAGATTCCTCACCAGAGCAACGAAGGGACTAGGAGTAGAAAGAATTCCTACTCTTCGGTATAAATAGAATCCAAAATAGTTTTCTTCTAGACTCGACAATGGCCAAACTACGATCAATCAAGGGGGCTCCTATGGTCGGTCCTGACTCTGATACCAACTTGTCATGCCCAAGATGCGATTCTATCCCGATCACGTGATGAACTCGTGATTGGGGCACAACCGTATTTTAGGCGCTTAGCAAGATGGATATCATTACATCGTACTATTACATAAATAGATGGGGATGCAAACAAGTCATACGATTTCCACATGAATACAACACATCATTCACAAGACATCCGACTACGGATGAAAAACATGAAAAGCACAACGACATCTATCCTGCTATCCCAGGCTGCCGACCAGGAAGCTATCCCAAGACCGACGAAGAGGAAGAAGAAAGAACTCCAACACAAGTAAACATCGCTCTCACGTCAAGCCATCGGAAAACTGCACCTGCAACTGTTGTTGTAGTATCTGTGAGCCACGAGGACTCAGCAATCCCATAACCATGGGTATCAAGACTAGCAAAGCTTAATGGGTATGGAGAGGTTAAGTGGTGAGGTTGCAGCAACGGCTAAGCATATGTATGATGGCTAACTTACGAGTACAAGAATAAGATGAGCACCTACGCAAACGGTCGCCAACTAGTAATGATTGCTAATATATCCTGAACTACCTACGAGTCAAACATAACCCCACCGTGTTCTCTTCTCAAAGTGAAAAGAGATGGTCACGGTTACTCACGCGGTTGGTATATTTTATTTCGGATCCTCTCTCAAGTTTAACTACAACCGGATATTAACAAATTCCAATCTTCCACATAACCGCGGGCACAACTTCCGAAAGATCATAACCCTATAAGGGTGTCCCAACTTAGCCCATCACAAGCTCCCATGATCAACAGAGGTAAAAAAACCCTTATCTTAGGGAAGACCCGATCAGACTCGGAATCCCGGCGGACAAGACATTTAGACAATGGTGAAACAAGTCCAGCAAGACCTCCAGGTGTGCCAACACCCTGATATTAGTCGCGCGTATCTCGTCTCAGGTCACGTCCGAATAGGTCAAGCTACGGGTAAAACCAGATACCTCGGGTTTCCCCAAGGCGGCCTGGCAGGCTACCCAGTTTGGACCAACACTCATGAGGAGCACTGGCCCGGGTTGTAAATTAAGTCCTCGGGGTGCGAAAAGTCCCTATGCATGTTTTTAGTTATTAGGCAAATTGTAAAACCAATGGTGCGCCTTGCTGGAGGAGTTTTATTCAAAGCGACCTGTTAAGGGGGTCCCATAACAACGCTATAAGAGGGGCTAAGCAAGCGGGAACATAGCCAATCAACAGTTTGCTGGGATGGTATCAAAGGTTAGAGGTTTCATGGAAACAATGAAAGGCTGACAACAATAGATAGGCAGTGCGATATATAGCGATAGCATAGAGACAACTAGCATAGCAATGATAGTAATGAGATCCAAGGTGACGGTCATCTTGCCTAGAATCCCGCAAGGAAGAAGAACGAGTCCATGAAGTAGACGAAGCCACGTAGACGAACAAGCGTAGTCGAACGAATCCTCACGATCGCAACGAAATAGGAACTAACGAGAAGAAGCAAACAACACGGTAAACACACTACACATAAACAAGAGAAGATGCTCAACCAAGTATGATGCATGACAAGGTTACATGATGCAAATCATGGCAAGAGATGAAGCATACAATACATCACATAAAAGCAAGTTTAAATGAGGCTGGAAATGACATATAACAATTCCGGTAAGTCCTCATATGCAAATTTCGAAATTGGTCCAGTTCTGAAAAAAATCTTATGTTAAAGTTGTTAAACAACAAGTTAACATGCACCATGATGATCTACACGAAATTCTAGTCAAGTTACATACAAAGTTCATTTAATTCGAAGCTACGATCTAAAACATATGAGCAAAACAAGTGGAACATGGCAAAGATGCAAGATGCATTCAAACATCAAGCAAACACACTCCAAACATGTATACAACATGATATGATGCATATATATATATATATATATATATATATATACAAAAACAAGCAAGTTTCATATAGAGCACGCTCAAAACGGAGCAACGGTTCAACACATACACATGAAACAAGATATAAAAACAACCTGTACCAAAACAACAACTAGGCACTTTGCAATCATCAAAACAACATGCTACAGGAATATTTCATGGCATCAAAGGGCATGGCAAGCATGTACATGTCAAGCACTACAAATGTGATCACTGAGCTATAGCCAAATACCACTAGAACATGCTCAAAACATCATGGCAAGATTGCAAATGATGACAGTTTCACAAACTTAGTGAAATAAACTGAACATGGCGGCAACAACGACAAGTAGGCATGTTTGCAAGCTTGTGCAACTCATCTCAAAGAATATCATGGAAGGTAAATATAACAAACAGCAAGAAGACATGTTTATGCAGCTGCTCATGGCAACAACATGGTTTTTAGGATGCATAGAACACTAGGTATTCACATGGCAAAACTGAACTTACTGATAACAGGCTGACAAAAACATTATATAGCAATTTGAGAGCAATAAAGAGACATGCTACAACAACCTATAATTGCAAACAAGGACATGGATGGTAGAGCATAACATGGACTTCAAGACATGCCCACTGGATATTGCAAAACATGCATGGATATGACTGTAGCATCAAGCAAACATGCCATCATGATATAACAGTTTCAGACTTAGTAGTTTTCAACAAGTCTTAGAAATCACCAAACAGCGAGTAGGCCACTTTGCAAGCTTGTTGCACTCACCACAAGGCATAACATGAAAAACTAATTACACCATTGCAAAGATGCCATTATTGTGCTCCCAACAAATGTTGACATGATGCTCAAACAAAAATCACACAAAAATATATGAAAAAGACAAATCAGCAAGTTATAACTAGTTTTAGCAGTTAACAACACTTAGCACTTTTGCAATAGAGATAAACATGGCATAATGCACTCTAACATGTATGAAAAAGCAACCATCATGTAGAGCATCACTAGATGAGCATTTTGACATATCATACACTTCATATGGACGAACACGCATAAAAATATGACCTCTCAAACATGCTAACATGCTGTTGACACACAACCTAGACTGAGTAGTAACATCACATAGCAGTTTTGTAACGAATATGAAGACATCTAGATGGATAACAACATGCACAAAACTCATGCCAACATGTAGAGCACATCAAGATGAACATTTTGACATATTATGCACGCAAAACGGAGTTACGAGCACAGAGTTATGATAGGTCAAACATGGCAACATATTATACAGATCCAGGGACTTAGTGGATATTTCACCTCGCGAAAACGGGACAGAGAGATCCCGGGACGGAGGGATCCGAGACAAGGCGGGCCGTTTGGTTCGAAGGACCGGTGGATATGGTCCACCTGACCAGATCCGAGGCGGCGGCGGTTGCGAGCTCCGGTGGCGAGCGGCGGCCAGCCGGAGGCGGTGGGGCGACGGTGTCGACGGCGAGGCGGCGTGGAGGCGCGCGGTGGAGGTGGCCGGGCTCGGTGGAGCTCGGGGCGGAGGAGACCGGCGTGGTCCGGCGACCTACGCGCGAGGAGGCCGGCGGCAGAGCACTTCGGCGGGGAGGCGTGGTGCCCAGCCGGCGGAGGAGGCGAGGCTCGGCGGCGAAGAAGTGGGCGACTTAGGAGGCATGGACACGGTGGTGCGAGAGGCAGCGGCGAGCGAGGCCGGAGGCCGAGGCGAAGGCACGGGGCGGTCAGGCCCGGGGCACGGTCGGCTCGGGTTGCGCGGGCCGGCTGCGGGCTCGGGCAGGCCGCGGTGGTGGGGAAGCCAGAGGGACATGTGGCGGCTCCAGATTTGCTGAGGGGCGGCAGCAGACATGTCCGGCGGCGGGGGCGGACATGTACGGCATGGTGGAAGAAGAGGGCTAGGGTTTGCACCGCGAATTTCGTGGGGGAGGGACATATTTATAAGTAGAGGGAGCTACGAGAGTCCAAATGAGGTGCGGTTTTCGGCCACGCAATCGTGATCCAACGACAGAAAGCATGAGGGGGGAGGTAGATGGGCTAGTGTGCTGTTAAGGAGGGGTGCTGGGCTGCAAAGAGAAGGGGGGTTTCGGTCAATGTGGTTAACCATAGGGGCATCAAACAACCTCCAAATGGAATGAAATTTGCCAGGCGGTCTACCGGTGATATACCAAGGCCACTCGACAAATCTCGGCCCATTCTGAGAACGTTTTTCTCCCGCTCACGAAACAAGGTTTTAGAGGTGGAACGGGTGCATGTGAGAGTGTCGGATACCGAAACGGACAACGGAGAAAAAGATCGGATGTAAGTTTTGAAAACATGAGGATGCAATGCACATGATGACATGGCAAAATGCAACACGCAAGCATATGACATGGCAACGACAACGAATAACTGGAAGACACCTGGCGCATCGGTCTCGGGCATCACGCCGATCAACCGAACCGACCACCTCGTGGACGGGACAAAGCGTCCAGCAATGCCGTACACCAGGCCGCACCTCCCCACCGTAAAGGAAAGGATATAGCGGATCAGGGCCATACGTACGATTTACGTCAGGACCTGAATAGAAAAGACGATCAGGCTAGATCAATCTACAGATCAAGAGAACGTGCTCCCATGCAAGACGGCGACTATCAAGCCAAACATGCCGGGTACAATCAAGTTCGGATCCAACACCGAACACAGACACCATCCAAATAACTTCACGTTGTTGCGCGATATAGGGGTGCTGCACACCCTCTATGCTTCACTAATGAGGTGATGGATCATCAATTTCCAGAAGGGTTTAAACGTGTAAACATCGAAGCATATAATGGAACAACGGACCCCGCTGTATGCATAGAAGACTTTATTCTTCACATCCACATGGCTCTTGGAGATGACCTCCACGCCATGAAATACTTACCTCTCAAGTTGAAAGGGCCGGCTCGGCACTGGTTGAATAGCCTCCCAGAGAACTCCATTGGAAGCTGAGAAGAGTTAGAGGATGCTTTTCGGGCTAACTTTCACGGGACTTATGTCCGGCTCCCAGATGTAATGATCTAAGTCACATAATCCAGCAACTTGGGGAGTCAGCCCGCAAGCTTTGGAATCGGTTCTTAACTAAAAAGAACCAAATTCTTGACTGTCCGGACACCAAAGCCTTAGCGGCATTCAAACACAATGTCCGGGACGAGTGGCTGGCAAGACACCTTGGACAAGAGAAGCCGATGACAATGGCAGCCCTTACCACACTCATGACCCGCTTTTGCGCGGGCGAAGACAACTGGCTAGCTCGTAGCAGCAATAGCACCAGCGATCCCGACACTTCCGAAGCCAGGGACGGCAATGCCAAGCCACGATGCAATAAGAACAAGCATCGAAACAATACCGGAGACACAAACGACATGGCAATAAACGCTGGATTCAGTGGCTCCAGGCCCAGTCAACAGAAGAATCCATTCAAAGGCAATAGAGACAGTCCATCTAGCCTAGACAAAATACTAGAAAGGCCTTGCCAAATTCATGGCACCCCTGAAAAACCTACAAACCACACCAACAGAAACTGTTGGGTCTTCAAGCAGACCGGCAAGTTAAATGCATAACATAAGGGTAAAGGACCTCAAAGCGAGGACGAGGATGAACCTCGCGAGCCGAATACTGGGGAAAGAAGAAATTTCCACTGGAGGTAAAAACCATGAATATGATCTACGCCACCCATATCCCCAAGAGGGAGCGCAAGCGCGCACTCAGGCACGTATATGCCGTAGATCCCGTCGCCCCCAAATTCAACCCATGGTCGGCTTGCCCGATCACCTTTACCGGAGGGATCACCCAACCAGTATCCGTCACAGAGGTTCGGCGGCCCTAGTACTCGATCCTATAATTGATGGATATCATCTTACTCGAGTCCTTATGGACGGCGATGGAAATCTCAATCTAATATACCAACACACTGTCCGCAAGATGAGGATAGACCCGTCAAGGATTAAGCCCAGCAGCACTACCGTTAAAGGAGTGATACCTGGTGTAGAGGCCCGCTTGACGGGCTCATTAACACTGGAGGTCGTATTCGGCTCTCCTGATAACTTTCGAAGCAAAGAGTTAATCTTCGACATCCCTCCTTTCCGAAGTGGCTATCATGCACTGCTCGGAAGAACGGCCTTCGCCCGCTTTAATGCGATCCCGCATTATGCTTACTTGAAGCTCAAAATGCCTGAACCACGCGGCATCATCACGGTCAACGGAAATATGGAGCGCTCCCTCCGTACAGAGGAAGACACTGCGGCCCTAGCAGCCGAGGTCCAAAGAGGCCTATTCAAGCCGAACAGTTCATCGGTCGTCAAGACCACGGACACCGCTAAACATATCCGGCCCGCACTACAATGCGGCACCTCATAAAATTAGCACTTACGCTCCTATCGACTGCCCTACAAGGTAGTAGGATAGGTACCTCGTGTACACACTTACGCCCTTAAATTACCTTGGGCGGCATCGGGGGCACATTGCATAAAGATAGTCCATAGTTCGGTTTGACCCTATTCAGACTCTAAAATACATTTTCTTTTAAAGGTTCATTGAAAGAACCCAGCTTATCTACGGCTGCGCAGGACATTCTGTTCCAGAGTTCTCTTTCTTTTTTTCGCACACAACCATCAAATCCCCTCTTCAAAGACACATTACAAAGGAGAAAACGGCGTAGACGTGCAGCAGGGTAGAAATTTCTTTTCATAAAATTCAGGCTCTGTGTAAACCTTTTCCCTTTTTTCGTTTCTTTTTCTTCTTTTGGCATGTAAAATGCCCAAAATGTTATTGGCACTATCTATAACCGCATGATTAGTCGTATTAAACGGGATATAAAAGAAACAGTTGGTTCCAATTCACTTGGAGTTCATTTTATTACCACCTGTGTTCTCTCCCTACGATAGATTGTCACTTGTGCCTTTAATCTGGACTGAACACCACGGGTTGTACTTGCCCTGGCACACTTCCAAGTCCGAACACCTATCGGGAACTATTCGGCATCCCGGATATTGCGTTATATGCATCCGTTCCGAATCATGTCTTGGGTCTATAGTTGGGTTGCCCGGTTCCTGTGCTTACCACCTTACGTTCCGCATTGCTCGGCTAAGGTAGTTAAGGGAGAACTACTGCGATTGTACTTCTGGCTCGTCTGGTCAAGTACCTCAATAGAGAAAGCCTAAAACTAACTGTCATGATAAGCGAGAGCTAGTCAGCAATTCGGTGACCTAGTGTTATACTACGATCGATAGTGATCTACTCCGTGTTATACGAGGGGCTGGTCTTCACCCAGCCGCATAAAGTAGGCACCATAGTTTGGAAAGCCGCACACACACTAGGGGCTAGTACTTAGCCCCACAAGTCAAGCTCCTATGGTTAAGTGAAAGAGTTAAAGCCAAATAGTCTGATTGCATAGTTCGCTTCGCGGACACCTCCTTTATGGATGAAGACGTTGGATAAAGAGTGTTCACGAGAATTACCGAACACCCCTGTAGTATCTACATGGGGCTGAAGCCGGCGACTGGATACTTTCAGATATAAACAAACGGCCGCACATGAGGAAAACTCACTTACAATACAAAAGCGCAAAAATATATATACATCGGTTCATAAGCTTAGTATTTACAATCCGAATATAATTACTCAAAGATTACATCCTTTGATCACTGGCCCTCTACAATGCGGGCTCCTTCTAGGACATCACCGAAGCACCTTTCCGTCTTTCGATGATCCTTGCCCTCTGGCGGGCCAGCAGTCGCTATCTCAGCGGTCTTCATCTTCGCCCAGTGCATCTTCACGTGGGCGAAGGCCATTCGTGCACCTTCTATGCAGGCTGAACGCTTAACAGCGTTGACCCGCAGACTCGCGTCGACGAGTCGCTTCACCAACCCAAAGTAGCTACTTGGGATTGGATCAGCGGGTCATAGCCAGACTATTAAGTCCCTCATGGCCGCACCCGCCATATTATGCAGCTCGACCACCTGCTTCATCTGGTCGTTCAGAGGTACTGGACGTTCTGGCGCAAGGAATTGCGACCAGAATAGCTTCTCCATGTTGTTCCCCTCCCGGGCTCGGAAGAATTCGACGGCGTCAGCGATGCTCCTTGGGAGACCTGCAAACGCGCCTGGAGAACTCCATAATCGTGTCGGCGCAAGATACCTCTGACCTCCGAAGATACTCTGCAAGAGAAATGTCTTACCAACTGCTATCTTTCACGCTAGTTTAATCTCCTCATGAGCGCTGCACGATTCACTCCCCGCCTCCTTGGCAGCATTGACTGCCGTATTGAGTTCGGATGCTTACTATGAAGTCTTCTACTCTAATGCCTCGCACTTGCGAATGGCATCTCGCAGTTCTTCCTCAACTTCGGCCACTTGCAACTCGTGTTGTTGACGCACGGCCTGTTCGGCCTTCAGGTCAGCAACCGCTTTGTCAGCGGTTGCTTTGCTCACCTTGGCCTCTTCCTTGGCCTTTGCGAGCTCGCCCTTAAGGGCCTCGACCTCAGCTGCGTCAAATGTTGAATAAATTATATTGCGCAATGAGTTCGCACTCACACAGATCAAACATATGATCTTTTGACATTTCATTTTTTTTGAAAATCTACATACCTTGTATTTCATCAAAACGCTTGTTGACGAGGTCGAGCTCCTCGTCAGCTAGTTGAAGCTTCCGATTGAGCTTGGAAACCTCTGCGGCCTGGGTAGATGCCACTACTAGCAAAGCCTGTTCAAACACACGACACAGTTCTGCTCTATTAGATGCTATAACATGGATCCTTTGTCTGTTTCTGTTCAGAATCAAACAAAGCATCAGGGGCTACTGTCTGTATACCAGGTTTTATAACCTATATGTACAAAGCCTGAGTACTTAATGAAATTACTTAAACATTGAATACAATTTTGAACCGAACATATGCATCGACCACCTGAGTACTTACGATTCGTCCAGGGGCTTGGTCCTAGGCTGTAGTCGGAAACTGTATTCGGACATTGAGTCCGAACTATCTGGAATGATCAGCTTCTTCCTGGATGCCGCCTTCCCCGCGTGTGCGGGGGCCACCCTCTTCCTCCCCTTAGCCTTGACGGGGGAGTTACTCTCTTCCTATTCCTCCTCATCCTCTTCTTCTTCATCGGGGGAGGAGTGGGAATCGGTTTCCCAGGACTCTGTGTCCGCAGGACCCTTAGGGCGGGGGTTGCACTTGACCTCCTTGCCCTTCTTCTTGGCCTTCTTCTCCGACGCCTTGTATGGCGCCGGAACTAGCATCGCCATCAATTGAGGCGTCTCTGGGTGTTTGGGCAGTGGAGCCGGACACTTGATCCGCTCCGCTTTCTTCGTCCAGGCCCGAATTGAACGTAATAGTTCTAACTCCTGTTATAATTGAAATATGGACTGGGTATGTATTCAGCAGAATTCTGATTACCTCTAAGGCCGAGAATACGCTGTTGAAGCCCTTGTCCTCGGTCTCCTACGGCCGCCCCTTTTGGGCCTTGAAGAGTTGCTTCCATATATCTTTGTGTGTGGTGCCAAATAGGCGCTTCAGGGTCGGGGCTCTTCTGGATTGAACTCCCATAGGTGGGAGTCCCGGCGTTGGCAGGCGAGAATGCGGTGCAAGAGCATCACCTGAATCACGTTAGTGAGGAGGGTGCCCTTTGCCATCATGCTGGAAATGCGGTTTTGAAGGGCCTGCACCTCTGTCTGAGACCCCCAATCCGGGATCTTGGAGGTCCATGAGATTATCCTCTCTGGGGGTCCAGATCTGAATACGGGCACCGCCGCCCACTTGGCATCGCAGGATTCGGTGATATAGAACCACCTCCTGCTGCCAGATCTTGTTTGTCTCCACAAAAGCCCCTTTGGGCCAAGTGGCGCTCGGGAGCTTACTCACCATGGCTCCCCCGCAATCCGCATGTTGCCCGTCGACCACCTTCGGCTTCAGATTGAAGATCTTGAGCCATAAGCCGAAGTGTGGGGGAATGCGGAGAAATGCCTCACATACAACTATGAAAGCTGATATGTGGAGGATAGAGTTCGGGGCCAGATCATGGAAATCCAGCCCATAGGAAAATAGGAGGCCCTGGACAAAGGGGTGGAGAGGAAACCCCAGCCCCCGAATAAAGTGAGAGATGAAAACCACCCTCTCACCCGGCTCAGAGACGGGGATCACCTGGTTATTGTCGGGAACCCGGTGCGCTATGTCGTCGACAAGGTAGCCCACACTTCGGAGATTCTTCACGGTCTTCTCCGTGACGATGGAGGCCTCCCACTTGCCCTTGGAACCGGTCCCAGCCATGGAGGCGGTGGTGGAGGAGTTGAGAGCTGCGGGCGTTGGAGCTGTGGGCGCTGGGGCTGAGGAGATTGGGAAGCTAAGGCTTGAGGAGAGCATGGGGTGAAAGCGGAAGGATCTGTACCCTTTTATAGACCGTGAATCCCAAACGTCCCCCACTCCAGCCGTAAACCCCGCCGGTTCCCAACGCAATCGTGCATAAGGCACGGTTGGGTTACCCACGTCATATTGATAAAGTTCTCGCGATAAGCGGTCATGATCTCTGCTTCGACAAGACGTGTCATTGGGGCTATGCCTCGAAACGCAAAACTGGAGCCAATAAACGGTTCAAAATATTAAAGGGTCAAACGTGACGTTCCACTAAAAAGTTGTCAGTAAAGACACAATGTCCATTTTTCGATACTTTGTCTTCAAGGCTAAGTGTTGTACTAATCATGCAGATCCGGACATAGTTCCCTTGTGCAGGAAATAATACTTTAGTTTGTTCGGAACGAGGAACCCGCCTTGCAATGCCGAAGACAGTACGGAAGCCGAACTCATCGCCATCAAAGACTGGTTCAGGGTCTACTGAGGGAGTCCTGGATTAAGGGGTCCTCGGGTGGCCGGATTACTCGTTATGGGCCGGACTGGTGGGCCGTGAAGATTATCACTGAACACTATCCCCCGCATCCGGATAGGACTCCCGTATGTGTAAAATAACAAGTTTAGAGTCCGGGTGTAATATTTTCCTTCCTTTGCAAGATGATCATGTACAACCCTAGGTCCCTCCAGTGCATATATAAACCGGAGGGTTTAGTTCGTAGGGACAAAATCACAACATCCGAGGCTAGACTTCTAGGGTTTAGCCATTACGATCTCGAGGTAGATCAACTCTTGTAACCCTATATTCATCAAGATCAATCAAGCAGGAAGTAGGGTATTACCTCGATCGAGGGGGCCCGAACCTGGGTAAACATCGTGTCCCCATTCTCCTGTTACCATCGATCCATAGATGCACAGTTCGGGACCCCCTACCCTAGATCCGCCGGTTTTGACACCGACAAACGACAACAAACAAATTCCAATTGGATTTCTCGCACAAACATAAATGCAGGATACAAAGAAGAAGTTGATAACTTTCAGAAAACCTTGATATATAGGTGGATGAACCCAACAATAACTTAAAACTTTGAGATCATATTCTGCTTGGTTTCTTTATAATTATTTTTAAACTGAGAATGCCAGAAACTCATTTCCTTGTGAAACCTCAGAGGTTGATGGATACCCCATGGAGTAAGATCCATAGATATGGCATGTCACTTTTCTTGTTGCTAGAAACCCGTATCATTTCCACTCTCTTTTCAATGAAATGAAATGCAAATTTTCTTTGTGTTTGCTTAAAAAAACTTAATAGAAGTTGAAGAATATATAATGCATGGAGCCACGCACAACGAAAGTTATCTCTTAGTTACAACTTTTTCTAAGCACCATTATCTCTGAATGCCTAGTTGTTGGCCACAGTACAGATAAAGCTCGACAAGTATGGAATTCACATGGTATTGATCTGCTGATAACTACAAGAAAGTTAAGCAAGTGGCTGCTACCTCTTGAGCGTGCGTTGGTTTCCCTTGAAGAGGAAAGGGTGATGCAGCAAAGTAGCATAAGTATTTCCCTCGGTTTTTGAGAACCAAGGTATCAATCCAGTAGGAGACTACACTCAAATCCCTCGTACCTGCACAAACAATTAAGAACCTTGCAACCAACGCGATATAGGGGTTGTCAATCCCTTCACGGCCACTTGCGAAAGTGAGATCTGATAGAGATAATAAGATAAATATTTTTGGTATTTTTGTTGTATAGATTGAAAAGTAAAGATTGCAAAATAAAAGATAGCTAGTTGACTGAAGATTAATATGATGGAAGATAGACCCAGGGGCCATAGGTTTCACTAGTGGCTTCTCTCAAGATAGCATATTCTATGGTAAGGATGGCAATTTTACCCATGGACATGGATACCCATGGAAATCTGACCCGTATGGACAGGGTTTGGATATGCTTTTGCACCCATGGGCGGCGCCCATACCCAACCCGATTACTCGTGGGTAGGGCATGGACATAATCTTCTACCCATGGATATATCCAAACCCGACCCGATAGTATGACTTAATGGCAATATTCTGTTATCCTTACCCCACAGTCACATGTCCCATTGTAATTTCACCCATGATAACCTAAAACATTCAAAGCAAATTGCACAATCCCCACTGTAAACTTTTATTAGTTGACATTCAATCCCCGCCTTAATATTACTTTAGCCC
Source organism: Secale cereale (assembly GCA_902687465.1). Classification (NCBI taxonomy): domain Eukaryota; kingdom Viridiplantae; phylum Streptophyta; class Magnoliopsida; order Poales; family Poaceae; genus Secale; species Secale cereale. The sequence goes on from LR738714.1 coordinate 444,358,879, forward strand.
CCTTCTGATCCTTTTATGTCGTTGTTAAATGACTCATCATTAAGTATCAGCCCCGTCTCCTCTTCTTGATCCTCCTGCATCTCGAGAGATGGTCAACATTGTCAGCCGCTATCTCCATGTTTGGTGGAGAACTTCAACAGCTAACACCACTGGCCTATGACAACGCAACTCCGTATCCCCTCGACCCCTCCATCTCTGCTTTTTCACATGCGCATTGATGCATGGGTGCAAAAAGTTATGTGCATATTGTGCTATGTCTTATGTATATGTCTTGAGAGGAACCCACGGATATCCAATGGATATGGATATCCATCGGATTTGGATATGGACACAATTTTTCGCCCATGGGTTTTTTCATGGGTGGACAGAGACCGTCTTCACGGATATGGATGTGGATTTGATATTGTTCAACCCAATCCAAACCCGACCCATTGCCATCCTTATTCTACGGTGGGTAAACAAATTACTTTCGAGCAATTGATAGAAGAGCGCATAGTTATGAGAATATCTAGGCATGATCATGTATATAGGCATCACGTCCGTGACAAGTAGACCGAAACGATTCTGCATCTACTACTATTACTCCACACATCGACCATTTTCCAGCATGCATCTAGAGTATTAAGTTCATTAGAACAGAGTAACGCCTTAAGCAAAATGACATGCTGTAGAGGGATAAACTCATGCAATATGATATAAACCCCTTCTTTTTATCCTCGATGGCAACAATATAATACGTGCCTTGCTTCCCCTGCTGGTCAAGGGGAAAAGACACCGCAAGATTGAACCCAAAGCTAAGCAGTTCTCCCATTGCAAGAAGGATCAATCTAGTAGGCCAAACCAAACTGATAATTCGAAGAGACTTGCAAAAATATTAAATCATGCATATAAGAATTCAGAGAACAATCAAATATTGTTCATAGATAATCTGGATCATAAACCCACAATTCGTCGGATCTCGACAAACACATCGTAAAAAGTATTACATCGAATAGATCTCCAAGAAGATCGAGGAGAACTTTGTATTGAGATCCAAAGAGAGAGGAGAAGCCATCAAGCTAATAACTATGGACCCGAAGGTCTATGGTAAGCTACTCACAACTCATCGGAGAGGCTATGGTGTTGATGTAGAAGCCCTCTGTTATCGATTCCCCCTCCGGTGGAGCTCCGGAAAAGGCCCCAAGATGGGATCTCAAGGGTACAGAAGGTTGCGGCGGTGAAAATAGGGTTTCGCGGTGCTCTCGGATGTTTTCAGGGTATATGAGTATATATAGGAGGAAGATGTACGTCGGTGGAGCTATGAGTGGCCCACGAGGGTGGGGGCGTGCCCTCCTACCTCGTGGCTTCCGAGGCGTGTACTCCAAGTCTTCTGGATTGCACTTTTTCCAAAAACAATCCTCGCAAAGGTTTCATTCTGTTTGGACTCCGTTTGATATTCCTTCTCTGCGAAACACTGAAATTGGCAAAAACAACAACAATTTGCACTTGGCCTTGGGTTATTAGGTTAGTGATACGTCCATTTTGCATCATGCTTATATGTTGATATTTATTGCATTATGGGCTATTATTACATGTTATGTCACAATACTTATGCCTTTTCTCTCTTATTTTACAAGGTTTACAAGAAGAGGGAGAATGCCGACAGCTGGAATTCTGGGCTGGAACAGGAGCAAACTCTAGAAACCTATTCTGCAAAACTCCAAAAGCCCCGAAACTCAACAGAACTCCGTTTCAGAAAATATAAAAAATATCTGGCGAAAGAAGTTCACGAGGGGGGCCACCGGTGTTCCACGAGGGTGGGGGGTGCGCCCCCTTCTCAGGGCGCGCCCCCTGTCTTGTGGGCCCACCGAGGGTCCCCTGATGCCCAACTTTCCTATATGAGGTGTTTTGACCTAGAAAAAATAAGGGGAGGCTTTCGGGACCAGACGCCACCGTCTCGAGGCGGAACCGAGGCGGAAACCAATCTAGGGCTCCGGCAGAGCTGTTCTGCCCAGGATACTTCCCTCCGGGAGGGGGAAATCGTCACCGCCGTCATCACCAACAACTCTCCCATCTTGGGGAGGGCTATCTTCATCAACATCTTCACCAGCACCATCTCCTCTCAAACCCTAGTTCATCTCTGTTATCCAATCTTTGTACCCAAACCTCAGATTCGTACCTGTGGGTTGCTAGTAGTGTTGATTACTCCTTGTAGTTGATGCTAGTTGGTTTATTTGGTGGAAGATCATATGTTTAGATCCATTATGTATATTAATACCCCTCTGATCATGAACAATATTATGTCTTGTGAGTAGTTACTTTTGTTCCTGAGGACACGGGAGAAGTCTTGCTATTAGTAGTCATGTGAATTTGGTCTCCGTTTGATATTTTGATGAGATGTATGTTGTCTCTCCTCTAGTGGTGTCATGTGAACGTCGACTACATGACACTTCACCATTATTTGGGCCTAGAGGAAGGCATTGGGAAGTAATAAGTAGATGATGGGTTGCTAGAGTGATCAAAGCTTAAACCCTAGTTTATGCGTTGCTTCGTAAGGGGCTGATTTGGATCCATATGTTTCAGGCTATGGTTAGGTTTACCTTAATACTTCTTTTCTAGTTGCGGATGCTTTCATTAGAGGTTAATCATAAGTGGGAGGCTTGTCCAAGTAAGGGCAGCACCCAAGCACCGATCCACCCACATACCAAATTATCAAAGTACCGAACGCGAATCAGATGATCGTGATGAAAACTAGCTTGACGATAATTCCCATGTGTCCTCGGGAGCGCTTTCCTTTATATAAGAGTTTGTCCAGTCTTGTCCTTTGCTACAAAAAGGATTGGGCCACCTTGCTGCACCTTATTTACTTTTACCTTTTGTCACTTGCTACTAATTACCTTATCACAAAACTATATGTTACCTATAATTTCAGTGCTTGTAGAAAATACCTTACTGAAAACTGCCTATCATTTCCTTCTGCTCCTCGTTGGGTTCGACACTCTTACTTATCGAAAGGACTACGATAGATCCCCTACACATGTGGGTCATCAGTTAGTCCCAAAAATAATATAAAATTCCATAATAAAGCCCATTGAACATCCAAAACAGATAATATAATAGCATGGAACAATTAAAAATTATAGATACGTTGGTGACGTATAAAGCATCCCAAGCTTAATTCTTGCTCGTCCTTGAGTAGGTAAATGATAAAAACAGAATTTTTGATGTGGAATGCTACCCAACATAATTCAATGTAACTCTCTTTATTCTGGCATAAATGTTCAGATCCAAAAGATTCAAGACAAAAGTTTAATATTGACATAAGACTAATAATACTTCAAGCACACTAACAAAGCAATTATGTCTTCTCAAAATAACAAGGCCAAAGAAAGTTCATCCCTACAAAATCATATAGTCTGGCTATGCTCTATCTTCATCACACAAAATATTTAAATCATGCTCAACCCCGGTTTCAGCCAAGCAATTGTTTCATACTTTAATTTTTTTCAAACCTTTCAACTTTCACGCAATACATGAGCGTGAGCCATGGATATGGCACTATAGGTGGAATAGAGTGGCAGTTGTGGAGAAGACAAAAAGGAGGAAGATAGTCTCAGATCAACTAGGCGTATCAATGGGCTATGGAGATGCCCATCAATAGATATCAATGTGAGTGAGTAGGGAATGCCATGCAAAGGATGCACTAGAGCTATAAGTGTATGAAAGCTCAACTAAAGAAACTAAGTGGGTGTGCATCCAACTTGCTTGCTCACGAAGACCTAGGGCATTTTGAGGAAGCCCATCATTGGAATATACAAGCCAAGTTCTATAATGAAAATTCCCACTAGTATATGAAAGTGACAAAACAAGAGACTCTCAATCATGAAGATCATGGTGCTACTTTGAAGCATGGAAAAAGGATAGTAGCATTGCCCCTTCTCTCTTTTTTCTCTCAATTTTTTATTTTGGGCCTTTCTTTATGGCCTCTTTTTTTTCTTTTTCTTTTTTCGTCCGGAGTCTCATCCTGACTTGTGGGGTAATCATAGTCTCCATCATCCTTTCCTCGCTGGAACAATGCTCTAATAATGAAGATCATCACACTTTTATTTACAACTCAAGAATTACAACTCGATACTAGAACAAAATATGACTCTATATGAATGCCTCCGGCGGTGTATCGGGATGTGCAATGAATCAAGAGGGACATGTATGAAAAATTATGCATGGTGGCCTTGCCACAAATACGATGTCAACTACATGATCATGCAAGGCAATATGACAATTATGAAGCATGTCATAATAAATGGAACGGTGGAAAGTTGCATGGCAATATATCTCGGATGTCAATGGAAATGCCATAATAGGTAGGTATGGTGGCTGTTTTGAGGGAGGTATATGGTGGGTGTATGGTACCGACGAAAGTTGCGCGATACTAGAGAGGCTAGCAATGATGGAAGGGTGAGAGTGCGTATAATCCATGGACTCAACATTAGTCATAAAGAACTCATATACTTATTGCAAAAATCTACAAGTTATCAAAGCCAAGCACTACACGCATGCTCCTACGGGAAGGGTCGGTAGGAGTTAACCATCGCCCGATCCCGACCTCCACACAAAGGAAGACAATCAATAAATAAATCATGCTCCAACTTCATCACATAATGGTTCACCATACGTGCATGCTACGAGAATCACAAATTTTTAACACAAGTATTCCTCAAATTCACAATTACTCCACTAGCATGACTATAATATCACCATCCTCATATCTCAAAACAATCATCAAGTATCAAACTTCTCATAGTATTCAATGCACTTTATATGAAAGTTTTTATTATACCCATATTGGATGCCTATCATATTAGGACTAATTTTATAACCAAAGAAAATTACCATGCTTTTCTAAAGGACTCTAAAAATAATTTAAGTGAAGCATGAGAGATCAATAATTTCTATAAAATAAAACCACCGCCATGCTCTAAAAGATATAAGTGAAGCACTGGAGCAAAACTATCTAGCTCAAAAGATATAAGTGAAGCACATAGAGTATTCTAATAAATTTCGATTCATGTGTGTCTCTCCCAAAAGGTGTGTACAGCAAGGTTGATTGTGGTAAACTAAAAATCAAAGACTCAAATCATACAAAACGCTCCAAGCAAAAGATATAAAAAAATATAGTATCAAGTAAAGTTACCGATAGTTGAAGATGAAAGAGGGGATGCCTTCCCGGGGCATCCCCAAGCCTAGGCTTTTGGTTGTCCTTGAATTTTACCTTGGGGTGCCTTGGGCATCCCCCATCTTAGGCTCTTGCCACTCTTTGTTCCATAGTCCATCAAATCCTTACTCAAAAACTTGAAAACTTCACAACACAAAACTTAACAGAAATTCTCGTGAGCTCCGTTAGTATAAGAAAACAAACCACCACTCAAAGGTACTTTAATGAACTCATTCTTTATGGTTCATACCCCCAAATACTAGCCATAGATTCATCAAAATAAGCAAACAACACACAAAAACATAATCTGTTAAAAATAGTACAATCTGTAACTTTCGAATACTTCTGTAACTCTAAAAATTCTGAAATAATTTGATGGAAGTGAGGAATTTGTATGTTAATCATCTTCAGAAAGAATAAACCTAAAAGCACTCTCCAGTAAAAAATGGCAGCTAATCTCGTGAGCGCAAAAGTTTTTGTTTTTTACAGCATGATCGCAAAGACTTCACCCAAGTCTTCCCAAAGGTTCTACTTGGCACAAACACTAATTAAAACACAAAACCACATCTAACCAGTAGCTAGATGAATTATTTATTACTAAACAGAACTAAAAGCAAAGAACATAAAATTGGGTTGCCTCCCAACAAGCGCTATCGTTTAACGCCCCTAGCTAGGCATGATACAAGAATAGACCTAGGTATTGCCATAATGATAAGGTAAATCACGAAAACTCATCTCATATTCCCTACATTCAATAGCAAGTTTTCTTTGTGCCAAGCAAAAGTAATCGAAAGGGCAAAATTTAATAGGACAAAAGTCCCCAAGATCAAGCTCGGGAGGTATGGGTTCCTCCTTTGGCCCCTTGTATTGCACAACCAATTCATCATTATAAGTATTCTTTTGGCAGAAGGTCATGAGCCTTTTTTCAAGAGAAAAACCTAACCCATTGTTTTGAATAGCAAAATCATTATTCAGTTCAGAGATTCTATCAACTAGAACATCGGTAGGAACCTTTTTTCTAAGGTTTTCATTATAAGCAACATGATCTAGAGATTGTAAATGCATTATGTCTACTTGATTAAATAGGATAGCCTCTATGGGAGGATGACCACCGTCCACCCTATAATGCGTAAAAAATTCTTTGGCCTCTTTCATTATAAATCTGAACTCATGTGCCAAAAACATAGTAGCTGCTCGCTTAACAGAAGAATGCTCAATATTGGAAAATTCTAGAAAAATTCTCTGAATGCAAGGATGCATGTGGATAAATTATCTTTCGAGTCCAACTACAAGCATAGATATGGCATCTGCAAGACTACTAGTTCTATGAAGAATAGATCCACCCATAGTGGGCAAAGCACTGGCACAAGTAAAGAAATCTTGAATAACTCCTTTTCCAATAATATTACCACTACCAATCCGGAACTTCTTAGTATGTAAAGTGGTAGGTTCCTCATGAGGATAATCAAAAGCATCAAAGTTTCCCCCATCTTTACTACCCTTTTCAATGATATCCTCCCCCATCTCAGACATGATAGCAACAAACCGCACTAAGGACGAACACACAAAAGGCAAGCTAAAAGAGGCGAACGAAAAAGGCGAATAAAACGACAAGGGTGAAGTGGGGGAGAGTAAAATGAGAGGCGAATGGCAAATAATGTAATGCGAGGGATAAGAGTTTGTGATGGGTACTTGGTATATGACCTGTGCATAGATCTCCCCGGCAACGGCGCCAGAAATTGGCAAGTTGACGGGACATCAAATCTTGACTTGACTTGGCATAAGTCTCCACAGCAACGGCGCCAGAAATCCTTCTTGCTATCTCTTGAGCATGCTTTGGTTTTCCCTTGAGGAAAGGGTGATGCAGCAAAATAGCGTAAGTATTTCCCTCAGTTTTTGAGAACCAAGGTATCAATCCAGTAGGAGACTACACTCAAATCCCTCGTACCTGCACAAACAATTAAGAACCTTGCAACCAACGCGATAAAGGGGTTGTCAATCCCTTCACGGCTTGCAAAAGTGAGATCTGATAGAGATAATATGATAAATGTTTTTGGTATTTTTTGTATAGATTGAAAAGTAAAGATTGCAAAATAAAAGATAGCTAGTTGACTGAATATTAATATGATGGAAGATAGACCCGGGGGCCATAGGTTTCACTAGTGGCTTCTCTCAAGATAGCATATTCTACGGTGGGTGAACAAATTACTGTCGAGCAATTGATAGAAGAGCGCATAGTTATGAGAATATCTAGGCATGATCATGTATATAGGCATCATGTCCGTGACAAGTAGACCGAAACGATTCTGCATCTACTACTATTACTCCACACATCGACCGCTATCCATCATGCATCTAGAGTATTAAGTTCATAAGAATGGAGTAACGCCTTAAGCAAGATGACATGATGTAGAGGGATAAACTCATGCAATATGATATAACCCCCATCTTTTAATCCTCGATGGCAACAATACAATACGTGCCTTGCTTCCCCTACTGTCACTAGGAAAGGACACCTCAAGATTGAACCCAAAGCTAAGCACTTCTCCCATTGCAAGAAACATCAATCTAGTAGGTCAAACTAAACTGATAATTTGAAGAGACTTGCAAAGGTATTAAATCATGCATATAAGAATTCAGAGAAGAATAAAATATTGTTCATAGATAATCTTGATCATAAACACACAATTCATCGGATCTCGACAAACACACCGCAAAAAGTATTACATAGAATAGATCTCCAACAAGATCGAGGAGAACTTTGTATTGAGGTCCAAAGAGAGAGAAGAAGCCATCTAGCTAATAACTATGGACCCGAAGGTCTATGGTAAACTACTCACAACTCATCGGAGAGGCTATGGTGTTGATGTAGAAGCCATCCGTGATCCATTCCCCCTTCGGTGGAGCTTCGGAAAAGGCCCCAAGATGGGATCTCGCGGGTACAGAAGGTTGCGGCGGTGGAAATAGGGTTTCGTGGTGCTCTTGGATGTTTTCAGGGTAGATGAGTATATATAGGAGGAAGAGGTACGTCGGTGGAGCTACGAGGGGCCCACGAGGGTGGGGGGCACACCTACCCCCCTGGGCGCGCCCTCCTACCTTATGGCCGCCTCGTGGCTTCCCACGCGTGTACTGCAAGTCTTCTGGATTGCGTTTGTTCCAAAAATGATCCTTGTGAAGGTTTCATTCCGTTTGGACTCCGTTTGATATTCCTTTTCTGCGAAACACTGAAATAGGCAAAAAAACAACAACTTGCACTAGGCCTTGGGTTAGTAGATTAGTCCCAAAAATAATATAAAAGTGCATAATAAAGCCCATTAAACATCCAAAACAGATAATATAATAGCATGTAACAATAAAAAATTATAGATACGTTGGAGACGTATCCGTGGCTTGCCTGTAGACGACTTGCAACATTTTTCCTAGTGAGTTTCTCAACATTCATGAGCTCAAGTATCCTTTTCGGCACACCTTCTGCATAAACATGAAAGAATAGTGAGCAACAAAGTTACTCCAGGAAAAAAGTAGCTACAGAGAAGGAAGGTATTGGTAAGTTCTTATTGTCAATTCCAAGATTGTTGATAGCAAAGATGAATTTTCTATATAGTTCAATGGACCAAACAACATGCTGCCAGATATTCCTAAGCTGCTCGATGCGAATGGGTTATAGGAGATAGTTGCAAGCACCATGAGTTATCTCCTTCATTCTAGTTTTTGTCTCTCCATTCACAGATAACACTACATAGAAAACTGAAAATTTTGCGTCCTCAATCGGAAGTACAAATCATAAGTTTCACAGTGCTGAATTGACATTTTGCATATAAAAGAATATACATCCAACAACTTTAGTATACCCCCTAGGCTCCTATTACCAAAACCATTAAGAAAATCGTGAGGCTACACGATGGATAAAATTTTGGAACTTATTGATGACAAGGAGGTCCATTTCAAGCTCTACAAGCTCAAGAAGCTAAAAGCCATACATGTCTGGCATGTGGACACCACTGATAACAAGATCAAGCATGTCCATGTTTTCCCACAACATCCTCAGTGCAATAACAACCTAATTCATCACCGTCACTGGAAACACAACAACAGGTGCCACGTGCATCTATGTTGTAAAAACGGAATCATATATTCAGGTCATGCAATATAATGAATCTATCCATACAGGCAACATTTATATATGATGCACAATACACCAAATCAACTTGTGAGATGTGATAACTACCAACAGCAATTTTATAGTGGTTGTCCTCGACACGGGGGAACATGCAAATATCTAAAACAGAGCAGCTAAAATTGACTACGCCTGACCCAGTAGGTGGTCCCTAGACAACTTACAAACCTGAATTGCAAAACAACAACAAAAAATTCTCACTGTGATGCTGACAATGCCGTAGGAGGGTCTCGAGCACCTTGAGGCACACCGGGTTGTCGTCCACGGCAAGGACTCGCATGCCCACGGGGAACTGGCCCCTCCCCATTGCTACCACGCCCCTCCTCACATCCGTCCTCATGAGGACAACAACCTCCATAAAAATCCCCTCCCTCACTCGAAGCCAATTCAACGGAAGAAAACAAAGGACTTGACCCAGCAGAAGCACCAGCATGGACAGCTCCTGACAGGCAAGGAGCAAGAACACGAATTTCACACGAGATGCAGATGTTGGTGGAATTTCCTCAGGAGCATATGCTAAAGAATTGAAATCCAATCCACCCTTACCAAGATAACCTGATGGTCAGGGAGTGGAGACAGATGAGGACACAGATGCCTTGCCATCCCCTCTTCTTGTGGATGGCTACGGCCAAGTGGACGACAAACAACGAACGTGGCAGGAGCGCTCAGATCATGGACCAGCTGCAATGCGACGAACAAAATCAGTCACACACACATACGTATAGAGACAGAGAGAAAGGAGGGAGGGACGTGATGACCCACAAGTATAGGGGATCAATTGTAGCTCTTTTCGGTAAGTAAAAGTGTCAAACCCAACAAGGAGCTAAAAGAAATGATAAGTGGTTTTCAGTAAGGTAATGTCTGCAAGTGCTGAAATTGTAAGCAGCAGAGTAGTTTGATAGCAAGATAGTTTTGTAACGAGCAAGTAACAATAGTAGTAGAAAAAGTGCAGAAAGGTAGCCCAATCCTTTTGAAACAAAGGGCATGCCAATACGGTCTCTTATAATAAGCAAAGTGTTCTTGAGGGTATACGGGAATTTCATCTAGTCACTTTCATCATGTTGGTTCGATTCGTGTTCGCTACTTTGATAATTTGGTATGTGGGTGGATCGATGCTAAGGTGATGTTCTTACTTGAACAAACCTCCTACTTATGATTAACCCTCCCGAAAGCATCCGCAACTATGTGAAAAGTATTAAGAATAAATTCTAACCATAGCATTAAACTTGTGGATCCAATCGGTTCCTTAAGGAATAGCACATAAACTGGGGTCTAAGCTTCTGTCACTCTCGCAACCCATCATCTAATTACTACTCCACAATGCATTCCCTTAGGCCCAAATATTATGAAGTGTCATGTAGTCAACGTTCACATGACACCACTAAGGGAATCACACCATACATACTATCAATATATCGAACACATATCAAATTCACATGATTACTTGCAACATGATTTCTCCCGTGACCTCAAGAACAAATGCAACTACTCGCAAATGATAAGCATGCTCAAGATCAGAGGGGTATTATGAAGGAAATATGCCCTAGAGGCAATAATAAAGTTGTTATTTATATTTCCTTATATCATGATAAATGTTTATTATTCATGCTAGAATTGTATTAACCGGAAACTTAGTACATGTGTGAATACATAGACAAAACAGAGTGTCCCTAGTATGCCTCTACTAGACTAGCTCATTGATCAAAGATGGTTATGTTTCCTAACCATAGACATGAGTTGTCATTTGATCAATGGGATCACATCATTAGGAGAATGATGTGATGGACAAGACCCATCCGTTAGCATAGCACTATGATCGTTTAGTTTTTCTGCTATTGCTTTCTTCATGACTTATACATGTTCCTATGACTATGAGATTATGCAACTCCCGAATACCGTAGGAACACCTTGTGTGCTATCAAGCGTCACAACGTAACTGGGTGATCATAAAGATGCTCTACAGGTGTCTCCGAAAGTATTCGTGGTGTTGGCATAGATCAAGATTAGGATTTGTCACTCCGAGTGTCGGAGAGGTATCTCTGGGCCCTCTCGGTAACACACATCATAATAAGCCTTGCAAGCAAAAGAATAATGAGTTAGTCACGAGATGATGTGTTACGGAACGAGTAAAGAGACTTGTCGGTAACGAGATTGAACTAGGTATAGAGATACCGACAATCGAATCTCGGGCAAGTAACATACCGATGACAAAAGGAACAACGTATGTTGTTATGCGGTTTTGACCGATAAAAGATCTTCGTAGAATATGTAGGAGCCAATATGAACATCCAGGTTCCGCTATTGGTTATTGACCGGAGATGAGTCTCGGTCATGTCTACATAGTTCTCGAACCCGTAGGGTCCGCACGCTTAACGTTTGATGACGATCGATATTATGAGTTTATGAGTTTTGATGTACCGAAGGTAATTCGGAGTCCCGGATGAGATCACGGACATGACGAGGAGTCTCGGAATGTCCGAGACATAAAGATTGATATATTGGACGACTATACTCGGACACCGGAAGTGTTCCGGAAAAGTTTCGGATTTAACGGGATTGCCGGAGGGGGTTACCGGAACCCCCTATGAGAGGGGATGGTCCATAGTGGGCCTTATGGAAAAGAGAGAGGCAGCCCATAGTGGCTGGCCGGCGCCCCACCCAGGGTTCCTAGTTGGACTAGGATTGGGGGGCGCCACCTCTCCTTCTTTTCCTTTCCCTCTCTTCCTTCTTTGGTAGTTCCTACTAGGAATAGGATTGCAATCCTATTCCTAGTAGGATTGCACCCTAGCCGCACCATAGGAAGGGCCGGCCGGCCTCCCCCTTGCTCCTTTATATACGGGGGCAGGGGGGCACCCAAATACACACAAGTTGAATTGTTCCAGCCGTGTGCGGTGCCCCCCTCCACAGAAACACACCTCGGTCATACCGTCGCGGTGCTTAGGCGAAGCCCTGCGCCGGTGAATACATCATATCCGTCACCACGCCGTTGTGCTGACGAAACTCTCCCGTGAAGCTCAACTAGATCAAGAGCTCGTGGGACGTCATCAAGCTGAACGTGTGCTGAACGCGGAGGTGCCGTACGTTCGGTGCTTGATCGGTTGAATCGCGAAGAAGTTCGACTACATCAACCGCGTCACTTGACGCTTCCGCTTCCGGTCTACGAGGGTACGTAGACACACTCTTCCCTCTCGTTGCTATGCATCTGGTAGATAGATCTTGCGTGATCGTAGGAAAATTTTAAAATACTACGTTCCCCAACAGTGGCATCATGAGCCAGGTTTATGCGTAGATGATATGCACGAGTAGAACACAATGAGTTGTGGGCGATACTAGTCATACTGCTTACCAGCATGTCATACTTTGCTTCGGCGGTATTGTGAGATGAAGCGGCCCGGACCGACATTACGCGTACGCTTACGCGAGACTGGTTTCACCGTTACGAGCACTCGTTGCTTAAAGGTGACTGGCGGGTGTCTGTCTCTCTCACTTTCGCTGAATCAAGTGTGGCTACACCCGGTCCTTGTGAAGGTTAAAACAGCACATACTTGACGAAACATCGTTGTGGTTTTGTATGCGTAGGTAAGAACGGTTCTTGCTAAGCCCGTAGCAGCCACGTAAAACTTGCAACAACAAAGTAGAGGACGTCTAACTTGTTTTTGCAGGGCATGTTGTGATGTGATATGGTCAAGACATGATGAGTTATACGGTTTTGTATGAGATGATCATGTTTTGTAATGTTATCGGCAACTGGCAGGAGCCATATGGTTGTCGCTTTATTGTATGAAATGCAATCGCCATGTAATTGCTTTACTTTATCACTAAGCGGTAGCGATAGTCGTAGAAGCAATAGTTGGCGAGACGACAATGATGCTACGATGGAGATCAAGGTGTCGCGCCGGTGACGAAGGTGATCATGGCGGTGCTTTGGAGATGGAGATCAAAAGCACAAGATGATGATGGCCATATCATGTCACATATTTTTGATTGCATGTGATGTTTATCTTATTATGCTTCTTATTTTGCTTAGAACGACTGTAGCATTATAAGATGATCCCTTACTAAATTTCAAGGTATAAGTGTTCTCCCTGAGTATGCACCGTTGCGAAAGTTCGTCGTGCCGAGACACCACGTGATGATCGGGTGTGATAAGCTCTATGTTCAAATACAACGGCTGTAAGCCAGTTTTGCACACGCAGAATACTCGGGTTAAACTTGACGAGCCTAGCATATGCAGATATGGCCTCGGAACACTGGAGACCGAAAGGTCGAGCGTGAATCATATAGTAGATATGATCAACATAAGATGTTCACCATTGAAACTACTCCATCTCACGTGATGATCGGACATGGTTTAGTTGATTTGGATCACGTGATCATTTAGATGACCGGAGGGATGTCTATCTAAGTGGGAGTTCTTAAAGTAATATGATTAAATTGAACTTTAATTTATCATGAACTTAGTCCTGGTAGTATTAGCATATCTATGTTGTAGATCAATAGCTCGCGATGTTGCTCCCCGTTTATTTTTTGATATGTTCCTAGAGAAAACTAAGTTGAAAGATGTTAGTAGCAATGATGCAGAATTGTTCCGTGATCTGAGGATTATCCTCATTGCTGCACAGAGAATTATGTCCTTAATGCACCGCTAGGTGACAGACCTATTGCAGGAGCAGATGTAGACGTTATGAACGTTTTAACAAAAGCTCGGTATGATGACTACTTGATAGTTTAAGTGCACCATGCTTTACGGCTTAGAATCGGGACTTCAAAAACGTTTTGAACGCCACGGAGCATATAAGATGTTCCAAGAGTTGAAATTAGTATTTCATACTCATGCCCGTGTCGAGAGGTATGAGACCTCTGAGAGTACTTTGCCTACAAGATGGAGAAGAATAGCTCAACCAGTGAGCATGTGCTCAGATTGTCTGGGTACTGCAATTGCTTGAATCAAGTGGGAGTTAATCTTCCAGATAAGATTGTAATTGACAAAGTTCTCTACTCACTATCACCAAGTTAGTAGAACTTCGTGATGAACTATAATATGCAAGGGATGACGAAAGTAATTCCCGAGCTCTTCGCGATGCTGAAATCGGCGGAGGTGGAAATCAAAAAGGAGCATCAAGTGTTGATGGTTAACAAGACCACTAGTTTCAAGAAAAAGGGCAAGGGAAAGAAGGGGAACTTCAAGAAGAATAGCAAGACAGTTGCTACTCCCATGAAGAAACCCAAGTCTGGAGCCAAGCCTGAAACTAAGTGCTTCTACTGCAAGGGGACTGGGCACTGGAAGCGGAACTGCCCCAAGTATTTGGCGGATAAGAAGGATGGCAAAGTGAACAAAGGTATATTTTGATATACAGATTATTGATGTGTACTTTACTAGTGTTCATAGCAACCCCTGGGTATTTGATACCGGTTCAGTTGCTAAAATTAGTAACTCGAAACGAGAATTGCAGAATGAACAGAGACTAGTTAAAGGTGAAGTGACGATGTGTGTTGGAAGTGGTTCCAAGATTGATATGATCATCATCGCACACTCCCTATACTTTCGGGATTAGTGTTGAACCTAAATAAGTGTTATTTGGTGTTTGTGTTGAACATGAATATGATTTGATCATGTTTAGTGCAATATGGTTATTCATGTAAGTTAGAGAATAATTGTTGTTCTGTTTACATGAATGAAACCTTCTATGGTCATACACCCAATGAAAATGGTTTGTTGGATCTCGATCGTGTGATACACATATTCATAATATTGAAGCCAAAAGATGCAAGGTTAATAATGATAGTGCAACTTATTTGTGGCACTGCCGTTTAGGTCATATTGGTGTAAAACGCATGAAGAAACTCCATAGTGATGGACTTTTGGAATCACTTGATTATGAATCACTTGGTGCTTGCGAACCATGCCTCATGGGCAAGATGACTAAAACTCTGTTCTCCGGAACTGTGGAGCGAGCAACAGAGTTGTTGGAAATCATACATAATGATGTATGCGGACCAATAAGTGTTGAAGCTCACAACGGGTATCGTTATTTTCTGACCTTCACTGATGATTTGAGCAGATATGGGTATATCTACTTAATGAAGCACAAGTCTGAAACATTTGAAAAAGTTCAAAGAATTTTAGGGTGAAGTGGAGAATCATCGTAACAAGAAAATAAGAGTTTCTACGATATGATCGTAGAGGTAAAATATTTGAGTTAGCGAGTTTGGCCTTCAGTAAAAACAATGTGAAATAGTTTCACTACTCACGCCACATGGAACACCACAGTATAATGGTGTGTCCGAACGTCATAACCTTTATTAGATATGTGCGATCGATGATGTCTCTTACCAATCTACCACTATCGCTTTTGGGGTTATGCATTAGAGACAGCTACATTCACGTTAAATAGGGCACCATCTAAATCCATTGAGATGAGACCGTATGAACTGTGGTTTGACGAGAAACCTAAGCTGTCATTTCTTTAAGTTTGGGACTGCGATGCTTATGTGAAAAAGTTTCAACATGATAAACTCGAACCCAAATCGGAGAAGTAAATCTTCATAGGATACCCAAAAAGAAACTGTTGGGTACACCTTCTATCACAGATCCTAAGGCAAGGTCTTTGTTGCTAAGAGTGGATCCTTTCTAGAGAAGGAGTTTCTCTCGAAAGAAGTGAGTGGGAGGAAAGTAGAACTTGATGAGGTAATTGTACCTTCTCCCGAATTGGAAGTACATCACAGAAACTCGTTCCAGTGATTCCTACACCAATTAGTGAGGAAGCTAATGATGATGATCATGAAACTTCAGATCAAGTTTCTGCTGAACTTCGTAGATCAACCAGAGTTCGTTCCGCACCAGAGTGGTACGACAACCCAGTTCTGGAAGTCATGTTACTAGACCATGATGAACCTACGAACTATGAGGAAGCGATGATGAGCCCAGATTCCGCAAAATGGCTTGAGACCATGAAATTTGAGATGGGATCCATGTATTAGAACAAAGTATGGACTTTGGTTGACTTGCCCAATGATCGGCAAGCCATCGAAAATAAATGGATCTTCAAGAGGAAGACCGACGCAAACGGTAATGTTACTGTTTACAAAGCTCGACTTGTTGCGAAAGGGTTTCGACAAGTTCAAGGAGTTGACTACGATGAGACTTTCTCACCCGTAGCGATGCTTAAGTCTGTTCGAATCATTTTAGTAATTGCCGCATTTTATGAAATCTGGCAAATGGATAACAAAACTGCATTCTTTAATGGATTTATTAAAGAAGACTTGTATATGATGCAACCAGAAGGTTTTGTCAATCCTAAAGGTGCTAACAAAATGTGCAAGCTCCAGCGATCCATCTATGGACTGGTGCAAGCATCTCGGAGTTGGAATATACGCTTTGATAAGTTGATCAAAGCATATGGATTTATACAGACTTGCGGTGAAGCCTGTATTTACAAGAAGTGAGTGGGAGCACTGCAACCTTTCTGATAAGTATATGTGAATGACATATTGTCGATCGAAAATGATGTAGAATTTTCTGGAAAGCATAAAGGAGTGTTTGAAAGGAGTTTTTCAAAGAAAGACCTTGGTGAAGCTGCTTACATATTGGGCATCAAGATCTATAGAGATAGATCAAGACGCTTGATAAGACTTTCGATGAGTACATACCTTGATAAGATTTTGAAGTAGTTCAAAATGGATCAGTCAAAGAAGGAGTTCTTGCCTGACTTGTAAGGTGTGAAGTTGAGTAAGACTCAAAGCCAGACCACGGCAGAAAAATATAGAGAGAATGAAAGTCATTCCCTATGCCTCAGCCATAGGTTCTATAAAGTATGCCATGCTGTGTACAAAACACGTTGTGTACCTTGCCATGAGTTTGACAGGGAGGTACAATAGTGATCCAGGAATAGATCACTGTACAGCGGTCAAAATTATCCTTAGTAATTGGATGACTAAAGGAAATATTTCTCGATTATGGAGGTGATAAAGAGTTCGTCGTAAAGGGTTACGCCGATGCAAGCTTTGACACTAAATCCAGATGACTCTAAGTATCAATCTGGATGCGTATTGAAAGTGGGAGCAATTAGCTAGAGTAGCTCCATGCAGAGCATTGTAGACATAGAAATTTGCGAAATACATACGGATCTGAATGTGACAGACCCGTTGACTAAACTTCTCTCACAAGCAAAACATGATCACACCTTATTACTCTTGGGTATTAATCACATAGCGATGTGAACTAGATTATTGACTCTAGTAAACCCTTTGGGTGTTGGTCACATGGTGATGTGAACTATGGGTGTTATTCACATAACGATGTAAACTATCGGTATTAAATCACATGGCGATGTGAGCTAGATTATTGACTCTAGTGCAAGTGGGAGACTGAAGGAAATATGCCCTAGAGGCAATAATAAAGTTGTTATTTATATTTCCTTATATCATGATAAATGTTTATTATTCATGCTAGAATTGTATTAACCGGAAACTTAGTACATGTGTGAATACATAGACAAAACAGAGTGTCCCTAGTATGCCTCTACTAGACTAGCTCATTGATCAAAGATGGTTATGTTTCCTAACCATAGACATGAGTTGTCATTTGATCAACGGGATCACATCATTAGGAGAATGATGTGATGGACAAGACCCATCCGTTAGCATAGCACTATGATCGTTTAGTTTTTTCTGCTATTGCTTTCTTCATGACTTATACATGTTCCTATGACTATGAGATTATGCAACTCCCGAATACCGTAGGAACACCTTGTGTGCTAACAAACGTCACAACGTAACTGGGTGATCATAAAGATGCTCTACAGGTGTCTCCGAAAGTATTCGTGGTGTTGGCATAGATCAAGATTAGGATTTGTCACTCCGAGTGTTGGAGAGGTATCTCTGGGCCCTCTCGGTAACACACATCATAATAAGCCTTGCAAGCAAAAGACTAATGAGTTAGTCACGAGATGATGTGTTACGGAACGAGTAAAGAGACTTGTCGGTAACGAGATTGAACTAGGTATAGAGATACCGACGATCGAATCTCGGGCAAGTAACATACCGATGACAAAAGGAACAACGTATGTTGTTATGCGGTTTTGACCGATAAAAGATCTTCGTAGAATATGTAGGAGCCAATATGAACATCCAGGTTCCGCTATTGGTTATTGACCGGAGATGAGTCTCGGTCATGTCTACATAGTTCTCGAACCCGTAGGGTCCGCACGCTTAACGTTTGATGACGATCAGTATTATGAGTTTATGAGTTTTGATGTACCGAAGGTAGTTCGGAGTCCCGGATGAGATCACGGACATGACGAGGAGTCTCGGAATGTCCGAGACATAAAGATTGATATATTGGACGACTATATTCGGACACCGGAAGTGTTCCGGAAAAGTTTCGGATTTAACGGGATTGCTGGAGGGGGTTACCGGAACCCCCTACGAGAGGGGATGGTCCATAGTGGGACTTATGGAAAAGAGAGAGGCAGCCCATAGGGGCTGGCCGGCGCCCCACCTAGGGTTCCTAGTTGGACTAGGATTGGGGGGCGCCACCTCTCCTTCTTTTCCTTTCCCTCTCTTCCTTCTTTGGTAGTTCCTACTAGGAATAGGATTGCAATCCTATTCCTAGTAGGATTGCACCCTAGCCGCACCATAGGAAGGGCCGGCCGGCCTCCCCCTTGCTCCTTTATATACGGGGGCAGGGGGGCACCCAAAGACACACAAGTTGAATTGTTCCAGCCGTGTGCGGTGCCCCCCTCCACAGAAACACACCTCGGTCATACCGTCGCGGTGCTTAGGCGAAGCCCTGCGCCGGTGAATACATCATATCCGTCACCACGCCGTCGTGCTGACGAAACTCTCCCGTGAAGCTCAAATGGATCAAGAGCTTGTGGGACGTCATCAAGCTGAACGTGTGCTGAACGCGGAGGTGCCGTACGTTCGGTGCTTGATCGGTTGAATCGCGAAGAAGTTCGACTACATCAACCGCGTCACTTGATGCTTCCGCTTCCGGTCTACGAGGGTACGTAGACACACTCTTCCCTCTCGTTGCTATGCATCTGGTAGATAGATCTTGCGTGATCGTAGGAAAATTTTAAAATACTACGTTCCCCAACATATTAAATAGCATATTGGATCTGAACAAATAATCTTCCACCAAATAAACCATATAGTAATCAACTACAAGATGTAATCAACACTACTAGTCACCCACAAGCACCAATCTATAGTTTCAGTAACAAGATTGAACACAAGAGATGAACTCGGGTTTGAGATGAGATGGTGTTGTTGAAGATGTTGATGGAGATAGCCCTCCCCAAGATGGGAGAGTTGTTGGTGATGATGATGACGATGATTTCCCCCTCCCGGAGGGAAGTTCCCTCGGTGGAATCGCTCCGCCGGAGGGCAAAAGTGCTCCTGCCCAAGTTCCACCTCGAGACAGTGGCGCTCCGTCCCGAAAGTCTTCTCCTTAATTTTTCTAGGTCAGAATGGCTTATATACCAGAAGATGGGCACCAGAGGTGGGCCTGGGTGAGCACAACCCACCAGGGCGCGCCTGGGCTCCCTGGGGCGCCCACGTGGGTTGTGCCCACCTGGTGGGGCCCCTTTGGTACCTATTTGCTCCAATATTCTTCAAATATTCCATAAAAATTCTCCGTGAAGTTTCAGCTTGTTTGGAGTTGTGCAGAATAGGTGGCCTAACGTAGATTTTTTAGGTCTTGATTTCCAGCTGCCGGAATTCTCCCTCTTGGTGCATACCTTGCATATTATGAGAAAAAAGGCATTGGAATTACTCCAAAAAGCATTATTATACATAAAATCAACATAAATAACAGCAAGAAAACATGATGCAAAATGTACATATCAGGACGCACCTGGCAATGGCCTTCATCGCCCGCTTCTGGTGCCGTGAGCCAGGCTTGCCACTGCTGCTGCTGCAGAGGCGGCCGGCGGGCACACTGCAGAATCGGGCGACAAGCCTTGACACGTGCTCCTCCTGCCAATGCGCGAGACCAGGCACCATGGGCAAGTGCAAAATGCAAACTGAACTTCTAGATCAGTATTAGGACTGTTCCTAGTGAACATAGTGAACCTAATGTTTATCACATCGATAGGATTGAAATAGCGTATGTTCAGGAATACCAAAAATAGAGTTCATATGCACATCCTTCCTTCAGTTCACCCATAAACTTAGGCACAAGCTTCTCACCAATCTTAACATAGACGTGGTCACCCTGCCAAGAAACAACATGCATCAATTACCAAGCAGAAAAGGCAGGAGAAAATTACAAACAACATAGGGCATGGGGGCTAGAGAAGCCATATACCTGGGCATCCAAAAGGACCATGTCGGTGTCTTTCATAGGACAATTGTGAGTGGATCCACGATGTTGCCAGATACGCGAAACATACACACAAATGGTTAGGTCATCACTGCTAGGCATTAAAGAACCAATGCGATGAGACACTTGACCATTGATCTTAAAAATCTTAGGTCCACGGCTGCCACCAAAGGAGCGTTCAATGGTAGCACCCATCGAAGTGAAAGTGAACATATAGTTGTACTCACGTATAGTCCGGATGAATTTTTTAGCACGAGAAGTACCATCAAATCGAAGGAGCTCCCGGAGATAGGCTGGGGGATCCTTAAAGGGAGGGATATATACCTTAGCGCCTTTACAACAGCGATTATAAACCATCTTACGTTGTGTCCAGGATGACCTGGACTTTGAACACTCAGCAAACCAAAAGGAGGCACCACAATATTGGCACAAGAAATCCGGAGGGCCATAGTACGACCTATCTACATAGCAAGATAAATGGGCACCAAAGCACAAAACTATCAGCCACAAACTAAGGGTAAAAGGAAGACATTAATCACATAACCACAACTACAAAGTCCTGGTAAATAAGTACCTTTAAGGGACTCGGCAAACTTGACTAAGAAACCTTGCCAATCCTTTGGCAAAGGCCCTTGACCAACAATATCTGAAAATGCATGTAAAACCAACTAAGAGACCATACGACAAACAACAACAAATAACAACAAACCAAGAAATCTCATGCACCTTTGCATCTAGGACGCTGCAATTTAATCTACACTTTTTGTTTTTTTGTGGGTTGCGGTCTACCCCGATCACCTCCGCACTGACATAAGCCGAGAAACCATGCCAATCCTTCGACAAAGGCCCATCAATGACACGTTCTTCATAGGACATGCATAACCAAGTAAGACAGTACACAACCAACAACAACAACCAAAACCAAACTAAGAGCTTTCACCCACCTTCGTATCTAGAGCGCTGAAACTCAACACACATTTTCCATTTTCTGTGATTTACTGCAGCCACAATCGAGCTCATAAGAGAAAACCAACCATCACCTAACCACGTCGCAAACAACACAGTAAGAAATAATTATCATCAACCCCAACAGAATACCCTAGGAGACAAAATACAAAGGAACAATGGATACACACATACTTGTATGGCTTCGAGGAGGACCCCCAACAAGCTGGCATGGCACGTAACGTCTAGCAATCCCAGGGACCAGCACATGTCTAGGAGCAGCGGCGTACCCAGAACCAGCAGAACGACCAAGGGCAGACACATGTATAGCAGCGGCTGCATGCCCAAAATCAACACCACGACAAGTGGCACAACCACGAACACCCCTACCACTTGACCAAGCTATGGCGTGATGGCTTCTCGCCCCTCGTTGGTTACCCCAAGTGGAAGGTTGAGATGTAGCGTAGCGGCAAATTTCCCTTGGCAAAGATACCAAGGATCGAATCCCGTGAGACTCCGAGGGTCGACAAGTAGGTGTCAACGGCGCCAGAAACTTAGCGGATGACGGGACCTGCACACAGATACAGATAACTTTGCTCCCAACGAGTACAGAGAGGTTGTCAATCCCTCCGGCCTTGTTGTTTACAAATGATCAAACAAAAGAGATAATAATGATAGCTATGACTGCAACTAGGAAATAAAAACAGGAAGTAAATAGAAGGTGTGATCAGTGGTGGTAATATGGACCGGGGTCCCATGATGTTCACTAGTGATGTCTCTCTCCCAAAAGACGATAAAACAGCAAAGCGAGGTAAACAAATTACAGCTGGGCAATTGACAGGATTATGTGCGCAAACCAATGCTAACTATGCTGCAAAGAAAGGTAGAGGCTCAAAAGCA
This sequence comes from Secale cereale, assembly GCA_902687465.1. Classification (NCBI taxonomy): domain Eukaryota; kingdom Viridiplantae; phylum Streptophyta; class Magnoliopsida; order Poales; family Poaceae; genus Secale; species Secale cereale. The sequence goes on from LR738714.1 coordinate 444,381,421, forward strand.
TGGGCGGTACGCCAAGGCAAGTAGACCGAAATCCATCTGCATCTACTACTAATCATCCACCTTGAGATATCTATCCAGAACATCTCGCTAGTATTAAGTTGCGAATCCCACCCAAAGTGTAAACTCAAAGCAACAGACAACTGCATTAAAAGAACTTTGCGTAAAGTAAACAATCCTTGCACCCGCAAGTACAAGCACCGTTGTTTTCTCCCTTGTGGCAACAACACATCCCCTAGACTCATGTTTCTGTCACTCAACCTAGTCATCAGGGGGCATGAACCCACAATCAAGCATAATGCTCCCTCTTGGAGTTACTACCTACTACTTGGCCAAAGCAATAAATAGCAACGGAGAACATGCAAGAATTACTCAAGAACAAAGATATACAAGAGGTGAATCAAATATATTACTCAAACACAATCTGAACATAGTCTCATAATCCATCAGATCCCAGCAAACTCAGCAAAGCAACAGCAGGAAGATTACATATGTGCCTCGATCATGTAGGGCAGCTCATGAGGTCTAAACCATGAAGAGCAAAGAGGGGAGGAGAACATCACATAGCTACTGATCATGGACCCATGGTCCAAGGTGGACTACTCACGACTCATCCGGGAAGCGTCCATGGTGGTGGAGATGCTCCCGGTGGTGGTTCTCCCCTCCGGCTGGGTGCCGGGAAGAGTTCTCCTGATGCTCCCGATCTTGGAAGCGCTGCGGCGGCGGAACAGAGGCGAGATCGCGAATAAGGGTTCTGTTCTCGAGGGTTTCGGGATGAGAGGGATATATAGGCGAAGGAGGGCAGCCAGAGGCGGAGCAGGGGCCCCATGCGCCCCCCTGGCGCGACCAGGGGTGGGGCCGCGCCAGGTGGCCGCCTGGGCCTCCCCTGGCTCCCCTCTGACCCATCTTTGGTTCTTCGCGAAGCTTCATGTACGCTGATTTTTCCTATATTTTTCCTGGAATTTTTGGAGCACTTTTAATATGGGGGAAACCTGAAATAGAAAAACAGCAGAAAACAGGAACTGACACTGTGGTGCACTGAGTTAATAGGTTAGTCCAAATATGATCAAAAGTGTATGGAAGTGCATCAATATCATAGCAATATCACACAAAAGAAGCATGGAGCAAGCAGAAATTATAGATACGTTTTGGACGTATCAACATCCCCAAGCTTAATTCCTGCTCGTCCTCGAGTAGGTAAATGATAACAAGCATAATTTCTGTGGTGACATGCTACCAACCATATAAGAACTTTTTAAGTAAAGCAATCAAGGCATGTAATTCAATTCAAGTCATAACAAGCAAGAGTCTATATTAGCATTGTAGCAAGCAACATAAGAACATAAAGGTGCAAGAGCTCTCGCTGTCCGTGACTCGAATGTCTCCAAATGGTGTTTGCGTGCAAGAAAGGGGATAGGGATATACGAGAGAGTAAAACATAGTTTTTGTATTGTTGAGAACTTAATCTACTAAAGTTTCACACTTGGTCTCCTTTAAAATCTTATCTTGACTCATCCCCAGACCACTAGCCAGGTACAAGTCAAAATGATCCACTCCCTTTCGATATTTTGAGTACTCATGCAATGGATGAGCGTAAGCAAGAAAGTTGACACTTAGGATGGCAAATAGAGAAAAATGATGAAGGGGGAAGACAAAAAAGGTGTGAAAGGCTCACATCAATGAGGACAATCATAGGCGAGAGAAAGCCAAATGATAGATATGATGTGAGGAGTAGGGATTGCCATGCAACGGATGCACATATGAGCTAAGGTAAGCTCTCCAATGGAACTAGTGGGGGTGCATCCAACTTGCTCGCTCAAGAAGACCTAGAGCTCTTTTGAGGAGGCTCATCATTGGAATATACAAGCCAAGTTCTATAGTGTGAAGGTCCCCACATAGCTATATGCATGAATGATAATCTCTATGGAGTACAAGGTATAAGATGAAGTACGAGTGTGGATCTCTCAAAAGGAATAGTATTGTGCCCCCTTCTCTCTTTTTATTTCTTTTTCTCTTTTTTTTTATTTTTTTTTATTTTTTTGTGGCCTCAATGGCTCTTTCTATTTAACTCTCATTTGTCCTCTTTGGGATCTTTTGATTTTGTCCTCTTTGGGATCTTTTCCTCACTTTAGGGGCAACACTCTATGTATTACAAGAAGTATAGAAGATCTTTCACACTTTACAAAAGTACTCAACATAAAGAAAATGAAACTATCATGATGTATGCAAATGTATGCCTCTGCCGGTGTAGCAGGATATGCAATGATACTAGTGCGTCATGTAGCAATGATTAGGGCAAGGCCCAACTAGCATGCGGCTCATCGATCAAGCAAAAAGCATGTATGACATGAAGACCAAGTCATGAGAAGATGGATGTTGCATGGCAATGTATCTCGGAAAGGCTATGGAAATGCCTTGATAGGTAGGTATGGTGGCTGTTTTGAGGAAGGATATAATGAGGCTTATGATGACAGAGCGTATCGTGCCAAGGATTTGGATGCACCGGCGAAGTATGCACCAACTCTCGAGGTGAGAAAGGGCAATGCACGGTACCGAAGAGGCTAGAAAAATATGGCTAGGTGGAAGTGTCAACTTTCGAATACTCACATTAGTCCGAAGAACTCATGCACTTATTATCGGTAACTCTCAATCTAATTAGGAGGTTCACAAAGAGACAAGTACCTCGAGGAGGAGTGTATGAGGGTTTGGTTATCCTTGCGCATCCTCGACTCATGGTACGTGAGTGTACTCTAATATTCGATCCCTCCAAAGATTAGTGATCCATCTAGTAGCTAAAGTTCTCAACTATTTTGTAGGTTTTCGAAAATAAACACGGATTGCCCAAAATACGACATCTATCACTAATAGGCTAAAGCTATTGACACCAAAAGTTCAGACATTACTCATGGCAATACCTCAAAACTATTGCAAGTTACTACTAAAATTAAATAGCAACCTCAATTACCTACTTTAAGTTAAGACACACAACTCAGTGCAACAGGCAAACTCTCTTAACAAGATAAACATGAAAACTCAAGAGAGTTCAGCAACCAACTAAACAAAAGCTCTTTAAAAAGAAAAGCATGAAAACTAAGAGCTAAACATGACAGCAGCTATGGAAAGACAAAGAACACACACAACAAAGATAAGCATGAAAATCCTATGTTGTGTTCTAGGTTGAAGTGGAGCGTGTTTCTCTCCCACACAAAGAAAGCTGGGTTCTAACTTGTTATGAACAGCAAGCAAAGCTAAAGAAAACTAAAAAAAAGAAACTAAGAGCAAGACGCTCCAAGCATAGCACATAACGCATGAAGTGCTAAAATTATAGTGGAACGAAAGACGAACTGATAATTGTTGATGGAGAAGGGGATGCATGGGGGCATCCCCAAGCTTAGACGCTTGAGTCTTCTTGAATATTTCTTGGGGGTGCATGGGGGCATCCCCAAGCTTGAGCGTTTGACCCTCCTGAATCTTCTTTTATCATCTTCCCTCGCACACTTGAAAACTCCCTTCATACATAACTCATCATAATCTGATTAGCGAGGTTAGTACCCACAATAAAATAATTTTTCCCTACTAGAAATAAAGATAATCTTGAAGAGCTATTGTTTCTCAAGATTGCCAAAAGGTTTTTGCAAAGAAAAAGCAAGCTCAAGGTTTGCAAAACGAAGAAAAGGCAAAACAGGACAGAATCTGTGAAAAACCGATCAGCAGGTAGTAAATAATTTTTTCGGGGCACTTCTGCAAATCAAATCAAAAAACTCAGAACAGACGCTCGAAAGCCAATTGTATAGAGCACGCTTTCAAAAAAAATTCAGATCAAAAATATGATCTGGTGATTTTATTCGAATTTTTCTGTCCAAGGACAAAATCTGTTTTCTGGACAGCACGTCACAACTTTTGAACTTTCTTGCAATCGGCGGCTAAACTTGGCACAAAACTGAAAAGAAAAGATACAATGATGATGCTACTGTAGTAACAAACATCAAGACACAACAAAAGCAAAATAAAACCTAATTCGTTGTGGGCTGCCTCCCAAAAGCGCTTTCTTTTATGCCTTTAAGCTAGGCATGATGCAAAAAGAGAAGATCAAGTTTTATCAAGAGTAAGAGAATAGCTAGCCCGTGTAACGGACTCAAAAGGCAACTTAATCTTCTTTCTAGGGAAGTGTTCCATCCCTTTCTTGAGAGGGAATCGGAATTTTATATTCCCCTCTTTCATGTCAATGATAGCACAAACGGTGCGAAGAAAAGGACGTCCCAAAATAATTGGACATGAAGGTTCACATTCAATATCCATAATAGTAAAATCAACGGGAACAAAATTGTCATTGACAATGATAAGAACATCGTCGATCTTCCCCAAAGGTTTCTTTACGGAAGAATCAACAAGACGAACACCAAAAGAACAATGATCAAAAGGTTTCAATTCAAACATATCGTACATTCTTTTGGGCATAACAGAGGTACTAGCTCCAACATCACATAAAGCATAGCAAGAGAAGTTATTCAACTTAATTTTAATCATAGGATCCCAACTATCTTCTAGCTTTCTAGGTATGGAGGCTTCTACCCTAAGCTTCTCCTCCCTAGCTTTGATAAGAGCATTAGTGATATGCTCCGTGAAGGCAAGATTAAGTGTGCTAGTGTGGGGATCTCTAGACATCTTGTGAAGAAAACCAATAACTTTAGAAAGGGTGCAATTATCAAAATCAAGGTCACTGCTATCAAGTAAAGTGGTAGTGGTGTCCTTTAGGCTCACTTGTTTGGTAGCTTCTATGGTCATAGGAGTTTCTTCTTCTACGGTTGAGGTCATAACATCACCATTAATAGGTCCAATGGGACTACGAGTGCATTGGGTGCTAAGAGTTTGGATATCCTCAACAACTTGAATAGTAGCAACAGTGTGGTGGGTAGGAAGGCTCTTAATTCTATCTTCTTCCTCCTTTTCTCTAGCCCATCTCTTTTTAAGTTTAGCCATCATCCTAATGTTTTCATTAATTTGCACTTGAATAGCATTCATAGGAGTGGTCTTCCTCTCCTCAAGAGGAGAAGTTCTAATTTTAAGCAACTCTACCTCATGGGCTAAATTGTCTACCTTCGAAGAGAGATTATCTAGTTTGTCTAGTTTTTCTTCTACACTCTTATTGAAGGCCTTTTGGGTAGTGATGAAGTCTTGAAGTATAATCTCTAGTTCAGAAGTGGAGTTCTTGGTGCTAGGATAAGTATTGTTGTTCCCATAGGAATTAGAGGGGAACGGTCTAGGGTTGCTACCAAAATTACTCCTATAAGCATTGTTATTGAAATTGTTTCTAGAGATAAAGTTCACATCTACTTGATCTTGAGCAATCAAAGAATTTAAAGGAATATCATGAGGATCAATAGAAGATTGCTTGGAAAGTAGAGACATGATCAAGTCAACTTTTTCATTTAGGGAGGAAATCTCCTCGACAAAGTTTACCTTCCTACCTGTTGGAGCGCGTTCGGTGTGCCATTGGGAATAATTGGTCATCATCTCGTCGAGAAGTTTCGTGGCAGCACCAAGTGTAGTTGACATAAAGGTTCCTCCCGCGGCCGAATATAACAAGTTCCGCGAGGTAAAGTTCAAGCCTGCATAAAAAGTTTGGATAACCATCCAAGTAGTCAAACCATGAGTAGGGTTCCTCCCACGGCCGAATCTTAATTGAGTCTTCAAGGATTTGATAACACTTTATGTATGTCTTGCATGTGCTTACCTGTGGTGAAAATGGGATATTCACGTGACCTACTTGATGTATGTTCTGGTGATCAACTTGCGGGTTCAGTGACCTTGTGAAGTTATGCATAGGGGTGGGTACACGTTTTCATCTTGACTCTCAAGTAGAAACTTTGGGGCACTCTTTGAAGTTCTTTGTGTTGGTTTGAATAGATGAATCTAAGATTGTGTGATGCATATCATATAATCAAACCCGTGGATACTTGTGGTGACATTGGAGTATCTAGGTGACATTATGGTTTTGGTTGATGTGTGTTTTAAGGTGTTATTTTAGTACAAACTCTAGGGCTGTTTGTGACACTTATAGGAATATCCCAATAGATCGATCCGAAAGAATAACTTTGAGGTGGTTTCGTACCCAACAATAATCTCTTTGTTTGTTCTCCGCTATTAGTGACTTTGGAGTGACTCTTTGTTGCGGGTTGAGGGATTTTTATATGATCTAATTATGTTATCATTGTTGAGAGAACTTGCACTAGTGGAAGTATGAACCCTAGGCCTTGTTTCTAAAATCTAAACATTGCAATATCATTTGTGCTCACTTTTATTGTTAGTTACCTTGCTGTTTTCATATTTTCAGATTACAAAAACCTATATCTACCATTCATATTACACTTGTATCACCATCTCTTCGCCGAACTAGTGCACCTATACAATTTACCAATGTATTGGGTGTGTTGGGGACACAAGGGACTCATTGTTATTTGGTTGCAGGGTTGCTTGAGAGAGACCATCTTCATCATACGCCTCCCACGGGTCATCCACTTGAGGGAAAAATGCTATTGTCCTACAAAACTCTACGCTTGGAGGCCCAACATGAGTCTACAAGAAGAAGGTTGTGTAGTAGACATCAAGTTCTTTTCTGGCGCCCTTGCTGTGGAGGTGAGTGCTTGAAGGTATATCTTTAGATCTTGCAATTGAATATTTTAGTTTCTTGTTTTATCACTAGTTTGGTTTATAAAATAAAACTACAAAAAATGGAATTTAGGTTGCCTCATATGTTTCATCTTTTTAATATCTTTCATGAAAATGATCGAAAGGAAAATTGTGCTCAATTGTTAGATGAAGAAGTTAATAAAATGTTTGGCATAAAATCTTTGAATGATGAGTATGATTGCAATTTTGTTAGTATGCTTTCTTTGAATATCCATGATGCTAATGATATGCAAAGCCATAAGCTTGGGGATGCTATGTTTGATGAAGATGATATTTTTAGTCCCCCAAGTTTTGATGAGCAAATTTATTATGATGAAAGCATGCCTACTATTGATGATGATTATTGTGATGAGATGTATGATATAAAGAATACTAATAACCATGAAACTTGTCATCATGATTTTAATTAAGTATCACTTGATAGTTATTTTGTTGAGTTTGCTCCACCACTATTCATGACAATAAATTTGCATATGTGGAGAGTAATAAAATTCCTATGCTTATGCATCATGAAAAGAGTGATGTATGTGATAGCTATATTGCTGAATAAATTCATGATGCTACTGAAAATTATTGTGAAAGAGGAACATTTTCTTGTAGGAATTGCAATAATATCAAGTTTACTCTCTATGTGTCAAAAATCTTGAAGTTGTGTTTGTTTTGCCTTCCTATGCTAGTTAATTCTTATTCCCATAAATTGTTTGCTCAAAAAATCCCTATGCATAGGATGTGGGTTAGACTTAAATGTGCTTGCCATGTGATTCATGATGCTCTATTTTTGTTTCAATTCTTTACTTTTACGTGAGCATCAATGAAATCATCATGCCTAGCAAAAAAGGCGTTAAAAAAACGCTTGTTGGAGACAACCCAACACTTTTACCTTATGTTTTTGTGTGTTCACATGATTAAGCTACTGTAGTAATCATGTTTTATAGCTTTTGTTTCAATAAAGTGCCAAGTAAAGCCTTTGGGATAGTGTGGGTGATAGTTGACTTGATTCTGTGCAAAAAACAGAAAGTTTTGCGTCCAGTGCAGAAAATTCAATATATCATTGGAACGTGATAATTAGCTGAAATTTTTACAGATGATTGATATACAGATTGCCTACTTTTTCCTAATTTTTCGGAATGTTTAGAGTTCCAGAAGTATGGTGGTTGTCCAGATTACTATAGATTGTTCTGTTTTAAACAGATTTTGTTTTTCATGTGTTGTTTACTTATTTTGATGAATACATGAGTAGTATCGGAGGGTATGAACCATGGAGAAGTTGGAATACAGTATATATAACACCAATATGTATTTAGAATGAGTTCACAACAGTACCTAAGTGGTGATTTGCTTTCTTATAGTAACGGAGCTCATAAGATTTTCTGTTGAGTTTTGTGTTGTGAAGTTTTCAAGTTTTGGGTAAGGATTTGATGCACTATGGAATAAGGAGTGGCAAGAGCTTAAGCTTGGGGATTCCAAAGTCACACCAAGGTAATATCGAAGGACAACCAAGAGCCTAAGCTTGGGGATGCCCCGGGAAGGCGTCCCCTCTTTCGTCTTCGTCTATCGGTAACTTTACTTGAGGCTATATTTTTATTCACCACATGATATGTGTTTTGCTTGGAGCGTAATTTTTTTGTTTAGATTTGGTTGCTGTTATTTAGAATAAGTTGTAGTATCTTTTATTTCAATAAAAAGGACAAGTATAGCCTTTACCATGCTTATTTTGCAAGCATATATGTTGCTGTGTGAAAACGGAAAGTTTTCTATCATTGTCTGAATTCTTCTGGATATTCAGAAGTTGGTAAAATATTAATTTTTTAATAAGTTAGCATGTATAAGTTCTCTATAACGTGGTAATCTTTAAGAATTTTTAGAGTTAGGGAAGTATAAGAACAATTCCACTCTTTACAGATTGTCCTGTGTAGACATATTGTTGTTATGTTTGCATTGTTTGCATATGTTTCATGTTTAATGATTCCATTTGAGGATAAGATTATTAAATATGCAGAGGAATTTAGTATGCAATGTTGAATTATAATTTTAGGGATTTTCTACAGTAGATAATGTTAAGGTTTTGAGTTGATTTATAATAACTTATCTTACGAGTTCTTGTTTAGTTTTGTGTGGATGAAGTTTTTGAGATTCAGGGAAACCGCGACATGAGAGGAATTAAGGAGACACAAAAGCTCAAGCTTGGGGATGCCCAAGGCATTCCAAGATAATATTTCAAGAAGTCTCAAGCATCTAAGCTTGGGGATGCCCCGGTAGGCATCCCACCTTTCTTCATCGACAACTATCGGTTAGTATCGGTTTAGCCTAAGTTTTTGCTTCTTCACATGATATGTGCTATCCTTGCAATTTCATTTTATTTTGTTTTGCTTTCTGTTTGAATAAAGTACATAAGGTCTGAAATTCTTAAATGAGAGAGGGTCTTCTCATAGCTTGTTAATATTTGACTACGCATTGATCTTCACTTATATCTTTTGGAGTAGTTTGTTAGTTGCCCCAGTACTTCACTTATATCTTTTTAGAGCAAAGCGGTGGTTTTATTTTATAGAAATTGATGAACTCTCATGCTTCACTTATATTATTTTGAGAGTCTTAAAGAACAGCATGGTAATTTGCTTGGGTTATGAAATTAGTCATGATATGATAGATATCCAAAGGAGATATAATAAAAACTTTCAAATATAGAGCATCGAATATTATGTGAAGTTTGACTCCTTGTAATTGTTTTGAGATGTTAAGATGGTAATATTAGAGTCATTCTAGCGGTAGTTTGTGAGGTTAAAGAAATAATTGTGTTAAGGTTTGTGATTCCCGTACCAAGCACGTATGGCCGATGTAACCAAATTGGTGCGCACTATATATTGATTGTTTTATCTTTGCGGGAAGGTCGGGGGCACGCGATGGTTAACTCCTACCAACCTCCCCCATAGGGGCATGCATCATAGTGCTTTGCTTTGAGGGCTAAGTAGATTTTTTTACAATATATGAGTTATTTATGACTAATGTGAGTCCATGGATTATACACACTCGATCTCGCCCTTCCACCTTTCTAGCCACTCTAGTGTCGCACAACTTACGTTGGTGCATAAAACCCTCCTTATATCTTCCTCAAAACAACCACCACATCTACCTATTATGGCATTTCCATAGCCATTCCTAGATATATTGCCATGTAACTCCACCATTCCGTTTATTATGACGTGCTTCATCATTGTCATATTGCTTTGCATGAGCATGTAGTTGACATAGTATTTGTGGCAAGGCCACCTTTCATATTTTTCATACATGTCACTCTTGTTCATTGCACATCCCGGTACACCGCCGGAGGCATTCATATAGAGTCATATCTTTGTTCTAGTATCGAGTTGTAATTTCAAGTTGTAAGTAAATAAAAGTGTGATGATCAGCATTATTAGAACATTGTCACATATGAGGTTATCAAAAATAAAGGAGGCCAATGAAGCCCAAATAAAAAAAGGCCAAAGAAGCCCACGAAAAAAGAGGTCAAAGAACCCAAAATAAATAAAAATGAGAGAAAAAGAGAGAAGGGACAATGTCACTATCCTTTTCCACACTTGTGCTTCAGAGTAGCACCATGTTCTTCATGATAGAGAGTCTCCTATGTTGTCACTTTCATATATCACTAGTGGGAATTTTTCGTTATAGAAGTTGGCTTGTATATTACAACGATGGGCTTCCTCAGATGCCCTAGGTCTTCATGAGCAAGCAAGTTGATGCACACCCGCTAGTTGTCTTTTTGAGCTTTCATACACTTATAGCTCTAGTGCATCCGGTACATGGTAATCCCTACTCACTCACATGGATATCGATTGATGGACATCTCCATAGTCCATTGATTTGCCTAGTTGATGTGAGACTTTCTCCTAGATTTTGTCTATTACCACCTCCACTCCACCCATAGTGCTATGTCCATGGCTCGCGCTCATATATTACGTAAAGAGTTAAAAAGATTGAAAGAGTAGAGCATGAAAAAATTGCTTGGCTGACTCCTGGATGGGCATGAGGGGTGCTTTGTGTTAAGAAACGGGAGTATAAGGACTATATGTGTAACATCCCAAATTTTCAATTTGGAATGTTATACATAGATCATACTTGCATTGCATGTTTTTGCATTTTGTTTGTGGCGATCCTCGAAATTCTAAGCAACTCAAGGACCTCCGGAGAGAGTTGGGAATTTTACTGTTTTCGTATTTGAGTTCGCTCGAATACCGGTACGAGGACAGTGTGATTCTAATTATTTTTCTCTCCTAAAAATATTTCTAAATACAAAATATGAGCGGAGATAATATGACTTCTCCAAAATAACAGAAATAATGGAGGAAAAAAATGTTAAAATCACTTTTGGTATTTTTCTGGATTTATTTGCAGATTTATTTGCATAGAAAAAATGCGCGTTTTTCAAAATTGCATATAGGTCCGGGAAAAATGTTCACTTTGTCCTAAATATTATTAAAGGACGGTGAAAATTTATTTCAGGAATTTTGGAGTCCGTTTGGTATTTATTTCGTTAGTTTTTCTGCGTCTGGACTCTATTTAAAAAAAAAGTGAACCGACTTTGACTCGTATAGGATTAGGACTTTGGGCTTTATAAGCTGCAGTCGCCGGCCCAACGCGCATCGCCTTGCCCCGCCAGCCCCACCCGAAACCCTAAGCCGCGCCGCCGCCGCCTCCCGCCGCCACCGCCGCACCCCGCGCCGCGCCGCATCGCCGCCACCCGCACCGCGCCGTCGCCGTCCCGCCGCCTCTCGCCGCCGCGCTGCCGCGCCGGAGCCGCCGGACTTCGCCGCCGCCGCCGAGGTAGCAACCGCCACCGCCATCGGTTTTCTCCAAAAGACCGATCGGTTTTTTTAGGAAACCCCTAGATCTGTTTTTTTATTTAGATTAGATCGGTTCGGTTTTTCCGTCGGTTTAGTTATTTAGCGGACGTTCATCCGTACGTTCGTTTTAACGAACGGTTTTCGTTAATTAGCCACGGACAGTGAACGTTCGTTCGTTAGCCTGTTCGTCCGTTTTCTTTTTCGGGGTATTTATCCGCGGTTATTCCGATCGCGATTTCTGCCCTGATCTTGTTTTTCGTTTTTCTTTTCGCTCGAGAGTTGGAATCAGGTGATTCAAAATCCCAGATCTTCGTCTCGATGCCCTCTTTACGTTTAATCAACTTGAACAAGGTTTTGGCTACTGTAAAATTTGACTTTAGGCCAACTAGTAAACCGGAGCTCGTTTCTTTTGCAGTTTGAGTTTAGTTGCTTCTTTCGAGTTGATTCTTTTTGCAAACCAGAGTTCTTAAGTTGAACTTTCTGGTTAGATCTCTTATTTGAGTTTTACCCATGCATTAGTAAGTACTTATTGTGTGCTTGTTTGATTGCGATAGAGTACCCGGAGTGTGCCGCTTACTACTTTGAGTCTCTAGGTTTTACGGATCATCAACAAGGCAAGTAACACTTTGATCATACTTTCCAGTTACCCAGTTTTTATTGCATTAGTCCAACCCTCACACATTGCATGAGTAGGATCAATTAACTTGTGGGATTAAGAAGTAGATTGAGGTAGTACCTATTACCCGCATTACATTCAAACCTTTGGGAGTTACTTCTACGTTTGCTGTTAGGACATGCTATGCTCGTAGACGTGGATTGGGTGAGTGAAATCCATGACAGATGTGAGTTTGTTAATTAATGGTTCAACTTAAGGTGGCAACATTAATACACATCTGGGTGGATTGAGGCATCTGGGTATTCCAGTGATTGCCTGTTTTTCTTTTGGACCGACACCCAGGCTCAAAGGGATCATGAGATTATTCATACTAGAAACTTCCGTGTGCAGCCACAATGCTATTATGGGCTCTAGCATAGTATGAGTAAGTCGTGCGAACTCTTACAGTGGTGGACTAGCAGATGTAGGGGATGTAGGTTGGTACGGTTCGCCCGATCGAAAGGTGCTAGCGCTTCTGAAAGACTATGTCTCGGTCATCCGTTTCTCAAACACCATGCAGTGCGAGAAACCAGACGGAGGCGATCGAGTCTTGTGGGAAAAGTGCACAAACCTCTGCAGAGTGTACAAACTGATCATGATTAGCCGTGTCCCCGGTTATGGACGTCTTGAGTATCTAGTACTTGGATTTTCATGTGCATCTCATCATGTTACTCTAATTTAATATTGTTGGGTTTAATGATTACTTTAATTGGGGTTGAGAGGATATCTATCTTCTCAACGATGTTTCAACTACCATGATAGTTAAATTAAAATCTATTCCTTTGAAGTAGGGAAAATTTGACTTTACGCAAAAACCGTAACCATAGAGCTTTCCACCAGCCATATTGCATATAGTATAGCTTTACTTCCATTGCATTCTCTTGTGTTACCTTGCCAGCATATTCCATGTGCTGACCCGTTTTCGGGCTACAACATTTCATGTTGCAGACTTTTCAGACGACGAGTAAGATACCTTTTAGGTCGTGGTTCTATACTCAGTGATGCCGCTGGAGTTGATGGACTCACTTATCTTCCAAGCCTTCCGCTGTTATCGTGTTAGATGGCCTTCAGCCATATTTATTGTAATAAAATCATCGTTGGACTATCGATGTAATAAGTGTGTGATTGCTACTCTGTTATAAATCCTTCAAGTACTGTGCGTGTCAGCATTACTGATCCAGGGATGACACTGATGCACAGAGATCAGACTGTTTGAGGTCTGGTCGCTACAATATGGTTGGTAGGGATAACGTTCTTTAGCCATGTTATTTTTGAAGCTTTATAGATTGCTTTTGGTATGATTAAAGTATTATTGTTTTTATATTGAGAAATTTATATTTTGAGTCTTATGGATCTGAACATTCATGCCACAATAAAAAATATTACATTGATAAATATGTTGGGTAGCATTCCACATCAAAAATTCTATTTTTATCATTTACCTACTCGAGGACGAGCATGAATTAACCATGGGGATGCTCGATACGTCTCCAACATATCTAATTTTTTTATTGTTCCATGCTATTATATTATCTATATTGGATGTTTTATATGCATTTATACGCTATTTTATATGATTTCTAGGACTAACCTATTAACCTAGAGCCCAGTGCCAGCTTCTGTTTTTTCCTTGTTTTTGAGTTTCGCAGAAAAGGAATATCAAACGAAGTCCAAACGGAACGAAACTTTTTGGTGATTTTTTATGGACCAAAAGAAGCCCCCAAAGCAAAAGAGTTGGGCCAGTAGAGCCATGAGCCATCCACAAGGGTGGAGGGCGCGCCCCCTAGGGCACGCCTTCTACCTTGTGGTTGACTCGTGGGTCCCCCTGAATTATTCTCGACGCCAAAAATTCCTATAAATATCGAAACCCCCAGAAATAAACCTTGATCGGGATTTCCGCCGCTGCAAGCCTCTGTAGCCACAAAAAACCAATTGGGGCCTTGTTCCGGCACCCTCCCGGAGGGGGAAATTATCACCGATGGCCATCTTCATCATCCCGACGCTCTCCATGATGAGGAGGGAGTAGTTCACCCTCGGGACTGAGGGTATGTACCAGTAGCTATGTGTTTGATCTCTCTCTCTCTCTCTCTCTCTCTCTCTCTCT
>LR738714.1:444395789-444462137 GCA_902687465.1 Secale cereale
CTCTCTCTCTCGTGTTCTTGATGTGGCACGATCTTGGTGTACCGCGAGCTTTGCTATTATAGTTGGATCTTATGATGTTTCTCCCCCTCTACCTCTTGTAATGGATTGACTATTCCCTTTGAAGTTATCTTATCGGATTGAGTCTTTAAGGATTTGAGAACACTTTATGTATGTCTTGCATGTGCTTATCTGTGGTGACAATGGGATATTCACGTGATCTACTTGATGTATGTTTTGGTGATCAACTTGCGAGTTCAGTGACCTTGTGAACTTATTTATAGGGGTTGGCACACGTTTTCATCTTGACTCTCCAATAGAAACTTTGGGGCGCTCTTTGAAGTTCTTTGTGTTGGTTTGAATAGATGATCTGAGATTGTGTGATGCATATCATATAATCAAACCCGTGGATACTTGTGGTGACATTGGAGTATCTAGGAGACATTAGGGTTTTGGTTGATGTGTGTCTTAAGGTGTTATTTTAGTACGAACTCTAGGGTTGTTTGTGAAACTTATAGGAACAGCCCAATAGATCGACCAGAAAGAATAACTTTGAGGTGGTTTCGTACCCTACAATAATCTCTTCGTTTGTTCTCCGCTATTAGTGACTTTGGAGTGACTCTTTGTTGCATGTTGAGGGATAGATATATGATCTAATTATGTTATTATTGTTGAGAGAACTTGCACTAGTGAAAGTATGAACCCTAGGCCTTGTTTCTAAGCATTGCAATATCGTTTGTGCTCACTTTTATCGTTAGTTACCTTGCTGTTTTTATATTTTCAGATTACAAAAACCTATATCTACCATCCATATTACACTTGTATCACCATCTCTTCGCTGAACTAGTGCACCTATACAATTTACCATTGTATTGGGTGTGTTGGGGACACGAGATACTCTTTGTTATTTGGTTGCAGGGTTGCTGGAGAGAGACCATCTTCATCCTACACCTCCCATGGATTGATAAACCTTAGGTCATCCACTTGAGGGAAAATTGCTACTGTCCTACAAAACTCTGCGCTTGGAGGCCCAACACGAGTCTACAAGAAGAAGGTTGTGTAGTAGACATCAACGCCCTATATCAGAACATCCACGGCCAGTGGCTCGTCCACGACGACCAGCAAACCGCCCACGACCACCTACCAACCCAACGCTAGGCTCAACCGTGGCTTGAGCATGAGCCGCAACCGGACCACGTGCCATGTCAACAACCCAACAACATCATACACACATGCTGGACAAACAAGAAGCAAGAACCACGTAAGTAGACATCAGAGCATAGCAGCAACACACCTTGATTTATAATGATTTATAGAAAAAGCATTTGGACACGACTGAGTAAAATGAAAGTGGAACTTGAAGAATAATAAACTATAAAAAGAACTCTTGAGAGACTAAATATCAAAATGACTGAGCAGTTGGGACATTAGTACCTTGGGTCTAGCTACTTGTTAACAGAAAGTTCCAGTGGAAGTGACCTAGTTATAAGATGTGCCTGACCTGGATGGATAATTTATAGAGAAAGATTATTTGTGGTGGATTTTGCAATGAAATTTCAAGACCGACTTTTGCATTGCATTGTGGCGTGACGCTGATTGCTCATCTAAAAATTTGCACTACCTGTTGGAAGTATATGGACTATTTCCTTTGAATCATCCATTGATCTGAATCTGTGAATTTATGAGTAGGTCTTGTGCAAGGAATATACTAAGGTGTGTAGTTTACCGCACGCAAAAGAAAGAAAAAGACCCATCTGCCTTCAGCTAGAGGGCGAAGTGAAGATGTTTGACTTTGATGTCAGGTTAAAGGTTCAATGGTTGAGCGAACTGACGTCTATTACCAAGGGGTGGGGGGCATTTGCAAATAAATATAATATGGAAGAAGGAGATATCTGCCTTGTCCAATAGGACATCTACAGTAGGAGGCTTATGTTCAAGATTTATCTCATTATTAGATCATGCCTTGTCCAACATGACATCAACAGTAGATGGCTTATGTTCAAGTTTTACCTAATTAGGTCAGAGTGAGTTGTAAATAGCTAAATAAACAAATGTAGAGTGTAAACTACACAATCTTTACCTACTATGATCCACCATATGGTGCAGCAAATACCAAACTTTTACAGAGTATACAACGCACAAAACAATCCACGTATTAGCGATGAATGGATAGAACTGGGAAAGAATCTGGACGTCAATTCATTGTTTAGAGAAAGTAGAAAATAATAATAATAAAAATAGTTCACGACTGAAAATTTAGTTGTTCTGATGACATACACTAAATAACACATTATATACAGTCACTTAGTAATTAGTAGCTGCCATTCTCCAGAAACTTTGGAAACAGTAAACAATTAAAAATGTGAAATCAAAAGTATGATAAGTATACAGAGGCAAAAGGATCGAGTTAAATCGTCACATATATAAACAAGCAGCGGGATGAGTATAACATAGACATGTTAATTGGTAAGGACTCATGAGAATTATCCGGTTGTGCTAATTACAGTTCCATGTACCACTCCTTTAGAACACCATGCAGAAAAAATAGTACAGACTAAACAGTATCAACGAGCACATTGTTCTTCCAAAAGAAAAATTGTTGTAAGCAAATAACTATGCAATGGATTGTCCTGCCATATCCCAACATCAAATAGAAATCTCATCCTTCATCTTGAACCTCTACCTCTCACCACAAAATAGATTTTTTTTGATCCATAAGATGGATATGTTAAACCATGGTAAATAGCTAAACTGGATCTAAATCAAGAAGAGGTGCAGATCTTGATATCATAGAGATTGAAATTTATTTCTATTACCTGGCATATAGCTAGATGTAAACTCAGAATCAGAACATATAGATTAGGGCTTAGGACAAGCATCACCCGATGCAACAATCTCTTATTCCTAACTTGTATTCCTTAGAGGCTTTTATTAAAAATTAGTATGTTTCTGCTGTTTCAGAAGTTACAGGACACAAGAGGCACATCAACTATGGATTTGTAGACTGGGCTAGATAAATGTATGCTTTTTGTAAGCGGGACGCCATCAGAAGACATGCATTAACCTTGAGCCTGGCTCAGGTACGTTAGAACTATGAACTATCAATCAATTGATCTCAAAGGAACTGTATTGAGTAAGTGCAGTACGTCAATTTACAAAAAAAAAAGTGAACAACAAGCAAGCAAAAATTGACGGGGCTCACCTTCAGGTCCTCCTCGTCTCTGCAATAGGTGCTCAAAGGAGGCACTTTGTGCTCCCCGACAACAACTTAGTGGCCGAGGCGAACTCGGTCTCCGACCGGCCGGCGTAGTGCCCCCCGGTGGTGAGTTGGTCACGCATGAGATGCCGGAGTTAGGAACCAGATCAGGCACTGGCTCGCAGCCGAGGATTATCCGCTTCCCCGCGTGATCTTCCTCGGCACTGGCTCGCTATCGAGGAAGATTAAACGGCGGCGCGCTCCGCCTGGCCTCCTCCCGCGCGATGGCGTGCTCCGTCGGGAACATCAGTGTGGTGCGCGAGTAGGATGGGGAAGCGGCGGCGCGAGCGGAAGGCCCTCGATGATGACCCCGGCGTGAACCAAAGAAGCGGATGGGGACCGCGGTGCAAGCGGGGTCGGCTAGGTTTTTTTGGGAAGAGAGGAGCGGGCGGGGAAGATATGAGCGGGCGGGAGGGGGAGGAGAGTTCCAGCGCTCGCTGCCCAGTTTCCTCGCTCTCACATCTCACGCCCTAGCGCTAGTGGACCCTTTTCCAACAAGGAAAAATACCGAAAATGCCCTCGGCAGGGCACATGAATAACATACGGTGGTAGAAGATATTTACCGCTCGAGAGACACTATTTCGATCCATAGTAGCTCGACTCAATCCGACGGCCCGTATCTCTCCATATCACGATCAAATGGACAAAAACGCATCAAGGACGGGATCCGATGGCCAGGAAGCGCTAAACTATGAGGAGACTGGGTTCCTCCCGGTATGTATCTTCCGTGATTCCTTCTTTTCGAAAGCCCATTCAGACAGAACTCCAAAGTTAAGCATGCTCAGCTTGTAGTAATTTCAGGATGGGTGATCGACTGGGAAGTTGGTCACGGGTGCGCAAGAGTGAGGACAAAGTGCGGAGGAAAGACTAGTATTGATATGTGGGGCTAGTCTAGATCTCGCCAGGAGTAACGACCACCGGCGGGTGTGTCCGGGGCGCTACAAGACATATTCAAGACATATTTAGTTCGCTCTTGAATAATTTTTAGAAGAGCGAACTAAATAATTGAATGTGGTGTTTCGTCAATATGCAACTCGTTGCATCTTGAGCTCCACTTAATTTGTAGTATTGCTTATTATACTTTGCCATGCCATGCCATGCTATTTAAATCGGACATGCATCATACTTGATTGTGCATCATGCCATGGTTATGATATGTGTGTTTACCATGTTCTTTGCTTCTTTCCGGTTGTGCTTCTTCTCAATAGTCCCAGTTTTATTGCGATCATGAGGATTTGTTCGACTAAGCTTGGTTCGTCTACGCCCGTTCATCTTCTTCATGGACTCGGTCTTCTTCCTAGCGGGATCTCAGGAAAGATGGCCGTCACCTTGGATCTCACTACTACCTTTGCTATACTAGTTGTCTCGATGCTATCGCTATGTCACGCTACTCACCGCGCGTTTATCAAGCCTCCCAATATGCCATGAAACAACCTCTAACCTTTTCCACCATCCCAGCAAACCGTTGTTTGGCTATGTTACCACGTTGGTTAGCCCCTCTTGTAGCATTGCTAGTTGCAGGCTGTTCCATGTTGGAACATGAATATCTTGGGATATCACAATATCTCTTATTTAATTAATGCACATATAGACTTGGTAAAGGGTGGAAGGCTCGGCCTTTTTCCTGGTGTTTTGTTCCATTCTTGCCCCACTAGTTTCCACTAAACCGGTATTATGTTCCTTGATTTTGCATTCCTAACACGGTCGGGGTTTATGAGCCCCCCTTGACAGTTTTTTTTTAATAAAACTCTTCCAGCAAGGCCGAACATTGGTTTTACCATTTGCCTAATAACAACTAAAACTTGCATAGGAACTTTCTAGACCCCAAGGACTTAATTAACAACCTGGGCCAGTGCTCCTCATGAGTGTTGGTCCAAACATGAGCTGTCATACGTAGTGTTCATCTACCGTGTCCTGAGAACGAGACACGCGGCTCCTATCAGGATCATCGACACATCGGAATGTCTTGCTGGATGATACGTCTCCAATGTATCTATAATTTTTGATTGCTCCATGCTATTATTTATGATGTTTTGGATGTTTAATGGGCTCTGTCATACACTGTTATATTATTTTTGGGACTAACCTACTAACTCAAAGGCCCAGTCCAGATTGCTGTTTTTTTGCCTGTTTTAGGGTTTTACAGAAAAGGAATATCAAACGGAGTCCAAACGGAATGAAACCTTCGGGAGAGATATTTTTGGAGAAAATCACGCACGGGAGACTTGAGAACCACGGAGTAGGGGCCACGAGGTGCCCACGAGGGTGGGGGCACCCCCCTAGGGCGCGCCCCCTGCCTCGTGGGTCCCTCATAAGGCCCCCGATGCCCTCCTTCCTCCTATATAAGCCTACGTACCCCAAAACCATCAGAGCAACAGAGAAAACCCTAGTTCCGCCATCATAATCTTCTGTTCCCGTGAGATCCCATCTTTGGGCCTGTTCCGGAGCTCCGCCGGAGGGGGGATCCATCACGGAGTACTTCTACATCATCATCATCGCCTCACCATGAGTTGTGAGTAGTTTACCACAAACCTTCGGGTCCATAGCGAGTATCTAGATGGCTTCTTCTCTCTCTCTGGATCTCAAACCAAAGTTCTCCTCGGCCTTCGAGGAGATCTATTCGATGTAATCTCTTTTTGCGGTGTGTTTGTCGAGATCCGATGAATTCTGAGTTTATGATCAAGATTATCTATGAGAAATATTTGGTTCTTTTCTGAACTCTTTATGTGTGCTCATAATATCCTTGCAAGTCTCTTCGAATATTGGTTTGGTTTGGCCTACTAGATCTATAGTTCTTGCAATGTGAGAAGTGCTTGGCTTTGGGTTCAATCTTGCGGTGTCCTTTCCCAGTGACAGTAGGGGCAGCAAGGTACGTATGAGGATAAAAATATGGGTTTTATATCATATTGCTTGAGTTATCCCTCTACATCATGTCATCTTGCTTAAGGCGTTACTCTGTTCTTATGAACTCAATACACTAGATACATGCTGGATAGCGGTCGATGTTTGGAGTAATAGTAGTAGATGCAGGCAGGAGTCAGTCTACTTGTCTCGGACGTGATGCCTATATACCATGATCATGCCTAGATAGTCTCATAATTATTCGCTTTTCTATTAATTTCTCGACAATAATTTGTTTACCCGTCGTAGAATATCGCTATCATGAGAGAAGCCACTAGAGAATAGTATGGCCCCTGGGTCTATTCTCAACATATCAATCTACACTTACTTTACTTTTTCCGCTTTTACTTTCTGTTTTTATAATCAAAATACCAAAAATTTAAATTATCATCTCTATCAGATCTCACTTTCGTAAGTGACCGTAAAGGGATTGACAACCCCTTATCGCGTTGGTTGCGAAGTTCTTATTTGTTTGTGCAGGTGCGATGGACTCGCGCGTGGTCTCCTACTGTATTGATACCTTTTTTTCTCAAAAACTGAGGGAAATACTTACGCTACTGTGCTGCATCTCCCTTTCCTCTTCGAGGGAATACAACGCAAGCTCGAGAAGTAGCAAGAAGAATTTCTGGCGCCGTTGCCGGGGAGGCTTACACAAAAGTCATATACCAAGTACCTATCACAAACCCTTATCCTTTGCATTACATTTTTGCCTCTTGTTTTCCTGTCCCCCACTTCACCCTTGCCGTTTTATTTGCCCTTCTTCTGCCATGTGTTTTTCTTTCGCTTGCTTCTTGTCTCCTTGTGTGTGTTGGATTGCTTGCTTGTCACTATGGCTCAGAACAATACCAAATAGTGATTTTATTAGCACTCCCATTGCTCCTATTACCGATGCTGAATCTTGTGAGATCAATTATGCTTTGTTGAATCCTGTCATGAAAGATCAATTCTCCGGCCTTCCTAGTGAAGATGCCGCTACCCATCTAAACAACTTTGTTGATTTGTGTGATATGCAAAAGAAAAGGGATACGGATAACAATATTGTTAAATTGAAGTTATTTCCGTTTTCACTTAGAGATCGTGCTAAAACTTGGTTTTCCTCTTTGTCTAGAAATAGTATTGATTCGTGGAATAAGTGCAAAGATGCTTTTATCTCTAAGTATTTCCCTCCTGCTAAGATCATCTCTCTTAGGAATGATATTATGAACTTTAAGAAACTAGATCATGAGCATGTTGCACAAGCTTGGGAGAGAATGAAACTAATGATATGTAATTTCCCCACACATGGTTTGAATCTATGGATGATTATTCAGAACTTTTATGCTGGCTTGAATTTTGCTTCTAGAAATCTTTTAGATTCGGCCGTAGGAGGCACTTTCATGGAAACCACCTTAGGAGAAGCTACCAAACTCCTAGATAATATTATTGTCAATTATTGTCGATGGCACACTGAAAGATCTACTAGTAAAAAAGTGCATGCTATTGAAGAAATTAGTATTTTGAGTGAAAAGATGGATGAACTTATGAAATTATTTGCTGCTAAGAGTGCTTCTTCTGATCCTAATGATATGCCTTTGTCCACTTTGACTGAAAATAGCAATGAATCTTTGGATGTGAATTTTGTTGGTAGGAATAATTTTGGTAACAATGCTTATGGAGGGAACTTCAATCCTACGCCTTTTCCTAGTAATTCCTCTAATAATTATGGTAATTCCTACAACAACTCTTATGGAAAGATGCCTTCTGAATTTGAAACTAGTGTTAAGGAGTTTATGATCTCGCAAAAGAATTTCAATGCTATGCTTGAAGAGAAATTGCTTAAGACTGATGAATTGGCTAGAAGTGTGGATAGAATTACTCTTGATGTTGATTCTTTGAAACTTGGATCTATCCCACCGAAGCATGGTATCAATGAGTCTCTCAAAGCCATGATAATTTCCATTAATGAATGAAAAGAAAGAACCACTAGGATGTGTGCTAAAAAAGAGAATTATATTAAAGCGTGTTCTTCTAGGTATCATGAAAATAAAGATGAAGATCTGAAAGTTATTGATGTGTCTCCTATTAGATCCTTGTTTTCTAGTATAAATCTTGATGAAGATAGGATTGGAGATGATTCTGCTTTAAGGTGTCCCAATGATTCGGAGTTTTTAGATCTTGATGCTAAAATTGTTAAAACTGGGAGTGAAGTGATTAAAACATTGCATAGTGATGAACCCACTAATTTGGATTTCAAGGGATTCAAATATGACAATTGCTCTTAGATTGATTGTATTTCCTTGTTGCAATCCGTACTAGACTCTCTGCATGCTTATAGTCAAAATAAACCTTTCACCAAACACATAGTTGATGCTTTGATGCAATCTTATGAAGAAAAACTTGAGTTAGAAGTTTCTTTCCCTAGAAAGATTTATGATGAGTGGGAACCTACTATCAAAATAAAAATAAAAGATCATGAATGCTATGCTTTGTGTGATTTGGGTGCAAGTGTCTCCACTATCCCAAAAACTTTGTGTGATTTGCCAGGTTTCCATGAGCTTGATGATTGTTCTTTAAATTTGCATCTTGCGGATTCCACTATTAAGAAACCTATGGGGAGAATTAATGATGTTCTTATTGTTGCCAATAGGAATTATGTGCCCATAGATTTCATTGTTCTTGATATAGATTGCAATCCTTGATGTCCTATTATTCTTGGTAGACCTTTCCTTAGAACGATTGGTGCAATTATTGATATGAAGGAAGGAAATATTAGATTCCAATTTCCGTTAAGGAAAGGCATGGAACACTTTCCTAGAAATAAAATCAAATTACCATATGAATCTATTATGAGAGCCACTTATGGATTGCCTTCCAAAGATGGCAATACCTAGATCTATTATGTATCGTGCCTAGCTAGGGGCGTAAAACGATAGCGCTTGTTCGGAGGAAAACCAATTTTATATTTTTTGTTTTTGCTGCTGTTAGGGAATAAATATTGCATCTAGCTTCTGTTTAGATGTGGTTTTGTGTTTTGTTCAGTGTTTGAGCCAAGTAGAACCTTTGGGAAGACTTGTGTGAAGTTTATATGATCTTGCTGTGAAAAACAGAATCGCTAGCGCTGCCTAGAATGGTCATCAGATTTTACTGGAGCATGATATTTAGTTGATTCTTTTTGCAGATGATTAATAGACAAATTCATCACGTTTACCAATTTAGTTTGAATTTTTTGGAGTAACAAAAGTATGCGAAACATGCAGATTACTACAGACTATTCTGTTTTTGACAGATTCTGTTTTTCGTGTGTTGTTTGCTTATATCCTTTTAAAAGTCTATTAAAACAGCATGGTAATGTGTTTAGGCTATAAAACTAGTCTTCACATGATAGACATCCAATATCAATGTAGTAAAAACTTTCACACTAAGTGCATTGAATATCATGAGAAGTTGGATACTTGATAAATGTTTTGAGATATGAGGATAGTGATATTAGAGTCATGCTAGTGGAGTTATTATGAAATTGAGAAATGCTTGTGTTAAGGTTAGTGATTCCCGTAGCATGCACATATGGTGAACCGCTATGTGATGAAGTTAGAGCATGAGGTATTTGTAAAGTGCCAACCTTTGTGTGGAGGTCAGGGGCGCGCGATGGTTAACTCCTACCAACCTCCCCCCTAGGAGCATGCGTTGATTGCTTTGTTTTGATGACTCTTTGATGTTTGCAATAAGTATATGATTTCTTATGACTAATGTTGAGTTCATGGATTATACGCACTCTCACCCTTCCACCATTGCTAGCCTCTCTTGTATCGCGCAACCTTCGCCGGTACCATACACCCACTATATATCCTTCCTCAAAACAGCCACCATATAGATATATTCCTCAAAACAACCACCATACCTACCTATCATGGCATTTCCATAGCCATTCCGAGATATATTGCCATGCAACTTTCCACCATTCCGTTCATATGACACGCTTCATATTGTCATATTGCCATGCATGATCATGTAGTTGACATCGTATTTGTGGCAAGGCCACCATGCATAATTTTTCATACATGTCACTCTTGTTTCATTGCACATCCCGGTACACCGCTGGAGGCATTCATATAGGTCATACTTTGTTGTAGTATCGAGTTGCAATATCGAGTTGTAATGAAAGTGTGATGATCATCATTATTAGAGCATTGTCACATGGGAGGAAAGGCTAAATTAATAAAGCCCCTCCACAAAAAAAGGCCAAAGAAAAAAAGAAAGGCCCAAAAAAGGGAAAAGAAAAGAAAAAGGGACAATTGCTACTATATTTTTTTCCAAACTTGTGCTTCAAAGTAGCACCATGTTCTTCATGATAGAGAGTCTCATGTTTAGTCACTTTCATATACTAGTGGGAATTTTCATTATAGAACTTGGCTTGTATATTCCAACGATGGGCTTCCTCAAATGCCCTAGGTCTTCGTGACAAAGCAAGTTGGATGCACACCCACTAGTTTCTTTTGAGCTTTCATAAATATTTAGCTGTAGTGCATCCATTGCATGGCAATCCCTACTCACTCACATTGATATCTATTGATGGGCATCTCCATAGCCCGTTGATACGCTTAGTCGATGTGAGACTATCTCCCTCCTTTTTGTCTTCTCCACAACCACCACTTTATTCCACCCATAGTGCTATGTCCATGGCTCACGCTCATGTATTGCGTGAAAGTTGAAAGTTTGAAAGAATAGAGTATGAAAACATGTGCTTGGCTAAAATCGGGGTTGTGCATGATATGAATATTTTGTGTGATGAATAGGGAGCATAGCTAGACTATATGATTTTGTAGGGACAACTTTCTTTATCCATAGTATTTTGAGAAGACATGATTTCTTTGTTAGTATGCTTGAAGTATTATTATTTCTTATGTCAATATAGACTTTTGTCTTGAATCTTTCAGATCTGAACATTCATGCCACAATTAAGAGAATTACATTGAAAAACTATGTTGGTTAGCATTCCACATGAAAAATTCTGTTTTTATCATTTACCTACTCGAGGACGAGCAGGAATTAAGCTTGGGGATGCTTGATACGTCTCCAACGTATCTATAATTTTTGATTGTTCCATGCTATTATTTATGATGTTTTGGATGTTTAATGGGCTTTGTCATACACTTTTATATTATTTTTGGGACTAACCTAATAACCCAAACGCCTAGTCCAGATTGCTGTTTTTTGCCTGTTTTAGGGTTTTACATAAAAGGTATATCAAACTGAGTCCAAACGGAATGAAACCTTCGGGAGAGATATTTTTGGAGAAAATCACGCAGGGGAAACTTGAGACCACGGAGTAGGGGCCACGAGGTGCCCACGAGGGTTGGGGGCGCCCCCCTAGGGCACGCCCCCTGCCTTGTGGGTCCCTTGTAAGGCCCCCGGTGCCCTCCTTCCTCCTACATAAGCTTACGTACCCCGAAACCATCAGAGCAACAGAGAAAATCCTAGTTCCACCGCCGTAACCTTCTGTTCCCGTGAGATCCCATCTTGGGGCATGTTCCAGAGCTCCGTTGGATGGGGGATCCATCATGGAGTGCTTCTACATCATCATCATCGCCTCACCATGAGTTGTGAGTAGTTTACCACAGACCTTCGGGTCCATAGCTAGTATCTAGATGGCTTCTTCTCTCTCTCTAGATCTCAATACAAAGTTCTCCTCGGTCTTCGAGGAGATCTATTCAATGTAATCTCTTTTTGCGGTGTGTTTGTCGAGATCCGATGAATTGTGACTTTATGATCAAGATTATCTATGAGAAATATTTGGTTCTTTTCTGAACTCTTTATGTGTGCTCATAATATCCTTGCAAGTCTCTTCGAATTATTCGTTTGGTTTGGCCTACTAGATTGCTACCTCTTGAGCTTGCGTTGTATTCCCTCGAAGAGGAAAGGGAGATGCAGCACAGTAGTGTAAGTATTTCCCTTAGTTTTGGAGAACCAAGGTATCAATCCAGTAGGAGACCACGCGCGAGTCCCTCGCACCTGCACAAACAAATAAGAACTTCGCAGCCAACGAGATAAGGGGTTGTCAATCCCTTTACGGTCACTTACGAGAGTGAGATCTGATAGAGATGATAGTTTATATTTTTTGTATTTTTGGTTTAATTAAACAGCAAATAAAAGCAAGAAAATTAAAGTAGATGTAGATTGATATGTTGAGAATAGACCCGGGGGCCATAGTTCTCTCTAGTGGCTTCTCTCATGATAGTGGTATTCTACGGCGGGTAAACAAATTACTGTCGAGCAATTGATAGAAAAGCGAATAATTGTGAGACTATTTAGGCATGATCATTTTATATAGGCATCACGTCCGAGACAAGTGGTCCAACTCGTGCCTGCATCTACTACTATTACTCTACACATCGACTGCTATCCAGCATGCATCTAGTGTATTGAGTTCATACGAACAGAGTAACGCTTTAAGCAAGATGACATGATGTAGAGGGATAAACTCAAGCAATATGATGTAAACCCCATCTTTTTATACTCGATGGCAACAGTATAATACGTGCCTTGCTGCCCCTACTGTTACTGGGAAAGGACACCGCAAGATTGAACCCAAAGCCAAGCACTTCTCCCATTGCAAAAACTATAGATCTAGTAGGCCAAACCAAACCAATAATTCGAAGAGACTTGCAAGGATATTATGAGCACACATAAAAAGTTCAGAGAAGAACCAAATATCTTTCATAGATAACCTTGATCATAAACTCAAAATTCATCGGATCTCGACAAACACACTACAAAAAGAGATTACATCGAATAGATCTCCTCGAAGACCGAGGAGAACTTTGTATTGAGATCCAGAGAGAGAGAAGAAGCCGTCTAGATACTACCTATGGACCCAAAGGTCTGTGGTAAACTACTCACAACTCATGGTGAGGGCGATGATGATGATGATGAAGGCCTCCGTGATTTATCCCCCTCCCAGAACAGGTTCCAAGATGGGATCTCCATGAGAACAGAAGCTACGGCGGTGGAATTAGGGTTTTCTCTCTGCGTATGGAGTTTCTGGGGTACGTAGGTATTTATAGGAAGAAGGAGGGCACCGGGGGCCGTGTGGGCCAGCTTCGAGGCAGGGGGCGCGCCCTGGGAAGGGGGGTGCGCCCCCACCCTCGAGGGCTGGCCCTTCGTCCCCTGACTTGGTCCCAAAGATTCCCGAGCGTGATTTCCTCCAAAAATATCTCTCGCGAAGGTTTCATTCCATTTGGACTCCGTTTGATATTCCTTTTCTGCAAAACCCTGAAATAGGCAAACAACAGCAATCTGGAATGGGCCTTTGGGTTAGTAGGTTAGTCCCAAAAATGATATAAAAGTGAATGATAAAGCCCATTAAACATCCAAGACTTCATAAATAATAGCATGGATTAATCAAAAAATATAGATACGTTGGAGACGTATCATAGATCCATAGTTCTTGCAATGGGAGAAGTGCTTGGCTTTGGGTTCAATCTTGCGATGTCCTTTCACAGTGACGGTAGGGGCAGCAAGGCACGTATTGTATTGTTGCCATCGAGGATAAAAAGATGGGGTTTATATCATATTGCTTGAGTTTATCCCTCTACATCATGTCATCTTTCTTAAGGTGGTACTCTGTTCTTATGAACTCAATACACTAGATGCATGCTGGATAGCGGTCGATGTGTGGAGTAATAGTAGTAGATGCAGGCAGGAGTTGGTCTACTTGTCTCGGACGTGATGGCTATATACAATGATCATGCCTAGATAGTCTCTTAATTATTCGCTTTTCTATCAATTGCTCGACAGTAATTTGTTTACCCGCCGTAGAATATCGCTATCATGAGAGAAGCCACTAGAGAACACTTTGGCCCCTGGGTCTATTCTCAACATATCAATCTACACTTACTTTACTTTTTCCGCTTTTACTTTTTGTTCTTATAATAAAAAATACCAAAAATATAAACTATCATCTCTATCAGATCTCACTTTCGTAAGTGACCGTAAAGGGATTGACATCCCCTTATCGCTTTGGCTGCGAAGTTCTTATTTGTTTGTGCAGGTGCGAGGGACTCGCGCGTGGTCTCCTACTGGATTGATACCTTGGTTCTCAAAAACTGAGGGAAATACTTACGCTACTGTGCTGCATCTCCCTTTCCTTTTCGAGGGAATACAACGCAAGCTCGAGAAGTAGCACTAGACTTGTTTTACCATTGTCAAAATGTCTTGTGAACTGGGATTTTGAGCTTGATCGGATTGTTCCGGAATGGAGGATTTTCCTTCGCTGATCGTGAGAGTTTGTGATGGACTAAGTTGGGACACCCATGCAGGGTTTAATCTTTCGAAAGCCATGCCCGCGGTTATGTGGTAGATTGGAAATTTATGATAAAATACACCAACCATGTGCGTAACCGTGACCGTCTCTTTTCAAGTGAGTTTGGGAAGAGAACACGGTGGGGTTATGTTTGACTCGGAAGTAGTTCAGGATCACTTATTGATCATTACTAGTTTGCGACCGTATGCGTAGTTTCTCTTGTTATTCTTGTACTCGTAAGTTAGCCACCATACAAATGCCTATTCGCCTGCTACAACCTCACCACTTATCCACTCGACACGCTTTGAGATTTGCTAGTCTTGATACCCATGGTGATGGGACTGCTTAGTCCTCGTGGCTCACAGATTACTACACAAACAATTGCAGGTATAAGTAATGCGATGTTATGATGTGAGAGCGATGATTTCTTGCTTTGGAGTTCTTATGCTACTTCTTCTTCTTCTTCTTCTTCTTCTTCTTCTTCTTCTTCTTCTTCTTCTTCTTCTTCTTCTTCTTTGATCAGGGGATAGGTTCCTGGTCGGTAGCCTGGGCTAGCAGGGTGGATGTCGTTTGTGTTCCGTTTGTATTCATCCGTACTCGGATGCCTCTCTTCTATGATGTATGTTGTATTCATGTCGCATTTGTATGCCTTTGTATGTATCCCCATCTATTATGTAATGGTACGATGTAATGATATCCACCTTGCAAAGCGTCTTCAATACACGCTTCTATCCTTGGTGGGACCTTCGAGTTCCTCGAGGATAGGATCGCATATTGGGCGTAACAATGACTCCCATCATTATTGTCATATTGCTTTGCATGATCACATAGCCTACATGTCAGTTGTGTCTAGGACACTGTTCTTCATATTCATACATGCTATGCTTTGATATTTGCACATCTTGGTACACCACCAGAGGCATTCATGAAGAGTCCTAATTTTGTTCTAGTATGGAGTTGTAAGTAGATAAAACTGTGATAATCATTATTAGAGCATTGTCCCATGTGAGGAAAATAAAAAAAGAGGCTAAAGTGCCCACCAAAAAATGAAGAAAATGAAAAAAAATGAAAAAATGAGAGGAAATGAGAGAAGGGGCAATGTTACTATCCTTTTCCACACTTGCGCTTCAAAGTAGCACCATGTTCTTCATATAGAGAGTCTCCTATTTTGTCACTTTAATATATTACTAGTGGGAATATTTCATTATAGAACTTGGCTTGTATATTCCGATGATGGGCTTCCTCAAAATGCCCGAGGTCTTCATGAGCAAGCAAGTTGGATGCACACCCACTTAGTTTTTTTAGCTTTCATAGACTTATAGCTCTAGTGCATCCATTGCATGGCAATCCCTACTCACTCGCATCGATATCAATTGACGAGCATCTCCATAGCTCATTTATTTTCCTAGTTGATGTGAGACTTTCTATCTTCTTTTTTATCTACTACCACCCACCTATAGTGCTATATCCATGGCTCAAGCTCATGTATTGCGTGAGAGTTGAAAAAGCTAAAGCGCATTAAAAAGTATGAACCAATTGCTTGGATAACACCGGGGTAGTACATGATTTATACTTTGTGTTGAGAAAAGGGAGCATAACAAGACTATATGATTTTCTAGGGATAGCTTTCTTTAGCCATGATATTTTGAAAGACATGATTGCTTGTTAAGTATGCCTGAAGTATTGTTGCCCTTATGTCAATATTAGACTTTTGTTTTGAATTTTACGGATCTGAATATTCATACAACATAAAGAAAGATTACATGATAGTGTCAAGGAATGCATTCTTTGAAACATTACATGTGAATTGATTGCTACTTTATCAAGAGAAGTTTTATGGAATGAGCTACTGTTTATGATATTTAATGATGCTAGAAAGGTGGTTGAAATTACCGTTGATCAAACTTATGCACTATGCTAGCATTCACACTTCATAAATTATTTATTTTATTGTTTACCTACTCATAGACGAGCAGGAATTAAGCTTGGGGATGTTGATACGTCTCCAATGTATCTATAATTTATGAAGTATTCATGCCATGTTTACAACAATTTTATATGGTTTTGGTATGATTTTATTAGAACTAACCCGGACTGATGTTGTTTTCAGCAGAACTACCGTGGTGTCGTTTTTTGTGCAGAATTAAAAGTTCTCAGAATGGGCTTAAAATTTACGGTGATTCTTATGGACCAAAAGAGACCCACGGAGCACCAGAGCCGGGCCAGGAGAGACACGATGACACAACGAGCCTAGGGGACGCACCCACCCACCCTAGGGGGTGCCCCTCGAGCTTGTGGCTGCATCATGGACCCTTTGACGTGAGACCGACTAAGGGAGTCCTGGATCGAGGGGTCCTCATGTGGCCAGATAACTCGTGGTGGGCCGGACTGGTGGGCCGTGAAGATCATTGCTGAAGATCGTCTCTCGTATCCGGATAGGACTCCTCCATATGTATAATGGTAGGTTTTAGGTTCGGGGTGTAATCTTTCCTTCCTCTACAAGATGGTTATGTACAAACCCTACGGCCCTCCGATACATATATAAATTGGAGGGTTTAGTCCGTAGAGGCTAAGGTAGAAGAGAAACAACAGAATTATAGGCTAGACTCCTAGGGTTTAGCCATTACGACCTCAAGGTAGATCAACTCTTGTAATCATATTCATCAAGATCAATCTAGCAGGAAGTAGGGTATTACATCGATCGAGAGGGCCTGAACCTGGGTAAACATCATGTCCCCAGTCTCCTATTACCATCGATCCTCAGACGCATAGTTCAGGACCCCCTACCCGAGATCCCCCGGTTTTGACACCGACATTGGTGCTTTCATTGAGAGTTCCACTATGTCGTCGACTGAAGGACTGATGGATCGCTTCATCAACAACGACGGCACCGCCGAGGGAACTTTTTCTCCCGGCCAGATTTTTGTGTCCGGCGGCTTCATGCTCCGTGCCAACACAGAAGGCCACCTCGAGCAGGTTGAGAGCTACGACCCTGGCCATCAGGTTTGGTTTGGAAGCTTGAACTATGTTGCTCATATCCGCAGAGACTTGATCTTCGACGGATTCCAGCCCACAACGATCGCTCCCTGCCACCATGATGAACATGAGCTAACTCTGTCATCGGACCACCTCCAGGGAATTGCACCTGTAACCGTTCTGGCCTTAGATCTGGAATAGATCGCGTCACCCGAGGATGGGAAGCTCAACTCCGCCGCGGAAGCCGCAGACTCAGCGGCGCTGGAGCCGCACACAGACCCAACTCTGAGCGGGATCTGTGTTACCAAAACTCCGGACTCGTCTCCAGCTACAGGTTCCGAACCATGTGCATCTACGCCCTTCGAGCTTGATCAGGCGTCTATCGCCGAATTCAGCGCTGCATATATCTTCCGGCACTCACCTTTTGACGATGTGCTAAATTCATTAGAATCTCTCTCCTTAGTTGGGGACACACAGCCGATTATATCCAATTCGAACCGGAGGCTGATGATGGAGAATTTCACTTCCCACCCACCACCCACTTGGTAGCCACGGACGAGGATCTAACTGATCTACTTGACTACGCTTCCGAAGACTTCGAAGGGATGGACCTCGAAGCCGAAGCAGATCTAGACCAAAACCTGGCCGTAACCGGGAGATGGACAGCTACGTCTTCATACGATGTGTATATGGTGGATACACCTAAGGAGAAGGAGGGCGATGGCGAAAACGAGCCCACAAAGGACAAGCCTGTCGATGAACCTCCCAAGCGTCGGTGTCCGAAGCGCCGAACTAAATCCCGTAAAGGGAAAGATAGCAACACTGTCAGTAACGACGGTGACAGTCCGGAGCAAGACGAAGACCCCGTAGATCCAGCGATAGAGCAGGACGAGCGAGAGGACGACAAACATAGTCCGAGACCGCTGTCTGATGACAGCGATGCCGAAGACAACAATTATGAACCTATCTCCGAAGAGGATGTTTGCCCGGGCGACAATGAATACATCGTCCCAGAAGAACCCCTAGAACAAGAGCGCTTCCATCGGAGGCTTATTGCCACCGCAAGGAGCCTGAAAAAGCAGCAGTGACGGCTTCGAGCCGCACAAGATACGCTCAATGATAGATGGAACGAAGTGCTAGACGCTGAGCAAAAATATGGCTGCAATCGCCCAACCAAAGGCTATCCTAAGCGTAAACTGCTGCCCGAATTCGACGACGAGGCTATTGCGCCTATACCGCTGAAGAATAACACCGCCGACAAGGTGGACAGACCACCTCGTGGATGGGACAGGGTAGGTAGCAACGACGTACACAAGCCTGCACCCCCGCCCCGTAAAGGAAAAGCGGATGCGGCTCAGGGCCGGAAACACGATCTGCGTGAGGACCTGAACAAAAAGGCTGGCAAGACCAGATCCATCTACAGATCCAGGGACCGTGCTCCCGCACGGGACGACGGCTATCAAGCCAATCATGCCGGTCATATACCAGTACAGGGTCAATACCGAACATCACAACCGTTGCACATACGCCACGACATAGCAAAATACAGGGGCGCCGCACACCCTCTGTGTTTCACCGATGAGGTGCTGGATCACGAATTTCTAGAAGGGTTTAAACCCGTAAATATCGAGGCGTATGATGGAACGACGGATCCTGTTGTCTGGATAGAAGACTTTATTCTTCACATCCACATGGCTCGCGGAGATGATCTCCACGCCATCAAATACCTACCCCTCAAGCTGAAAGGACCAGCTTGGCACTGGCTAAATAGCCTCCCAGAGAACTCCATTGGAAGTTGGGAAGAACTAGAGGATGCTTTTCGGGCCAATTTTTAAGGGACCTATCTCCGGCCCCCGGATGCTGACGATCTAATTCACATCATCCAACAACCCGAGGAGTCAGCCCGCAAGCTTTGGAATCGGTTTCTCACTAAGAAGAACCAAATCGTCGACTATCCGGACGCCGGAGCCTTAGTGGCCTTCAAACACAATGTCCGGGACGAATGGCTAGCTAGACACCTCAGACAGGAAAAGATGAGGACAATGGCAGCCCTAACCACACTCATGACCCATTTTTGCGCGGGCGAGGACAACTGGCTAGCTCATAGCAGCACCAACGACCCTAGAACATCTGAAGTCAGATACGGCAATGGAAAGCCACGACGTCATAAAAACAAATGTCGAAATAATGCTGGGAGCCCAGATGATACAGCGGTAAACGCCGGATTCAGTAGCTCCAGACCCTGTCAAAGGAAGAAGCCATTTAAAGGCAACATAGACGGTCCATCTAGATTGGACAAAATATTAGATAGGCCCTGCCAGATCCATGGCACCCCAGATAAACCTGCAAACCATGCCAACCATAATTGTTGGGTCTTCAAGCAGGCCAGCAAGCTCAATGCCAAACACAAGGGAAAGGGACCTTAGAGCGAATACGAGGATGAACCTCACCAGCCGAACACAGGCGGACAAAAGAAATTTTCACCAGAGGTCGACTCAGTGAACATGATCTACGCCACTCGTATCCCAAAGAGGGAGCGCAAGCGCGCACTCCGAGATGTCTATGCCGTCGAGCCTGTTGCCCCCAAATTCAACCCATGGTCGACCTGTCCGATCACTTTTGATCGGAGGGATCATCCGACTAGTATCCGTCATGGGGGTTCGGCTGCCCTAGTGCTCGACCCAATAGTCGATGGATACCATCTCACTCGAGTCCTTATGGACGGCGACAACACTCTCAATCTGATTTATCAGGACACTGTCCGTAAGATGGGGATAGATCCGTCAAGAATCAAGCCAGGCAGCACGACCTTTAAAGGAGTGATACCGGGCGTAGAAGCCCGCTGCATGGGCTCTTTAATATTGGAGGTCGTATTCGTGTAAGTGCATCTAGTGCCCCTAGTTGGTTTTGGAGTATTGACGACAAACGTGATTGAGGGACTAACGTGTTTGTGAGAATTGCAGGATACCACAGGTAATAGTCCCTCACAGATTCAGTTTAACTTCCAGAGATGACCCCTAAAAATGTGTGAAGACATTGAAGACAATGGTGGTGCGTGAAGACATTCACGTGAAGATATTGACCTATGAAGACATTCATTGAAGACTATAGAATGCGAAGACATAGTTTCTTTCGTAGTTATTTTTATTCTTTCTTGAGTCATAGGAACCACTGTACTGTTAAGTGGGGTCCATGTGAACATAGTCGAATGACTGAAGTGATGCTCAACCAAAACACCTATGTCTTCAAGCGAAGACAAATGAGAGCAAATCTTATCCAGAGTTGGATAAGTCAGCTTTACTTCGAGCTCAAGAAAAGTTGTCGCGTGTGTTCACAACCCGACCGTTGGACACGTGTCAGTTCCTTAGTAACCAAGGGTCATTTCGGACATGTCATGTCGGGTTGCCTCATGGCTATAAATAGGCCACCCCCTACACCATAAATTGGTGGCTGCTCAGAGTTAGTGCACGGCTTTTGTCGTTTGAGAGCAACCCACCTCCGAAGCCTTTGAGAGAAAATATCCTTGTGAGGACAAATCCCAAAACACCCAAAGCCAAAGAGAGTTAAGCATCACTGAAGTTTTTGTGTCTGTGTGACCTGAAGACTTGTTACACTTGAGGACTGTGCTTCCTCCAGTCGGTTAGGTGTCACGTTCTGAGCGTCCTAGAGTGACTGTGGACAGCCAGTGAACAAAGTATGTGAAGGTTCGGAAGTCTACCTTGAAGACTTACCAGAGTGATTGGGCGAGGACTGTGTGTCCTTAGCTCAAGGGGAGTACGGTGAGGACCGTGTGTCCGGGACTATGTGTCCTTAGGTTTGAATACCT
Source organism: Secale cereale (assembly GCA_902687465.1). NCBI lineage: Eukaryota > Viridiplantae > Streptophyta > Magnoliopsida > Poales > Poaceae > Secale > Secale cereale. The sequence continues at coordinate 444,417,024 of LR738714.1, forward strand.
AGCCGCCCTAACCAGATTTACAGTTGACACAGCAACTGGAACTGGTCTACCAAATCCTTGTCTTCACCAAGCAACTGGTTCTATCCCCAACTCCATTTACATTTCAGTTTTTCTTCGTGAAGTCATTGCTTGTTTGTCTAATCTATTTGACTTCACTGTGTGAAGACTGTTCACTATTTAGCTTCTGTTATATCTTCCATCTCGATCCACATTATCCAGCTGTCAATAGTCTTCGTATTATCTTCATGATGCTTGCTTAACTATTGTGTGCTTGGATACGTTTATCTTCTGCTGCTTATCATATAGGTTCATTTCTGTCGTTTGTCTTCAAAGCCCCCATGCTTTGAAGACTTTCATAAAAATTGCCTATTCACCCCCCTCTAGCCGATAACTTGCACTTTCAATTGGTATCAGAGCAAGGTGCTCCCTTGTTCTGTGTGATTTGGTTTAACCACCTGGAGTTTTAGCTATGTAGACTGCAGGGATAATCAAAGTCTCCGCTGCATGTCATGTCTTCGATGGTACTGATTACCCCTACTAGAAGAATAAGATGTGCATGCATCTTGAAGCTATTGACGTCGACCACTGGTATGTCATCTAGAATGGCGTTCCCAAGGCCGGTGAAGGTGTCACTCCCGCTGATGTCAAGAAGTTCATTCAGCTGGATTCAACTGCCAAGAATATCATGTGTGGTCATCTGACCAAAGGACAGTATGGCCGTGTGAGTGCTCTGGAAACGTCGAAGCTAGTCTGGGACTAGCTCTCCAAGGTCAACGAAGGCGTCTCAACCCAAAGAGACTCAAGGATCAGTGTTCTTCGCAACCGCTTCAAGAGAAACGACAATGAGAACGTCTGCTACTTCTCGAGCTTGCGTTATATTCACTCGAAGAGGAAATGGAGATGCAGCACAGTAGCATAAGTATTTCCCTCAGTTTTTGAGAACCAAGATATCAATCCAGTAGGAGACCACGCGCGAGTCCCTCGCACCTGCACAAACAAATAAGAACTTCACAGCCAACGCGATAAGGGGTTGTCAATCCCTTTACGATCACTTAAGAAAGTGAGATCTGATAGAGATGATAGTTTATATTTTTGGTATTTTTGTTTATAAGAACAGAAAATAAAAGCGGAAAAGTAAAGTAGATGTAGATTGATATGTTGAGAATAGACCCGGGGGCCATAGTGTTCTCTAGTGTCTTCTGATACGTCCAAAACGTATCTATAATTTCTGCTTGCTCCATGCCCTTTTGTGTGATATTGCTATGATATTTATGCACTTCCATACACTTTTGATAATATTTGGACTAACCTACTAATGGTTACAAAAGTGCACAATATTCTTGTTTTACACTTTATTGTGTAGGAATTACTTGGAAATTGACAAAAACGCAAAAGGAGTCGTATTGGAGTAGGACTCTGACTTTCCTGAAATCTGCCTGAGAACGTTTTTTAAAGATGGTCACGTTCCGGCCCGTAGACGACGTCAAACGGAAAAAGTCTAGTTGCGATAGTTGTGGGGAATTTCGAGGCGATGCTTCTGGATATATAATTCGTCCAAATCGAAGTCCGGACGGCTGAGTAAAGCCCGTTTTACTGAGGCCCAAAATCTGGTGACGGGAATACGAGAGTCTATATAAAGGGAGGAAACCTAGGTCACCAAGGGCCACGAATTTTCCTCCTCCCAAGCCGCCGTCTTGGAGGGGAGGACCAGCACCATTGCAGCACCATCCACAAGGAAGAAGGGGGGCCAAGGAGCCGCTGCCCCCTAGGGCCGCCGCCGCCCCCAGGGCCGCCGCCGTCTCCTCCGAGCCGCCGCCGCCTCCGTGGCCGCCACCGGCCGCCGCCTCCTCGCGGGGCTGCACCTCTCCATCAACACCACCATCAAGATCCTCCTCACCATGTCCATGTGTGAGTAGTCTCCTCCGGGGCCGAGGGCTCGTACGTGTAGCTATGTGGTTATCTCTCTCTCCCATGATGTGATCTTCGTTGTGATCATAGGCTATGTTAATCTAGGGTGATCTCATGATATTTCCCCTTCCTCTATGTATTGGATTGATGTACTCACTTGTCTTTATCTAGTATAATCCCCGAGACCAAGGTGACAGCGGTCTATTGGACATGGATTAGAAAAATATTTTCATGAGTGATTTCCCCTTTTGTGTGTTGATTGAAGATTGAGAGTCTCTTGGTGCTTGTCTTTGACTATCCTTTAGATATGTTGTGGTGATTGTGGGACTCTCTTTGGATGGCCGCGGTGACATTGGGAAATCCTTAGATTGAGAACTACGAACTTTGAGGTGTGCTTTTGTAGCCCTACATAATTCTCGTCCTCTCTTGACCACGAAGGAATGACCTCCGGGTGCGTCTCCATTGCATGTTTTATGGGAAATATCATGTGATTCGATTATGTTAATGTTGTTGGGAGTTGCCACTAGTGAAAGTATGATCCCTAGGCCTTGTTTCCACCATTGCAATACCATTTGTGCTCACGTTTACCACTTGTTTGATTGCTGCACTTTTTATTACAGATTTATATTACTTTGTTTTGCCATCCATATCACTTGCCATTTAACATCTCTTCGCCGAACTAGTGCACCTATACATCTAACAAGTGTATTAGGTGTGTTGGGGACACAAGAGACTTCTTGTATCTTAGTTGCAGGGTTGCTTGAGAGAGACCATCTTCAACCTCTACTTCCCTAAGTTCGATAAACCTTAGGTCATCCACTTGAGGGAAATTGCTGCTGTCCTACAAACCTCTGCGCTTGGAGGCCCAACATAGTCTACAAGAGTAGAAGCGTGTGTAGACATCATCTTCTCTCATGATAGCGATATTCTACGACGGGTAAACAAATTACTGTTGAGCAATTGATAAAAAAGCGAATAATTATGACACTATCTAGGCATTATCATTGTATATAGGCATCACGTCCGAGACAAGTAGACCGACTCCTGCCTATATCTACTACTATTACTCCACACATCAACCGCTATCCAGCATGCATCTCGTGTATTGAGTTCATAAGAAGAAACTAACGCCTTAAGTAAGATGACATGATGTAGAGGGATAAACTCAAGCAATATGATATAAACCCCATCTTTTTATCCTCGATGGCAACAATACACTACGTGCCTTGCTGCCCCTACAGTCACTGGGAAAGGACACCGCAAGATTGAACCCAAAGCCAACCACTTCTCCCATTGCAAGAACTATAGATCTAGTAGGCCAAACCAAACCGATAATTCGAAGAGACTTGCAAGGATATTATGAGCACACATAAAGAGTTCAGAAAAGAACCAAATATTTCTCATAGATAATCTTGATCATAAACTCACAATTCATCGGATCTCGACAAACACACCGCAAAAAGAGATTACATCGAATAGATCTCCTCGAAGACCGAGGAGAACTTTGTATTGAGATCCAGAGAGGGAGAAGAAGCCATCTAGATACTAGCTATGGACCCGAAGGTCTGTGGTAAACTACTCACAACTCCTGGTGAGGGTGATGAGGATGATGTAGAAGCACTCCGTGATGGATCCCCCCTCCGACGGAGCTCCGGAACAGGCTCCAAGATGGGATCTCACGGGAACAGAAGGTTACGGCGGTGGAATTAGGGTTTTCTCTCTGTTGCTGATGGTTTCGGGGTACGTAGATTTATATAGGAGGAAGGAGGACACCGGGACGCTCGAGGGGCCCATGAGGCAGGGGGCGTGCCCTGGGAAGGGGGGGCGCCCCCCCCACCCTCGTGTTCACCTCATGGCTCCCCTTCCGTGGTTCTCAAGTCTCCCGTACGTGATTTTCTCCAAAAATAACTCTCCCGAAGGTTTCATTCCGTTTGGACTCCGTTTGATATTCTTTTTCTGCAAAACCCTGAAACATGCAAAAAAACAGCAATCTGGAATGGGCCTTTGGGTTAGTAGGTTAGTCCCAAAAATGATATAAAAGTGTATGACAAAGCCCATTAAACATCCAAGACATCATAAATAATAGCATGGAACAATAAAAAATTATAGATACGCTGGAGATGTATCAAGCATCCCCAAGCTTAATTCCCACTCGTCCTCGAGTAGGTAAATGATAAAAAATAGAATTTTTGATGCGGAATGCTAACCAACATAGTTTTTCAATGTAATTCTCTTAATTGTGGCATGAATGTTCAGATCTAAAAGACTCAAGATAAAAGTCTATATCGACATAAGAAATAATAATACTTCAAGCATACTAACAAAGCAATCATGTCTTCTAAAAATACTATGGCTAAAGAAAGTTATCCCTACAAAATCATATAGTCTGGCTATGCTCCCTCTTCATCACACAAAATATTCATATCATGCACAACCCCGATTTCAGCCAAGCACTTGTTTTCATACTCTATTCTTTCAAATCTTCAACTTTCATGGAATACATGAGCGTGAGCCATGGACATAGCAGTATGGGTGGAATAGAGAGGTGGTTGTGGAGAAGACAAAAAGAAGGGAGATAGTCCCACATCAACTAGGCGTATCAACGGGCTATGGAGATGCACATCAATAGATATCAATGTGAGTGAATAGGGATTGCCATGCAACGGATGCACTAGAGCTAAATATGTATGAAAGCTCAACAAAAGAAACTAGTGGGTGTGCATCCAACTTGCTTGCTCACGAAGACCAAGGGCATTTGAGGAAGCCCATCATTGGAATATACAAGCCAAGTTCCATAATGAAAATTCCCACTAGTATATGAAAGTGGCTAAACATGAGACTCTATATCATGAAGAACATGGTGCTACTTTGAAGCACAAGTGTGGAAAAAAGTAGTAGCAATTGTCCCTTTTTTTATTTTTTTGGGGCTTTCTTTTTTCCTTCGGCTTTTCTTTTTTTTTGCGGAGGGGCTTTATTGATTTAGACTTTTATCCGATGGGACAATGCTCTAATAATGATAATCATCACACTTTATTACAACTCGATATTACAACTCGATACTAGAAAAAAGTATTACTCTATATGAATGCCTCCGGCGGTGTACCGGGATGTGCAATGAAACAAGAGTGACATGTATGAAAAATTATGCATGGTGCCCTTGCCACAAATACGATGTCAACTACATGATCATGCATGGCAATATGACAATATGATGCGTGTCATATGAACGGAATGGTGGAAAGTTGCATGTCAATATATCTCGGAATGGCTATGGAAATGCCATGATAGGTAGGTATGGTGGCTGTTTTGAGGAATAATATGGTGGCTGTTTTGAGGAAGGATATATAGTGGGTGTATGGTACCGGCGAAAGTTGCGTGGTACAAGAGAGGCTAGCAATGGTGGAAGGGCGAGAGTGCGTATAATCCATGGACTCAACATTAGTCATAAATAACTCATATACTTATTGCAAAAATCTACGAGTCATCAAAACAAAGCAATCAACGCATGCTCCTAGGGGGGAGGTTGGTAGGAGCTAACCATCGCGCGTCCCCGACCTCCACACAAAGGTTGACACTTTACAAATACCTCATGCTCTAACTTCGTCACATAGCGGTTCACCATACATGCATGCTACGGGAATCACTAACCTTAACACAAGCATTTCTCAGTTTCATAACAACTCTACTAGCATGACTCTAATATCACTAGCCTCATATCTCAAAACAATTATCAAGCATCCAACATCTCATCATATTCAATGCACTTAGTGTGAATTTTTTTACTACATTGATATTGGATGTCTATCATGTGAAGACTAGTTTTATAGCCTAAACACATTACGATGATGTTTTAATAGACTCTCAAATGTATATAAGTGAAGCATGAGAGTTCAGCAATTTCTACAAAATATAATCACCACCGTGCTCTAAAAGATATAAGTGAAGCACTAGAGCAAAAACTATTCAACTCAAAAGATATAAGTGAAGCACATAGAGTGTTCTAACAATTCCTAGGCCATATTTAAATCTCTCAAATAGGTGTGTCCGGCAAGGATAATTGTGGAAAACTAACAAGCAAAGACTCAAATTATACAAGACGCTCCAAGCAAAACACATATCATGTGGTGAATAAAAATATAGCTCCAAGTATAGTTACCGATGGATGAAGACGAAAGAGGGGATGCCTTCCCGAGGCATCCCCAAGCTTAGGCTTTTGATTGTCCTTGAATTTTACTTGGGGTGCCATGGGCATCCCCAAGCTTAGGCCTTTGCTACTCTTTGTCCCATAGTCCATCAAAGCAATACTCAAAACTTGAAAACTTCACAACACAAAACTTAGACAAAAATTCTCGTGAGCTCCGTTAGTATAAGAAAGCAAACCACTACTCAAAGGTACTGCAATGAATTCATTATTTGTTTATATTGGTGTTAAACCAATCGTATTCCAACTTCTCTATGGTTCATACTTGCCAATACTACTCATAGATGCATTGAAATAAGCAGACAACACACGAAAAACAGAATCTGTCGAAAACAGAACAGTCTATAGTACTCTGCAGGTTTCACATACTTCTGTAACTCCAAAAAATTCAAACTAAATTGGTAAACGTGAGGAATTTGTCTGTTAATCATCAGCAAAAAGAATCAACTAAATAGCGCCCTCCAGTAAAATCTGATGACCATTATAGTGAGCGCTAATGATTCTGTTTTTCACAGCAAGATCACATAAACTTCACACAAGTCTTCCCAAAGGTTCTACTTGGCACAAACACTAAAAAAACATGAAACCACATCTAAACAGAGGCTAGATGCAATATTTATTCCCTAACAGCAGCAAAAATAAAAAATATAAAATTGGGTTGCCTCCCAACAAGCGTTATCGTTTTACGCCCCTAGCTAGGCACGATACAAGTATTACCATCCTTGGAAGGCAATCCATAAGTGGCTCTCATAATAGATTCATATGGTAATTTGATTTTCTTTATAGGAAAGTGTTCCATGCCTTTCCTTAACAGAAATTGGAATCTAATATTTCCTTCCTTCATATCAATAATTGCACCAATCGTTCTAAGGAAAGGTCTACCAAGAATAATAGGACATGAAGGATTGCAATCTATATCAAGAACAATGAAATCTACGGGCACATAATTCCTATTGGCAACAATAAGAACATCATTAATTCTTCCCATAGGTTTCTTAATAGTGGAATCCGCAATATGCAAATTTAAAGAACAATCATCAAGCTCATGGAACCCTAGCAAATCACACAAAGTTTTTGGGATAGTGGAGACACTTGCACCCAAATCACACAAAGCATAGCATTAATGATCTTTTATTTTTATTCTAATAGTAGGTTCCTACTCATCATAAATCTTTCTAGGGATAGAAACTTATAACTCAAGTTTTTCTTCATAAGATTGCATCAAAGCATCAACTATGTGTTTGGTGAAAGCTTTATTTTGACTATAAGCATGCGGAGAATTTAGTACGGATTGCAACAAGGAAATACAATCAATCAAAGAGCAATTGTCATAATTGAATCCCTTGAAATCAAAAGTAGTGGGTTCATCACTATGCAAAGTTTTAATCTCTTCACTCCTACTTTTAACAATTTTAGCATCAAGATCTAAAACTTCGAGTCATTGGGACACCTTAAAGCAGAATCATCTCCAATCCTATCTTCATCAAGATTTATACTAGAAAACAAGGATCTAATGGGAGACACATAAATAACTTTCAGATCTTCATCTTTATTTTCAGGCTCTTCCGGTTTAGCAGCCATCTTATTGATCAAGGTGGACTGTTAATCCGAAATTTGGGCAATTAAGTTCTCATGATGAGCAAACTAAGATTTCAAGGCAAAAAATTCCTTAGACATATCATCAAGGTCTTTATTCATATACACCATAAACTTCTTCTGTTCTTTAAGCTCACTTCTGAAAAAGCCATTATGCTCAAATTGTGTAGTCATAAAATGTCTAACATTGTTTTCGATCTCCTCCAGCCTTTTGAGGTGAGGGTCAACACTAATAGGGAGAGCCATAGTGACAAGCAAGCAAGCAACACACAAGCAAACAAGAAGCAAGCGTACGATAAACACGCGGCAGAAGAAGGACAAATAAAACGGCAAGGGTGAAGTGCGGGAGAGGAAAATGAGGGGCAAAAATGTAATGTGAAGGATAAGGGTTTGTGATAGACACTTGGTATATGACTTTTGCGTAAGCCTCCCCGACAACGGCGCCAGAAATTCTTCTTGCTACTTCTCGAGCTTGCGTTGTATTCCCTCGAAGAGGAAAGGGAGATGCAACACAGTAGCTTAAGTATTTCACTCAATTTTTGAGAACCAAGGTATCAATCCAGTAGGAGACCACGCGCGAGTCCCTCGCACCTACACAAACAAATAAGAACTTCGCAGCCAACGCGATAAGGGGTTGTCAATCCCTTTACGATTGCTTACGAAAGTGAGATCTGATAGAGATGATAGTTTATATTTTTGGTATTTTTGTTATAAGAATAGAAAATAAAAGCGGGAAAGTAAAGTAGATGTAGATTGATATGTTGAGAATAGACCCGGGGGCCATAGTGTTCTCTAGTGGCTTCTCTCATGATAGCGATATTCTACGGCGGGTAAACAAATTACTGTCGAGCAATTGATAGAAAGGCGAATAATTATGAGACTATCTAGGCATGATCATTGTATATAGGCATAACGTCCGAGACAAGTAGACCGACTCCTGCCTGCATCTACTACTATTACTCCACACATCGACCGCTATCCAGCATGCATCTAGTGTATTGAGTTCATAAGAACAGAATAACGCCTTAAGCTAGATGACATGATGTAGAGGGATAAACTCAATCAATATGATATAAACCCCATCTTTTTATCCTCGATGGCAATAATACAATACGTGCCTTGCTGCCCCTACTGTCACTGGGAAAGGACACCTCAAGATTGAACCCAAAGCCAAGCACTTCCATTGCAAGAACTATAGATCTAGTAGGCCAAACCAAACCGATAATTCGAAGAGACTTGCAAGGATATTAGGAGCACACATAAAGAGTTCAGAAAAGAACCAAATATTTCTCATAGATAATCTTGATCATAAACTCACAATTCATCGGATCTCGACAAACACACCGCAAAAAGAGATTACATCGAATAGATCTCCTCGAAGATCGAGGAGAACTTTGTATTGAGATCCAGAGAGAGAGAAGAATCCATCTAGATACTAGCTATGGACCCGAAGGTCTGTGGTAAACTACTCACAACTCATGGTGAGGGCGATGATGATTATGTAGAAGCACTCCGTGATGGATCCCCCCTCCGGCGGAGCTCCGGAACAGGCTCCAAGATGGGATCTCACGGGAACAGAAGGTTACGATGGTGGAATTAGGGTTTTCTCTCTGTTGCTGATGGTTTCGGGGTACATAGACTTATATAGGAGGAAGTAGGACACCGGGGGACGCTCGAGGGGCCCACGAGGCACGGGGCGCGCCCTGGGAAGGGGGGCGCGCACCCACCCTCGTGGGCACCTCGTGGCTCCCCTTCCATGGTTCTCAAGTCTCCCGTGCGTGATTTTCTCCAAAAATAACTCTCCCGAAGGTTTCATTCCGTTTGGACTCTGTTTGATATTCCTTTTCTGCACAACCCTGAAACAGGCAAAAACAGCAATCTGGACTGGGCCTTTGGGTTAGTAGGTTATTCCCAAAAATGATATAAAAGTGTATGACAAAGCCGATTAAACAGCCAAGACATGATCAATAATAGCATGGAAAAATAAAAAATTATAGATACGTTGGAGACGTATCAATGTCCAGCTCACATTTGATCACCTCACTGACATTACCAATGAGCTTCATGCACTCGGCGCCACTGAGATCACAAAGCATGAAATTGTCAAGACACTCCTGAGATCTCTTGATAGCTCGTTTGACACCCTAGCCCTGATGATTCAAGAATGTCCTGACTACAAGACTCTCAATCCGTCTAACATACTTGAGAGGCTCAACACACATGAGTTTCACCTATCTAAGAAAAGAGACATCTATGGACCCAACTATGGCCGAACTCGCGCCTTGAAGGCAAAGGTTGTTTCCTCATCTAAAGAAGAATCTGGCTGCAGTTCTGACAATCCTGGAGACATTGGCAGAGAACTAGTGATGCTTATGAAGAAGTTTCAAAGGTTCTCAAGGAAGAAAAACTTCGAAAAGTCTTCAAGATCCAGCTCAAGAAATGATGAAGCTTTCTCTCGTGACTACAAGAAGAGAACTTGCCACAAGTGCAAGAAACCTGCTCACTACATCTCTGAGTGTCCACTGTGGGACAACAAAAACAACAAGAAGAAGAAGAGCAAGGAATATGATTTTGATGATAATAAGAAAAAGAAGTTATCATAGTCTTCTTCCAAGTCTTCGTCGAAGTCTTCACCACACAAGAAGAGCTCATCTGGCAAGGTCGTGCTTTTGTTGGCAAAGAGATGGATTCAAAGGAGGAGTCTTCTTCTGAGGATTCAGAGGTTGAGTCTGAGGAGGAGTCTGATTCAGGCGTGGCAAGCCTGGCTCTGGCTTCAGCATATGTCACCAAGTCCATCTTCAACATTGAAGACCATGGCCTCGTCACCAACACAAATGCCAAGGATGAAGATGACTCTACTCCCACCTTCTGCTTTATGGCACGTGGTGCCAAGGTAAACTCACGTGATGCTTACTTTCAAATCTCAAGTGAAGATGACTCTGATTGTGAATCCAAACCTAGCTGCAAAACACTTGCTAAAATTGCAACTGAACAACAGAAAGCTATGGAACATATTCAAAAACTGTTAGACAAAGGCAATGATCTGTTGGACGCAGAAATGACCCGATCACAGTCCTTAATTGAAGACCTTAAAAATATTCATCTTAAGTACGAGGAACTTGTAAGTCATCATGAAACACTCTCAACTACTCATAAAAAGCTTTCCTATGATTATCTTCAAAGGAAGCAAGAACTTGAGAAATTGGGAGTGGCTCATGAAGATCTTCAACAAGAGAGTGAGTCACTTCGTGCTCAACAGATCAGTCCCTCTTAGGAAGGATTTGAACCACCATGTCTAAAATGCCTTGAGCGTGATAACGCTACCTCTGTTGCTGAATGTTCTACTACTGCTACTTCTGGAATATCTTCAACTGCTGGTGTGGAAACTAACCCCTCTAAGGAGGATACCACTACTATTGTTGATGAGAATGCCAGGTTGAAGACATTGCTTGAAACAGGAATGTTCAAAAGTCTTAAAGGGCATCAGACACTTTGTGATGTCCTAAAGAAATAGATTCTGAACCAAAACCCTAGGAAAGAGGGTGTTGGGTTTGAAAGGAAAATGAATGTTGATGCTTCCTACTAGAAGCCTGAGCAGTATCACAAAACCACATGGGCTGCTATAAAGGGTCCACCAATAGATCCATCCACTTTATCTGGCTTCACTTGTGCTAACCCAATTATTATTGATGAATCATTTGATGCAAACTATAAATTGTTTAAGAATCAGAATGGTGAAGTGTTTGCCAGGTATATTGGTACTAACTGCAGGAATGGGCCACCTATGAAGAAGATCTGGGTGCCCAAAAGTTGTCTTGAGAATCTTCCTGTGAATGTCATCATGACACCACCTGGGAAGAAGACAAACCCCAGACCAAAGGCTTCATATGGTCCAAAGGTTTCATACAGACAGAGGACTCAACAGAGTGACCCTAATGCAAATGTTTTGCAGGGAAATCATACTCAGTCCTATGAATATGAGTGTGTTTCCTCAAACCACTATGTTCATAAAACTAAGAACGTTTCTGCTTATTCATATGAGTATTATTCACCTCCTGCAAGGCTATTTGCTAGGGCTCCTAAGCCAAAATTCTCAGATGCTATACTTAGACTTATTGCTTCTAAACCACCCCTAAAGATGTGGGTGGTTAAGAAAAATTAACTTCTCTTGCAGGGAAGGGTCTCCAGCCAAAAATAATCTTCTGACGCTAATGCTGGGGACCTTAAACATCTTGTGGGACGCACGATCAAATGTCCAAATGGTTTAACCATGTATTTCGTCCCATGGTTCCTTGACCAGTTTCCTAGCTTGCCTAACAAAGACCGAAACTTCCATAACCCCCTTGTTCATCAAATGTTTATGCTTCACACTTCTTTTTGTGAAGATTATGTCGCTAACTGATCTGCAGGGTACTGCTTCAGAAGACACTGAATGGATAATTGACAGTGGATGTACCGACCACATGACTCGTGATCGACGTCTTCTCATGGACTCAACTCTACGTCCTTCTCCCAAAAGTCACATCACATTCGATGACACTGGTAAAAGCAAGGTACTGGGACTTGGAAGAGTTGCTATCTCAAAGGATCAATACATGGACAAAGTAATGCTTGTTGAATCGCTTGGATACAACTTAATGTTAGTCTCCATGCTATGTGATCTAAATATGATTGTGATATTTGGAAAATATCGTTGCCTTGTGCTTATGGAATCTGACAAATCTCTAGTCTTCGAAGGACATCGAAAAGGTGATCTGTATATGGTAGATTTCTCTGCAGGGCCAAAGCTTGCAGTATGTCTTCTAGAAAAAGCTTCAGAGTGCTGGCTTTGGCACCGAAGACTTGGACATGCTGGCATGAGGAACCTACATACTCTCATCAAGAAGAAGCACATCATAGGCATCGAGGGTGTCAAGTTCAAGAAAGATCGTCTGTGTGGTGCCTGTGAAGCTGGAAAGATGACTAGGGCCAAGCATCCCTCGAAGACAATCATGAGTACATCACGTCCCTTCGAGCTGCTTCACATGGACTTATTCGGACCCACTCACTACTCTACTCTCACTACTACTGCTTGCTTATATGGTTTTGTGATCGTTGATGACTACTCTAGATACACTTGGGTGCACATAATCCTGTTTAAGACTGAAGTGCAGGATGTCTTCAGACGCTTCGCAAATCAGGCCATAAACAACTATGGCATCAAGATCAAGCACATCAGAAGTGACAATGGAACTGAGTTCAAGAACACTGGGCTCGACACCTATCTTGATACATTGGGCATTATGCATGAGTTCTCAGCTCCATACACACCACAACAGAATGGCATCGTCGAGCGCAAGAATCGGGCTCTCATTGAGATGGCACGCACTATGCTTGATGAATACAAGACACCAAGAAGATTCTGGCCTGAAACCATTGATACTGCATGTCACATCATCAACAGAGTTTATCTTCACAAGTTCTTCAAGAAAACATCATATGAACTACTGACTGGTAAGAAGCCAAACATCAGCTATTTCAGAGTCTTTGGTGCTAAGTGCTGGTTCAAAGATCCGCATCACACTTCCAAATTTGCACCAAAAGCACATGAAGGTTTTATGCTCGGTTACGGAAAGGACTCGCACACCTATCGGGTTTTCAATCTCTTTCACTATAAAGTGGTTGAAACCGTAGATGTGCAGTTCGGTGAAACTAACGGCTCGCAAAGAGAGCACCTGTCAAATGTGCTAGATGAAGCTTCTCCAAGTGAATCTATCAAACAAATGGGTACTGGTGAAGTCATACCCACTGAGGAACCAATTGAAGATGAAGTAATCATCTCTCCACCCAATAATTATGAAGACAATGCTCAGCCTGAAGCCAAAGCTGAACATGAAGATAATCAACAGAATGAACAAAGTCTTCGCCCAGCTCATCCTCGAGTCGCAAATGAAGTCCAAATTGAGAAGATTCTCGATGGCATCAATGCAACTGGTCCACTCACTCGTTCAAAAGCAACCCAGCTAGCTAATTTCTGTGGTCACTCTGCTTTTGTCTCAATATTTGAACCCAAGAAAGTTTATGAAGCCTTTATGGAATCTGAATGGATTCAAGAAATGCAAGAAGAGCTTCAATAGGTTGAGCTGAATAATGTCTGGGAACTTGTAAAGCGTCCTGATCCGCGAAAACATAACATCATTGGCACTAAATGGACCTACCGCAACAAACAAGATGAGCATGGTCAAGTCATCAGAAACAAAGCTCGTCTAGTTGCTCAAGGCTATACTCAAGTAGAAGAGATTGAATTCGATGAAACATTTGCTCCTGTTGCCAGACTTGAAGCCATTCGCATACTGCTTGCATATGCCAATCATCATAACATATTTCTGTATCAAATGGATGTGAAGAGCGCCTTTCCGAACGGAAAAATTGAAGAAGAAGTGTATGTTGCACAACCTCCAGGCTTTGAAGACCCAAAGCATCCTGACATGGTTTACAAGCTCAACAAGGCATTGTATGGACTCAAACAAGCTCCTCGTGCATGGTATGACACACTCAAAGACTTATTGAAGAGCAAAGGCTTCAAACGTGAATCAATGGATCCCACACTCCTCATGACGACATATGATGGAGAACTATTCATATGTCAGATTTATGTGGATAACATAATCTTTGGATGAAGTGACAAAAGATACAACGATGAGTTTGGATACATGATGCAACAGCAATATCAGATGTCTATGATGGGTGAACTGAAGTTCTTCCTTGGTTTCCAAATTCACTAACAAAAGAATGGCATCTTCATATCTCAAGAGAAATACCTCAAAGATTGCATGAACAAGTTTGGAATGCAAGATTGCAAAGGGTACACGACACCAATGCCAACCAAAGGTCAATTGGGCTCCGACGACAATGGTAAAGAGTTCAATCAAAAGGTATATGATACGTCTCCAACGTATCTATAATTTTTTATTGTTCCATGCTATTATTTATGATGTTTTGGATGTTTAATGGGCTTTATTATACACTTTTATATTATTTTTGGGACTAACCTATTAACCCAAAGGCCCAGTCCAGATTGTTGTTTTTTGCCTATTTCAGGGTTTCGCGGAAAAGGAATATCAAACGGAGTCGAAATGGAATGAAACCTTCGGGAGAGATATTTTTGGAACGATATCTTCAAGGGAGACTTGAGAACCACGGCAAAGGGCACACGTGGCATCCACGGGGGTGGGGGCGCGCCCCCCTCCCCCTGGGCGTGCCCCCTGCCTCATGGGCCCCACGTTGCTCCCCTAATGCCCTCCTTCCTCCTATATATACCCATGTACCCTGAAAACATCGAGGCAATAGAGAAAACCCTAATTCCACCACCGCAACCTTCTGTTCCCGTGAGATCCCATCTTGGGGCCTGTTTCGGAGCTCTGCCGGAGGGGGGATCTTCCACGGAGTGCTTCTACATCAACATCATCGCCTCACCATGAGTTGTGAGTAGTTTACCACAGACCTTCGGGTCCATAGTTAGTACCTAGATGGCTTCTTCTCTCTTTTTGGATCTCAATACCAAGTTCTCCTCGGTCTTCGAGGAGATCTATTTGATGTAATCTTTTTTGCGGTGTGTTTGTCGAGATTCGATGAATTGTGGGCTTATGATCAAAATTATCTATGAGAAATATTTGGTTCTTTTCTGAATTCTTTTATGTATGATTATAATATCCTTGCAAGTCTCTTCGAATTATTGGTTTGGTTTCGCCTACTAGATCTATAGTTCTTGCAATGGGAGAAGTGCTTGGCTTTGGGTCCAATCTTGCGGTGTCCTTTCCCAGTGACAGCAGGGGCAGCAAGGCACATATAGTATTGTTGCCATCGAGGATAAAAAGATGGGGTTTATGTCATATTTTCTTGAGTTTATCCCTCTACATCATGTCATCTTGCTTAAAGCATTACTCTGTTCTTTTGAACTTAATACTCTAGATGCATGCTGGATAGCGGTCGATGTATGGAGTAATAGTAGAAGATGGAGAATCGTTTTGGTCTACTCGTCACGCACGTGATGCCTAAATAGAATGATCATGCCTAGATATTCTCATACTTATTCGCTTTTCTATCAATTGCTTGTAACATCCCAAAATTCTAAATTTTGGAATGTTATAATAAATAGATAGAATTGATTGCTTGTTGTTGTGCTGAGTGAAATTGAGTGAAACTTGAATCTTTTGAAAGTTAAATGAGAGGGAATAAAATGACTTTCCCAAAACTTTCACCTTGCTTTTTGATCTCCGAGGGAATTCAAATTATTTTCAACACAAAACCCTAGAGTGAAGATAATATGACTTCTTCCATTTATTTTTAAATGATAAAGGGTTTGAAAGGATTTTTGAATCTCAATTCTCGAAATATTTTAAATCCAGGAACTTTAAGCAACTCAATGATTTTCCCGAGAGAAGATAAAATGACTTCTTCAAATTATAGGAAATATGAGTTGGAAGTTTTCTGAAAGTTTCTCCAACTCAATTTCAAATATTGAGTTATTTGGGTTTTATTCAAAATATTTTTCTGCAAAAAGAAATTACATGGAAAATAGGGTAACATGATTCCCTACAGCAGAAAATTGGAGAGAAATAAATTTGAAGTCTTTTGGTGTTTTAAAAATGATTTTTTATTTGGTTTTTATTGCAACAGTAGGACCTTTTTATTTATTAGATTTTGTGGACATTTTATTTGGCAGTAGGAAAATGTTCATGTTGTAGGGCTTATTTTTCTGCAAATTTTGATATATTATATGCCTATATAATATTTTTTATTTATTTGATTTTATTTATTTTTGTTTCTCTGGAAAATTGTTTTAAAAAGAAAAAAAATACCCTCGCCGAACTGGGCCGGCCCAGCACCCGAGCCAGGCCCAGCCCAGCCGCCCCGTCGCCCTTCGTCCCCGGAACGGGCTCCCGCCGCCGCCGCCATGGGAGACGTCGCCGCCGCGGACACCTCCCCTTCGCCCCTTCCGCAAGAAGCTCCCCCCTTTAAATCTGCGCCGCCGCCGCCCCTTCCCCTCGCTTCTCCTAGCGCCGCCGCCACACATCCAGCACCGCCGCCGCTTTTGCACCGCCGCCACTGCTCTGTTCCGCCGCCGCCGCAGCCAGTGCTCGCCGCCGCCGCCGCTGCTGCTGCCTCCCCACCGCCCCTCGCCTGCCTCGCGCTCGCCGCCCCGCTCCTCGCCGCTCGCGCCGCGTCCGCCGCCCGCGCTGCGCCTCGCCGGAATAGCCGCCGTCGCCGGAGCTGGTGACTCGCCCGAACCGACCGGTTCGATCCCCGAACCCACGGTTTTCTTCGAAAACCGCCTAGGTAATAACCCCCCCCCCCGGTTTGCTGATTAGATCGGTTTTTTTTTAAGTTTAATCTATATAGTGAATGTTCACCCTTTAGGACTAGAAAACGAGCGTTCGCTCGATAGTTTTTTTTCTTTTTCTTTTAATTTCGGCCAGGGACTTGTCTGTAATTATTAATTTTACAAATTAGCCCCTAAATTTCAAACGGCCATATCTTTTTACTCGTTGGTCCAAATCCAACGAAACCAACGCCCACGCCTTCGTTACGAAGCCCTCTTTCCAGTAATACAACTCAAACATGTTTTTGAAAAGTTTAAAATTTGAATTCAACTAGTTTTAGATTCGAACTTGTTTTGATCATAACTTGAGCTTCGTAACTCCGTTTGAGTTGATTCTTTTTGCAAATCGAAGCTCTTGACCTAAACTTTCCGATAAGGCCAAATTCACATAATTTTGGTACTGTTGGAAATTGTTTTGTGTTTCAAGAGTCATTCGTTTGTTTTCGAAGTTTTCCGAAGTGTATATTCGTTCTTTCCGATCTTTCTGAGTGATTGCTTATGTGTGGTTACCATTGCTTGCTTACGATAGATTGACCGGAGTGTGACGAGTAGATCTATCCAGAGTTTTGAGTGCGAATCATCTTCATCAACATTGCAGGCAAGTTCACACTTTGATCATATTTTTCCAATACACAGTTTTCATTGCATTAGTTATATCCTCAAACACATTGCGTCAGTAGGATCAATTAACTTGTGGGACTGGGAAGTAGATTGAGGTAGAACCTATTACCTGCATTATTTTCAAACCCCTGGGAGTTACTTCTACGTTTGCTGTTAGGTCATGCTATGCTCGTAGGCGTGGTTTGGGTTTGAGTGAAATTCATGACAGATGTGAGATTGTTTAATTAATGGTTCAACTTAAGGTGGCAACATTAATACACATCTGGGTGGATTGAAGCATCTGGGTATTCCAGGATTGCCTGTATTTCTTTTGGACAGCCACCCAGGCTCAAAGGGATCATGAGATTATTCATACTAGAAACTTCCGTGTGCAGCCACAATGCTATTACGGGCTCTAGCATAGTATGAGTAAGTTATGCGAACTCTTACAGTGGTGGACTAGCAGATGTAGGGGATGTAGGTTGGTACGGTCCGCCCGATCGTAAGGTGCTAGCGCTTCTGAAAGACTATGTCTCGGTCATCCGTTTCTCAAACACCATGCAGTGCGAGAAACCAAGCGGAGGTGATCGAGTCTTGTGGGAAAAGTGCACAATCCTCTGTAGAGTGTACAAACTGATCATGATTAGCCGTGTCCCCGGTTATGGACGTCTTGAGTATCTAGTACCTGGATTATCATGTGCATCTCAACATGTTACTCTAATTTAATTTTGTTGGGTTTAATGATTATTTTTAATTGGGGTTGAGAGGATGTCTATCTTCTCAACGATGTTTCAACTACCATGATAGCTAATTAAAATGCATTCCTTTGAAGTAGGGAAAAATTGGCTGTACGCAAAAACTTTAACCCTACAGCCTCCACCAGCCATATATGCATGTAGATGTAGGTTTTGTTCATCATTATCATTACAGTGTGAATTTGCCAGTACATTCAATGTACTGACCCGTTTTCGGGCTGCAACGTTTTCTGTTGCAGGATTATCTTACGACGAGTAAGTGATACGTTAGGGGTTACGATTTCTACACTCAACTTTGCCGTTGGTGTTGATGGGAATCCACGACCTTGTTGCTTCCGCAATGATCGATTTGAGGTAATAGTATTTACGTTACTTAATACATGTGATTTACCTCTGTTATAAATCCTGTTTGTACTGTGTGTGTCAGCATACCAATCCAGGGATGACACAGAACACAGAGACTTCGGTCCATTCGGATCGTGGTCGCTACAAGATGGTATCAGAGCACATGTTGACTGTAGGACGTGACCCTAGAAACTAGCCAGACCATAGGAAATGATTTCTCTAAAACTATCTTTTACAAAAGATTCTTACCTCTCTTCTTTTCTGAGATTTGTCAAATCTTCCCTTTGACCTTAAATACTTAGACAATACCCTTTTACCATTTGGACCACTTCGGAGTAAAGAGGATTTTACCCTGCATTGGAAGTGTTGAAGCTATAACAATGGATACTCCGAAGATTTGAAGAGTTGACAACTTTGAAGAGATGATAGCCTTTAGAAGACCAAACCCCTGTTAGGTATTTACGTTAGATACGACGATTGTGAGCCGTCATTTGTTTGATGTTTTTTCGACGGCCACAACATAAAACCCGTCTTTTCAAAACCATTGGTTGTATTGAGTGTATCTCTCCCCACCTTCCTAATCTCATCCCAAAACCTTTGGACCCAATAGAGGATTTCTGAAGCTAGGCTTGAAGTCTCTGGACCAATGACCCAACCGGAGGCAGAATTATGGATACGAAACATGGAGGATCACTTTAGGAAAAATTTGGTTGCAAGGAAGTATGAAGTTCAATACGTCCTTCAGTACTTTACAAAAAGTGCTGCAACATGGTGGAAGATGCATCAAGCCATACAAGGATGTAATAGAGCAGAAAATTGGGAAGAATTCAAGAAGACTCTGTTAGGATCTCGTCTCATCCGAGAGCGTGGTGACAAGCCGAAGAAGAAACTTTGTGCCTGTAGGATTTGTGGAGAAATAGGACACACCCAGGAGGAGCACAAGGATGAATGCCCTAATTGTGAAGGAAGTCACCTAGCTGAAGAATGCCCAACTAGGCAGATTACTTGTTTCTTGTGTGAAGGAACTACCCACTACCCTGCACAGTGTCACATTTACCCCATGGTGGAACGAGCTATCCAGCAGAAGAAAGAAGCAATGAAAGAAGTCCTCGAGGAAACCCTAAGGGAATCCGCGATGGAGGAAGATATTAACGACCCTGATGGAGAAGGACTAGACAGATATTACTCACGTGCTTGCTACTCATGTGGAGAGAAAGGACATCTCTCACAACAATGCACGAAGAAAAGCCATGAGTATCTGGGAGACTTCTCGACAGAAGAAGTGGAGTTTGATCCACAAAAGATAGAAGAATTGATAGGAACGAAGAAGTCAAGTAAGAGGAAGAACATGTGTCCCCAGAAGAACCCAATTTCCGCGGAAAAGGACCTGAGTGACATCACATGTTATCGGTGCAAGGATTTAGGTCATTATGCTATCAATTGCCCAACCAGGAAACGGAAAATCCAGTGAATCATGGATAGTCACCATGAAGCCCTTAGATCTGTCTTATGACATTAGTTTACACTACAAGGAAGTAGAGCATTTTGCCAAGAGAAGTTTCAGACCGCAGGAAGGATGATCAGAGTAGTTGAGATCTGGAAATTAGAATGAAGCATGTAGCTATAACATGGGATACACCCTTTTACAATGTTGAGTTGAGTTATGGAAATAACATTGTAATAGTTCGTGAAGCAATAGAAGTTGATATTTTGGAATCTAAGAAGGAGATGTTCTGAGTTGTTGGATGAATGTGAGTGCCTCTTTTGCTATCTCACCCCGACCAAAACATAGAACCTATGGAGTAGTTGACCCCAAACCTTTCTCGGACAAAAGATCCCGTTTTAACCAAGGATGTCCGTATGTTTTCCTAACAACCCCTTTTGTCTTATACCCACAGATGACAACCCTTTACGAGTCTTTTCTCAAAGGCCCGGAAACCATCATGACCCTGACTAGCGATCAGGATTATCCAAAGATCCTGAAGGACATGATGAAGCATATTCAACTGGAAGGAGATGCAGTTTACAAGGGTTATCCCTTCATGGAGAATGGAGTTGAACTTTGGTACGTGGAGGTACACCTCCATCGTGTGAAAGGAGTTTGCCCAAAGACTATGGGTCAATACTTTTTCATCTCCCGAGTACCGCGAACAACATTCTTCGATTCTGTTCGTGAAGCTGCTATGGAGGCCATACGTCAAATTGGAGAAATACTCGAGGCAAGACTTCGTTATGCCCAAGGATGCCTGAGTATGATACATGCAGAGATGATGGAGATGAAGCACACAGCCAATAGGATGGAGCAAAAGATTGATGATTTTAAGAATCACGTTGCACAATTCCAGTGGGATTGAAGCACCCTTAGCTAGGACGAATGGATATAGATGGAAGAAATTCTTGGTCATACCAGACTATCTGGATAGTAGAAATTGTAGTGATGCACCCTTGGAAAAAAAATTGGAGTATTGAATACTGGTTCAAGAAGTAATAAAAGATTTGATATGAGGAGAATATGGATTATGGATGAACCAGTGCATTTTGTTTAGTGGTACCTCACTGTGTGAACCCTGGACCCATATGAAGGAATGTGCTGCCTCAATTAGTGGAGTTTGCACAAATAAGTTGGAGTGATGTTTGATATGAAGCTTACCCCAAGAGTATGAAGGAAAGAAGTATGATTGGATTTTACGAGGGTGTAATGCTGGAGTATGGAACTACAGTAACCCCAAGTATTGAGTTAGGGATATACAAGTTCTGAAGTGGACCCTTTAGCCGAGGACCTAAAAAGGCTACATAATCCCAAGGGAACCACGAGACTTGTCAGAAGTGTTATGTATCTGCTGTAGTAAAGCAGTGCATTTTGCTATGGATTGTACCAAGAAGAAGGAGTTTTGTGCTAAGTATTGGAGTTGAAGCATGCAATGGAAGTGTAGTAGATCGTAGTAAGTTGAGAATCGATAAAGTTATCATCATGGTATTGATTTTGGATTTTATGAGCTGGTACCATATAAGTGATGAGTGAAGACATGATGCATGGAATAAGATTTTGAAGAAACTAGTGTTATTCATTTTAAGTGTGGTAGAACCCAACACTGTTACCGAATACGCTAGCTAGTGGTTAGTTACGTCAGACTTGGAGTGGATTGCCCAAGGATGAGTCTGAGTAATTACATCGTAGTTTTACCCAAGAGAAGTAAAGGATACTTGGATGGATTTAAGAAAGCCAATGAAGTTGGATGTTGGAAGAATGATCAGTTGCAACCCGATGATGAGACCAAGTGTTATTAGTGGTGAGATGAGCCATAACCCACAGGCCCCAGGACCTGTCAAGAAAGCAAGCACACTCTTGCTGAAGGAAAACCCCTGGTAGAAGTGACAACCTTGTCAACAGACGATTTTATAGGTGGTTACGTTAAACCCGAGGGTTGTGAAGAAACGTTAGATGTTTTGTTTGGCTTGCAGAATCAATGGATATATCCGAACTTAGTTCGTTGAGAAGAGAAATTCTGCAATTCTTGTGAGGATGACCGAGTGTTAGAATACGAGATTCACTAAACCATATACAAGGTAATGATTTGGGTGTGGGATTGATTGATCACCATACCGACTTACTCATATTATTCGCCTCTGTTATACGGGATGGTAAATCTGAGTGACTTACCTATAGTAGAGAGACGACGATGTCAAAACTTTGTTTAAGCCTTAGAATGGTATAGAAATTTTTCCCTTGTACACGGCATGTTGTTGCCAACCGTAGGATATACGGTGAGGATGAAGCCCAGACCTGTTTTCTGCAGGGACCCTGTTAATTTGGTTGATGACCACCATGAGAGATCGATGTTTGTGTAGTATTGGCGCCAGACTCGTCAGTTAAGAAGAACCCGTCTCGAAAGGACCGTATCAAGATGAAAGGATATAAGAAATTGAGGACGGCAATTTTGCCACTTCCGAAAGAGCCACAGAAGGATTTACCCTGAAGATTTGAGAAGACCGACGCTGTCAACCCAAAGGATGGAGTACCTGAGTTTTGATGGAACCGTATCCATGTTCCTAAGTGTGGTAGCACCCTAGGCCACACCAATCAGTGGATTCGTTAGGAGATCCCCAAACCCTAACCTATTTCTTGCTAGCCTCTCCGAATCTCGAGGACGAGATTCATTTTAAGTGTGGTAGTTTGTAACATCCCAAAATTCTAAATTTTGGAATGTTATAATAAATAGATAGAATTGATTGCTTGTTGTTGTGCTGAGTGAAATTGAGTGAAACTTGAATCTTTTGAAAGTTAAATGAGAGGGAATAAAATGACTTTCCCAAAACTTTCACCTTGCTTTTTGATCTCCGAGGGAATTCAAATTCTTTTCAACACAAAACCCTAGAGTGAAGATAATATGACTTCTTCCATTTATTTTTAAATGATAAAGGGTTTAAAAGGATTTTTGAATCTCAATTCTCGAAATATTTTAAATCCAGGAACTTTAAGCAACTCAATGATTTTCTCGAGAGAAGATAAAATGACTTCTTCAAATTATAGGAAATATGAGTTGGAAGTTTTCTGAAAGTTTCTGCAACTCAATTTCAAATATTGAGCTATTTGGGTTTTATTCAAATTATTTTTCTCCAAAAAGAAATTACATGGAAAATAGGGTAACATGATTCCCTACAACAGAAAATTGGAGAGAAATAAATTTGAAGTCTTTTGGTATTTTAAAAATGATTTTTTATTTGGTTTTTATTGCAACAGTAGGACCTTTTTATTTATTAGATTTTGTGGACATTTTATTTGGCAGTAGGAAAATGTTCATGTTGTAGGGCTTATTTTTCTGCAAATTTTGATATATTATATACCTATATAATATTTTTATTTATTTGATTTTATTTATTTTTGTTTCTCTGGAAAATTGTCTTAAAAAGAAAAAAAATACCCTCGCCGAACTGGGCCGGCCTAGCACCCGAGCCAGGCCCAGCCCAGCCGCCCCGTCGCCCTTCGTCCTCGGAACGGACTCCCGCCGCCGCCGCCATGGGAGACGTGGCCGCCCCGGACACCTCCCCTTCGCCCCTTCCGCAAGAAGCTCCCCCCCCCTTTAAATCTGCGCCGCCGCCGCCCCTTCCCCTCGCTTCTCCTAGCGCCGCCGCCGCACATCCAGCGCCGCCGCCGCTTTTGCACCGCCACCGCTGCTCTGTTCTGCCGCCGCCGCAGCCAGTGCTCGCCGCCGCCGCTGCTGCTGCCTCCCCACCGCCCCTCGCCTGCCTCGCGCTCGCCGCCCCGCTCCTCGCCGCTCGCGCCGCGTCTGCCGCCCGCGCTGCGCCTCGCCGGAATAGCCGCCGTCGCCGGAGCCGGCGACTCGCCCGAACCGACCGGTTCGATCCCCGAACCCACGGTTTTCTTCGAAAACCGCCTAGGTAATAAACCCCCCTGGTTTGCTGATTAGATCGGTTTTTTTTTAAGTTTGATCTATATAGTGAACGTTCACCCTTTAGGACTATAAAACGAGCGTTCGCTCGATAGTTTTTTTTCTTTTTCTTTTAATTTCGGCCAGGGACTTCTCTGTAATTATTAATTTTACAAATTAGCCCCTAAATTTCAAACGGCCATATCTTTTTACTCGTTGGTCCAAATCCAACGAAACCAACGCCCACGTCTTCGTTACGAAGCCCTCTTTCCAGTAATACAACTCAAACATGTTTTTGAAAAGTTTAAAATTTGAATTCAACTAGTTTTAGATTCAAACTTGTTTTGATCATAACTTGAGATTCGTAACTCCGTTTGAGTTGATTCTTTTTGCAAATCGAAGCTCCTGACCTAAACTTTCCGATAAGGCCAAATTCAGATAATTTTGGTACTGTTGGAAATTGTTTTGTGTTTCAAGAGTCATTCGTTTGTTTTCGAAGTTTTCCGAAGTGTTTATTCGTTCTGTCCGATCTTTCTGAGTGATTCCTTATGTGTGGTTACCATTGCTTGCTTACGATAGATTGACCAGAGTGTGACGAGTAGATCTATCCAGAGTTTTTAGTGTGAATCATCTTCATCAACATTGCAGGCAAGTTCACACTTTGATCATATTTTTCCAATACCCAGTTTTCATTGCATTAGTTATATCCTCAAACACATTGCATCAGTAGGATCAATTAACTTGTGGGACTGGGAAGTAGATTGAGGTAGAACCTATTACCTGCATTATTTTCAAACCCCTGGGAGTTACTTCTACGTTTGCTCTTAGGTCATGCTATGCTCGTAGACGTGGTTTGGGTTTGAGTGAAATCCATGACAGATGTGAGATTGTTTAATTAATGGTTCAACTTAAGGTGGCAACATTAATACACATCTGGGTGTACTGAGGCATCTGTGTATTCCAGAATTGCCTATATTTCTTTTGGACCGCCACCCAGGCTCAAAGGGATCATGAGATTATTCATACTAGAAACTTCCGTGTGCAGCCACAATGCTATTATGGGCTCTAGCATAGTATGAGTAAGTTGTGCGAACTCTTACAGTGGTGGACTAGCAGATGTAGGGGATGTAGGTTGGTACGGTCCGCCCGATCGTAAGGTGCTAGCTCTTCTGAAAGACTATGTCTCGGTCATCCGTTTCTCAAACACCATGCAGTGCGAGAAACCAAGCGGAGGCAATCGAGTCTTGTGGGAAAAGTGCACAAACCTCTACAGAGTGTACAAACTGATCATGATTAGCCGTGTCCCCGGTTATGGACGTCTTGAGTATCTAGTACTTGGATTATCATGTGCATCTCAACATGTTACTCTAATTTAATTTTGTTGGGTTTAATGATTATTTTTAATTGGGGTTGAGAGGATGTCTATCTTCTCAACGATGTTTCAACTACCATGATAGCTAATTAAAATGCATTCCTTTGAAGTAGGGAAAAATTGGCTGTACGCAAAAACTTTAACCCTACAGCCTCCACCAGCCATATATGCATGTAGATGTAGGTTTTGTTCATCATTATCATTACAGTGTGAATTTGCCAGTACATTCAATGTACTGACCCGTTTTCGGGCTGCAATGTTTTATGTTGCAGGATTTTCTTACGATGAGTAAGTGATACGTTAGGGGTTACGATTTCTACACTCAACTTTGTTGTTGGTGTTGATGGGAATCCACGACCTTATTGCTTCCGCAATGATCGATTTGAGGTAATAGTATTTACGTTACTTAATACATGTGATTTACCTCTGTTATAAATCCTGTTTGTACTGTGTGTGTCAGCATACCGATCCAGGGATGACACATAACACAGAGACTTCGGTCCATTCGGATCGTGGTCGCTACATTGCTCGACAGTAATTTGTTCACCACCCGTAGAAATCTGCTATCATGAGAGAAGCCACTAGTGAAATCTATGGCCCCCGGGTCTATTCTCAACATATCAATCTACAATCTACTTTACTTTGTTGTTTTTACTTTCTGTTCTTATATCCAAAAATACCAAAAATATCAAACTATCCTATCTATCAGATCTCACTTTCGTAAGTGACCGTAAAGGGATTGACAACCCCTTATCGCGTTGGCTGTGAAGTTCTTATTTGTTTGTGCAGGTGCGAGGGACTCGCGCGTGGTCTCCTACTGGATTGATACCTTGGTTCTCAAAAACTGAGGGAAATACTTACGCTATTGTGCTGCATCACCCTTTCCTCTTCGAGGGAATACAACGCAAGCTCGAGAAGTAGCAAGAAGAATTTCTGGCGCCGTTGCCGAGGAGGCTTACGCAAAAGTCATATACCAAGTACCTATCACAAACCCTTATCCTTCGCATTACATTTATTTGCCTCTCATTTTGCTCTCCCCCACTTCACCCTTGCCGTTTTATTTGCCCTTCTTTTTGTCGTGTGTTTATCGTTCGCCTTGCCTTGCCGTTCCGCTCCTTTGTCCCCCGAGTTTGAAGTTCTTCACTTCAAGCAAAAGCAAGGAGAAAACTTAAAAGAGGCTTGGTTCAGGATGATGAAATCTTATCGTAACTGTACCTTAGAGTTGAATTTTAGTATTGTACTTCGCAATTTTTATGTTGGACTAAATATGTCCCATAGACAACTCTTGGAATGCGTTGCCAAAGGAAATTTTATCGAAATTGATCCTAGTATTGCGCATGAACTTATAGAGGGAATAGTGGGAACACTACCTCAACAAAAAGGGTTACATCAGATCCAGGAAGAGACACAAGTTTTTGAGAAAATTTGTGAGGTAACAAAAATATTACAAAAATCTCTTGAACCTCTTAAGAGTATTAGTGGAAATCTCCATCGCATGAATATGTTGATTACCATTTGTAATAAGCAGATGGATTCATTAGATCTAAAGATTTTAGAATATGAAGGGAAACGTAAAGAACCTCCCGGATTCGAGCTTGACATCGTTAAAAGGGTAAAGATCAAAGATGGCAATACCTAGATCTATCCTTGAATCGTGGCTAGCTAGGGGCGTTAAACGATAGCGCTTGTTGGGAGGCAACCCAATTTTATTTTCTTTGTTTTTGCATCTGTTTAGGAATAAATATTGCATCTAGCTTCTGTTTAGATGTGGTTTTGAATTTTAATTAGTGTCTGTCCCAAGTAGAACCTTTGGGAAGACTTGTGTGAAGTTTATATGATCTTGCTGTAAAAAAATAGAAATGTTAGAGCTCACTAGAATAGTCACCAGATTTTACTGGAGACTGCTATTTAGTTGATTCTTTTTGCAGATGATTAATAGACAAATTCCTCACGTTTACCAATTTATTTCAATTTTTTTGGAGTTACAGAAGTATGCGAAAGTTACAGATTACTACAGACTGTTCTGTTTTTGACGGATTCTGTTTTTCGTGTGTTGTTTGCTTATTTTGATGAATCTATGAGTAGTATCGGGGGGTATGAATCATAGAGAAGTTGGAATACAGTAGGTTTGACACCAATATAAACAAAGAATGAGTTCATTACAGTACCTTTGATTGGTGGTTTGTTTTCTTATACTAACGGAGCTCACGAGATTTTTGGTTAAGTTTTGTGTTGTGAAGTTTTCAAGTTTTGAGTATGGCTTTGATGGACTATGGAACAAAGAGTGGCAAGAGCCTAAGCTTGGGGATGCCCAAGGCACCCCAAGGTAAAATTCAAGGACAACCAAAAGCCTAAGCTTGGGGATGCCCCAGGAAGGCATCCCCTCTTTTGTCTTCATCTATCGGTAACTATACTCGGGACTATATTTTTATTCACCACATGATATGTGTTTTACTTGGAGCGTCATGTATAATTTGAGTCTTTGCTTGTTAGTTTTCCACAATCATCCTTGCTGGACACACCTTTTTGAGAGAGATAAATATGGCCTAGAATTTGTTAGGACACTCTATGTACTTCACTTATATCTTTTGAGCTAAATAGTTTTGCTCTAGTGCTTCACTTATATCTTTTAGAGCACGGTGGTGATTTTATTTTGTGGAAATTGTTGATCTCTCATGCTTCACTCATATCCTTTTGAGAGTCTTTTAGAACAGCATGGTATGTGCTTTGGTAATAAAACTAGTCCTAATATGATAGGCATCCAAGATGAATGTAGTAAAAACTTTCATACAAAGTGCATTGAATATGATGAGAAGTTTGATACTTGATGATTGTTTTGAGATCTGAGGATAGTGACATTAGAGTCATGCTAGTGGAGTTATTATGAATTTGAGAAATACTTGTGTTAAAGTTTGTGATTCCCGTAGCATGCACATATTGTGAACCGCTATGTGACGAAGTTAGAGCATGAGGTATTCGTAGAGTGTCATCCTTTGTGTGGAGGTCGGGGGCGCGCGATGGTTTACTCCTAGCAACCTCCCCCCTAAGAGCATGCGTTGATTGCTTTGTTTTGATGACTCGTAAATTTTTGCAATAAGTATATGAGTTCTTTATGACTAATGATGATTCCATGGATTATACGCACTCTCACCCTTCCACCATTGCTAGCCTCACTTGTGCCGCGCAACTTTCACCGGTACCATACACCCACCATATATCTTCCTCAAAACAGCCACCATACCTAACTATCATGGAATTTCCATAGCCATTCCGAGATATATTGCCATGCAACTTTCCACCGTTCCGTTCATATGACACGCTGATACGTCCAAAATGCATCACTATTTTATATCGTAATTCATCGTAATTCATTGATATATTTCATATTACGATGATGTTCTTATGTTGTTTTGGCCTATTTTACACAGTTTGCAACTTTCCGGTGCCGAAGCAGCAGACGCAGGATTCAGCGGTAAAAAGTGGACGCTGAGTTGCTGAAGAAGAATACCTCCAAATTACCTGAAAATCGACGGAGGGTATTTTCCAGAAGGATCGCGAAGACACGCAAAAGAGCAACCAGAGGGGAGCCAGGGGCAGCCCAGGCGACCAGCCCAGGCGGCCCCACCCCTGGCCGCCTGGGGGGGCGCCGGGCCCCCCTCTCCGCTTCTGGTGGCCCCCTTTGGCATATATACTCCTCGTCATCCAAAAACCCTAAAAGGAGAGAGTTTTGACGGAGTTCCGCCGCCGCTCCGTGGCGGAAACCTACAGAGAAGAAAAAGCCATCTCCGGCGGGCAGATTCCGCCGGGGAGATCACCTCCTGGAAGGGGAGATCATCGCCATCGTCATCACCATCGTCACGGGCATCATCGAGATCATAATCAACATCATCCCCAACGTCAGCACCATCTCCATCTTCATCCAATCTCATCTCACAATTGCAACTTGTGTTGTAATCCGTACTATCTATCCTCTCTACCCTATCGGTGTTGATTACTACTTTGTGGTCAATGCTATTGAGTTTTGTTGGAGAAATATCATTATGTCCAGATTGTTTATCACCCATTTATCTCCACTGATCATGATCTCTTTTATGTCTTGTGAGTAGTTACTTTAGTTCTTGAGGACATGGGAGAAGTCTTGTTGTTAGTAGTCATATGATGTTGAAGTAATACATGTTGTTTGATACTTAAGTTGTGTTGTTATTTTCCTAGTGGTGTTGTGTGAGTCGAACACTCAACACTTCGCCTTATTAAGGACCTAGGGGAATACATTGTGTACAAAGAATGCTTACGGTGGGTTGCCGGAGTGACAGAAACCTGAACCCCAGTTCGCACGCTTTTGCACAAGGGAACAATGGTTCATCGATCGTATTGCTATGGTTAGGCTTTTGCCTTAAATACTATCTTGTATTTGCGGATGCTTGCAAGGTGTTTAATCATAAGAGTGCACTTATCTTAGTCTAGAGGGTGTTCTAGCATAGATCCACCCACTCAACACTTATCAACACATCACATAGTACCGATACGGAATATGGCGAAAGCACATGACTACCTCTCCCGTGTGTCCTCAAGAACAATTTAGCCTTTATAAGTTCAGTTGCTAGGCCTATCCTTTGCTCAGAAAGGATTGGGCCACTTGTTACTCTCCAGTGCCTTTTACTTTGCTCGCTTTTACTTTCCTATTGCTTATATCAAGAAAACCCCTAAAAAGATATCTTTCAGTGCTTGCAGTTATTCCTTGCTCAGAATCGCTTGTCAATACCTTCTGCTCCTCGTTGGGTTCGACACTCTTACTTATCGAAAACGCTGCAATAGATCCCTTACGGTTGTGGGTCATCAAGTACCGTTTTCTGGCGCCGTTGCCGCGGAGTGTAGCGCTATTGGTAAGTGAAGCTGGTAAGGAAGTTTTTATATTTCTGTTTTTATTTTGCTGTTGCTGCTCTTTGTCCTTATGGACAACCTTGCTATTGGATCGTTGCTTGAGGGAAGACGCCCCACATCTGTGGTGGTTGCTCCTCCCCCTACTGAAATTGTGCCCTATAAAATACCAGTTGGTATTATCGATTATGTTTTGGCTAATCGTTATGCAGGAGACAGACATCCCGGTGAACACTTGCTATATCTGTCACAACTATGTTCATTATTTAAGCTTGCAGGTGTATCAATGGAGTTTGTCATGAGGAAATTGTTCTCCGTATCGCTTATAGATAAAGCTTCAGATTGGTATAAGCTTCTCGATAACTCACACTTGCTTGATTGGCAAGAGCTTATGTCTCTCTTTTATACCAAGTTTTATCCTCTTCATGAAATTCATCGAGACAGGAACTATATCTATAACTTTAGGTCTCGTGACGGAGAAATCATTGCTCAAGCTTGGGGGAGATTGAAGTCCATAATGCTCAAATGTCCTATTCATGAGCTCCCCAAGAAAATTATACTTACAAATTTTTATGCCAGGCTTTCTCGTCAGGATAAGGAGATGCTGGATGCCTCCTCTAGTGGGGTATTTCAGACAAAGAGCGTTGAAGAAAGGTGGGATCACATTGAAAGGATCCAGAGGAATACCGAAGATTGGGAAATCGATAAAGGTATTGAACCCGCTATAAATTATGAGCATGATTATATTGAGAGCTATGTGAAAACTGATTACTTCAATACCTTTTGCTCTAAGATTGGTCTTGATTCCCATCTAATGATTGATTTCTGTAAGGATTTTGCCTCTCACGTTGATTCTTTTAAAAAGAAGAGAGATCAGCCTCATGAACCTTTGAAAGGGTTACCTGTTGATATTCATGTTGCCGACCCTATTTTGCCTGCAGTTATATATGAAAAGCCTCCTTTTCCCGTAAGGATAAGGGAGCACTCTCTTGTGACAGGCATAATAAATAAAAGTGAGAGAAGAATTGATGAGCCTGAGGACCAGATCAAGGTCGATCCTCAAGTTGCATTGGTTAAAGACCTTGTTACTAATGATGTTTTGGATTCCAATGTAAATTTTTGTGCTGTTTCCACTAACCTTGTCACAGCCAAGAATAAAGGCCCAATTTCAGGTACTCCAGTAGTATATGTTAAAATAGGAGATCACAATAATTATGGGCTATGCGATTTGGGATCGAGTGCTAGTGCTATCCCCTATTCACTTTATCAAGAGATCATCGGTGAGATTTCACCTTGTGAACTTGAAGAAGTTGATGTTGCCATTCATCTTGCATACAGAGCAACTATCTCTCCTATTGGAATTGTGAGAGACGTTGAAGTCCTATGTGGAAAGATAAAATACCCTACCGACTTTCTAGTACTTGGTTCAGTGAGGGACAATTTTTGTCCTATTATTTTTGGTAGACCTTTTCTTAGAACTTGTGCAGCTATAATAGATTGCAAGAAAGGTAAAGTTTCTGTTGAATTCAATGGTGAGCCATATGAATTTAATTTTTCTAAGTTCTCTAAGAAGCCTCGTGGTATCGATTTACCTAGTGATGATAAAATTATTGAAAGTATTGCTTCTATTGCTATTCCCCCTAATGATCCTTTGCAGCAATATATGGAGGACCACGAGAATGATTTGCATATGCAGGAAAGAAATGAACTAGATGAAATATTCTTGAGACAACCTGCTATCCTGAAGCACAACCTTCCGGTTGAACCTTTGGGAATTTTATCGAAACCAAAAGAAGACCCGGTGTTCGATCTTAAACCTCTTCCTGATACGCTCAAGTATGCTTATTTAGATGAAAAGAAAGTATATCCTGTTATTATCAACTCTAACCTTTCAGGATATGAAGAAGAGCGACTATTGGAAGTACTTCGTAAACACCGAGGTGTAATTGGCTAAACGCTTGATGACCTTAAGGGGATTAGTCCATCTATCTGTCAACATACTATCAACCTTGAGCCCGATGCTAAACCAGTTGTTGATCATCAATGATGATTGAACCCGAAGATGATGGATGTTGTAAGAACTGAGATTCTCAAGCTTCTAGCCGTAGGTATTATCTACCCTATAGCTGATAGTAAGTGGGTAAGCCCGGTACATTGTGTTCCTAAGAAAGGAGGTACAACTGTGGTTCCTAATGATAAGAATGAACTAATACCTCAGAGAATTATTATTGGATATAGAATGTGTATTGATTACAGGAAGCTAAACAAGGCAACCAGGAAGGATCACTACCCGTTGCCATTCATCGACCAAATGCTTGAAAGGTTATCCAAAAATACCCACTTTTGTTACCTCGATGGTTATTCTGGCTTCTCTCAAATTCATGTTAACACTGCTGATCAAGAGAAGATCACTTTTACTTGTCCCTTTGGTACTTATGCTTACAGGCGTATGCCTTTTGGTTTATGTAATGCCCCTGCTACTTTTCAAAGGTGTATGTCTGCTATCTTTCATGGTTTCTGTGAGGAGATTGTGGAGGTCTTCATGGACGATTTCTCCGTCTATGGAACTTCCTTTGACCATTGTCTCCACAACCTTAATAAAGTTTTGCAGAGATGTGAGGAGACAAATCTGGTACTCAACTGGGAGAAGTGCCACTTCATGGTTAACGAAGGAATTGTTCTTGGCCACAAGATTTCCGAAAGGGAAATTGAGGTGGACAAGGCCAAGATCGAAGCAATTGAGAGGATGCCCTATCCAAGGGACATCAAAGGTATTCGCAGTTTTCTCGGTCATGCTGGTTTCTATAGAAGATTTATTAAAGACTTTTTTAAGACTTCGAGACCCCTCACTAATATTCTCCAGAAGGACGTTCCTTTTGTATTTGATGAAGATTGTAAGGAGGCTTTTGAAGTTCTCAAGAGAGCTTTAATAACCGCTCCTATAGTATAACCACCTGACTGGAATTTACCTTTTGAGATTATGTGTGATGCTAGTGATTTTGCTGTTGGAGCTGTTTTAGGACAAAGGGTTGATAAGAAATTGAATGTTATACATTATGCTAGTAAAACTCTTGATAGTGCTCAAAAGAATTATGCTACTACTGAGAAGGAATTCTTAGTTGTAGTGTTTGCTTGTGATAAGTTTAGGCAGTATATTGTTGATTCCAAAGTTATTATTCATACTGACCATGCTGCCATTAATTACCTTATGACAAAGAAGGATGCCAAGCCAAGGCTTATCAGATGGTTACTCCTTCTTCAAGAATTTGATTTGCAGATTATTGATAGGAAAGGAGAAGACAATCCGGTGGCGGACAATCTTTCAAGGATGGAAGATATACCGCATGATCCCATCCCAGTCAACGACAGTTTTCCAGACGAGCAACTTGCCGTTGTAAAAGTACAATCTCTTTCCGATCCTTGGTTTGCAGATTATGCTAATTTTATCGTTGCGAAGTATTTGCCTCCAGGTTTAACATTTCAGCAAAGGAAGAAGTTCTTTCATGATTTGAGGCACTACTTTTGGGATGACCCACATCTTTTCAAAGAAGGTCCAGACGGGATAGTGAGAAGATGCATACCGGAACATGAGCAGAAGGACATTCTCAGACAATGTCATGATAGTCCCTATGGAGGACATCATGCCGGTGAGAGGACCGCACATAAGGTTCTTCAATCAGGTTTTTATTGGCCTACTCTCTTTAAGGACGCTAGAAATTATGTTTTAGCCTGTGATAAATGTCAGAGAGTTGGTAACATTAGTAGAAGGAATGAGATGCCTATGAATTACTCACTAGTGATTGAACCTTTTGATTGCTGGGGTTTTGATTTTATGGGTCCTTTTCCTTCTTCTCACAAATACACTCACATTTTAGTAGCTGTTGATTATGTGACCAAGTGGGTTGAAGCAATCCCCACTGAAAGTGCTGATCACAAGACATCTTTGAAAATGCTCAAGGATGTGATTTTCCCTAGGTTTGGTGTACCTAGGTATCTCATGACTGATGGAGGATCACACTTCACGCATGGAGCTTTTAGAAAAGCTTTAGCCAAGTACGATGTCAATCATAGAATTGCTTCACCGTACCATCCTCAAACTAGTGGGCAAGTTGAGCTCACCAATAGAGAGATCAAGTTGATCTTGCAGAAGACAGCAAATAGAAATAGAAAGGACTGGTCAAATAAGTTAGGAGATGCTTTGTGGGCGTATAGAACTGCTTACAAAAACCCCATGGGCATGTCCCCCTATAAGATGGTTTATGGCAAGGCTTGCCATCTGCCATTAGAATTAGAGCACAAAGCTTTCTGGGCTGTTAGAGAGCTAAATGCTGACCCAACGTTAGCTAGTGAGAAGCGTCTCATGAAGTTGACTTCTCTAGATGAGTGGAGAAGTGAAGCTTACGAGAGCGCTAAAATGTTCAAGGAAAAGGTAAAGAAGTGGCATGATAAGAGGATTCTGAAACGTGAATTTAATGTTGGTGATAAAGTTTTGTTGTTTAGATCCCATTTCACGTTTTCTCCAGGTAAACTACTTTCCAGGTGGGAAGGGCCATTTCATATTGAAGAAGTCTATCGGTCTGGTGCAATCAAGATTAACAATTTTGAAGGCACCAAACCTCAAGTTGTGAATGGGCAAAGACTTAAGCATTACATAGCAGGAGACCATGTCAATGTTGATGTGAATATGATATACACAACAACTCACGAAGAACATGTTGCAGCCCTGTTTCAGACACCAGAACTGTGAGTATGAACTAAGGTTTATGCGGATGGGTATGGGTGCTGCATGCAGGATTCAGGAGACAAACTTCTCATATGAGACTGGAGAACCCCTTCCATGGAAGCGCTTCGCCAAGGACTACGTGATCAACGTCAACAAGAATGAGGAGTGAAATCTCCTTGGGTAATGGCATTCCCTTGGCTTGTTCCAAGCTTGGGGGAGTGCCAGGTATCTTTATCTTTATCTTTTGTCTTTTAGAGTCAAGTAGAGTCGTATCATGTCTAGGGAGGTTATTATATGAAATAGGTGTATGCATTGAGGTCTATCACTCCTTCTGTGGAGAGATTGTATCCGTGAGTGTGGAGTCGTCTATGATGAAATATTAATGAGAAGTCTATTGGTTCCTTTGCTGCACTCGGTATTCTCTTCACGCAATCGACCTTATATGATGATTCTTATGGGGAGTATTGACCTTATATCAGGTATCGCTTTGAAAACTTTATTTAATCTTGGTGAACATAGCTTTGGTCATAACAACAAGCATGATTTTCTTAAAGTAGCGACATAGCCAAAACCTTTATGTTATTAAGCTTGAAGTGTTATGCTGACAAGGAAGACAACTTGATGTGTTATGCTTATTTTAATGTTTATGCTTTATATTGCTTTGCATCTTAGTCATCATCAATTGTCTGTTCTCTCAAAGCCTTTGCTAGCCTAAACTCTGTACTAAGCGGAATTCTGCTTGTTCATCCATACCCTTAAACCAATACCTTCCATATGAGTCCACCATACCTTCATATTCGTGGTATTCCACTACCACCTCCTAAAGTATAGAATTTGTGTGTTATCCTTGAATGTTCAAAATCTTCTATTTTGTGCCCCTATTTTAGCTCATGAGGAAATAGTAGTTAATTCATGATCTTTTTAAGTTGGACAAGTTTTACCCCAGGATTGCATGTCTAATCTGCAAACCCTTAATACGAGAAGGAACTGGCATGAGTGCGCCCGGCTCATAAAAGATAATACAACAAACAAACCCTCCTTCATGCTTTGTTCATGAGAAATCAGAAAACTTTGGCAGCGATAAACAAAGGAGATTAAGGGGATGTGATTGTCCCCGTACGGGAGCCGTTCCTCGAAACTTGTCCAGCTCGAGAAGTAATTGAGTTATCTATTAGCATTCGTTGACAAATCATGCACCTCTCAAAACTTGTTTTCATTCTGTTTGATTTAAGGATAGCACATGAGTTTTCCCTACTTCCCTAGAGTAGGGCCTATCTCTTAGTTTTAGGATGAGTCAGTTATTCCTACTTCCTTCTATTCTTAAAGAGAGCAGACATTTGATGTTGATGAAGATTCATTCATATAAAGTTGCATTAAGATTTGCCATATCATATCCTTGTTGACATTATCATTTGATAGGTAAGTTGTTTGTCAAGCCTAGCTAAAGCAAACATCTTCCTTTGTGTTGACACTTTCACTTCTTGCCTAATAACATGTTCTTTCAAAAGCTTCAATTAATCTCATCAAAACATAAAGAGAAAGAGCAAAGGTAAAAGCTATTAGTTGTTCTTTGACCAAAGGACATGTTTGCCATGATTTGATGAGTTTCCTTAGCCCTACTTTTGATTATAAGTGTTACCACTCTTTTATAAGGGCTTTATGAGTTGAAAATTGCTGTTGAGGATATTTGAGTTTGGTGAAGAGACTGTGATGCTTCTTGT
The DNA here is from genome assembly GCA_902687465.1 of Secale cereale. Classification (NCBI taxonomy): domain Eukaryota; kingdom Viridiplantae; phylum Streptophyta; class Magnoliopsida; order Poales; family Poaceae; genus Secale; species Secale cereale. The sequence goes on from LR738714.1 coordinate 444,453,874, forward strand.
CCGTAGTCTATTTATCGACACTTCACTCTCTAAACTTGTGGACAGGTTTACCGAGCTCAGTATTCGCTTGGGGACAAGCGAGGTCTAAGCTTGGGGGTGTTGATACGTCCAAAATGCATCACTATTTTATATCCTAATTCATCCTTATTCATTGATATATTTCACATTACGATGATGTTCTTATGTTGTTTTGGCCTATTTTACACAGTTTGTAACTTTCCCGCGCCGAAGCAGCAGACGCAGGATTCAGCGGTAAAAAGTGGACGCTGAGTTGCTGAAGAAGAATACCTCCAAATTACCTGAAAATCGACGGAGGGTATTTTCCAGAAGGATCGCGAAGACACGCAAAAGAGCAACCAGAGGGGAGCCAGGGGCAGCCCAGGCGGCCCCACCCCTGGCCGCCTGGGGGGGCGCCTGGGCCCCCCTCTCCGCTTCTGGTGGCCCCTTTTGGCATATATACTCCTCTTCATCCAAAAACCCTAAAAGGAGAGAGTTTTGACGGAGTTCCGCCGCCGCTCCGTGGCGGAAACCTACAGAGAAGAAAAAGGCATCTCCGGCGGGCAGATTCCGCCGGGGAGATCACCTCCCGGAAGGGGAGATCATCGCCATCGTCATCACCATCGTCACGGGCATCATCGAGATCATCATCAACATCATCCCCAACATCAGCACCATCTCCATCTTCATCCAATCTCATCTCACAATTGCAACTTGTGTTGTAATCCATACTATCTATCCTCTCTCCCTATCGGTGTTGATTACTACTTTGTGGTGAATGCTATTGAGTTTTGTTGGAGAAATATCATTATGTCCAGATTGTTTATCACCCATTTATCTCCACTGATCATGATCTCTTTTATGTCTTGTGAGTAGTTACTTTAGTTCTTGAGGACATGGGAGAAGTCTTGTTGTTAGTAGTCATATGATGTTGATGTAATATATGTTGTTTGATACTTAAGTTGTGTTGTTATTTTCCTAGTGGTGTTGTGTGATTCGAACACTCAACACTTCTCCTTATTAAGGACCTAGGGGAATACATTGTGTACAAAGAATGCTTACGGTGGGTTGCCGGAGTGACAGAAACCTGAACCCCAGTTCGCACGCTTTTGCACAAGGGAACAATGGTTCATCGATCGTATTGCTATGGTTAGGCTTTTGCCTTAAATATTATCTTGTATTTGTGGATGCTTGCAAGGTGTTTAATCATAAGAGTGCACTTATCTTAGTCTAGAGGGTGTACTAGCATAGATCCACCCACTCAACACTTATCAACACATCACATAGTACCGATACGGAATATGGCGAAAGCACATGACTACCTCTCCCGTGTGTCCTCAAGAACACTTTAGCCTTTATAAGTTCAGTTGCTAGGCCTCTCCTTTGCTCAGAAAGAATTGGGCCACTTGTTACTCTCCAGTGCCTTTTACTTTGCTCGCTTTTACTTTCCTATTGCTTATATCAAGAAAACCCCTAAAAAGATATCTTTCAGTGCTTGCAGTTATTCCTTGCTCAGAATCGCTTGTCAATACCTTCTGCTCCTCGTTGGGTTTGACACTCTTACTTATCAAAAACACTGCAATAGATCCCTTACGGTTGTGGGTCATCACACGCTTCATATTGTCATATTGCCACGCATGATCATGTAGTTGACATCGTATTTGTGGTGAAGCCACCATGCATAATTTTTCATACATGTCACTCTTGATTCATTGCACATCCCGGTACACCGCCGGAGGCATTCATATAGAGTCATACTTTTTTCTAGTATCGAGTTGTAATATCAAGTTGTAAATTAATAATAGTGTGATGATCATCATTATTAGAGCATTGTCCCATGTGAGGACAGGCCAAAAAATGAGATGGCCCAAAAAAAATATAGAGTGGGGCTAAAAAAAGGAGAAAGCCCCTCCAAAAAAATGAGAGAAAAGAGAGAAGGGACAATGCTACTATCCTTTTTCCACACTTGTGCTTCAAAGTAACACCATGTTCTTCATGATAGAGAGTCTCATGTTTAGTCACTTTCATATACTAGTGGGAATTTTGATTATAGAACTTGCCTTGTATATTCCAACGATGGGCTTCCTCAAATGCCCTAGGTCTTCATGAGCAAGCAAGTTGAATGCACACCCACTTAGTTTCTTTTGTTGAGCTTTCATACATATTTAGCTCTAGTGCATCCATTTCATGGAAATCCCTACTCACTCACATTGCTAGCTATTGATGGGCATCTCCATAGCCCGTTAATATGCCTAGTCGATGTGAGACTATCTTCCTCCTTTTTCTCTTCTCCACAACCACCACTCTATTCCACCTATAGTGCTATATCCATGGCTCACGCTCATGTATTGCATGAAAGTTGAAAGGTTTGAAAAATTTGAGTATGAAAACAATTGCTTGGCTGAAATCGGGGTTGTGCATGATATGAATATTTTGTGTGATCAAGAGGGAGCATAGCCAGACTATATGATTTTGTAGGGATAACTTTCTTTTGCCATGTTATTTTGAGAAGACATGATTGCTTTGTTAGTATGCTTGAAGTATTATTATTTCTTATGTCAATATAGACTTTTGTCTTGAATCTTTCGGATCTGAACATTCATGCCACAATAAAGAGAATTATAATGAAAATGATGTTGGTTAGCATTCCACATAAAAAATTCTATTTTTATCATTTACCTACTCGAGGACGAGCAGGAATTAAGCTTGGGAATGCTTGATACGTCTCCAACGTATCTATAATTTTTTATTGTTCCATGCTATTATTTATGTTGGTTTGGATGTTTAATGGGCTTTATTATACACTTTTATATTATTTTTGGGACTAACCTATTAACCCAAAGGCCCAGTCCAGATTGTTGTTTTTTGCCTATTTCAGGGTTTCACAGAAAAGGAATATCAAACGGAGTCCAAACGGAATGAAACCTTTGGGAGAGATATTTTTGGAATGATATCTACACGGGAGACTTGAGAACCATGGTAGAGGGCACACGTGGCGTCCACGAGTGTGGGGGGGCGCCCCCTGCCTCGTGGGCCCCACGTTGCTCCCCCAATGCCCTCCTTTCTCCAATATATACCAATGTACCCTGCAAACATCGAGGCAACAGAGAAAACCCTAATTCCACCGCCGCAACCTTCTGTTCCCGTGAGATCCCATCTTGGGGCCTGTTTCGGAGCTCCGCCGGAGGGGGGATCTTCCACGAATTGCTTCTACATCAACATTATCGCCTCACATGAGTTGTGAGTAGTTTACCACAGACCTTAGGGTACACAGTTAGTACCTAGATGGCTTCTTCTCTCTTTTTGGATCTCAGTACCAAGTTCTCCTCTGTCTTCGAGGAGATCTATTCGATGTAATCTTTTTTGCAGTGTGTTTGTCGAGATCCGATGAATTATGGGTTTATGATCAAGATTATCTATGAGAAATATTGGGTTCTTTTCTGAATTCTTTTATGTATGATTATAATATCCTTACAAGTCTCTTCGAATTATTGGTTTGGTTTGGCCTACTAGATCTATAGTTCTTGCTATGGGAGAAGTGCTTGGCTTTGGGTTCAATCTTGCGGTGTCCTTTCCCAGTGACAGCAGGGGCAGCAAGGCATGTATAGTATTGTTGCATCGAGGATAAGAAGATGGGGTTTATGTCATATTGCTTGAGTTTATCCCTCTACATCATGTCATCTTGCTTAAAGCATTACTCTGTTCTTTTGAACTTAATACTCTAGATGCATGGTGGATAGCGGTCGATGTTGTAACGACCGCGATCCGAATGGACCGAAGTCTCTGTGTTCTATGCCATCCCTGGATCGGTAATGCTGACACACACAGTACTTGAAGGATTTATAACAGAGTGGAAATCACACACTTATTACATCAAATGTCTCAAACGAGAACTTATTACAAAAGTCTATGGCTTAAGGCCATCTAACAAAATAACAGCGGAAGGCTTGGAAGATAAGTGAGTCCATCAACTCCAACGGCATAGCTGAGTGCATGACAAACGACCTAACACGTCTTACTCCTCGTCTGAAAAGTCTGCAACGTAACATGTTGCAGCCCGAAATGGGCCAGCACATGGAATATGCTGGCAAGATAACACAGTAGATGCAAGTAACAGAATAAAGTCTAACACTATATGCATATTTGGCTGGTGGATGGCACTAGGTTAAAGTTTTTGCGTAAAGCCAATTTTTCATACAACAAAGGAATAAATTTTATTTTAACTATCATGGTAGTTGAAACATCATTGAGACGGTACCTCCAACGCAATCTCAATTAAAGTAATCATTAACCCATCAATTTAAATTTTAGAGTGATGAGATCAACCAATAATTCAAGTACCAGATACTCAAGATTGTCCATAACCGGGGACACGGCTAATCATGATCAGTTTGTACACTCTGTAGAGGTTTGTGCACTTTTCCCCACAAGACTCGATCTCCTCCGTTGGATTTCTCGCACTGCATGGTGTTTGAGAAACGGATGACCGAGACACAGTCCTCCGGAAGCATTCACTCTTTACCTCGGGTGGACAGGTACACCTACTTTCCCCTACATCTGCTAGTCCACCACTGAAAGAGCTCACACAACTTACTCATACTGTGCCAGAGCCCATAATGGCATTGTGGCTGCACACGGAAGTTTCTAGCATGAATAGTTTTATGATCCCTTTGAGCCTGGGTGGCATTCCATAGGACAATCACACGGAACCCCGGGATTTCCTAGGACAACACTGGATTCTCCAGGTGCCCTGCAACCAATCCACCCAGACGTGTATTTAAGTAGCCACCTTAAGTTGAACCATTAAATAACAACTCACATCTGTCATGGCTTTCACTCAAACCTAAACCACGTCTACGAGCATAGCATGGCAACCTAAGCATAACGCAGAAGTAACTCCCAAGGGTTTCAAAATAATGCAGGTAATAGGTTCTACCTCAATCTACTTCCCAGACCCACAAATTAAGAGATCCTACTCATGCAATGTCTGAGGGTTTGATCTAATGCATAAAAACTGGGTAATAAAGGGATATGATCAAAGTGTTACTTGCCTTGCTAATGATTCGCAAAACCTAGAGACTCTTAGTAGCACGCTTCGTAGTCCGGGTGTTCTATCACAAGGAAACAATAGCATACATAAGAAATCAAGCAAAGATGCACAAACATAACTCCAAATAAAAAGATCTAACCAGAACATTCAACTTAAGAACTCCGATTTGCAAAAAGAATCAAATCAAACGGGGCAACGAAACTCAAACTACGAAAGAAACAAGATTTGTTTACTAGATTGGTTAAACGGAAAGAGGGCGTCGAGACGAAGATCTGGGATTTTGAATCACCTGATTCTGACTCTTGAGCGAAAAGAAAAACGAAAAACAAGATCAGGGCAGAAATCGCGATAAAAAATAATCACGGATAAAAGCCCCGAAAAGAAAACCGGCGAACAGGCTAACAAACGAATGTTTGATGTCTGTTACTAACGGGCGAACATTGTTCATTAAAACGAACGTACGGACGAACGTCCGCAAAATAGCTAAACCGAAAGAAAACCGAACTAATCTATTTAAAAAAACAGATCTAGGTTTTTTTTAAACCGAACGGTTCAAAAAAAACCGGCCCTACCTTAACGGGTCGGGCGGGTTAACGAAACGGGTTTGCGGAGCGGCCAACGGAGCGGGCGGCGGGCGGCGGCGGCTCGGTGACACAGGGCGGCGGCACGGTGCGGCTGCTGCGGCGGGGTGCGGCGGCAGGCGGCGGGGCACGACAGTGGCAGCGGGCTGTGGCGACGGGCGGCGCTGGCGGCGGCGGTGTGGAGGCGGCGAGAGGGGGGGCTCGGCTTATATAGGAGCCGGTGGGTGCTTGCTTGTGTAAGGGGGCGGCGAGGCGGACTCAGCGGCCGCTCGGACTTCGGCGGGAGTCCAGCTCGGCCATGGCGACGAAGGCGGCGGCGCTAGCGGGCCGGCTGGGCCTTTGGCCGAGTTCGGTCCGAACCGAAACTTTTTTTTAATATCCTGACGCCGAAAAACACGAAAATAAAATACTAAACGAGCTCCAAAAATTCCAAAATAAATTTTCACCGTCCTCTAATAAGCTATAGTACAAAGTGAATATTTTCCCCGGACCTAAATGCAATTTTAAAAAACACGCATTTTTCCCTATGCAATAAAATCGCAAATAAATCCGAATAAAACCAAAAGTGATTTTAATTTTTTTCCTCCAATATTTCTTTTATTTTGGAGAATTCATTTTATCTCCGCTCGTATATTTTATTAAGAATTTTTTTTAGTAAGAGAAAATAATTAAAGCCAACGTGATCCCCGTACCGGTATTCGAGAAAACTCAAATACGAAACGGTAGAATTCTCAACTCAATCCGTACGTCCTTGAGTTGCTTAGAATTTTCGAGGATTGCCACGCACAAAAATGCAAATGAATATGCAATGCAATATGATCTATGTATAACATTCCAAATTGAAAATTTGGGATGTTACAAACCTACCCCCTTAGAATGAATCTCGCCCTCGAGATTCGGCTTGGCGAGAGAACAGGTGTGGGTGGTCCTTGCGTAGATCGTCCTCTCGTTCCCAGGTGGCTTCTTCCTCGGTGTGATGACTGCACTGAACTTTGCAAATCTTGATAACCTTACTGGGAGTGACTCTGCTCGAAAACTCGAGGATTTTGATGGGTTTCTCCTCATAAGTCAGATCACTATCCAACTGAATTGCTTCCAGGGGTACTGTGTCTCTTAACGGAATATCTGCCATCTATGCATGACACTTCTTAAGCTGAGAAACATGAAACACATCGTGCACTCCTGACAATCCTTCGGGTAACTCTAACTTGTAGGCAATCTCTCCCATGCTTTCTAAAACACGGTACGGTCCCACAAATCTCTGGGCTAACTTTCCCTTAACTCCGAAACGTTTAACTCCTCCCAGAGGCGATACTCTCAGGTATGCTCGGTCTCCGATTTCATAGGCTACTTCCTTGCGCTTCGAGTCTGTGTAACTCTTCTGCCTGGACTGAGCTACCTTCAGTCTATCTCGAATCAACTTAACCTTCTCTTCTAACTCTTTGATAAGGTCTGGTCCAAACAACTATCGGTCTCTGACTTCATCCCATATCAACGGCGTTCGGCATCTCCTCCCATACAATGCTTCGAACGATGCCATCTTCAAACTGGCCTGGTAGTTGTTGGTGTACGAGAACTCCGCGTAGGGGAAGTTGTCATCCAAACTAGATCCATAATCTAATGCACAAGCTCTCAACATGTCCTCCAGAATCTGATTGACTCTCTCGGCCTGTCCATCGGTCTGCGGATGAAAAGTTGTACTGAATTCTAGCCTCGTTCCCAAAGTCTGGTGTAGCTGATGCCAAACTTTGAGGTGAACTGTGTTCCTCTATCTGATACAATGGTCCTCGGAACTCCGTGCAGACATATGATCCTGGTCATGTATATCTTGGCCAACTTCGCACTGGTATATGTGGTTTTCAGGATGTGAAGTGGGGTACCTTGGTCAAGCGATCTACTACTACCCAGATTGAGTCATATCCTGATTTGGTCCTGGGCAATCCGGTGATAAAGTCCATGCCAAGCTTATCCCACTTCCATTCGGGTATCGGCATAGGCTGTAGTAATCCTGCTGGCTTCTTGTAACATCCCAAATTTTCAATTTGGAATGTTATACATTAGATCATTATGCATATCATATTTTTCTTGCTTTCGGTGATCCAAGAAAAATCCTAAGCAACTCAAGGACCCTCGGAGAGAGTTGGGGATTTCAATATTTTCATATGGGAGGTTTCTCAAATTTTGAAAATAGGATCATTTGATTTTATTTATTTTATCTTCAAGTATTTCTATCATAAATATATGAGAGAGGGAGTAAAATGACTCTCCCAAATATAAGAAATATGGAGGATTTAATAAGAAAAATCAAACAAGTTTTATTTGGAGTTTTATTTGAATTAGGAAAAATTGCATGTTTTCAAAAATGCATTTTAGTGCCAAGAAAATATTCATCTTGTTCTAAATATTCCATTTAGACGGCGAAAATTTGTTTTGGCAATTTTAGATTTTTAATTTATTTTCTAGATTTCTTTTTGGTAGCGCCGGCGTTAAATAGAAAAAAAAATAGGGTACCCGACCCGACTGGGCCGAGGCCCAGCCGAGCCAGGCCCAGCTGCCGTCACCCGCACCGCCTTCCCCGCCAGCGACGGCCGTAGCCGAGCCGGACTCCGCCGCCGCCGTTGTTGCCCCCTCCCCCA
>LR738714.1:444472361-444489701 GCA_902687465.1 Secale cereale
ACCCCCCCCCTCTACCGCACCCTGCCCCGCCGCCTCGCAGCCGTCGCCGCAAGCCGCCGCCCGCCGCACGTCGCCGCCGCCCGCCGCAAGTCGCCGCCCAGCCGCCTTGCCGCAGCCCGCCGCCCCGCCGCTGCTGCTGCTGCTGCCCACCACCGCCGCCGCAGCCGCCCTGCCGCCTTGCCGCCGCCCGCCGGTCATCGACGAGGTAGCCGCCCGGTTCTTCCCTTAAAGATCGTCGTTTTTTTTAAAGAACCCTGGTCGGTTTTTCTTTAGATCGGATTTATTAGATTGGTTTTCTATTTTTTTCGGTTTAGTTAATTAGTAAACGTTCACCCATTCGTTCGTTCTAATGAACGAATTCGTCGTTTAGTCTCAGCTGACGAACATCCGTTTGTTAAGCTATTTTAGTTTTCTTTTTCGCAGTTATTTTCTGATCGCGATCTCTGATCCGATCTTTGTTTTAGTTTATCTTTTCGCTCGTTTATCGGAATCAGGCGATTCAAGCGCCTGGAGTTTCATCTCGAAATTCTCTTTCCGTTTATCCTAGCCACTCAAGCCTTTGCCTCTGCTAAATTTGGACTTAGGTCCAGATTGGTTTGGTAGTTGTTTTTCTTTCGCCGTTTGTCTTTCGTTGCTTTTCTTTTGTCGTTTCTTTTGCAAACCGGAGTTCGTAAGTTGAACTTTCTGCTTAGATCTCTTATTTGGGTTTTACCCGTGCATTAGTTAAGTACTTATTGTGTGCTTGTTTGTTTGCGATAGAATACCCGGAGTGCGCCGCTTGCTACTTTGAATCTCTAGGTTTTGCGGATCATCAGCAAGGCAAGTAACACTTTGATCATACTTTCCAATTACCCAGTTTTTATTGCATTAGTCAAACCCTCACACATTGCATGAGTAGGATCAATTAACTTGTGGGATTGGGAAGTAGATTGAGGTAGTACCTATTACCTACATTATTTTCAAACCTTTGGGAGTTACTTCTACGTTTGCTGCTAGGCCATGCTATGCTCGTAGACGTGGATTGGGTGAGTGTATCCATGACAGATGTGAGTTTGTTAAATTAATGGTTCAACTTAAGGTGGCAACATTAACACACATCTGGGTGGATTGAGGCACCTGGGTATTCCAGCGATTGCCTGTTTTTCTTCGGACCGCCACCCAGGCTCAAAGGGATCATGAGATTATTCATACTAGAAATTTCCGTGTGCAGTCACAATGCTATTATGGGCTCTAGCATAGTTGACTAAGTTGTGCGAACTCTTACAGTGGTGGACTAGCAGATGTAGGGGATGTAGGTTGGTACGGTCCACCCGTTTGTAAGGTGCGAGTACTTCCGAAAGACTATGTCTCGGTCATCCGTTTCTCAAACACCATGTAGTGCGAGAAACCAAACGGAGGCGATCGGGTCTTGTGGGGAAAAGTGCACAAACCTCTGTAGAGTGTACAAACTGATCATGATTAGCCGTGTCCCCGGTTATGGACGTCTTGAGTATCTAGTACTTGGATATCATGTGAATCTCATCATGTTACTCTAATTAATTTTGTTGAGTTAAATGATGATTTTAATTGGGGTTGAGAGGATGTCTATCTTCTCAACGATGTTTCAACTACCATGATAGTTAATTAAAATCTATTCCTTTGAAGTAGGGAAAATTGGCTTTACGCGAAAACTGTAACCATAGAGCTTTCCACCAGCCATATTGCATATAGTATAGCTTTACTTTTGTTACTCTCTATGTGTTACCTTGCCAGCATATTCCATGTGCTGACCTGTTTTCGGGCTGCAACGTTCATGTTGCTGATTTTTCAGACGACGAGTAAGATGCCTTATAGGTCGTGGTTCCATACTCAGTGATGCCGTTGGAGTTGATGGACTCACTTATCTTCCAAGCCTTCCGCTGTTATCGTGTTAGATGGCCATAAGCCATTTTTATTGTAATAAGTTCATCATTGGAACTATCGATGTAATAAGTGTGTGATTGCTACTCTGTTATAAATCCTTCAAGTACTGTGCGTGTCAGCATTACTGATCCAAGGATGACATTGATGCACAAAGATTGGACTGTTTGAGGTCTGGTCGCTACACTTCTGATGTTCCGCCTTTACTCTCTGGCATACATCACATACGGCTACATACTCGGCAATATCCTTTTTCATTCCCGTCCACCAGAAAAGTTCCTTCAAATCCAAATACATCTTAGTGTTTCCGGGGTGTATCGAGTATGGCGAATCATGTGCTTCCTGCAGTATCAACTTCCTGATCTCCGGGTTGTTGGGCACATAGATTCGATCCTCAAACCACAAGGTGGTGTTCATCTTCACGAAATCCCTTGGCTTTTCCTTCGCTCATCTTCTCCTTTATCTCAGAAATCTCTTTGTCATCCTTATGGGCTTCTCGTATCTTTCCCAGCAATGTTGACGGAACCTCCAATGTTGCAACGAATCCTCTAGGAACTATCTCCAAACAAAGCTCCCTGAGATCTTATGCTATCTCCTGTGGCAATTCCCCCTTTACTAGGGTATTCGCATAACTCTTTCGGCTCAAAGCGTCTGCAACGACATTGGCCTTTCCTGGGTGATAGTGTAGCTTCATGTCATAATCCTTTATAAGCTCCAACCATCTCCTCTGTCTGAGGTTCAGCTCCTTCTGTGTGAAAATGTACTTCAAACTCTTGTGATCCGTGTACACATCACAACGATTTCCAATAAGGAAATTGTGACACCCCGAGACCGGTGTGCCAGGTGTCAGCCAGTTATTCGTCTTCGTTGCCATGTCATCTGCTTGCGTGTTGCATCTTGCCATGTCATCATGTGTGTTGCATTAGAATTTTTTTCAAAACTTGCATCCGCCTGAGTTCCCTCGTCCTCTCCGTTGTCCGTTCTGAGCCCAGACACACTTGCACGTGCCCATGGTGCCTCCGAATATTTATTTTGTGGCCGGAAAACGTTCTCGGAATGGGTTGAAACTTGGCGTGTGGTCTTATTATAGTGTAGAAAGGCCGCCTGCCAAATTTCATCGCATTCGGAGCTTGTTTGATAGCCCAACGGATATATATAGCGACACTAGTCGCCGGTTATTTTCGTCGGACGTTTTCGGTCTTCGAAAACCCCCCCGCGGGCCTCTCTCCTCTCTCTCTTCTCATCCCAATGAATCCAACATAGCCCATCAAGCCCACCTACACTACCCCTCCGTTGCGGACCGTCCGATCGGGATCTAACGGTTCGAAAACGGATGAAAACCTCTAACCCTAGCTAAACTAGCTATAAAAGGAAGCCTACCCCTGCCTAATTTGGAAACCTAGGCCTCCTCCTCGAAACCCACGCGCCGCCAGCCTCCTCCCACCTCTTCCCCGCCGCCAGGTGCCTCCAGTCGCCTCCTCCCACGCGTCAGGCCCGCGGGCCCGAGCCAAGCCCGCCCGGGCCCAACCACCGCCGCCGCTGCCCGCGTGGCTCCCGAGCTAGCCGCCGCTCCCGCTCCAGGAACGAGCGCCCGAGCCAGGGCCTCGTCCCGCGCGCCACCTTGAGCCCTTCGCCGCGCCTCGCCGGACTGGTCGCCGCTGGTGGCCAGACCGGATCCCCGCCGGTCACCCTCCCTCGCGGACAAGAACCACCGCCGCCGTGCTCGAGCCCCGTTCGAGATCGCTGGAGACCACCGCCGCCAGTTGCCGCCGTCCTCGTTGCTCCGCCCGTCGCCGGGGGCCCTCGCCGTCGCCGGGAATGGGATCCCCGGAGCGAGATCCGCCGGATCCGCCCGGATCCACTGCCCCAAGGCCAGCCGTCCTCTCCCGTCGTTGGAGATCCGCCGCCGGCGTCGTCCAGCTCCGGCGGCCTCGTCCTGTCGGGAGGGACGCCCAGCGCCCGCATGGGCCTCGTCCCGCTCGGCTCCAGTGCCCAGCTGGGCCGGTCCAGCTAGGCCCAGCTCCGGCAGCCCCGTCCTCGCCGGCCTACCCGCTCCCCTTCGACATGGGCCGGCCCATCCATGCCTCTAGCGCCGGCCTGCTACCTCCTTCGTCCCAGGCCGAGCCAACTCTGGTGAGCCCCCCTTTTTCCCTATCTAGCGCATCGTGTGTCGCTTAGTTATCGAACGCTCAGTTGTGTCTGTTTTTTTACCAAGTCCCTAAAAATTGCATAATAATGTTGCATCTTTGACTGCTGGTAACTATTTGTGTGCTTATCCAAATTGAGTGATTGATATGTCAAAATGATCGTGGTGATATGCTCTACACTTTGTTCCATTGTGCCATATTTGAGTTCATCTAGATGCTCTAATCTCTGTTGCAAGGGTGCTTGTTTATCCAAATGATGCACATGTTGGTTGCTATAGCATGCATGTTAGAGTTCATATTATGTTGGTTGCTATAGCATGCAAACTGTTGCTACTTGTTATTTTCATGCCATGTTTGTGATATGATAACTTGGTGCTTGTTTATCCAAATGATGCACATGATATGTCAAAATGTTCATCATGAGATGCTCTTCATGTTGGTTGCTATAGCATGCATGTTAGAGTTCATATTGCCATGTTTATCTATGTTGCAAAAGTGCATGTGGCTGTCAGGTTTTGTAACTTGTTACGAGATGCCTAGTTGAGGAGCTCGTTGTTATTGATGTGTTTGTCCCCATGTCACATGCCTAGATGTTTTAGAATCTCCATGATGTGTTCTTTGCTGTGGTGCAAACCATTTTCCATGATATGCTTTGAGGTGACTTAAACATGCTTGTAAACATGCCATGATAATGTTACTGTTTTAACACTTAGTGAAATTTCACTAAGTCTAGAATCTGTAATATCCTGATGCTATGTTTGCTTGATGCCCTAGGTAAATCCATGTTAGTTTTGGGGTGGACTTTGATCATTCCTTGTTGTATATGTTGTTTTATATCCATTCATGCCCTCACTTGCTCATTTGACTTGCTGTAGCTTATTTAATTCTTGCTCCCAAGTTGCTATAAAATATTGCTGTCAGGTTTTCATTGTCATGATCAAAATGTTGCAGCTTGTTGCTATTGATCCATGCCTCCTATGGAGATGCTCCAATGGATTTTTTTTGATGTAGGATATGTCTACTTCATGTCCATGCTTCTTGTCACCATGTTTGAGTGATGTAGCATATATATATATCTTGCTCCCAAGTTGCTATGTAGCTGTTAACTTCAGCTTGTTGTTATATCTTGTTTCATGTGTATCTTTTAGCCCGTTGCTCCGTTTGGAGTGTTCATTATATGAAACTTGTGTGATTTTGCATTTACAATCATAATATCATGTTGTTTTCATGTTTGGAGTGAGTTTGCTTGATGTTTGGGTGCATCTTGCACCGTTGACATACTTAACTTGTTTTGCTCATATCTTCTAGGCCGTAGCTCCGAATTAAATGAACTTTATATGAAACTTGACTAGAATTTCGTGTAGATCATCATGGTGCATGTTAAAATTCTGTTTAACAACTTTAACTTAAGGTTTGTGCAGATCTGGACTAATTTCAAACTATGCATATGAGGACTTACCGGATTTGTCTTAAGTAGCTTCCGCCTCATTTAAACCTGTTGTTCTTATGTTGCTTCTCTGTGCTTCCTACCTTGCCATGTATTTCTTCCTGAATAGACTTGTCATGCAACATACCTTGCCATGTAACGCATCATATTTAAACTTGTGTTGTTTTGTTGTGCTTCCTACCTTGCCATGTTTTGCTTCCTGTATAGACTTTCTGTGCATCATATGTAGACTTGTCGTGCATCCTACTTGGTTGAGCATATTGTCATGTTCTTGTGTGTTTTTCTGTGCTTCCTACCTTGTCATGTTATTCTTCCTGTATATACTTGTGGTGCTTCCTATATAGAACTGTCTTGCATCATACTTGGTTGAGCATATTGTAATGATCTTGTGTTGTGTGTTTACCGTATTGCTTGCTTCTTCTCGTTAGAGCTTGTTCCGTTGCGTTCGTGAGGATTCGTTCGTCTACCCATGGTTCTTCTTCAAGGCTTCTTCTTCGTCTTCTTCATGGATCTGTTCTTCTTCCTTGCGGGATCTCAGGCAAGATGACCATACCCTTGGATACCTTTACTATCATTGCCATGCTTAGTGTCTCGATGCTATCGTTATATGTCGCGCTACCCATCATTATTGTCAGCCCCTCTCCTTGTTGCCATGAAACCTCTAACCTTTGAAACCTTCCTAGCAAAACCATTGTTTGGCTATGTTACCCGCTTGCTCAGCCCCTCTTATAGCGTTGTTAGTTGCAGGTGAAGATGAAGATCGTTCCAGGTGGGAACTTGTTGTTGGAATATCACAATAACTATTATTATTATTATTAACACACCTATATACTGGGCATGGGTGGAAGGCTTGGCCTTTTGCTCGGTGTTTTGTTCCACTCATGCCACCTTAGGCGCCGATAAACCGGCATTATGTTCCTTGATTTTGCGTTCCTTACACGGTTGGGTATATGGGGACCCCTTGACACTTCGTCTTTGAATAAAACTTCTCCAACAAGGCCCAACATTGGTTTTAATTTGCTCATAATAACAACTTAAGTAATTAATTAAATTGCATAGGGAGTTAGCGCTACCCGAGGATTCTTTCTACATAGCAGGGGGGCAAGTGCTGATGGTGTTGGTCCTAAATGGGGGTTATGCGGGGCCACGCGAGGATTGGTTTTACTCGTAGGATCACCCATCCGGTCGCGGCCTGAGACGAGATACGCGCGGCTACTATCAGGGTGTTGACACACCGGGAGGTCTTGCTGGACTTGTTTTACCATTGTCGAAATGTCTTGTGCACCGGGATGCCGAGCCTGATCGGATTTCCCTAAGATAAGGGGTGATGATATTATATTTATCACTTCAGCTGATCGTGAGAGCTGTGATGGGCTAAGTTGGGACACCCCTGCAGGGTTATGATCTTTCGAAAGCCGTGCCCGCGGTTATGTGGCAGATTGGAATTTGTTAATGTCTGGTTGTAGAAAACTTGACAGAGGATCCGAAGTAAAACACACAACTATGTGAGTAACCGTGACTGTCTCTTTTCACTTTGTGAAGAGAACACGGTGGGGTTATGTTTGACTCGTAAGTAGTTCAGGATCTTTAGCGATCACTACTAGTTGCGACCGTTTGCGTAGATGCTCATCTTATTGTTGTACTCGTAAGTTAGCCACCATATATTGCTTAGCCGCTGCTGCAACCTCACCACTTTACCTCTTCCTACCTATTAAGCTTTGATAGTCTTGTTACCCATGGTTATGGGATTGTTGAGTCCTCATGGCTCACAGATACTACAACAACAGTTGCAGGTGCAGGTTTCCGATGACTTGACGTGAGAGCGTTGTTCGTTGTGTTGGAGTTCTTTCTTCTTCTTCTTCAGTCTTGGGTTAGGTTTCGGGTCGGCAGCCTGGGATAGCAGATGGATGTCGTTGTTCTTTTCTTGTTTGCATCCGTAGTCGGATGCTTTGTATTGATGTTGTTGTATTCATGTGAATTGTATGTATTGTTGTATCCCCCATGTATGTATGTAATGGTACGATGTAATGATATCCATCTTGCTAAGCGCCTGAAATGCGGTTGTGCCCCAATCACGTAAGTGTCACGTGATCGGGATAGAATCGCATCTTGGGCCTGACAAGTTAGTATCAGAGCCTTGACCGACCATAGGAGCCCCCTTGATTGATCGTAGTTTGGCCGTTGTTGAGTCTAGCAGAAAACTTTTCGGAGTCTAGTTATATCGGAGAGTAGGAATTCTTTTTACTCCCCTGCCCCTTCGTCGCTCTGGTGAGGAATCTTGACGTAGGTGTTTTGAATTACTCCTCTTCCCCTTCAAATTTTTTTTGGATCTCGTGGTTAGTTTTTTGTTCGTTGCATTGTCAGTTCTTTCATCTGGTGCATCTCTCGACAAGTGGATTCAACCCTCTTCTTCTTTGCAAGTGCAATATCAGTTCTTTTAACCGGTGTTGTTTTCCCTGTCCGTTGTATTCTTTCTTTTCCCACCCTCCCACCCTTTTGCTTCTCGGAGCCGAAGTCCTTATTCGAGTATCCATCCTACTCGTGTGAAGTTTGAATTCCTGCCTCAGCTATTTCAACCGGTGAATTCTCTTCTAGCTCGTCATCATTCTTCTCTTTTCTTCTCCGATGAGTTCTTCTCTCATTTGATATTCTTCACCTTTTCTTCCTTTCGGTGGATTCAATTCAAGTATTCGGTGTTGTTCATATTCTTTCCTCGGCTCAATTGCTTCACCTTGCTCGTTTGTCTCTCGCCATTTTGTTATTCCGGAGTTCCAAGACATCTCAGGATATTCGTTTGTCTTCCGATTAATTCGAGGTTGTCACCTCCTTCGAGTCTTTTAATCAGTCCGGTGCATCATCTCCTTTGCATTCCATTTCAACGGAGTTTTCTCTTCGGTGGGCTCATAACCCACAGGTCTTTTCCCAGGATCTTACCTGACTCTTCTAATATTTTCCGGAGTGATCCGAATTTCTTTTCAAGTGTGACGTAAGTATGGATTCCATCAGTCACATGCCTTCTCCAAGATCGCTTTCAATTCTTTTCAACAATGGTTCAACCTTTCTTCTCTTCATTCATCCGGAGTAGTTCATGAATTCTTTTCTTGTGTTCCTCTGAAGGCCATCATTTCAGAAGATTTCTTCATCCTCAGTTTTCAACTTCGTCCTCTAAATATTCTTCATTGATGCCTCTTCGTTCGTCTCACATTCTTCCGGTGCTTGTTCAAGTATTCTTTAATCAGTTCACGATCTCTTCGTTCTCGTCATTCAAATTGTCCTCAAGTGCTTATTCTTCCCAGAGATTCATTCTCTTGTGTTCACCCAATTTCAATTTTTCACGATGGCTTGTCCTCTTGCATCGTTCAACTGCATTTATTACGGTGGTCATTCTCGTTCGTCACTTGATTTTAGCTCTTCCCGGTGGTTTGTTCTTTTTTTCATTCGGCTTCAATTCTTACGGTGGTTCGCTCAACAGTTCTTTTCCGGTGTTATCATATCAATCCATTCAATGTATTCCCATCTTACCGGTGTTTCATGAAGATTTTTGCAAGTTCGCAATATATCCCTTTTTATTCAATTTCATCGGGAATAAATGATATGCAAATCCATTGCTTCGCATCAATTTAATTGGTGGAGGATAAGCATAACATAATTCTTATTCTTTTCATCGAGCTATTTAATCCTTCCCTTCGGAGTTTATTCTTGATGAATAAATTCTAGTTCCCAAGTGTTTTATTCTTTTCTTTCCGGAGTTCAAGTTTTTCTCGACTATCTCGTCGGAACCCCGTCTAATCATCGCAAGGCTTTAATCTTATTCTTTTCATCCGTCATTTCCATATCATCATCTTTTGTTACCAGAGTTCTTCCTGGTGGTTCATCATGAGTTTAATTCATTCTTCTAATATTCATCTAATTCTTCCGGAGCAGCTCTATCATTATTCTTTTGTGTTCCGAGATGCAAATAATTCTCCGTATTCTTTTGAAGTGGAGTTTTGCATTCTTCATTCATCTCATCTTCAATCTTTCGTTGCGGCATAATTCACCTCAAGTTTTGAGATGTTTAAATAAGTCCACAACAAGCTTATTCTTTTGTTGTTGATTTTCTCAACAATTCCGTTCAACCATTTCTCTTCAAGATCCTCGTTCAAATTCATTCGTGGTAGAACTTATTGTTCTCTTATCCGTTCTTTTTATTCCATTCTGTTAATTCTTCCGGAGGCATTGTGTTGTTGCTCTCGTCGAGTATCATTTAATCTTCTCAAGTTCTTGCTCCATTCCAGTCTTGTTCAACCGGTGTGCTATTTCTTCCAGTTTCAGCCGGAGTGCTACCCGATTCTTTTGTTCGGATTTCTTTTCTATCTCTTTTAACCGGAGTGGTTTCGAATTCATTCTCGTTGCTTCAGCTTGTGCTTCATGCCTTTCAACCTCCTTGATTCTCGTCATATTCTTTGTTCCTCTTGTTTAACAAAGTCTTTGCAACTTCGTTCATCTCCGTTGTATCCTTTCTTTCAAGTGCCTCAACCTCTCAAAGTTCTTTGCTTTCACTCTTTTGTCCTCGGAGAACTTTGCTCTTCCTTTTCTCTTCCGTCTCGTTCCCAAGATCTCGGGACGAGAACTCTTGTTAGTAGGGGAGTGTTGTGACACCCCGAGACCTGTGCGCCAGGTGTCAGCCAGTTATTCGTCTTCGTTGCCATGTCATCTGCTTGCGTGTTGCATCTTGTCATGTCATCATGTGTGTTGCATTAGCATTTTTTCAAAACTTGTATCCGCCCGAGTTCCCTCGTCCTCTCCGTTGTCCGTTCTGAGCCCAGACACACTTGCACGCGCCCGCGGTGCCTCCGAATATTTATTTTGTGAGTGGCCGGAAAACGTTCTCGGAATGGGTTGAAACTTGGCGTGTGGTCTTATTATAGTGTAGACAGGCCGCCTGCCAAATTTCATCGCATTCGGAGCTCGTTTGATAGCCCAACGGATATATATAGCGGCACTAGTCGCCGGTTATTTTCGTCAGACGTTTTCGGTCTTCGAAAACCCCCCGCGGGCCTCTCTCCTCTCTCTCTTCTCATCCCAATGCCTCCAACACAGCCCATCAAGCCCACCTACACTACCCCTCCGTTGCGGACCATCCGATCGGGATCTAACGGTCCGAAAACGGATGAAAACCTCTAACCCTAGCTAAACCTGCTATAAATGGAAGCCTACCCCTGCCTAATTTGGAAACCTAGGCCTCCTCCTTGAAACCCGCGCGCCGCCAGCCTCCTCCCACCTCTTCCTCGCCGCCAGGTGCCTCCAGTCGCCTCCTCCCACGCGTCAGGCCCGCGGGCCCGAGCCAAGCCCGCCCGGGCCCAATCGCCGCCGCCACAGCCCGCGTGGCTCCCGAGCCAGCCAGCCGCTCCTGCTCCAGGAACGAGCGCCCGAGCCAGGGCCTCGTCCCACTTGCCACCTTGAGCCCTTCGCCGCGCCTCACTGCTTGGTGGCTTCTCGCCCCTCGTTGGTTACCCCAAGTGGAAGGTTTGAGATGCAGTGTAGCAGAAGTTTTCCCTTGGCAATACCAAGGATCGATTTCCCTGAGACTCCCAGTTTCAACAAGAAGGTGTCAACTGCTAACGGCGCCAGATATTAGCAATCAACGTGGACCTGCACACAGATACAAATAACTTTGCTCCCAACGAGTACAAAGAGGTTGTCAATCCCTCCGGCCTTGTAGTTTACAAAGGATCAAACGCAAGTGATAATAGTGATAGGTATAATTGCAATAGTAAGTAAAAAGCGGAAAGTAAATAGCGGATGTGATCAATGATGGTAATATGGACCGGAGTCTCATGATGTTCACTAGTTATGTCTCTCTCCCAAAAGACGATAAAACAGCTATGTGAGGTAAACGAATTACAGCTGGGCAATTGACAGAATTATGTGCGCAAACCAATGCTAACTATGTTGCAATAAAGGTAGAGGTTCAAAGCATGGGCGGTACGTCGAGGTAAGTAGACCAAAATCCATCTGCATCTACTACTAATCATCCACCTTGAGATATCTATCCAGAACATCTCGCTGGTATTAAGTTGCGAGTCCCACCCATAGTGTAAACTCAAAGCAACAGACAACTGCATTAAAAGAACTTTGTGTAAAGTAAACAATCCTTGCACCCGCGGGCACAAGCACCGTTGTTTTCCCCCTTGTGGCAACAGCACATCCCCTAGACTCATGTTTCTGTCAATCAAGCTAGTCATCGAGGGGCATGAACCCACAATCAAGCATAATGTTCCCTCTTGGAGTCACTACCTACTACTTGGCCAAAGCAATAAATAACAACGGAGAACATGCAAGAATTGCTTACGAACATAAATATAAAAGAGGTGAATCAAATATATTACTCAAACACAATCTGAACATAATCTCATAATCCATCGGATCCCAGCAAACTCATCATAGCAACATCATAAGGATTACATATGTGCCTCGATCATGTAGGGCAGCTCATGAGGACTAATTAGTGAAGCACAAGAACGGGAGGAGAACATCACATAGCCACTGGTCATGGACCCATGGTCTAAGGGAGACTACTCACAACTCATCCGGGAGGCGTCCATGGTGGTGGAGAAGCTCCCGGTGGTGATCCTCCCCTCCGGCAGGGTGCCGGGAAGTGTTCTCCTGGTGCTCCCGATCTTGGAAGCGGCGGCGGCGGCGGAACAGACATGAGATCGCGAAAAAGAGTTCCCGTCTCGAGGGTTTCGGGAGACGCTTTAAATATATGCCAAAGGGGGGCATCAGACGAGGCTCGGGGGGCCCAGGCGCCCCCCCCCCCCCCCCCGGCGCGGCCCAGGGCGGGGGGGTGCCACCAGGGCGCCTGGGGCCCTGGTGGCCCCCCTCCGGCTATGCTTCGGGTGCCTGGTAGCTTCTGGAACACTGATTTTTTATATAATTTTTCTGGATTTTTTCTGGCAGTTCTCGTAATGTGAAAACCTGAAATACAAAAACAGCCGAAAACATAAACTGGCACTAGGGTGCACTGAGTTAATAGGTTAGTCCAAATATGATCAAAAGTCTATGGAAGTGTATAAATAACATAGCAATATCACCCAAAAGAGGCATGGAGCAAGCAGAAATTATAGATACGTTTTGGACGTATCAACATCCCCAAGCTTAATTCCTGCTCGTCCTCGAGTAGGTAAATGATAACAAGAATAATTTCTGTGGTGACATGCTATTAACCATATAGGACTTTTTCATAGTCACATGACAAAAGCTTACTGAGACAATGAATCTATAGTAATTAAGTTGCCTCATGAGAAAATCACAAAGAACTGAAAGTTTTACAATATGATACTAAAACATCAAATAGATTTGTAATGAACATGGTGTGCAAATATGATAAAGTGATATCTCGCTTGCCCCCTTTAGTGAAGCAAAACATAAATGTGGGGGCACCTCCAAGGTTTAAGTGATGACTAGATACAATGATTTCAGAATAAATGATATCACAATCATGCAAAAGGCTATGCTACTTTGGGACAATACACATTACACTTAAAATGACAATCATGCTCTCAGTAGTTGGTGCTTTAAAAGAAGGTGGAGACTCTCGAACCGTGGCTTTTGTTGGCAAGGTTGAAAATCCGTGGTCGGAAACAAAGACAAAACATGTACCAGAGCTCTTGGTTTTAAAAACAGAGGTAACAATTATTTTTTTGATCATGCATGTTTCGTCAACGAATGCTAGCAGACAACTCAATCACTTCTTGAGATGGGCAAGTTTCGAGGAACGGCTCCCGAATGAGGACGATCACATCCTCTTAATCTCCTTTGTTTATCACTGGCAAAGTTTTCTGATTTCTCATGAACAAAGCATGAAGGAGGGTTTGTTTGTTATATTAATTTTGAACCGGGCGCACTCAATGCCAGTTCCTTCTCGTATTATGGGTCTGCACATTATACATGCAATCCCGGGGTGAAGCTTGTCCAACTTAAAAAGATTATGAATTAACTACTACTTCCTCATGAACTTACAACAGAGGCACAAAATAGGAATGTTTTTTTTCTTTGAATAATTTCGAGATGGTACATGCAAGTCTCCGTTAGGAATGGCAGGTAAATACCATGTAGGAAGATATGGTGGACTCATATGGCATAACTGGTATAAAGGAATTTGGATGCACAAGCAGTCAGTCCACTTAGTACAGGTGGAGGTTAGCAAAAGACTGGGAACGACCAACAAAGAGAGCAATGACGGTCATAATCATGCAGAGCGACAAAGCAACATTGAATCAGGCATGGAAGTTATATCGCTAGTCAGAAACAAAAGATCATCAAGGCTTGACAAACTTTCTTTACAGTCATAAATATGCGTGAGCATACGCCAAGTCAATCAAAATAAATTCTTTGAAGGAAGATATTACTAAACCATACCACATCATAGGCAAACAAATCATGTTGATACTCCAATAACACATTGGGAACCCCCCAGCTATTTGGGACTAACCATAAGAAAACTTGAACTACTAAGCGCCATTATGCACGTAGCATCTTTATCATAGACATATCAACCAATGCAACGGAAGCAAACTCTCTTAATAAGATAAACATGATAACTAAAGAGAGTTCAAGCAACCAACTAAACGAAAGCTCTTTAAAAAGATAAGCATGAAAGTTAAGAGCTAAGCATGATAGTAGCTATTAAAAGACAAAGAACACACACAACAAGGATAGACATGAAAATTCTATGTTATGTTCTAGGTAGAAGTGGAGCGTGTTTCTCTCCCACATAAAGAAAGCTGAGTTCCGACTCGTTATGAAAAGCTAAAGAAAATTAAAAGGAAACTAAAAGCAAGACGCTCCAAGCATAGCACATAACACATGAAGTGATTAAAATATAGTGGAACGAAAGACGAACTGATAATGTTGATGGAGAAGGGGATGCACGGGGGCATCCCCAAGCTTAGACGCTTGAGTCTCCTTGAATATTTCTTGGGGGTGCATGGGGGCATCCCCAAGCTTGAGCGTTTGACACTCCTGAATCTTTTTATCATCTTCCCTCGCACACTTGAAAACTCCCTTCATACATAACTCATCATAATCTGATTAGCGAGGTTAGTACCCAATAAAATAATTTTCCCTTGCTGGAAATAAATATATTCTTGAAGTTCTACTGTTTCTCAAGATTGCCAAAAGGTTTTTGCAAAGAAAAAGCAAGCTCTAGGTTCGCAAAATGAAGGAAAGGCAAAACATGACAGAATCTGTGAAAAACAGAACAGCAGGTAGTAAATGATTTTTCCAGGGCACTTCTGCAACTCTAATCAAAAAACTCAAAGCAGACGCACGAAAGACAATTATATAGAGCACGCTGTCGAAAAAAATCAGACCAAAAAGATGATCTGGTGGTTTTATACGAATTTTTCTAAGGACAGAATCTGTTTCCTGGACAGCACGTCACAACTTTTGAACTTTCTTGCAATCAGAGGCTATACTTGGCACAAAATTGAAAAGCAAAGATACAATGATGATGCTACAGTAGTAACAACATCAAGACACAACAAAAGCAAAATAAAATTTATTCATGTGGGCTGCCTCCCAAAAGCGCTTTCTTTTATGCCTTTAAGCTAGGCATGAGACTTTAATGATGCTCTCGTAGGAATAAGAGTTGAAGAACAAAAGAGAGCATCAAGAAGCAAATACCAAACACATTTAAGCCTAACATGCTTCCTATGCATAGGAATATTGCAATAGAATAATTCATTGAAGCATAAAGCAATAAGCATAGGAAGGCAAAACAAGTGTAGTTTCAAAACCTTCAACATAAAGAGAGGGAACTTGATATCATTGAAATATCTATAAGCATATGTTCCCTTCTCATAATAATTTTCAGTGGGATCACGAATAAACTCAACAATATAAGAATCACATAAAGCATTGTTACCATGATCCACATGCAAAAAAGTGTCATTACTCTTCATATAAGCAAAATCTTTCTTATTAGGAATAGTGAGAGTAAAGGAATCATAACCATCATGGTAATCATTGTATTTAGGACGCATATCATAATCATAATAAATTTTATCCTCAATAGTAGGTGGACTGAAAACATCATATTCATCATTGTAATCATCATGTATAGGAAGCAAAGTATCATCAAAGTAAATTTTCTCTTCAAAAGTTGGGGGACTAAAAATATCATGTTCATCAAACGTGTCATCCCCAAGCTTAGAGCTTTCCATGTCATTAGCAATATTGATATTAAAAGAAAGCATACTAATAACATCACCACCATCATGAATGTTATGCAAATAATAAAGTTCCATAGGTTTTTTAATTTTCTCTTCAAACACATCATGTCCCAAAGCAAGGTAGAGCTTATAAAGCTCTCTCATATTTTTGTTGTTTTCCATTAAGCAGAACTAGTGAAAAGACATAAAGAAAACTGAAAGGTAAACTAACAAGACTAAAAAGCAAAGGTAAAAGATAGGGTGCAACTCCCCTATCTTGAAGAGTGGAGTCCCCGGCAACGACGCCAGAAATGGCTTTGCTTGGTGGCTTCTCGCCCCTCGTTGGTTACCCCAAGTGGAAGGTTTGAGATGCAGTGTAGCAGAAGTTTTCCCTTGGCAATATCAAGGATCGATTTCCCTGAGACTCCCAGTTTCAACAAGAAGGTGTCAACTACTAACGGCGCCAGATATTAGCAATCAACGTGGACCTGCACACAGATACAAATAACTTTGCTCCCAACGAGTACATGGAGGTTGTCAATCCCTCCGGCCTTGTAGTTTACAAAGGATCAAACGCACGTGATAATAGTGATAGGTATAATTGCAATAGTAAGTAAAAAGCGGAAAGTAAATAGCGGATGTGATCAATGATGGTAATATGGACCGGAGTCTCATGATGTTCACTAGTGATGTCTCTCTCCCAAAAGACGATAAAACAGCTATGTGAGGTAAACGAATTACAGCTGGGCAATTGACAGAATTATGTGCGCAAACCAATGCTAACTATGTTGCAAGGAAGGTAGAGGTTCAAAGCATGGGCGGTACGCCGAGGTAAGTAGACCGAAATCCATCTGCATCTACTACTAATCATCCACCTTGAGATATCTATCCAGAACATCTCGCTGGTATTAAGTTGCGAGTCCCACCCATAGTGTAAACTCAAAGCAACAGACAAGTGCATTAAAAGAACTTTGCGTAAAGTAAACAATCCTTGCACCCGCGGGCACAAGCACCGTTGTTTTCCCCCTTGTGGCAACAGCACATCCCCTAGACTCATGTTTCTGTCACTCAAGCTAGTCATCGAGGGGCATGAACCCACAATCAAGCATAACGTTCCCTCTTGGAGTCACTACCTACTACTTGGCCAAAGCAATAAATAACAACGGAGAACATGCAAGAATTACTTACGAACATAAATATAAAAGAGGTGAATCAAATATATTACTCAAACACAATCTGAACATAATCTCATAATCCATCGGATCCCAGCAAACTCATCATAGCAACAGCATAAGGATTACATATGTGCCTCGATCATGTAGGGCAGCTCACGAGGACTAATTAGTGAAGCACAAGAGCGGGAGGAGAACATCACATAGCTACTGGTCATGGACCCATGGTCTAAGGGAGACTACTCACAACTCATCCGGGAGGCGTCCATGGTGGTGGAGAAGCTCCCGGTGGTGATCCTCCCCTCCGGCAGGGTGCCGGGAAGGGTTCTCCTGGTGCTCCCGATCTTGGAAGCGGCGGCGGCGGCGGAACAGAGATGAGATCGCGAAAAAGAGTTCCCGTCTCGAGGGTTTCGGGAGACGCTTTAAATATATGCCAAAGGGGGGCATCAGACGAGGCTCGGGGGGCCCAGGCGCCCCCC
>LR738714.1:444489711-444600072 GCA_902687465.1 Secale cereale
GCGCCACCAGGGCGCCTGGGGCCCTGGTGGCCCCCCTCCGGCTATGCTTCGGGTGCCTGGTAGCTTCTGGAACGCTGATTTTTTATATAATTTTTCTGGATTTTTTCTGGCAGTTCTCGTAATGTGAAAACCTGAAATACAAAAACAGCCGAAAACAGAAACTGGCACTGGGGTGCACTGAGTTAATAGGTTAGTCCAAATATGGTCAAAAGTGTATGGAAGTGTATAAATAACATAGCAATATCACCCAAAAGAGGCATGGAGCAAGCAGAAATTATAGATACATTTTGGACGTATCACTCGCCCGACTGGTCGCCGCCGGTGGCCAGACCGGATCCCCGCCGGTCACCCTCCCTCGTGGACCAGAACCACCGCCGCCCTGCTCGAGCCCCGTTCAAGATCGCTGGAGACCACCGCCGCCAGTTGCCGCCGTTCTCGTTGCTCCGCCCGTCGCTGGGGGCCCTCGCCGTTGCCGGGAATGGGATCCCCGGGGCCAGGTCCGCCGGATCCGCCCGGATCCACTGCCCCATGGCCAGCCGTCCTCTCCCGTCGCCGGAGATCTGCCGCCGGCGTCGTCTAGCTCCGGCAACCTCGTCCTGTCGGGAGGGACGCCCAGCGCCCGCATGGGCCTCGTCCCGCTCGGCTCCAGTACCCAGCTGGGCCGGTCCAGCTAGGCCTAGCTCCGGCAGCCCCGTCCTCGCCGGCCTACCCGCTCCCTTCGACATGGGCCGGCCCATCCATGCCTCTAGTGCCGGCCTGCTACCTCCTTCGTCCTGGGCTGAGCTCCTTGTTTTGCTCATGTTTGGAGTGAGTTTGCTTGATGTTTGGGTGCATCTTGCACCGTTGCCATGCTTATCTTGTTTTGCTCATATCTTCTAGGCCGTAGCTCCGAATTAAATGAACTTTATATGAAATTTGACTAGAATTTCGTGTAGATCATCATGGTGCATGTTAAATTGCTGTTTAACAACTTTAACTTATGGTTTGTGCAGATCTGGACTAATTTCAAACTATGCATATGAGGACTTACCGGATTTGTCTTAAGTAGCTTCCGGCCTCATTTAAACTTGTTGTTCTTATGTTGCTTCTCTGTGCTTCCTACCTTGCCATGTATTGCTTCCTGTATAGACTTATCATGCATCATACCTTCCATGTAATGCATCATATTTAAACTTGTGTTGTTTTGCTGTGCTTCCTACCTTGCCATGTTATGCTTCCTGTATAGACTTTCTGTGCATCATATGTAGACTTGTCGTGCATCCTACTTGGTTGAGCATATTGTCATGTTCTTGTGTGTTTTTCTGTGCTTCCTACCTTGTCATGTTAAGCTTCATGTATATACTTGTAGTGCTTCCTATATAGAATTGTCTTGCATCATACGTGGTTGAGCATATTGTAATGATCTTGTGTTGTGTGTTTACCGTATTGGTTTCTTCTTCTCGTTAGTGCTTGTTCCGTTGCATTCGTGAGGATTCGTTCGTCTACCCGTGGTTCTTATTCAAGGCTTCTTCTTCGTCTTCTTCATGGATCCGTTCTTCTTCCTTGCGGGATCTAAGGCAAGATGACCATACCCTTGGATACATTTACTATCATTGCCATGCTTAGTGTCTCGATGCTATCGTTATATGTCGCGCTACCCATCATTATTGTCAGCCCCTCTCCTTGTTGCCATGAAACCTCTAACGTTTGAAACCTTCCTAGCAAAACCATTGTTTGGCTATGTTACCCGCTTGCTCAGCCCCTCTTATAGCGTTGTTAGTTGCAGGTGAAGATGAAGATCGTTCTAGGTGGGAACTTGTTGTTGCAATATCACAATAACTATTATTATTATTAACACACCTATATACTGGGCATGGGTGGCAGGCTTGGCCTTTTGCTCGGTGTTTTGTTCCACTCATGCCACCTTAGGCGCCGATAAACCGGCATTATGTTCCTTGATTTTGCGTTCCTTACATGGTTGGGTATATGGGGACCCCTTGACACTTCGTCTTTGAATAAAACTTCTCTAGCAAGGCCCAACATTGGTTTTAATTTGCTCATAATAACAACTTAAGTAATTAATTAAATTGCATAGGGAGTTAGCGCTACCCGAGGATTCTTTCTACATAGCAGGGGGGCCAGTGCTGATGGTGTTGGTCCCAAACGGGGGTTATGCGGGGCCACCACGGGGAAACTCGAGGATTGGTTTTACTCGTAGGATCACCCATCCGGTCGTGGCCCGAGACGAGATATGCGCGGCTACTATCAAGGTGTCGACACACCGGGAGGTCTTGCTGGACTTGTTTTACCATTGTCGAAATGTCTTGTGCACCGGGATGCCGACCCTGATCGGATTTCCCTAAGATAAGGGGTGATGATATTATATTTATCACTTCAGCTGATCGTGAGAGCTTGTGATGGGCTAAGTTGGGACACCCCTGCAGGGTTATGATCTTTCGAAAGCCGTGCCCGCGGTTATGTGGCAGATTGGAATTTGTTAATGTCCGGTTGTAGAAAACTTGACAGAGGATCCGAAGTAAAACACACAACTGTGTGAGTAACCGTGACTGTCTCTTTTCACTTTGAGAAGAGAACACGGTAGGGTTATGTTTGACTCGTAAGTAGTTCAGGATCTTTAGCGATCACTACTAGTGGCGACCGTTTGCGTAGATGCTCATCGTATTCTTGTACTCGTAAGTTAGCCACCATATATTGCTTAGCCGCTGCTGCAACCTCACCACTTTACCTCTTCCTACCTATTAAGCTTTGATAGTCTTGTTACCCATGGTTATGGGATTGCTGAGTCCTCGTGGCTCACAGATACTACAACAACAGTTGCGGGTGCAGGTTTCCGATGACTTGACGTGAGAGCGTTGTTCGTTGTGTTGGAGTTTTTTTCTTATTCTTCTTCTTCAGTCTTGGGTTAGGTTCCGGGTCGCCAGCCTGGGATAGCAGATGGATGTCGTTATTCTTTTCTTGTTTGCATCCGTAGTCGGATGCTTTGTATTGATGTTGTTGTATTCATGTGAATTGTATGTATTGTTGTATCCCCCATGTATGTATGTAATGGTACGATGTAATGATATCCATCTTGCTAAGCGCCCGAAATGCGGTTGTGCCCCAATCACGTAAGTGTCACGTGATCGGGATAGAATCGCATCTTGGGCTTGACAGAAATGTCTCCAAGTTTTGAGCGCATGAACAACTGCAGCTAGCTCCAAATCATGCGTCGCATAATTCAACTCGTGCGGTCGCAGTTGACGAGATGCATAACAAACAACTCTTCCATCCTGCATGAGTACTCCTCCTAGTCCTAAGCGTGAAGCATCGCAGTATACTTGGAAATCCTTGCGTATATCTGGCAAGATCAGCACTGGGGCTGTCGTCAACCATTTCTTCAACTCCTGGAAACTTTCTTCGGACTCTTCAGTCCAATGGAACTTTGTCTCCTTCGACAATTTCGTCATCGGTTTTGCAATCTTGGAGAAATTTTCTATGAATCTCCGGTAATATCCCGCGGGTCCAAGGAAACTGCGGATCTCTCCAACGGAAGTGGGTGCCAACCACTCAGTGACTGCTTGCACTTTGACAGGGTCCACTGCTATACCTTCTCCCGATATAACATGCCCTAAGAATCCAACTTCCTTCAACCAAAACTCGCATTTGCTAAACTTGGCGTACAACTGATGTTCTCTGAGCTTCTCCAATACCAAACGCAAATGCTCCGCGTGTTCCTCTTCGTTCTTCGAGTACACCAAAATATCATCAATGAATACCACGACAAACTTATCAAAGAACTCCATGCACACCTTATTCATCATACTCATGAAATAGGCAGGGGTGTTAGTCAATCCAAATGACATAACCGTATACTCATATAGCCCATACCTTGTGGTGAAGGCTGTCTTAGGTATATCCTTCTCTCGGATCTTCAACTGGTGGTATCCAGATCGTAGACCGATCTTGGAGAATACTTTAGCTCCTTGAAGTTGATTGAACAGATCATTGATCATCGGCAGCGGGTACTTATTCTTGATTGTCACTTCATTCAGTGCCCGATAATCAACGACCATTCTTAAGGATCCATCCTTCTTCTCGACCAAAAGCACTGGGGCTCCCCACGGTGATGAACTCCGGCGAATAAATCCTTTCTCCAGTAACTCCTTAATCTGCTTCTTGATCTCCTCCAGATCATTTGCTGGCATCAGATACGGTCTCTTTGATATTGGTCCGGTGCCAGCCAATAACTCTATCAAAAACTCAATATCTCTATCCGGTGGCATGCCAGGTAGCTCCTCTGGAAAAACATCTGGGTAATCCTTTACTACAGGCACTTCCTCCTGAACAACACCCGTGAGAGAATGTATGTGTGTCCTTATAGGCGAATGCCTAGATACATACTTGATCCTTTTTCCCTCCGGGGTGGTAAGTAATATAGACTTGCTGGCACAATCGATGTTCCCTCCATACATCGATAGCCAATCCATACCTAGTATCACATCGATCCTTGTGACTCCAAAACTATCAGGTCTGAGGGAAAAACATGGCGTCCTATGACCAATGGCGTCTGAAAACATCCTTGATGTACCATATACTCCGCTCCTGAAGAGCTTACTAACATGGGGGTCTTAAGGACTTGGGTGGGAAACTTTTGTCTATTTACGAATCCCCTTGAAATGTATGAATGCGATGCACCAGTATCGAAAAGAACTATTGCGGTAAATGACTTAATCAAAAACTTACAGACAACAGCATCTGGTTGCTCTTCAACCTCCTCCACGGTCACGTGGTTCACTTGTCCTTTATTGAACGGGTTGGGCTTCTTCCCGGCGCTTCCATTGCCGTTCCCATTCTTAGCTTAAGGGCACTCCGTGGCATAGTGTCCATTCTTACCGCACTTGAAACAGGTGATGTGGCTCAAATCCCTCTTGGCGGGTGTGGATGGAGTAGAGCGGTTCTGATTATTGTTTGCTCCATTCCCATTCCCATTCTTGGAGCCATTGTGGTTGTGAGAACTTCCTCCAGTGTGGGTGTGGCTTCCATGGTTATGGGTGTATCCTCCCGAATTCGGGGTGAATCGGGGCTTCTGCTGGGTTCCAGAATTATTCCTTCCTTGTCCATACTTCCTCTTGCGGCTCTCAATCTGTTGCTGCTTCCCTTCAATCATAAGAGCCTTATCTACCAACTCCTGGTAGTTGTTGAAGGTTGCCACCATCAACTGTACGCTCATCCCATCATTCAGCCCTTCCATAAACCTCTCATGTTTAGCGGCATCTGTGGCCACGTCATCCGGGGCATAACGAGATAGGGTACTAAACTCATCTACGTACTGCGCCACAGTACGATTTCCTTGGCGCAAATTGCGAAACTCCCGCTTCTTCATGCTCATAGCTCCAGTTGAGACATGGGCAGTGTGAAAAGCTTGGTGAAACTGATCCCAAGTGACATTGGCTACAGGGAAAGTGGCTGTGTAATTCTCCCACCATGCTACTGCTGGTCCTGACAACTGACGTGCGGCAAATCGCACCTTCTCAGAATCTGTGCAATTGGCGATGGTCAAGTCCCTTCCAATTTTGCGCACCCAGTCATCAGCAACTATTGGTTCAATGTTGCTAGCAAACACTGGTGGTTGCAACCTTAAGAAACGTGTCAGGTTGTCCACGGGTGGTGGTGGTGGAGGGTTGTTGTTGTTGTTGTTGTTCTGGTTGTTCTGATTGTTCTGGACAAGAAGTTGTATCAAAGTGTTCTGCTGCTGGATCAACTGAGTGAGCTCAGGGGGAAACTGAAATCCGGGCTCACGTCTCGGAGGCATCTGATGGGTGTAGAGAGAAGAGATTAGAATAGATATGAGGTCTAAGGGAAAATCACTACCCATATGCACATGAGACAAGCACAATCATATCACACCAATCAAATTCAAACAAGGGCTTACAAAGATCTAACTAACGCTACAAAAGTTCTCTAAATTCTACTTTGGGGGGGGGACTACTATTCATCGGGTGGTCATCTAGAAATTTTGATCGACGGAAGATTCCATGATGTCTGCTCCAGCTTCATCTTCGTAGTCTTCGTCATCACAATCATCGGGGTCTGAGTCCGTGTCGTCAATGATGATTTAGTCTTCAGAACGAATCTTCTTGGGTTCTTCTTCCTCTTCTTCTCCTCCTGGTGCTGGATCTTCCATGAATACTCCTAGCTTCCTTGTCAGATCATCATTCTTCTGCACAAGTATCACCATCTCCTCCTCGTATCCGTCACGTGTAGACTTGATTTCATCTTCTAGCTCCAAGTTCCTGGTTAGTGCCTTCTTCAAATCTATCATCCCTGCGCACATCTGGGGCTCCTGTCGACGAATGTGCTGATTTAACTCCTGGATGAACGCTGCAATGGACATGTCCTTCCAGGTGATCATGTCCCATCGCTCATCTCGGCGTCCACAAATCTGGTAGATAGTGTCCTTTAGCTCCTGCTTGTAGACTTCTCCAATACGTCCCATAGTGATGTGGGCTGCCATACTCTTGCCTAGGCTCCAGGTTGGTGCATCAAAAGAAAACTCTATTGGCTCAGTGGACGGTGTGAATGTCCTCCCGGGAATTTGAACTTGAATACTCCATCACACCTCTTTTGGTAAAGTGGCAGTGTTGGTCCCGGTGAAGCTTGGTATTCCTATGTTCAAGTACCTAGTGACCTCCTTCAAGTGTCGTCCAAAAGGTGTGTCTTCATCTGGTTGGGTGAACTTGTTCCTTGGGTCCACCATCCTAAAAGAGAGTAGAAAAAGGAGAGGAGTCAGAAATGAGCAGAGAAGAGTGACCTAGGGTTTATCTTAGTGGTCGTGTCCTACAGTCAGCGTGTGCTCTAATACCATCTTGTAACGACCGCGATCCGAATGGACCGAAGTCTCTGTGTTCTGTGTCATCCCTGGATCTGTAATGCTGACACACACAGTACTTGAAGGATTTATAACAGAGTGGCAATCACACACTTATTACATCAAATGTCTCAAACGAGAACTTATTACAAAAGTCTATGGCTTAAGGCCATCTAACAAAATAACAACAGAAGGCTTGGAAGATAAGTGAGTCCATCAACTCCAACGGCATAGCTGAGTGCATGACAAACGACCTAGCACGTCTTACTCGTCGTTTGAAAAGTCTGCAACATAACATGTTGCGGCCCGAAACGGGTCTGCACATGGAATATGCTGGCAAGATAACACAGTAGATGCAAGTAACAGAATAAAGTCTAACACTATATGCATATTTGGCTGGTGGATGGCTCTAGGTTAAAGTTTTTGCGTCAAGCCAATTTTTTCCTACAACAACGGAATAAATTTTATTTTAACTATCATGGTAGTTGAAACATCATTGAGAAGGTACCTCCAACTCAATCCCAATCAAAGTAATCATTAACCCAACAATTTAAATATTAGAGTGATGAGATCAACCAATAATTCAAGTACCACATACTCAAGATTGTCCATAACCGGGGACACGGCTAATCATGATCAGTCTGTACACTCTGCAGAGGTTTGTGCACTTTTCCCCACAAGACTCGATCTCCTCCGTTGGATTTCTTGCACTGCATAGTGTTTGAGAAACGGATGACCGAGACACAGTAGTTCGGAAGCATTCACTCTTTACCCCGGGTGGACCGGTACACCTACTTTCCCCTACATCTGCTAGTCCACCACTGAAAGAGCTCACACAACTTACTCATACTATGCCAGAGCCCATAATGGCATTGTGGCTGCACACGGAAGTTTCTAGCATGAATAGTTTTATGATCCCTTTGAGCCTGGGTGGCATTCCATAGGACAATCACACGGAACCCCGGGATTTCCTAGGACAACACTGGATTCTCCAGGTGCCTTGCAACCAATCCACCCAGATGTGTATTCAAGTAGCCACCTTAAGTTGAACCATTAATTAACAACTCACATCTGTCATGGATTTCACTCAAATCCAAACCACGTCTACGAGCATGGCATGGCAACCTAAGCATAACGCAGAAGAAACTCCCAAGGGTTTGAAAATAATGCAGGTAATAGGTTCTACCTCAATCTACTTCCCAGACTCACAAATTAAGAGATCCTACTCATGCAATGTGTGAGGGTTTGATCTAATGCATAAAACTGGGTAATAAAGGGATAAGAGTTCCTTGCCTTGCTGATGATTTGCAAAACCTAGAGACTCGTAGTAGCACGCTTCGCAGTCCGGGTGGTCTATCGCAAGCAAACAATATCATACATAAGCAATCAAGCAAAGATGCACAAACAGAACTACAAATAAGAAGATCTAACCAGAAAGTTCAACTTAAGAACTCCGGTTTGCAAAAAGAATCAAATCAAACGGGGCAACGAAACTCAAACTGCGAAAGAAACAAGATCCATTTACTAGATTGATATAAAGTCAAATTTTACAGTAGCAAAACCTTGTTCAAGTTGGTTAAACGGAAAGAGGGCGTCGAGACGAAGATCTGGGATTTTGAATCACCTGATTCCGACTCTCGAGCGAAAAGAAAAACGAAAAACAAGATCAAGGTAGAAATCACGATCGAAAATAATCACGGATAAAAGCCCGGAAAAGAAAACTGACGAACATGCTAACGAACGAACAACGTTCATTAAAACGAACGTACGGACGAACGTCTGCAAACTAGCTAAACCGAAAGAATTGAACCGATCTATTTAAAAAAACAGATCTAGCTCTTAAAAAAATCGAACGGTTCAAAAAAAATCGGCCGTACCTTAAAAGGTCGGGCGGGTTAACGGAACGGGTTAGCGGAGCGGCCAACGGAGTGGGCGGCGGGCGGCGTCGACGGCGGCGGTAGCCAAGGCGGGCGGCGGCGGCTCGGCGACAAAGGGCGGTGGCACGGTGCGGCTGCGGCGGCGGGGCACGACAGCGGCGGCGGGCTGTGGTGACGGGCGGCGCTGGCGGCGACGGTGTGGAGGCGGCGAGAGTGGGGGACCTCGGCTTATATAGGAGCCGGGGGGTGCTTGCTTGCGCAAGGGGGCGGCGAGGCTGACTCGGCGGCGGCTCGGACTCGGCGGGAGTCCGGCTCGGCCACGGCGACGAAGGCGGCGGCGCTTGTGGGCCGGCTGGGCCTTCGGCCCAGTTTGGTCCGAACCGATTTTTTTTAATATTCTGACGCTGAAAAACGCGAAAATAAAATACTAAACGAGCTCCAAAAATTCTGAAATAAAATTTCACCGTCCTCTAATATCTATAGGACAAAGTGAACATTTTTCCGATACCTAAATGCAGTTTTGAAAAACGCGCATTTTTCCCTATGCAATAAAATCGCAAATAAATCTGAATAAAACCAAAATTGATTTTAATATTTTTTTTCTCCAATATTTCTTTTATTTTCGAGAAGTCATATTATGTCCGCTCATATATTTTATTAAGAAATATTCTTAGGATGAGAAGATAATTAAAACCAACGTGATCCCCGTACCGGTATTCGAGAAAACTCAAATACAAAATGGTAGAATTCCCAACTCTCTCCGTAGGTCCTTGAGTTGCTTAGAATTTTCGAGGATCGCCACGCACAAAAATGCAAATGAATATGCAATGCAATATGATCTATGTATACCATTCCAAATTGAAAATTTGGGATGTTACAAATGTGTGGATTAATAGTAGTAGATGCAGAATCGTTTCGGTCTACTTGTCATGGACGTGATGCCTATATATAATGATCATGCCTAGATATTCTCATAATTATTCGCTTTTCTATCAATTGCTCGACAGTAATTTGTTCACCACCCGTAGAAATCTGCTATCATGAGAGAAGCCACTAGTGAAACCTATGGCCCCCGGGTCTATTCTCAACATATCAATCTACAATCTACTTTACTTTGTTGTTTTTACTTTCTGTTCTTCTATCCAAAAATACCAATAATATCAAACTATCATATCTATTAGATCTCATTTTTGTAAGTGACCGTAAAGGGATTGACAACCCCTTATTGTGTTGGCTGTGAAGTTCTTATTTGTTTGTGCAGGTGCGAGGGACTCGCGCGTGGTCTCCTACTGGATTGATACCTTGGTTCTCAAAAACTGAGGGAAATACTTACGCTACTGTGTTGCATCACCCTTTCCTCTTCGAGGGAATACAACGCAAGTTCGAGAAGTAGCAATATACCGCTCCATGATTGGTTCTTTACTCTATTTATGTGCATCTAGGCCTGATATAATGCTTAGCGTTTGCATGTGTGCCCGATTCCAAGTGGCACCAAAGGAATCGCATCACCTCGCTGTGAAGCGAATTCTTTGATACTTGGCTCACACCCCCACTTTAGGATTATGGTATCCCAAGGGATCTATGTTTGATCTTGTTGGATTCTCAGATGCTGATTATGCTGGTCACAAAGTTGATCGCAAGTCCACCTCAGGCACATGTCACTTTCTTGGATGATCTCTTGTCTGTTGGTCTTCAAATAAACAGAACTCAGTATCTCTCTCCACAGCTGAAGCTGAATACATTGCTGCTGGATCTTGTTGCGCTCAGCTTCTCTGGATGAAGCAAACTCTCAAGGATTATGGCATCAACATGGAAAAGGTGCCTCTCTTCTGCGATAACGAGAGCGCCATCAAGATTGCTCACAATCCTGTTCAGCACTCGAAGACAAAGCACATTGAAATTTGTCAGCATTTTCTCAGGGATCATGTGATCGAGAAGGATATTGAAATCATACATGTCAACACCGAAGAGCAACTGGCAGATATCTTCACTAAGCCCTTGGATGAGAAAAGGTTTTGCAAGCTGCGGTGTGAGATAAATATCCTAGAATCCTCAAATGTCATGTGATTGGACACACATCCTAATGCTTATGCATTTTGACGACTTAGATGTGCAACACACTAAGTAACGTATGTCTTCAACTCATGAAGACTTACACTCTGAGTGTGAATACATTAATATGGAATTTGACTCTGGAGCGCCACGATAATTGTGCGCCGTGTCTTGGTCTAATACTTCCTATACGGTGGGTAACGCCGCCACCAAACTTTTCTGAGGATTTCACTTGGCATCATGATTGCTTTATCTTCATACTTGATTTGTCTTCAACATTAGTTTTCTTCAAGACTCCTTGTCTCATAATGATCTATTTGGTTTCTCTGATATACATACATAGATAGGCGTTCTGTCCTCTACAGCATTCACTTATAGCTATGTCTTCAAACCTTTTAATCTAAGTGAATGTGATCGGACCCTATTCCTCTCTATGCTTTATCTCTCCAACTATCTCTATCTCTTCATATGCATTCTATTGACACTTGTTGAATGTCTTCACCATGTCCTTGTCAGCTGAAGATATAGAGACGATTATTTAAAATGTTTTTAATGCTATATCCCTTTTTGCCTGAAAACCGGAGGAACCGAAACGTCCATCCGACATATCAGGCGCGCGTGGGATCGTGGCTCTACTCTCCATAAGATGCATGCCAGCCACGTGTCGCTCAAATGTGAACCGCCAGGGGCACCTGCGTAATTGCACTGCACCGTCGCCCCTTCTTATAAATACTCCACCCTCGCGGTCATTATCTCCTTATCCCACCTCTCGCCATTTCGTTCAACCCTAGAGCCTCCGCTAGCTCTAGTCGACGCCGGAGACAAAGCGCTTAGCTGCCGCGACTTCTTCGACGCCGTCTTCACGCCGGCCGTGGACCTAGTCTCTCCGCCGCCGTCGTAGGTGTCTTCCACCACCAAGTTAGGGCACGGAAGATTGATCTGCTCGGTATCCTACTCTTTCCGTCTAGCAGTTCTTCATTGCGGTAAATAAATCTCTCCTTTTACCGTTGTTTTGATCCGTCAAAATCATAAAACTTCACCACACGTGGTTTCTGTACATCTGAGATCTGTTTCCTTCTATCCTTCTCTCATATGTTGCAAATTCATTCACTTGTGCTTCACTACTAGTATTCCTCACTTGTACTTATTCCTGGATTCGTACAAATCTGGGACCAACTCACTCCATATAAGTGAATGTCTTCGCACTATGAGGTCAATGTCTTCAATCCTACTTTAATCTTCAAAATCTTCTGAGAATGCATATGACCTCTTCCCCTTCCCTCGCATCTCTAATTCTGTCACATGTACATGTCCGTGGGCGAATCCCTCCCTTGGTTCTCATAGTCTGCATTCATTTGTAGAATTCTTACAGCGTCACATTGACTCTCCTGAAGCCAATTCTTGTCTGACCAGTCGTCGGAAGACAAACTGCATTGTGAAGCCTTTCTGTCTAAAATCAATGGCTTCTGAGAAACAATCCAAGAAGGGTGGCAGGCAGAGACGTACTGACACTGCCAAAGATCTTCCTCTTGATCTGTTCACCATGTACAAATTTGACCCAGAAGAAACCTATGGAGAACGCAAGTCTAGAATCCAATGGATTCGAAGATTTTGGGCAGAGCAATGGTATCTGTACATATTTGTAACCCCTGAGTATGCTTCAAAGAATGCCATTCGCCCTCCATGGGGTGACATCATCGACAAGAAGCTCCAGCCCAAGACTAAGTCTGAAGCCATTGCCAAGAGCTTCTTTTCGTGCATGGTCAGAGGACCAATGCCTTCAAATGCTCACCCATCTAGTCTTCGATGGTGTCATGATGATGAATTATTTGAAGAAAACTACAAATTTGCCAAGAACTCTGTAACTCAAAACAGGAAAGAATTGGGCATTAACTTCAATCCTGGCCCATCTCGGCCACGGTCTGATGGATCACGCAAAGCCAATGAAAATCGCGTCGGCCCCTTCAATGGCCTTGATGGATTGCTATCCCACATTGCTGCTCAAAGAGCAACGGTGGAAGATGTTGCTGAAGTCATCGAACCAGAAGTTGTTCCTGACTCTGTGAAGCCCAAGAAGAAATCAAAGGCTTCCAAACCTGCTGCTACCCAAGGGCTTCAAATGTGAAGCCCCTAAAAACTGTACCTCCTGAATCCAGTGTGCAGTCTCAGGATCACTCTCGCATCTCTCACAGGTCAAAGGAGCTTGTGAAGCCATCTGGCCAAGGACTCACTCCTGGAAGCATCCTGCGCGATGATGATGACATCATAGATCTATCCAGTGATGAAGATCTTGCTGATGCTCTGGAAATGCTGATTAAGAGCAAGCAACAGGACAAAAGAAGTCCAAGGCGTCAAGACTATGATGACAGACCTCAAG
This sequence comes from Secale cereale, assembly GCA_902687465.1. Taxonomy (NCBI): domain Eukaryota; kingdom Viridiplantae; phylum Streptophyta; class Magnoliopsida; order Poales; family Poaceae; genus Secale; species Secale cereale. Next base: position 444,502,865 of record LR738714.1, read on the forward strand.
GCTGAATTTGCCAAGCGTTGTGAAGTTGCAAAAGGCTCAAGGGAACGTCTCAAGCACTATGCTAAGAAATGCGTCCAATCCCACAATGAGGCTGTGAAGAGGAAAGCTCTTGGTCATCCAGGCATTGATCCCAAGCTGGCTGCCAAGAAGTCAAAGAAGAACAAGAAGGCTGCTGATGAAGACACTGAACCACCAAGGCAGGAAAGACAAAGCATTGTCTTCCCTGACAGCATGACTGGCCCGAAGACAAAGGTCCCATCAGTAGCTTCTGCTGAAAAGAAGACGAGGCAGGCTGAAACTGAAGCCAAGAAACGCAAGCATCAGGATGCCTCTGCTACTGCTCCCTCCAAGAAGAAGCAAAAGCTCAAAGCTTCAAAGGCTTCACTGCAGCCTCACGTTTCCTCCACAAAGCCATTGGTGGTCGAACCCATTTTTGTTGCCTTGCCTGCCTCCTCCAACCGTGAACGTCGTCTGGTTGTCCATGAGCCTGCTCCCTCAGAGCCTCATCAGACTAAAGAGATTCCAGCTGCTGACTCACTTGCAACTGAAGACATTATTCATGATGACAATGTAATTGATGATGAAGTCCTTCCTTAACTTGAACCCCAGCCAGTTCAATCACCTACTCTCACGAGCAGTGAACTCATAAGCGTTGGTGATCCCACAATGCCAGTGACTCAAGATGAATATTGGGAAGAGCAACACCCGAACACCCCCCTACATGAATTCATTCCTCGCACTCCGCCGTCTCTTGCTACCACTCTGGTACTTGAGACTCCAATAGCAACTCTAGAAGAAGACATGGAGCAGACCAATGCAAATGCTTCACCAATTGCGTCGCCCAAGTTTCAAAGGCCTCACAAAGGTCTCGGGCCTCAAGCCTTGTAATGCCCAGTATGTGACTATGTCTCCCACGTGTCGAGGCACGACTTAAAGACATAATCACATACTAGAATGATCTCAAGTATGGTATCTTTGCACGACTCATGTAAAAGCAGGGATGAAAGTGTAAAATAGTAGTTGGCTTACACTCGCCACGTCACACAATGAAATACATTAACATACATCATCCGAAACATCAGAGTCCGACTACGGACGAAAAACCAAATGAAAGATACCATAAATAAAGCAACACAAGGTCCCGATCATCCTAGTAAGAGCCCTACTGATCCTCAGGATAGGACACATAGTAACGTCCACGCTCTTCATCAAACTGCCAATACAAGTCTGAACCACCACCTGTGTAGTTCTCAATGGTACCTGCATCTCGTGTTGTGTAGAATCTGTGAGCCACGGAGGACTCAGCAATCCCGTTCCTGGGTAGCAATACTATCAAAGCCTTAGGTGTGGAAAAGGCTTAAAACAAGGTTGCTGCAGCACTAGCACTAACTTACGAGTTTAGAGCGAGAAGATAACAAGTGCCAACGATCGTCAAAGTGATCACGAAGTGATCCTAACTACTCACGGCCAAACATAACCACACCGTGTTCACTTCCCGAACCCCTTCGGAAAGAGACCATCACGGTTACTCATGCAGGTAGTGTATTATGAACATGGTGTCAAGTTATCTACAACCGAATATTAACAAATTCCCATCTGCCACATAACTGCGGGCACGGCTTTCGAAAGATCAAACCCTGCAGGGGTGTCCCAACTTAGCCCATCACATGCTCACGATCTGCGGAGTCGCAACTCCAAGGTGGGAAGACCCGAGTATTCTCGGAATCCCGTGCTCAAGATATTCCGACAAAGGTAAAAATAATCCAGCAAGACCTCCCGGCGTGCCGACACCCTGATAGTAGCCGCGCGTATCTCGTCTCAGGCCACGACCGGATGAGTCATCCTACAGGTGTATACTAGCCCTTGAGTTTCCTCGAGGTGGCCCCGCAGTCTGCTCAGTTTGGACCAACACTCATGAGGAGCACTAGCCCAGGGTTGTCAATTAAGAACTCGGGTTTGCAACGCCCTATGCAAGTTTTAGTTATTAGGCAAAAGTAAAACCAATGTTGGGCCTTGTTGGAAAAGATTTAGCGTTAAGCGGGTTATCGTGGGGGGCCCATAAACCCAACCGTGTTAGGGACGCAAAATCAAGGAACATAACACCGGTTTAACGGTTCCTAGGGTGGCATGAGTGGAACAAAACACCAAGCAAGAGGCTTAGCCTTCCACCCATTACCAATATATAGATGATTTAGTTTAACAGATTATATATTGTGATATCCCAACAATAACTTCAACATGAAGCAAGAATCTTCAAGTCTTCACCTGCAACTAACAACGCTATAAGAGGGGCTGAGCGATGCTTACGTAGCCAAACAACGGTTTGCTAGGTGGGTGGTTAGAGAGTTTCATGGCAACAATAGGAGGGCTGACAAACAGATATAGGCATCGAGGCAATATCTAAAGAGCGAGACATCTAGCATAGGCAAAGATAGTAGTGATATCTGGGTAAGGTCATCTTGCATGTTGATTCCACGGAGGGGTCGTAACCTTGCTCCTCAAACTCAACCTCGGTAGGAACCTCGTACTATGTATCGTCATCGGGCTCTAACCAACACAACAAGCAACAACGGAACAACATTCAATCAACATGCAATGCTCAACCACATGATGCATGAACATGAAGCATATGGACATGGAAAGAAATGATGCATGGCCTAGGGTCACAAGAGTGCAATATCATCAAAGCATCAAGATCACCCACATGAAAGAAAACAAACAAAAGAACAACTAACAAGTTTATGTAGGTTATTCAAACAAGCATCCAACAAGTTTAAAGGGGGTTGGTTAACATGGAAAGGGTGCAACTAATATTACAGCAACATGCTAGCACATTTAAATGGGCTGGAAATAACAAACAACATTTTCCAGAAACTCCCATAATTAAATAAATGCAATTGGGACAGATCTGAAAAACTTCTGGTATAAAGTTGTTAAACATGCAAAACAACAGCACCATAATTTTCTACACATTTTTCCACCCCAAATGCATATAAAGTTTGTTACATTTGGAGTTGTAATTATTTAGTTATGATTTTTCCAAGTTTAAGCATATTTAAAACAAGAATAAATTCAAACAACATTTTAAATGTTTTTAAACATGGCAAAAAATAGCATATTCATAATCTACATGAAATTCTAAGCACTTTTCATATACAACTTATTTGCATCAGATGAAAATATCAACAGATATTAATTAAACAAAGAAAAAGGCAGAAAAGAAAAGAAAAACAAAAACAGAAAATAAAATATAGAAAAGAAAACAAGCGCATGGGTCAAACTGACCCACACCTACGCTAGCCTGAGCCACTGACAAGGGGGCCCAGCTGCGCTGAGGTGGCGCCAGCGTGTGCGCGCGTGGGCTGGAGATGCATAGTGAGGATGATAGGTGGGGCCTGCCTGTCAGCCTCTGAGGAAAAACAAAAGGGGGGCGAATAACCCACTGCCCCGCATGGATTCGAACCCCCGACCTGATACATATCTGACGGAGAAACAAGCCACTACGCTAGCGAACAGATCTTGACAGAATACAGGTGCTAACTCTGAAGACATATCTGAAGATGCAGAAACAGGGGAAAAGCAGGGCTCGTCGGAGCTGCTCCGGCGACCTAAAGGGACGGCGGAGTGGTGCGGTGCGCTCCTGGGGGAGTTCCGCACCCACTCCAAGCATCTGCAGCACCTAACATGCACTACAACACCGGCGGCGAGCACTGGACAGAACGGCGGCGGCGGACAGCTACGCGACGATGCAACGGCCTAGGCGGAGCGGCGACTGCGCAGGCAGCACCAACACGACACGCTGAAGCGAACGGGCAAGAAAACACGGCCTACGGTGGTCGGGACACTCGCCGGCGATGAGGCCCGATGGTGATGAGCTCGGGTGCTCGAGGAACTCGGTGCTAGAGGGTGCTAAGGAGGGGGAAAAGGGCACGAGGAGGTGGAGGCGCTCACCACGAACACGGAGGTGTGTTCGGCTGGCCCGGAGGTGGTCGGAGTCGACGGCGGCGAGGCTCGAACAGTTGCGGGCGCCGGAGTGGAAGAAGAGGAAGAAGATGCCGGCGGCGAGGCGATCGGCTCGGCGTAGAGGACGTAGTCGACGACGAGGAAGCAGCTGGACACGCTTGGCGAGGCTGAGGTCGATGGGAGGCACGCCGGCGACGAGCTGGCGCTCCCAGATGCATGCGAGACTTCTCTGGAGCGGCGGATCTGGTGGAGCTTGGCTCTCCAGGTGGCGGGAGGAGGAAGAGGAACCCTAGGGAAAGGGGTTGGACACGCTGCGGGTTTAGAAGGAGGGCTCAGATCATGAGACCTCGACGTCCGTGATCACGGCGCGACGGCGAGCGCGCGCTCTGGCTTCACAAACGCGTGACGGAAGCAGACGACGACGCGGGGCTGTGAGGATGACATGTGGGGCCAGGGGAAAAATGGACGGCGCAACTGCGAGTGGCTCGGTCGGGCCTGCGGGAGTTAGCTGGGCTGTGGGAGAGACTGGGCCTGGGGGAGGAGGAAGGGAGGCCCAGGCCACTGCTGTAGCCGTTGTCTTCTTTTCCCTTTTCATTTATCTTCAGACAGAAAAGAAAAAGAAAAGCACAGGCTTAAAGGAAAAGAGTTAGGGGAAAAAGAAAATATCCCCAAGCTCCTTGATTTATGCCCTATTTAATAAAATTGGTTTGGACATTTTTAGAGGCAGAAAAATAAAAGGAGTTTGAATATGGTTCAAACTCTTGTCATTTTTTAGCCCAACCAATCCAATTCCAATTGGGGTGATATTTGGCAGAAAGGGTGTAGACATGGTGCAAGATTTTTAGGAAAAGAAAGAACATTAAAGGACTTGGCTAGGTGACTTGCAAAATAGAGTAAAGAAGGAAAGAAAAGAAAAAGGAAGAAGAAGAAGAGGGAAACAAAGGAGGGGGGTCTAGGGTTTAGCAAGTCATGGCTAGGCACCACACTCACATACATCACAAGGCCTCACACATACACATCACAACAAGGAAGCAAACTAGATGCCATGTTGATGAAAGCAATGCATGGATGCAAAATAAAATAAATGACATGGCAATGCAAAAATAAAATGAGCTCAAAAGACAAGAACCCCCAAGGATAAGGACAAGGATCAAAATGAGAATGCTTTATTTCCCTTATAGAAAAGTATCACATATGGGGTGCTACAAGCCTCCATGTCAAGCATTCCTAAAGATGGATAACAAAACTATAGCTTAGTGGCACGTCAAGTGTTTCCTAATGCCATTCTACTACTTCTCGAGCTTGCGTTGTATTCCCTCGAAGAGGAAAGGGTGATGCAGCACAGTAGCGTAAGTATTTCCCTCACTTTTTGAGAACCAAGGTATCAATCCAGTAGGAGACCACGCGCGAGTCCCTCGCACCTGCACAAACAAATAAGAACTTCGCAGCCAACGCGATAAGGGGTTGTCAATCCATTTATGGTCACTTACGAAAGTGAGATCTGATAGATAGGATAGTTTGATATTTTTGGTATATTTGGTTATAAGAATAGAACGTAAAAACAACAAAGTAAAGTAGATTGTAGATTGATATGTTGAGAATAGACCCGGGGGCCATAGGTTTCACTAGTGGCTTCTCTCATGATAGCAGATTTCTATGGTGGGTGAATGAATGACTGTCGAGCAATTGATAGAAAAGCGAATAATTATGATAATATCTAGGCATGATCATTATATATAGGCATCACGTCTGTGACAAGTAGACCGAAACAATTCTACATCTACTACTATTACTCCACACATCGACCGCTATCCAACATGCATCTAGAGTATTAAGTTCATAAGAACAGAGTAATGCTTTAAGAAAGATGACATGATGTAGAGGGATAAACTCAAGCAATATGATATAAAGCACATCCTTTTATCCTCGATGGAAACAATACTATACGTGCCTTGCTGCCCCTGCTGTCACTCGGAAAGGACACCGCAAGATTGAACCCAAAGCCAAGCACTTCTCCCATTGCAAGAACTATAGATCTAGTAGGCCAAACCAAACCGATAATTCGAAGAGACGTGCAAGGATATTATAATCATACATAAAAGAATTCAGAAAAGAACCCAATATTTCTCATAGATAATCTTGATCATAAACCCACAATTCATCGGATCTCGAGAAACACACCGCAAAAACATTACATCGAATAGATCTCCTTGAAGACCAAGGAGAACATGGTATTGAGATCCAAAAAAAGAGAAGAAGCCATCTAGGTACTAACTATGGACCCGAAGGTCTGTGGTAAACTACTCACAACTCATGGTGAGGCGATGGTGTTGAGGTAGAAGCACTCCGTGGAAGATCCCCCCTCCGGCGGAGCTCTGGAAGAGGCCCCAAGATAGGATCTCATGGGAACAGAAGGTTGCGGCGGTGGAATTAGGGTTTTCTCTATTGCTTCGATGTTTTCAGGGTACATGGGTATATATAGGAGGAAGGAGGGCATCGGAGGAGCAACGTGGGGCCCACGAGGCAGGGGGGCGCACCCAGGGGGAGGGGCGCGGCCCCCACCCTTGTGGACGCCACGTGTCCCATCTGCCTTAGTTCTCAAGTCTCTCGTGAAGATATCATTCCAAAAATATCTCTCCCGAAGGTTTCATTCCGTTTGGACTCCGTTCGATATTCCTTTTCTGCGAAACCCTGAAATAGTCAAAAAAACAACAATCTGGACTGGGCCTTTGGGTTATTAGGTTAGTCCCAAAAATAATATAAAAGTGTATAATAAAGCCCATTAAACATCCAAAACATCATATATAATAGCATGGAACAATAAAAAATTATAGATACGTTGGAGACGTATCAAGCATCCCCAAGCTTAATTCCTGCTCATCCTCGAGTAGGTAAATGATAAAAATAGAATTTTTTATGTGGAATGCTAACCAACATAATTTTCAATGTAATTCTCTTTATTGTGGCATGAATGTTCAGATCCGAAAGATTCAAGACAAAAGTCTATATTGACATAAGAAATAATAATACTTCAAGCATACTAACAAAGCAATCATGTCTTCTCAAAATAACATGGCTAAAGAAAGTTATCCCTACAAATCATATAGTCTGGCTATGCTCCCTCTTCATCACACAAAATATTCATATCATGCACAACCCCGGTTTCAGCGAAGCAATTGTTTTCATACTCAAGTTTTTCAAACCTTTCAACTTTCACGCAATACATGAGTGTGAGCCATGGATATAGGACTATAGGTGGAATAGAGTGGTGGTTGTGGAGAAGACAAAAAGGAGGAAGATAGTCTCACATCGACTAGGCGTATCAACGGGCTATCGAGATGCCCATCAATAGATATCAATGTGAGTGAGTAGGGATTGCCATGTTACGGACGCACTAGAGCTAAAAATGTATGAAAGCTCAACAAAAGAAACTAAGTGGCTGTTCATCCAACTTGCTTGCTCACGAAGACCTAGGGCATTTGAGGAAGCCCATCGTTGGAATATACAAGGCAAGTTCTATAATGAAAATTCCCACTAGTATATGAAAGTGACTAAACACGAGACTCTCTATCATGAAGAACATGGTGCTACTTTGAAGCACAAGTGTGGAAAAAAGATAGTAGCATTGTCCCTTTTCTTTTTTTTGGGCCTTTCTTTTTCTTGGCCTTTCCTTCTTTTCCTTTTTTTTCTTTGGGACAATGCTCTAATAATGATGATCATCACACTTATATTGATTTACAACTCGATATTACAACTCGATACTAGAACAAAGTATGACTCAACATGAATGCCTCCGTGGTGTACCGGGATGTGCAATGAATCAAGAGTGACATGTATGAAAAATTATGCATGGTGGCTTTGCCACAAATACGATGTCAACTACATGATCATGCAATGGCAATATGACAATATGAAGCGTGTCATATGAACGGAACGGTGGAAAGTTGCATGGCAATATATCTCGGACTGGCTATGGAAATGCCGTGATAGGTAGGTATGGTGGTTGTTTTGAGGAAGGTATATAGTGGGTGTATGGTATCGATGAAAGTTGTGCGGTACAAGAGAGGCTAGCAATGGTGGAAGGGTGAGAGTGCGTATAATCCATGGAGTCATCATTAGTCATAAAGAACTCATATACTTATTGCAAAAATTTACGAGTCATCAAAACAAAGCAATCAACGCATGCTCCTAGGGGGGAGGTTGGTAGGAGTTAACCATCACGCGCCCCCGACCTCCACACAAAGGATGACACTCTACAAATACCTCATGCTCTAACTTCGTCACATAGCGGTTCACCATACGTGCATGCTACGGGAATCACAAACTATAACACAAGTATTTCTCAAATTCATAATAACTCCACTAGCATGACTCTAATATCACTATCCTCATATCTCAAAACAATCATAAAGTATCAAACTTCTCATCATATTCGATGCACTTTGTATGAAAGTTTTTACTACATTCATCTTGGATGCCTATCATATTAGGACTAGTTTTATAACCAAAGCACATTACCATGCTGTTCTAAAAGACTCTCTATAAGTGAAGCATGAGAGAGCAACAATTTCTACAAAGTAAAATCACCACCGTGCTCTAAATGATATAGGTGAAGCACTAGAGCAAAAGTATTTAGCTCAAAAGATATAAGTGAAGCACATAGAGTGTTCTAACAAATTCTAGGCCATATTTATCTCTCTCAAAAATGTGTGTCCAGCAAGGATGATTCTGGCAAACTAACAAACAAAGACTCAAACCATACATGACACTCCAAGTAAAACACATATCATGTGGTGAATAAAAATATAGTCCCGGGTATAGTTACCGATAGATGAAGATGAAAGAGGGGATGCCTTCCCGGGGCATCCCCAAGCTTAGGCTTTTGGTTGTCCTTGAATTTTACCTTGGGGTGCCTTGGGAATCCCCAAGCTTAGGCTCTTGCCACTCTTTGTTCCATAGTCCATCAAAGCCATACTCAAAACTTGAAAACTTCACAACACAAAACTTAGCCAAAAATCTCGTGAGCTCCGTTAGTATAAGAAAACAAACCACCACTCAAAGGTACTATAATGAAATCATTATTTGTTTATATTGGTGTTAAATCTAATGTATTCCAACTTTTCTATGATTCATATCCTCCAATACTACTCATAGATTCATCAAAATAAGCAAACAACACACGAAAAACAGAATCTGTCAAAAACAGAACAATCTATAGTACTCTGTAACTTTCGCATACTTCTGTAAATCCAAATAAATTGAAATAAATTTGTAAAAGTGAGGAATTTGTCTATTAATCATCTGCAAAAATAATCAACTAAATAGCACTCTCCAGTAAAATCTGGTGACTATTCTAGTGAGCGCTAACATTTCTGTTTTTTTACAGCAAGATCATATAAACTTCAAACAAGTCTCCCCAAAGGTTCTACTTGGCACAAACACTAATTAAAACACAAAACCACATCTAAACGGAAGCTAGATGCAATATTTATTCCTAAACAGAAGCAAAAACAAAGAAAATAAAATTGGGTTGCCTCCCAACAAGCGCTATCGTTTAACGCCCCTAGCTAGGCATGATAATTTTAATGATGCTCACATGAAAGACAAGACTTGAAGCACAAGAAGAGCATCATAAAGCATGTGAAAATCACATCTAAGTCTAACATACTTCCTATGCATAGGAATTTTATAGGATTTTTTTTAGCAAAACAAGCAAGATCTAGCATATGCAAGGAAGAAGAAAGAAACAATAGCAATCTCAACATAACGAGACGTAATTTAGTAACATGAAAATTTCTACAACCATATTTTCCTCTCTCATAATAATTGTATGTAGGATCATAAGAAAATTCAACAATATAGCTATCACAAAACATATTCTCAACATGATCCACATGCATACGAAGTTGACACTATTCCAAAATAGTGGGAGCAACATTAACTAAAGTCATGACCTCTCCAAACCCACTTTTATCAAAAAATTCATAAGATTGATCATTCTCCAAATATGTGGGATCTAAAGTTTACACTCTTCCAAACCCACTTTCAACATTATTGCAAACATTATTGCCAATCTGACATTCATCAAGGGGGTTAAGTAAATTTTCAAGATAATAAGAAGAATCACCCCAATCATGGTCATTGCAACAAGTAGTAGACATAGCAAAACTAGCATCCCCAAGCTGAGGGTTTTGCATATAATTAGCACAATTGACATTAATAGAATTTATAATAACATTATTGCAATCATTTATTTTATTTAAGGAGCTACCGTGAATCACTTTTTCTTTTAATAATTCCTCAAGATTTTCAGATTCATGAATTTCAAGCAAAACCCCATAAAGATAATCTAGTGCACTCAACTCACTAGCAATTGGTTCAACATAATTGGATCTCTTAAAGAGATTATCAAGTGGATGAGGATCCATAATTTATCAAGCGAAGATGCAAGCTGATAGAGGGCACATAGCAACACAAGCAAACAGAAAGGCGAACGGTAAAACACACGGAAAAAGAAGGGCTAATAAAACGGCAAGGGTGAAGTGGGGGAGAGGAAAACGAGAAGCAAATAAATGTAATGCGAAGGATAAGGGTTTGTGATAGGTACTTGGTATATGACTTTTGCGTAAGCCTCCCCGGCAACGGCGCCAGAAATTCTTCTTGCTACTTCTCGAGCTTGCGTTGTATTCCCTCGAAGAGGAAAGGGTGATGCAGCACGATAGTGTAAGTATTTCCCTCGGTTTTTGAGAACCAAGGTATCAATCTAGTAGGAGACCACGCGCGAGGCCCTCGCACCTGCACAAACAAATAAGAACTTCGCAGCCAACGCGATAAGGGGTTGTCAATCCCTTTACGGTCACTTACGAAAGTGAGATCTGATAGATAGATAGTCTGATATTTTTGGTATTTTTGGATATAAGAACAGAAAGTAAAAACAGCAACGTAAAGTAGATTGTAGATTGATATGTTGAGAATAGACCCCGGAGCCATAGGTTTCACTAGTGGCTTCTCTCATGATAGCAGATTTCTATAGTGGGTGAATGAATTACTGTCGAGCAATTGATAGAAAAGCGAATAATTATGAGAATATCTAGGCATGATCATTATATATAGGCATCACGTCTGTGACAAGTAGACCGAAATGATTCTGCATCTACTACTATTACTCCACACATCGACCGCTATCCAGCAAGGATCTAGAGTATTAAGTTCATAAGAACAGAGTAATGCTTTAAGCAAGATGACATGACGTAGAGGGATAAACTCAAGCAATATGATATGAACCCCATCTTTTATCCTCGATGGCAACAATACTATACGTGCCTTATTGCCCCTGCTGTCACTCGGAAGGACACCGCAAGATTGAACCCAAAGCCAAGCACTTCTCCCATTGCAAGAACTATAGATCTAGTAGGCCAAACCAAACCGATACTTCGAAGAGACTTGCAAAGATATTATAATCATACATAAACGAATTAAGAAAAGAAGCAAATATTTCTCACAGATAATCTTGATCATAAACCCACAATTCATCGGATCTCGACAAACACACCGCAAAAAGATTACATTGAATAGATCTCCTCGAAGACCGAGGAGAACTTGGTATTGAGATCCAAAAAGAGAGAAGAAGCCATCTAGGTACTAACTATGGACCCGAAGGTCTGTGGTAAACTACTCACAACTCATGGTGAGGCGATGGTGTTGAGGTAGAAGCACTCTGTGGAAGATCCCCCCCTCCGGTGGAGCTCCGGAAAAGGCCCCAAGATGGGATCTCACGGGAACAGAAGGTTGCAGCGGTGGAATTAGGGTTTTCTCTGTTGCTTCGATGTTTTCAGGGTACATGGGTATATATAGGAGGAAGGAGAGCATCAGGGAAGCAACGTGGGGCCCACGAGGAAGGGGGGCATGCCCAGGGGGAAGGGGCGCGCCCCCACCCTTGTGGATGTCATGTGTCCCCTCTGCCTTGGTTCTCAAGTCTCTCGTGAAGATATCGTTCCAAAAATATCTCTCCCGAAGGTTTCATTCTGTTTGGACTCCGTTTGATATTCTTTTTCTGCGAAACCCTGAAATAGGCAAAAAAACAGCAATCTAGATTGGGCCTTTGGGTTAATAGGTTAGTCCCAAAAATAATATAAAAGTGTATAATAAAGCCCATTAAACATCCAAAACATCGTATATAATAGCATGGAACAATAAAAAATTATAGATACCTTGGAGACGTATCACATTCCTTCAAAGTCTGCTCCTGAATCTGAAGCCAAGCTGGCTGAAGACATTCCGGCTGCATCAGCCGTTGAAGCAAAAGAGGACACTCGTGAAGTTACTCCCCCTCCACAAGATATTGTTGCCCAAGAAGAGGTGCCCGTCATGCAAGAACCCATCCACCCAGATACTGTTGTGCATGAGGCCACTCATCCTAAAGCCACTGACCCTGAAACAAATGTGGTTGTTCCATCAATGAACGCTGAAGTCAATGACACTGTCATGGCTGAAGCTAATGTGGAGAATGAAGTCGTTGATGCTCCTGAAGTGATTGCTCCTGATGTGACTGCTCCTTCTTGTGAACCCTACACCATGGCCCAAGCCTACAATAAATATGATGTGCATGTCACTGTCAAATGGCCACTTCTGAAGCTTCCCGCTGCCCCAGGCTGACAATATGATTATCATGTGGAGCGGAGGCCTCAGACCCTGAAGCCCAAGCCCAGATTGCCTCGGCTTCTCAGCACTGCAACTACACAAGGGTCATTTAGTGTGCATAGCTTCAGGGCAAACAACACCTTCTTTCATTTTGCTAAGAACCCATACAAGAAGCCCAAGATTTCTTCTGATAGGTTCTCGAGCTTTCAACAACGAAGCTATTACTCTTGCATTATGTACAATCAGGATCGAATTTTTCCACATCAACGTCTTGATTGTGATGCCATTGATGGACTGCCCTGCCTTGAAGAAGCCCTTGACTGCTTCAGAGAAGTTGGATTGCTTCCCTTTCTCACTGCCAAGGAACACTGGAATGAAGAGCTTCTACTACAATTTTATGCTAATCTGCATATCAGAGGATACAACAGGGATCCAAATACATGGGTCCTTGAGTGGATGATAGGTGACATCCATCATGGAGCTAATGCTCAGACTCTACTTGAGCTCACTTCCCTGCCCACTCCTGGTGAGTTGTACGAACCAGGCTGTTCTCTATGTCAGAAAGAGCTTCAAAGCATCTTCAAGAAAGCTGAACCCAATATGAGTGAAATGCTTAGCATGATGAAGCCATTGCCCCCTGATGCTGATCTTCCAAAGGAATTGTTCGTCCAAGACCTCGAGTACTTGCCTCACACCATATACCATATTCTGAGGCGTACTCTTTGGCCTGTCAAGGGACACTCATCTGAAGCTACTCTGAATGGCGTTATGAAGACTTTGGTCTTCTATATTTTCAACGGCATCCGCTTCAATACTCATGACTTCTTCCTTCTCCAACTGGCTGCCTCTGCTGTTGATCTGTTTGGCCTCAAGCTCTACGCTCCTTGGATCATGAGGCTCATTAAGCTTCACTCAACTGTCAGCTATCAAGCCTCTGCACGCAACCATGTTGTCTTCTTGCCTGAGGTTGATACATCTTATGAAGCCATCTATGCTGAGCCTACCAAGCAACCACTTCAACTACACAATGTTGATCGCCAAAGCTTCACGCAGCAGGTTGAAAGTGTGTATGTGCCCAATGCAAATGTGACTGCTTATCCTCTGGCTGGGCATCTGCGCCTCCCACATCGTGCCAACACAGATGCCATTGGTAGCACCATTGCTCAATGGCTGAAGAAGCGTTCTCGTGTCCTGAATCACCGAGAGCTTCTTGTTTCACTTCACCAGAAACAGGATAGGCATCATGACTGAATGAAGCGGCAAATGCAAAGTCTTCTCATATATGTGTATCGCATTCGCAACTTGGCTACAAAGAATTCGTTTGTTGCACATAAAGCCTGTCGGCAGTCCTGGAAGAACCTTACCCTGCTATGCTCCGAAGCTGATCTTCAAGCAGATGGCTTCACTGAGCGCTTCAAGTTTGACTCCAGTCCTCCACAAGCTGCGACTTGGCGTCCAACCCCATCTATTGAAGATTCTAAGTATTCATCTTCGGCTGCAACTGTTGTTGCTCATGTCATCGATGAAGAAGACGACGCCACTTCCCCTGCAATCGCTTCACTACATCACGATTCTGCGTCTGGCCCCTCTGCACCACCAAACTCCACCGTCGACCCGACTGCACCAGCATCTTCTCCGCCTAGGAACACATAGATACTCTCTGTTTTCAAACCTTTTTGGTCATTACCGACAGAAGGGGGAGAAGCATATGAGTTGATACTCTTCAAGCGGGTCCATATATGGGTTGGGTGCATTATTTTTGCTAAGTTCTTATAACTCTCGTTTTGAAACAGTTGGCTCTTGAGTTGTAACACTTAAAACTTAATGGTCGTCTCCTACATTTGTTGTTGTTTTCTTATGCTTGGTTAAATATCTATCCTATGCGCATGGAGCCATTCAGAAGACACCCATTTTCCATTATGCATCTCATTATCTTCACTACATCCGTGTATGCATGATGGATTGTCTTCATAAAATTGAAGGAGATCTCCATAAAGCAAAACTTGCCATGTGCCTTTGCGTTCGAATGCAAAACTGTTATGTGCACATCTTCACGGGGAGCCCTCTCAATATTATGAAGCCATTGACTGTGTTATCCAGAATTTCACATATTTTATCCCCGTTGAAAACTTCAACCTGTTTGTCATCAATCACCAAAAAGGGGGAGATTGTAAGTGCATCTAGTGCCCCCTAGTTGGTTTTGGAGTATTGACGACAAATGTGGTTGAGGGACTAACGTGTTTGTGAGAATTGCAGGATATCACAGGTAATAGTCACAGATTCGGTTTAACTTCCAGAGATGACCCCTAAAAATGTGTGAAGACATTGAAGACAGTGGTGGTGCGTGAAGACATTCACGTGAAGATAATGACCTATGAATACATTCATTGAAGACTATAGAATGCGAAGACATAGTTTCTTTCGTAGTTCTTTTTATTCTTTCTTGAGTCATAGGAACCACCGTACTGTTAAGTGGGGTCCATGTGAACATAGTCAAATGAATGAAGTGATGCTCAACCAAAACACCTATGTCTTCAAGCGAAGACAAATGAGAGCCAATCTTATCCAGAGCTGGATAAGTCAGCTTTACTTGGAGCTCAAGTAAATTTGTCGCGTGTGTTCACAATCCGACCGTTGGACACGTGTCAGTTCCTTAGTGACCAAGGGTCATTTCGGATATATCATGTTGGGTTGCCTCATGCTATAAATAGCCCACCCCCTACACCATAAATTGGTGGATGCTCAGAGTTAGTGCACGGCTTTTGTCGTTTGAGAGCAACGCACCTCCGAAGCCTTTGAGAGAAAAGATCCTTGTGAGGACAAATCCCAAAACACCCAAAGCCAAAGAAGTCGAGCGTAATGCGCGGTTTGGATGCTCACGTCACATTGATAAGGATCCCCTAATAAGCGTGCACGATCTCTTCATTGATAGGACGTGCCAAGGGGGGTTATGCCTCGAAACGCAAAACTAGGACCAAATAAAATGGTCTGGTATATTATTGGGATCGACGTGACGCTTCACCAAAAAGTTGTCAGTAAAGACACATTATTCATTTTCTTTTAATGCCTTGCCTTCGAGGCTAAGGGTTGTAGTAACCATGCAGAGCCGGACACAATACACTTTTTACAGAAGATAACGCCTTGATATGTTCGGAAGAAGGAACCCGCCTTGCAATGCCGAAGACAATACGAAAGCCGAACTGATCATCATCGAAGATAGGTTTAGGGGCTACTGAGGGAGTCCTGGATCGAGGGGTCCTCATGTGGCCGGATAACTCATGGTGGGCCAGACTGGTGGGCCGTGAAGATCATTGCTGAAGATCGTCTCTCATATCCGGATAGGACTCTCGTATGCGTATAATGATAGGTTTTAGGTTCGGGTGTAATCTTTCCTTCCTCTACAAGATGGTTATGTACAAACCCTAGGGCCCCCCGGTACATATATAAACTGGAGGGTTTAGTCCGTAGAGGCTAAGGTAGAAGAGAAACAACACAATCATAGGCTAGACTCCTAGGGTTTAGCAATTATGATCTCGAGGTAGATCAACTCTTGTAATCATATTCATCAAGATCAATGTAGCAGGAAGTAGGGTATTACCTCGATTTAGAGGGCCTGAACCTAGGTAAACATTGTGTCCCCAGTCTCCTATTACCATCGATCCTCAGACGCATAGTTCGGGACCCCCTACCTGAGATCCGCCGGTTTTGACACAGACACCGATGCAAAAAATTCCTATAAATACCAAATCCCCCGAAAAGAACCCTGGATGAGAAGTTCCACCGCCGCAAGCCTCTGTATGTATGAAAACTCATTTGGGACCCCGTTCTGGCACCCTGCCGGAGGGGGAAATCATCACCGGAGGCCATCTTCATAATCCCAGCAGCCACCATGATGCGGAGGGAGTAGTCCACCCTCGGGGCTGAGGGTTTGTACCAGTAACTATGTGTTCTCTCTCTCTCTCTCTCTCTCTCTCTCTCTCTCTCTCTCTCTCTCTCTCTCTCTCTCTCTTGTTCTTGATTTGGCACGATCCCGGTGTACCGCGAGCTTTGTTATTATAGTTAGATCTTATGGTGTTCTTCCCTCTGTACCTTCTTGTGATGAATTGAATTTTTTCCTTTGAGGCTTTGTTATGTCGGATTGAATCTTTTGTATGTGACAGCACTTGATGTATGTCTTGCAACGGAATATCCGTGGTGATAATGGGATGTTCTATTGATTCCCTTGATGTATGTTTTGCTTATCAACTTGCGGATTCCCATGGTGACATTGGGTTAATCTATGCATAGGTGTTGATACGCGGTTTCATATTCCTTTTTCCGATAGAAATCTTGGGGTACTCTTTGAAGCTCTATGTGTTGGATTGAATATTATGAATCTGAAATTGTGTGACGCACATCGTATAATTAACCCACGGATACTTGTTGTGACATTAGGGTTGATTGATGCATGTCACATGGTGTTATTCTAGTACGAAATCTAGGGCTGTTTGTGGCACTTATAGGAATATCTCAATAGATTGATCAAAAATAATAACTTTGAGGTGGTTTCATACCCTACAAATAATTTATTTTATGCATGTTGAGGGATTGTTATATGATCCAATTATGTTATCATCGTTGAGAGATTTTGCGCTACTGAAAGTATGAACCCTAGGCCTTGTTTTCAAGCATTGCAATACCATTTTTTCTCACTTTTGTTACTAGTTACCTTGATGTTTCTATATTTTCAGATTACAAAATTCTATATATACTATACATACTACACTTGTATCACCATCTCTTCGCCGAACTAGTGCACCTATACAGTTTACCATCGTATTGGGTGTGTTGGGGACACAAGAGACTCTTTGTTAATTGGTTGCCGGATTGTTTGAGAGAAACCATCTTCATTCTACGCCTCCCACCAGTCCCATGGATTGATAAACCTTAGGTCATCCACTTGAGAGAAATTTGCTACTGTCCTACAAAACTCTGCGCATGGAGGCCCAACACGAGTCTACAAGAAGAAAGGTTGCATAGTAGATATCAGGGTGATTAGACCCTTCACAAGTCAAAGTTGCAGTTTTTATTTTCTCCAATTTTAAGTTGAGTTTACCACAAGTTAAGGCACATGAGACAACTTACACAAGCATACCAATAGTATGAGCAACAAAATAAGTAAAGCATGCAAGTACAAGAAAGTTAAAGGGGTGGGAGTTGGAAAGTGCAAATGCAATGGAGACACAGAGATTTTTGACGTGGTTCCGATAGGTGGTGCTATCGTACCTCCACGTTGATGGAGACTTCAACCCACGGAGGGTAACTACTGCGTGAGTCCATGGAGGGCTCCACCCACGTAGGGTCCACGAAGAAGCAACCTTGTTTATTCCACCATGGGTTACTCGGGTAGATCATCGCGAAGTAGGCAATCTCGTTGCCTTTACAAACTTCTTGGTTCAACTCCACATCATGTTGGAGGTTCCCAAGTGACACCTAACCAATCTAGGAGACACCACTCTCTAAAAGGTAATAGATGGTGTGTAAATGATGAAATCCTTGCTCTTGTTCTTCAAATGATAGTCTCCCCAACGCTCAACTCTCTCACACATATTCAACTATGGTGGAATAAGGATTTGTGTGGAAGGCAACTTGGAGAAGGCTAGAAATCAAGGTTCAAATGTTAAGGATGGAATCTCTTGATCTCAACACATGAGCAGATGGTTCTCTCTCAGAAAATGAATGGTGGAAGTGTAGCTTCGTTCTGATGGCTCTCTTAGTGAGTAAGAGCGGGTGGAGGGGCATAAATAGCCCCCACACAAAATCCAACCATTACACGCATTCAACCAAACTCGGTGGCACCGATTAGAATTCTCGGTGAGACAGACGTGTGTAAAAGATGTGAACGTCGGAGGTCTCGGTGGGATTGAATGGAAACAAATCGGAGCAACCGATGTGCAATGGTAGGACAAACGTCATTTCGGTGGCACTGATTGCATCATCTCGGTAAGAACAAAGTGAATCAATGAGGCAACAAAAAGTTGGCAAGCCATCTTGGTGGCAATGATTGGAAAAACTTGGTTAGACCGAAGTGATTGCAATGGGAGATAGAGAGTTGTCAAGGCCATCTCAGTGGGACCGAGGTCCATATCAGTGGATCCGATTTGTTAGGGTTTGGCTGTGGCACTGTCTAGATGAACTCGGTGGATCCAGATAGATAGGTTCTGGTGGGACCGAGTTGGCTTTTAGGGTTTTGGATAAGTTTGGACTAAGAAAGTGGTTGAGTATTTTGGAGCAATATCATTAAGCACTTGAGCAACCAGATCATCATCAAAAACTCATCCCCTCTTAATAGTATTGGCTTTTCTACGGAACCAATGTGATCTTGGATCACTCAACCAAAACTGTAGAGTCTTCAGTTGTTGCCAATCCATGTCCTTAGCATTTTGAGGGATCCACTTCTCCATCTCCATGCCATAGTTGAACTTCCATAGTTGTGGCTAATAACACTTGTAACTACCATAGTTAAGGCTCTTAAATCACCCTTAGATCGTGGGAGTAAAGAGGCCGCGGAGCACTCTATATAAGCCGCCCTCTTCCTCCTTGACAAGGGTTCAACATCCTCTGTAATCACATACCTCAAGAGAGAAAAGGTGATGCGGAGCATCCCACTGTCAGCCCCATGGACCTACCTTCGTCTCCCCAAGTGCCAAGTGGACCGATGACCCGTCCATGCGTAGGAGCTCTCGAGACCGAGGTGACATCTCTCATACCGCAACTCCCTTTAAAATCACATGATACATGGCTACTACCTCAAGCGAAGACACTTTGCATACTTAGGTACCACGGAACAAGCCACGTAGAAGCCAAGGAGCAAGTCCGATCGAGGGAGGAAAGCAAACTCGAAGATGGAGAAGGAATGGAGCAAGATAGGACTTGCTCAGATCATCCGCACCCCCAGCTTGACAATCCAAACCAAGCTCGGATGATTCGGACCCCCACCTGGACAATTTGGGTAATGTACCCGAAGACTACAATAGCCTCCTCGATGAAGCCGGATCATCCGGACCAGCTCCCGGATAATCCGTACGTCCAGACCATGACCTGGACGACCGAACCAGCCGTTGCCTCCACAATACATCCGGAAAATCCGGACGCCGCCCCGGATCACCCAGACTACCGACACCTGGATCATCCGTACCACCATTCGAATCATCTGGAACGTGCCTGCATGCATGCACTAGTGCAGTGAGCTGCTATACAAATGGTTTTTACCCCTTTCTACGATAGAGTTTTATACCGTCGCCTTGTCTGTGTGTGCGATAGGGGGGTCCTTCCCAACTACCCATAAACCGTCGGGGATAGGCCCTCCGGTCACACACGCGGGGCAAAAAGAGCTCGTGTGCGATCGGCCAAGCCATCAGAGACGAACATAACCAATCGTTTCCATTCGTAAGTATATCCCACATAGTGAATTCAAGACATGCGTTTTTGTTCGTATGTACATCCCACATAGTCGATCCAAAAAATACGTTTCCATTCGTATATACATCCCACACAGTCAATCCAAGAAATACGTTTTTGTTTGTATGTACATCCCACATGGTGAATCCCAGACAAACGCTTCCGTTTGCATGTACATCACACATAATTTTCCCTATCAAATCATCTATGATAGCGTTGTCAGTGCAGACGATATTAGTAATTGTATTGAATGCATCACACACAATGCCTAAAAGAAACTGTGTGGCATAGGCTGTCTAACACACACACTTTTTATGTGGAAAATATTTGTGCAAGGTGGGGTAATGCAAACAGTTTTCTAGAGGAAGTATTGTGTGATTATTCATTGGTCCAAGACATTTACTACCTATAAACTGTGTGGGTTGTCTGAGGTCATCACTCATGGTGTTATCTCAATAACCATTTGCAATAGAAAAACTCAATAAGCAGGCTAATTGTCCTATTATTATTAATACATTTACTGATCAAATTGACATTTTGTATTAAGCACACAATATATTTCATTTTGTTATTATAGAACGGGGACTTGATAATTGAAATACATCACAGTACAACATCGTATAGCATCAGCACTCAGTTACACCATATAGGCATATAGCTAGCTACCCCATTACACAACTGCACCGGTGCCAAGTTTCACATGCAACATCTATAACCTTTGGAATTAGCATCATAGACGGTAGATAGACAAAAGAATCTTATCTGGAAAACTGCTGAAGCGGAAGGCGAATTTTGAGCCTTCAATGATGTTGAAGGTCCTTGCAACTTTAGGCCAGTGCATGTGGATGATTGACCGTCCAACCTTCATCCTCTTGAGGAAAAATTCAACATTGTACCATGGGTGTTGTATGAATACCTTCCTCGTCTCCTGACCATACAAGTGGTTTGAGAGGTAATCATTAGTGAACTTCTTTGAAAAGGCCTGAAAACAAAGATATGCATAAATATCTTCTCCGGATTTGGAAATGGCGCAAAGGAATAAAAAGACAAGGTATAAGAGTTAGTACCATCATGTAGTTCACTGATGTCTTGTTCATTGTGCAGACGAAGATCTTGTTGTTTTTCATTGCAAGTTTATTTATCCTAACAAACTTTTTGAGTTTCTTGACTTGACTGATATTCATGGACAATTCACTTCCCCCATATACAAAATGGGGCGAACAGTGGGTCAAAACCTCTGACTGCAGGACCTACATGTACAAGACCAAATTGTCATTAACCTAAATATTAGAATAGTTCCTGCAATTGCACAATAATACTGGTGGAGAGACGTGCTATACAAATGGTTTTTAACCCCTTTCTGTGATAAATTTTTAAATCGTTGCCTGGTGAGTGTGTGCGATAGGGGGGGTCCTTCACACATGACCCAGAAACCATCGGGGATAGGCCCTCCGGTCACGCACATGGGGCAAAATGAGCTCGTGTGTGATCGGGCGAGGCATCGGAGATAATTATACAGGCCCAATCGTTCCTGTTAGTATGTACATCCCACATAGTGAATCTCAGAAAAACGTTTCCGTTCGTATGTATATCACACACAATTTTTTATGTGGAAATGTTTGTGCAAGGTGGCCTAACGCAGACAGTTCTCTGGCCGAAGCCATGTGTGATTGTTAATTGATCCAACACGTCCACTTTCAAGCAACCGTGTGGGTTGTTTGAGTTCATCACCCACGGTGTTAGCAGAGAAACCATCTGCAATAGAAGACCCCAATAAGCAGGATAATTGACTTATTATTGATAATCCATGTAGTAATCAATTTTTGTATTTATTATAAAACACACCATATATTTCATATCTGTATAACGACAACCAGGTTAATTGGTTAGTCCCAAAAATGATATATGATTGCATATAATTGCATATAAAACATCCAAGATTGATAGTATAATAGCATTGAACAATAAAAATTATAGATACGTTGGAGATGTATCAGGCAGTCACAGAAGTCGAGCGTGGCGCGGGCGTGGGCCTCAAAGTTGGAGCCACGGTTTTCGTGAGTGCGAAGCTCCCTGACCCAGATGACTCGGTCTGATGAGCTTTGCGGTGGCCATGGCAGGAGAGACTTGCTCCACTCGGCTAGGAGGAGCCTCTTGCATGACCATGTCATATTAGTCGCCGCTCCCTTGTCGGCCTCTGGCTTCGGCGAGTCGGCATTATCGTCATTGTCCAGCTGGCTAATTTCAGTCGGTGTTGCGCGAACACATATTTAAACATCAATATAGAAACCAATTTGATGAAACTCAAAGGTTCGGATCAATTGGTGGGTCCATACCTTTGGAAGTGGCAGCGTCCACCACGTCACCCTCTCCTTGGCCCAACTTCGGAGCATTTGGATCCAATGAGGTCATCGATATCTCGTTGCTACAATCACAAAGACACTCGGCCACCAGATGAGTGAAAATTATACAAAGAAGGGACATGATCTTCAACACCTATGTCAAAGACACAAGCACCACCACTTTGATCTTCGACATGGCGGCCTTCCAGGGCTTGGTGGAGATCTGCTTGGGCTACTTCAGTTGCTTCTCGGTCGGGCTCTGTGAGGGAGTCCTTTATTCAGGGGTCCTCAGGCATCCGGGGCGTTGAAGTTGGGCCGTATTGATGGGCCACGTCAAGAAGAGGCACAAGACCCTCCCCCATGTTCAGTCAAGACTCTTATGTACGTAGAAAGGCAAGTGTAGAGTCCGGATGTATCAGATTACTTCCTCCCTAAGTCATGCTTGTAACCCTAGGTTCCATCTGGCGTGTATATAAGCTGAGGGGTTTAGTCTGTAGGGGGATGATCATCATCAAAATACCCCCGTAGGCTAGGCTTTAGGGTTTAGCTATTATGATCTCGAGGTAGATCAACTCTTGTACTCATATTCATCCATATTAATCTAGCAAGAAGTAGGGAATTACCTCGATCGAGAGGGCCTGAACCTGGTTAAACATCGTGTCCCCAGCCTCATCTTACCATCGATCCTCTAAACGCATAGCTTGGGCCCCCCTACCCGAGATCTGCCGGTTTTGACACCGACACTCTGTGCCTCCGCTCGCCCGCGCTTTGTGCAACGCGTCATGGGGCCTAAGATAGTCGGCTGAAAAGCGCCCCACCTGACCACTTGGGTTATGTTGTGCCTTGGTGAGGGGTTCCTTGGGACCGTCGGATGACGGCGAGGACTCCGCCTCCTCGCCCTCCTCGTTGCTCTCCTCATCATCGCTCTCCTCCCTGTCCTTGTCGCTCTGCTCCGAGTACGGTGCTCCGTGTCGCTCGTCACGTCCTCCGTGGATCGGTTGACCACCGGCACCTGGGAGACCATTTGTTGGAAACTCTTAGGAAGTAAATAAAGAGAGGGTAATGAATTCAAGATCCAGATACACAATAAAAAACTTATGGATAGTCAGACGGATCAAAAATGGAGATACCTCAACCGGAGGGGTGTCCATGTCGTACGGGGGCATCTTCTGACACACTGTGGGTTGTCTCAGGCCGAAGTGATGGCCTTGATCTTTCCCACCATGTCCTTCTCGGTCAGCTCCATCGGGTGCACTCGGATGGGGTAACTCAGATCTTCATACATCCACATCGGACGCGGCCTGGCCTGCAGCGGCTGGATACGTCGAGTGAGGAAGGTCTCCAACAGATCCATCATATTGACTCTGGCGCTCACCACTCCAACCAAGGCGTCGGTCAGGATCCCCACGTCCACCTTATCCTCCATGGTCACCCGAGGGACGGAGGTGAGTCAACCCTTGCTCCCGAGTACGGGGGGAGACTAGTCGGAGACCCCGCACTCGGGACACCCTTGCAGTAAAACCAACTATCTTGCTACCCATTCACTAAGTCGGGAAAGCTCATTTTGGAGAAAGCGCTCCGCCCCCGGACCTGTATACCCATTCCTCCACACAACTGGGTCACATAGGTCATCGCGCCATCCGGCGAGTCCTTTTTCATGGTCATCGACCGTCACGTAAATATGTGATTGAACAAACCCTAGTGCGGGTAGCAACCAATGTAGTTCTCGCAAAGGGAAATGAGGGCCGACAAGTACACTACCACGTTGGGCGAATATGGTGGAGTTGCACCCCTAAGTAGTCGAAAGAAAGGGTGAGGAGGCATAGAGAAACCTCGCTCGATGTGAGTGACGAGTAGGACACCGTCGTCACCCTGCGGCGTCGGCTCGACCTCGCCCACGTCCGGCCGTTTCCACCCGTCCGCTGGGATGATCCCTTCTTCGGCGAGCTCCTCTAGTCGCTTCATTGTAACGTGCAAATGGATCCAATCCCCCGTGATGCAACCCACCGACGGGCCGAAGCTCGATGACGCGGCCTTCCCCACTTTCTTCGCCTTCTCCAGATTGATGGTGGAATCCATCCCCATAGGCGTGAGTGCACTGACATAGTGGTTGGGGGAGCAAGTAGGGCAGCGTGCGAAGTGGAGGAGAAAGGAATATGGGAATCACCCTACCCCGGAAATTCACTTTATACCATGGGAGGAATTATATCACGGATTCTCAGCGGCAGATCCCCGGACCAACGGCGTCCACGGCGGCTAAGTCATGGCGTAACCGCTTCTGTGCACACATGCTCGATTCAAATTCCAAGATTTCCACAGCAGATCAACCCGATTGATCGCTCACTGATCCTTTCCTAAAGGACACCCGTCCGTCCGACCGACCCCCCCCCCCCCGAGGGTCCCAATGCACCCAGACACGTAAAACATCCGACTGAAGTCATCTTGAGGATCTCAACGGTACGAGTTTGACGCCCCTATGAGGGTTAACTTGGCCCTTTCACTAGGCTCCAAGGCACTAGTCTCATAAATTTGGACTCGGAGATTGCTTGCACTAGCGTTCCCCTAGGATAAGGAGTGTCATCTCTCTGGAGAGTCAGTCCATGGGTCGGCGTCGTCACTCGAGTTTCATGGCATGTCCACATTCGGACCCCAAGTCTATCTCTCCCGAGAGACACATGAATGCCACTAAGTTTTTCCCAGCAATCAACATGATCCGATCACTCGGAAAACCATTAGTCCAGAATCCGTCGTGGTTTCCCTCGAGGATAATCGATTGAGATCGGATGTCGGGTGACCTAAATCATCCGGACCAATCCAGAGACTCAAATCACCCATCTTGTGAAACCTCAATCGATTCAGGGGCTAATGATGGGGTCACCCTACTACTTGTAGGGTCGGGGACCTGACATCTAAGGCCCACATGAGGTCCCACACCATCATTGGCAGGTTCCTAGACCATAAACGCATTTAGATGCACATGACAAGAAATCCACTCGGACAGACTGACGACACTCGGTGGTCTTCCCTCTAGTCAACCCAGCCACCACCACTAGGTCAAGGAAGGCAAAGGGGCGACATGGGAGCTGCAACATTCGAGTAGTCTTGAGTAGGGCTTTAAGCATAGTCATGGTTGTTGTTACCTATAACTACTGTAGTTGTGGCTATTAACACTTGCAACTGTCGTAGTTAAGGCTCTTAAACCACCCTTGGAACATGGGAGTAAAGAGGCCCCTCTCGATGGAGGTAATAGCCCTACGTCGTGCAATAGGCAATCCGCAATGCTATTACCTCCAATGCTATAGCTAGGCTCTCCCCCTCTTTCGTACCCCTAATACTCACTGTCAGGATCGTAACCTAGACACTGGCAGGTCACCACTTTTTTTGATAAAGGACATTTCATTGAATAGATATATCGAGGTGATACAATCGCATCGAAAGAAAGCCCAGCCTCTACATAGCTAGATGCACACAGCCAAAAAGTCCAGAGTACCCTAAAAATAAAAATAATTTGATACAATGCCTAGCAAATAAGTCATGTCTAACCTAAGCAGTGGCAGATCCTATCTGTAGATCACACCACCATCAATGGGGGTAGAAAACCACCATGGCCGCATGCTCCAGCCGTGTATACACACCATTATAAAAGGTCCATGTCCTCCGGCCTCTGCGGGATAGACCAAGTACAGAGCCATCGTGTACAAACATGAATAACCTGCATAGGAGATGAGACACATTTATTATTAAAAATCACATCATTCCTGGTAAGACGCAGTGCCCAGCATAAGGCCGCCGATCCCACAAGAATATGTGCGGAAAATTGTTTATCAATACCCCGCAACCAGTTGCCAAACATGTTTTGTGCACTACGTGGTGGGTATAAATTTGAAGCTACTTGAACTATGGCCCAAACTTCCCGAGCGAACTTGCACTAAAAAAATAAGTGTTTAATAGACTCGTCATGTTGGCAAAAGACACATGTCTTGGAACCATGCCTGTTTCGTCGTGCCAGATTATCTTTAGTTAGGATGACTCCTTGATAGCCCACAAGTGTAGGGGATCGCAACAGTTTTCGAGGGTAAAGTATTCAACCCAAATTTGTTGATTCGACACAAGGGGAGCCAAAGAATACTCTTAAGTATTAGCAGCTGAGTTGTCAATTAAACCACACCTGGAAACTTAGTATCTGCAGCAAGATAGTTTAGTAGCAAGGTAATATGATAGTGGCGGTAGCGGCAATAAAAGTAACGATAGTGTTTTTGTAGTTTTTGTAATAGTAGCAACGGAAAAGTAAATAAGCAACAAGCAATATAGGAAAAGCACGTACGCATTGGATCGGTGATGGGAAATTATGTCGGATGCAATTCATCATGTAGAAGTTATAACCTAGGGTGACACAGAACTAGCTCCAGTTCATCAATGCAATGTAGGAATGTATTCCGAATATAGTAATACGTGCTTATGGAAAAGAACTTGCATGACATATTTTGTCCTACCCTCCCGTGGCTGCGGGGTCCTATTAGAAACTAAGGGATATTAAGGCCTCCTTTTAATAGAGTACCGGACCAAAGCATTAACACATAGTGAATACATGAACTCCTCAAACTATGGTCATCACCGGGAGTGGTCCCGATTATTGTCACTTCGGGGTTGCTGGATCATAACACATAGTAGGTGACTATAGACTTGCAAGATAGGATCAAGAACACACATATATTCATGAAAACATAATAGGTTCAGATCTGAAATCATGGCACTCGGGCCCTAGTGACAAGCATTAAGCATAGCAAAGTCATAGCAACATCAATCTCAGAACATAGTGGATACTAAGGATCAAACCCTAACAAAACTAACTCGATTACATGATAGATCCCATCCAACCCATCACCATCCAGCAAGCCTACGATGGAATTACTCACGCATGGCGGTGAGCATCATGGAATTGGTGATGGAGGAAGGTTGATGATGACGATGGCGACGATCTCCACTCTCCGGAGCCCCGAACGGACTCCAGATCAGCCCTCCCGAGAGAGATTAGGGCTTGGCGGCGGCTCCGTCTCGTGAAACGCGATAATTCTTTCTCCCTAATTTTTTTTCTCCCCGAAAGTGAAGATATAGAATCTGGGGGTACGTCGGTGGAGCACCAGGGGGCCCACGAGGCAGGGGGCGCGCACCCACCCTCGTGGACAGGGTGTGGGCCCCCTGGTGAGGATCTTCTTGCAGATATTTTATATATATTCCAAAATAAATCTCCATTGATTTTCAGGCGGTTCCAAGAACTTTTTATTCTGCACAAAAACAACACCATGGCAGTTCTGCTGAAAACAGCGTCAGTCCGGGTTAGTTCCATTCAAATCATACAAGTTAGAGTCCAAAACAAGGGCAAAAGGGTTTGGAAAAGTAGATACGTTGGAGACGTATCAAGTCCCCCAAGCTTAAACCTTTGCTTGTCCTCAAGCAATTTTCAGTTGATAAACTGAAAGTGACAAAGAAAAACTTTGACAAACTCTGTTTGCTCTTCTTGTTGTAAATATGTAAGCTAGCATTCAGGTTTTCAACAAGATCATGAACTAACCACATTCACAATAAGTTTCAGGTCTCGAGACTACTCACATCAATGGCATAATCATCTAGCGAGCAATAATAATAAACCTCAGATGACAACACTTTCTCAAAACAATCATGATATGATATAACAAGATGGTATCTCGCTAGCCCTTTCTAAAACCGCAAAACATAAATGCAGATCACATTAAAGATCAAGGACTGACTAGACATTGTAATTCATGCTAAAACAGATCCAGTCATGATCATACTCAATGCAAATTAATAGTAATACATCCAACGACAGAGGTGCTCTCCTACTGGTGCTCCTTGATAAGAGGATGATGACTCTGCATAAAAGTAAATAGACAGGCCCTTCGCAGAGGGGAGCAGGGATTTGTAGAGGTGCCAGAGCTCGATTTTTAAATAGAGATGAATAACATTTTGAGTGGTATACTTTCATTGTCAACATAACAATCAAGAATCTCGATATCTCCCATGCTACGCACATTATAGGCGGTTCCCAAACAGAATGGTAAAGTTTATACTCCCGCAACCACCAACGAGCACACTCCACGGCTAGCCCGAAACAACGGGTACCGTCCAAACTAGCAACAGCCCTGGGGGAGTTTTGTTTATTTATTATGATTTGAGCATGGGATTGGGCATCCCGATTACCAGCCATTTTCTCATTAGTGATGAGCGGAGTCCACTCATCGTGAGAATAACCCACCTAGCATGGAAGATATAGACAACCCTAGTTGATACATGAGTTGTTCGAGCATACAAAACTGAATTTCATTTGAAGGTTTAGAGTTTGGCACATACAAATTTACTTGGAACGACGGGTAAATACCGCATATAGGAAGGTATGGTGGACTCATATGGAACAACTTTAGGGTTTATGTAAGTGGATGCACAGGCAGTATTCCCGCTTAGTACAGGTGACGGCTAGAAAGAGACTGGGAAGCGACCAGCTAGAGAGCAACAACGGTCATGAACATGCATTAAAACTAATCAACAATGAATGCAAGCATGAGTAGGATATAAATCACCATGAACATAAATATCATGAAGGCTATGTTGATTTGTTTCAACTACATGCGTGAACATGTGCCAAGTCAGACCACTTGAATCGTTCGAAGGAGGATACCACCCATCATACCACATCACAACCATTTTAATATCATGTTGGCATGCAAGATAGAACATTATAAACTCTCAGCTAATTAAGCATGGCATAAGCAGCTATGATCTCTAATTGTCATTGCAAACATGTTTCATTCATAACAAGCTGAATCAGGAACGATGAGCCATCATATTTACAAAAAACAAGAGAGGTCGAGTTCATACCAGCTTTTCTCATCTCAATTAGTTCATCATATATCATCCTTATTGCCTTTCACTCGCACGACCAAACGATGTGGAAAATAATAATAGTGCACGTGCATTGGACTAAGCTGGAATCTGCAGACATTTAATACAAGAGAGAAGACAAGGTAATATGGCTCAAGGTTAATTCAACAACAAAGCATATGAGAGAAACTAAGCATTTTAATCATGGTCTTCTACTCTTAACCCCTAAAGAAAAGAAACTAAGCTATTTACACGGGCTCCCAACAAGCAAAAGAAGAACGGGAAATCTTTTTAGGTTTTCATTTTAACTACTGCTACAAGCGAAGAAAGTAAACTAGCTACAAGCTACAACTAATATTTTTTTTCTGGGTTTTTCTAACACACAAGAAAAGGACTAAGAAAAAGAAATTGAAACTAAGTATGGATGGTACAGTGAAATAGTGAGAGAACCGACAACTAGAATAAGTGTGTAAACATGAATGTAAAGTCGGTGAGAAACATGTACTCCCCCAAGCTTAGGCTTTTGGCCTAAGTTGGTCTATGGCCAGTATTGGCCTGACGGATATCCAAAGTCGGAGTTGGGGTTGTACTGGGATGCAGCAGATACTTCATGCTGAGCTGCAGCTCGAAGGCGGGCTGCCTCCGTCATGTTATAATAAGCATTTGCCTCCTCCATAGTTATGGTGTATCTCCCTTTTGCCTGAAAGTTAAACAAAGTGGGGGCAGGAAGAACAATAGGGATGGCATGTTGTTTGTTAAAGATTAGTCGATATTTGAGGGTTTGATCATCCCACTCTATAAACCGATGAGTAAGGTTCATCATTCTCGTGCATAGGCACACCAAGAAAGCGGGCTATGCGAGTGGCATAAATCCCACCAAATAAATCTCCATGCAAACCATTATGATGTAACCTACGTGCAACAATGGCTCCCAAGTTATATTGTTTATCACCTAGTACAACACTCCTGAGAACACTAAGATCAGGGACACACATGTGGCAAGCCTCATCCTTACCGTTTATGCATCTACCGATAAAGAGAGCAAAGTAATGAATAGCAGGAAAATGAATGCTCCCCATGGTAGCCTGTGTGATTTACCTCGACTCCCCCACTATAATACTAGCAAGGAATTCTCTAAATTCAGATTTGGGAGGATGACCCATACTACCCCACTATGGGAGCTTACAAGCATCATTAAAATCCTGTAAGTCCATGGTATAGGATTTATCATATAGGTCAAAGAGGACAGTGTGAGAATTACGCGAAGATGAAAATTTAAACCTTCTCACAAAGCTATCAGTTAAGCCACGGTATTGAGTGCACTTATCTTGTATGAAGCCCTCGAGGTCAGCATTGCGCACATATGTGTAAAATCCATCCTTGATGCCTGCCTGATCCATAAAGTCATCTGACGGCCATTCATAAGGCCGTACGTCAGCATCCCTCGGTAGTTCATCGTCCGGCTCACGAAACACGAACCTCGGTTTCTTGCTTCCTTGAAGAACCACCTTGGAAGTTTCTCCTAGACATTTTTCTAAATCAGAAATTTTTAGCAAATTACAATAAAAGTTAACCAAACTCAACAAGATTGATATCAACAACTCCTATAAGTGCCTAGATGCATTAGAACTACTTGGGACCAAGAAAATTTGACATGCAAGCTCAAGAACAAGGTCACCACAGTAGCATAAATTTGCAATAAATAGAGCACTAGAACAAAAACTAATTGGACCAATGGAGGAATCACATACCAAGGAACAATCCCCCCAAACAGTTTGGTGAATGATGCTTTGAGCAAGTAGATCAAAAATGGCAGTAAGATGAGCTAGAACTCGGGTTTGAGCTGGTTGGTGATTTTTTTGGGAGGAAGAAGAAGAGCATGGGTGCAGGAATAAGTGGAGGGGGGCCACGTGGGGCCCACGAGGCAGGGGGCGCGCCCTGGACCCTCGTGGCCAGGTGCTGGCTCCCCTTGCTGTGTGTTCAGTGCCATATTTCCTCCAATATTCTTGAAAAAATCATATTTCATTTTCATGGCATTTGGAGAACTTTTATGTTCGGGATATATTTTTATTGCACGAATAAGTCTGGAGACAGACATAAAATACTATTTTTTCTTTATTTATCCTAATTAACAGAAAGTAAAAGGAGGGTACAGAAGGTTTGTGCTATCTAGATTCACCTATCCCAAGCTCATCAAAAGGAATCCATTAACAAGGTTAATCAGGTCTTGTTAATAAACTCTTTCCGAGTAACATGA
This sequence comes from Secale cereale, assembly GCA_902687465.1. Lineage (NCBI taxonomy): Eukaryota > Viridiplantae > Streptophyta > Magnoliopsida > Poales > Poaceae > Secale > Secale cereale. The sequence continues at coordinate 444,534,404 of LR738714.1, forward strand.
AACCGGAGAATTTTCGAATAACACTAGGTTACCTCAATGGGGATATGTATGTCCCCAACAATAAGGATGTCATACGTCTTCTTGATAGTAGGAAGAGGAAATTCAAAACCTCCAATAGTGATAGTTGAAGTTTTTCCAATATAATTGATACTGTGGACCTGAGGTTGTTTCCTCGAAAAGTGTACCGTATGCTCATTACCATTGACATGAAAAGTGACATTGCCTTTGTTGCAATCAATAACAGCCCCTGGAGTATTCAAAAAGGGTCTTCCGAGAATAATAGACATACTATCGTCCTCGGGAATATCAAGTATAACAAAGTCCGTTAGAATAGTAACATTTCCAACTACAACAGGCACATCCTCACAAATACCTACAGGTATAGCATTTGATTTATCGGCCATTTGCAAAGATATTTCAGTAGGTGTCAACTTACTCAATTCAAGTCTACGATATAAAGAGAGAGGCATAACACTAACACCGGCTCCAAGATCTCACAAAGCAGTTTTAACATAGTTTTTCTTAATGGAGCAAGGTATAGTAGGTACTCCTGGATCTCCTAATTTCTTAGGCATTTCACCCTTAAAAGTGTAATTAGCAAACATGGTGGAACTTTCTACTTCGGGTATCTTTCTTTTGTTGGTAATAATATCTTTCATATACTTGGCATAAGGATTTGTTTTAAGCACATCATTCAAACGCATACACAAAAAGATAGGTCTAATCATTTCAGCGAAGCGCTCAAAATCCTCATCATCCTTTTTCTTGGATGGTTTTGGAGGAAAAGGCATGGGTTTCTAAACCCATGGTTCTCTTTCCCTACCGTGCTTCCTAGCAACAAAGTCTCTCTTATCGTAACGTTGATTCTTTGATTGTGGGTTATCAAGATCAACAGCAGGTTCAATCTCAACATCATTATCATTGCTAGGTTGAGCATCATCATGAACACCATCATTAATATTATCACTATGTTCATTACCAGATTGTGTCTCAGCATCAGAAACAGATATATCATTAGGATTCTCAGGTGTGTCAGCTACAGGTTCACTAGAAGCATGCAAGGTTCTATCATTTTTCTTTTTCTTCTTCTTAGAAGAACTAGGTGCATCTAAATTAGCTCTCTGAGAATCTTGCTCAATTCTCTTAGGGTGGCCTTCAGGATACAAAGGTTCCCGAGTCACTTTACCACCTCTAGTTGCAACTCTAACAGCATAATCATTATTCTTACTATTTAATTCAGTGAGCAAATCATTCTGAGCCTTGAGTACTTGTTCTACTGGAGTGGTAACCATAGAAGCATGTATACTAATGAGTTTCAGTTCACCTTTAGCTCTAGACAGATAATCACTCAAGCGTTCAATCATATAAGCATTGTGTTGCAATTGTCTACCAACATAAGCATTAAAGTTTTCTTGTTTCACAATAAAATTTTCAAACTCATCTAAGCATTGACTAGCAGACTTATAAAGAGGAATATCACCTTCGTCAAATCTATAAAGAGAATTTACCTTTACTACCTGTGTCGGGTTATCAACACCATGTATTTCTTCAATAGGCGGTAAATTCTTAACATCTTCAGCTTTAATACCTTTTTCTTTCATAGATTTCTTTACCTCTTGCATATCTTCAGGACTGAGAAATAGAACACCTCACTTCTTCGGAGTTGGCTTAGGGGCTGGTTCAGGAAGTGTCCAATTATTTTCATTGGCCAGCATATTATTCAATAGTAATTCAGCTTGTTTAACTACTCTTTCCCTGAAAACACAACCAGCACAACTATCCAGGTGGTCTCTGGAAGCATCGGTTAGTCCATTATAAAAGACATCAAGTATATCATGCATCTCAAGAGGATGATCAGGCAAAGCATTAAGTAATTGGAGAAGCCTCCCCCAAGCTTGTGGGAGACTCTCTTCTTCAATTTGCACAAAGTTATATATTTCCCGTAAGGCAGCTTGTTTCTTATGAGTGGGAAAATATTTAGCAGAGAAGTAGATACATCATATCCTGGGGATTACACGCACAACCAGGATCAAGAGAATTAAACCAAGTCTTAGAATCACCCTTTAACGAGAAAGGAAACAACTTAAGGATATAATAGTAATGGATCTTTTCATCGTTGGTAAACAGGGTGGCTATATCATTCAACTTAGTAAGATGTGCCACAACAGTTTCAGAGTCATAGCCATAGAAAGGATCAGATTCAACCAAAGTAATTAACTCAGGATCAACAGAGAATTCATAATCCTTATCAGTAACACAGATAGGTGAAGTAGCAAAAGCAGGGTCATGTTTCATTCTAGCATTCAAGGACTTTTCTTTTAGCTTAGCTAATAATTTCTTAAGATCATATCTATCATTGCAAGCAAGAAAGTCTCTAGCAGTTTCTTCATCCATAACATAACCCTCAGGAACAACAGGCAATTTATATCTATTGGGAGTAGCCTCATCATCACTTTCATAAATATCACCAGTTTCAACATTTGCCTTCTCCCTAACCTTAGCAATTTGTTCATCTAGAAATTCACCTAGTGGCACAGTATCAGACATAGAACTAGTTTCATCATACATAGCAGAAGTAGCATCATCAAGAACATACGACATATCAGATTCAATAGCAGGAGTAGGTGTCGCAAGTTTACTCATAACAGAAGGAGAATCAAGTGCAGAGCTAGATGGCAGTTCCTTACCTCCCCTCGTAGTTGAGGGTAAGATCTTGGTTTTTGAGTCCTTCAAATTCTTCATAGTGATCAACAGATATAAATCCCAAGTGACTTAAAGAATAGAGCTATGCTCCCCGGCAACAGCACCAGAAAATAGTCTTGATAACCCACAAGTGTAGGGGATTGCAATAGTTTTCGAGGGTAAAGTATTCAACCCAAATTTGTTGATTCGACACAAGGGGAGCCAAAGAATACTCTTAAGTATTAGCAGCTGATTTGTCAATTCAACCACACCTGGAAACTTAGTATCTGCAGCAAGATAGTTTAGTAGCAAAGTAATATGATAGTGGCGGTAGTGGCAATAAAAGTAACGATAGTGTATTTGTAGTTTTTATAATAGTAGCAACGGAAAAGTAAATAAGCAACAAGTAATATAGGAAAAGCTCGTAGGCATTGGATCGGTGATGGGAAATTATGTCGGATGCAATTCATCATGTAGAAGTTATAACCTAGGGTGACACAGAACTAGCTCCAGTTCATCAATGCAATGTAGGCATGTATTCCGAATATAGTCATACGTGCTTATGGAAAAGAACTTGCATGACATCTTTTGTCCTTCCCTCCCGTGGCAGCGGGGTCCTATTGGAAACTAAGGGATATTAAGGCCTCCTTTTAATAGAGTACCGGACCAAAGCATTAACACATAGTGAATACATGAACTCCTCAAACTATGGTCATCACCGGGAGTGGTCCCGATTATTGTCACTTCGGGGTTGCCGGATCATAACACATAGTAGGTGACTATAGACTTGCAAGATGGGATCAAGAACACACATATATTCATGAAAACATAATAGGTTCAGATCTGAAATCATGGCACTCGGACCCTAGTGACAAGCATTAAGCATAGCAAAGTCATAGCAACATCAATCTCGGAACATAGTGGATACTAGGGATCAAACCCTAACAAAACTAACTCGATTACATGATAGATCCCATCCAACCCATCACCGTCCAGCAAGCCTATGATGGTATTACTCATGCACGGCAGTGAGCATCATGGAATTGGTGATGGAGGAAGGTTGATGATGACGATGGCGACGATCTCCACTCTCCGGAGCCCCGAACGGACTCCGGATCAGCCCTCCTGAGAGAGATTAGGGCTTAGCGGCGGCTCCGTCTCGTGAAACCCCATGATTCTTTCTCCCTGATTTTTTCTCCCCGAAAGTGAAGATATAGGATCTGGGGGTACGTCGGTGGAGCACCAGGGGGCCCATGAGGCAGGGGGCGTGCCCTGGGCAGGGGGGCATGCCTCCCACCCTCGTGGACAGGGTGTGGGCCCCCTGGTGAGGATCTTCTTGTAGATATTTTTTATATATTCCAAAATAAATCTTCGTTGATTTTTAGGCGATTCCGAGAACTTAATATTCTGCACAAAAACAACACCATGGCAATTCTGCTGAAAACAGCGTCAGTCCGGGTTAGTTCCATTCAAATCATGCAAGTTAGAGTCCAAAACAAGGGCAAAAGGGTTTGGAAAAGTACATACGTTGGAGACGTATCACTCCTCTATTTAGAAACCAGAGGAAAATCTTCACTCTTATAGGAATTTTGAGCTTCCACAATTTCCTGTTATCAACTGGAACATCACAATGAACCATTGCATCATACATGGATTTGACAAAAAATTTGCCATTCTAATGCAAGTTCCATCAAAAAATGTCTGGCTCACCTGACAGTTGAATGTCGTCCAAGCAAGTGAGTAATTCATTCCATGTTGCGAGGCGAGGGCCTAAAAGGTCCATACGAAAAGAAATATCTGGGTTTTCTTGTCCTAAAACTTGTTTGATCGTGACAAATTTATGTCTTACAATCGTGTACAAGCTCGGATATTGCACCATTAGTGGGTTGTTCCCTAGCCAGATGTCTTCCCAGAATCGAACATGAGAACCATCCCTAAGTGAGAAGGTCCCAAATTGGAAAATGAATTCCTTGGCCTTCATCACGCCACTTCAAAAATGGGAATCCGAATGATTTCCTGCCATACTCCATTCTTAGTGGGTAATTTGTAAACCCACTTGCTGAGAAGAGCAATGTTTTTAATCTCAAGGTCTTGAATTCCCAGCCCCCCTTGACTTTTAGGTCTGCATAATATGCTCCACCTAGCCAGTCAATATTTCTTGGATTCGTTATCGCACTGCCAAAAAAATATGGATCTAAAGTAATCTAGTCCCTGGAGAACCGCTTTCGGTAGGTGGAAGAATGACAACATATATAAAACCATGTTGCTTAGGACGGAATTGATCAAGATGAAGTGTCCCCCGCAAGATAAGAGTTTGGCCTTCCAACTGGCTAGACGTGTCTCAAGTCTCTCTTCCACATGCTTCAACTCAGCGATAGATAAACGCCGATAGTGTATGGGAATACCCAGATATTGAACGGAAACTTCCCGAGCTGGTATCCAAAAATCTCAACATACTTAGGTGCTAATTCTGCAGCATCGCCAAAGCAAAACAAATCGCTCTTATGAAAATTAATTTTGAGACCAGAAAGTTCCTCAAAAGCACATAAGAGCAACTTGAGATTTCTTGCCTTATCTAGATCATGATCCAAGAAAAGTATAGTGTCATCCGCATATTGTAGAATAGATAGGCCATCTTCTACCAAGTGTGGAATGACACCACTAATTTGACCATCTAGCTTAGCACGCTCAACAAGGGTAGCTAGCATGTCGGCCACAATATTAAACAAAATAGGAGAAGTGGGGTCCCCTTAGTGAAGCCCCTTCCTTGTCTGAAAATAGTTGCCAACATCATCATTAACTTTTATGGCCACATTGCCTCCAGAAACAAAGCTCTCTACCCAACGACACCATTTTGGTGAAAACCCCTTCATGCGCAAAGTTTGCAACAGAAAGGGCCACTTAACTTTATCATAGGCTTTTTCAAAATCTATTTTAAGAATGTCACCATTCAACTTTTTTTGGTGAAGCTCATGTACAGTTTCGTGCAGGACGACCACTCCATCTAATATGATGCGGCCTTGCATAAATGTTGTTTGAGTGGATTTTACGACATGGCCAGCCACCATGTTCAACCGATTAGTTGCGACTTTCGTAAAGATTTTAAAACTTACATTCAGAAGGCAAATCGGTCGATATTGTTGAATACGACTAGCCTCCTTAATCTTAGGCAATATGATAATGTCCCCAAAGTATAAACGAGAAATATCAAGGTCTTCAGTATGCGGTTGGTTAAACAACTGAACTAAGTCTGCCTTAATAACGTCCCAAAAACATTGATAGAACTCTGCGGGAAAGCCATCCGATCCCGGAGCTTTGTTGTGTTCCATTTGAAACACCGCGGTTCAAATTTCCTCCTCGGAGAGCGGGGAGGTTTGGAATTCATTTTCCACTTCTGTAACTTGAGGAATATCATGAGTAACACATTTATCCAACTGAAATTTTGTTTCAGCTGAAGGTTCAAAAAGCTCTTTGTAATACTTGGTAATAAAAGTTCTAAGTGGTGCGTCCCCCTCAATTCGGCCTTTCTCCTGGTCAAGGGTGAATATGTGTTTCTTTCTATGTCTGCCATTGGCGAGCATTTGAAAGTATTTCATATTATCATCACCTTGCACAAGCGAATCCGCCTTGCAACGTTGGTACCATTTAATCTCTTCCTCGCATAGTAGGTGGGCAATCTGCTCATTTAGATTGCTTTTTTCCTCAATATCAACAGCAGACAGACGCCTCACCTCCGCTATTTTATCAAGGGAATAGATTAAGGTAGATAATCGCAGTTTTTCTTTTTTGTAGATGCCAGTCGTATGCTTGGCCCATCCACAAAGGAATCGACGCAAGGCGTGAATTCAATTATTCCATCGTTGAATGGGTGTGTTACCGCGAGGTTGACGCACCCACACTTTCTTAACGAGGTCATGAAATCCCTCTCTTGTGAGCCATCCCAGATCAAATTTAAACTGGTGATGGTTAGAACTTGTGATTGGTTGTCCAAAATAGGTTAGCAAAGGAGCGTGATCCGATAAGGCCTCAATTATTTCTAGTGCCCGAACCGAAGCTAGGGGATATTTATATTCCCAGTCGGTGGTAACTAGCACTCGGTCAAGTTTTCAAAGGTTGGCACTGATCGGTTATTGGCCCAGGTATACTGACGACCAGACATCGTGATCTCCCTCAGATCCAGGCTCTCAATAACAAAATTAAAGAGGAAAGGCCACCTAGTGTCAAACCGGTCATTGTTTTTTTCCTACTGATATCGAAGGATATTAAAATCCCCCCCCCCCCCCGATTAACATGGTGTGGGGATTGTCATGACAGGTATTAACAAGTTCTTTTAGAAATGCAGACTTGAACTCCTCTTGAGCGGCGCCATATACAGCCACCACGCTCCAAAGGAAGTTGTCGGACTTGTTTCGAAGGTGGAATTTGATATGATACGCCCCCTTTGACGTGGACAATAGTTTCAAGTACGTAGAGTTAATACCTAGCAATATTCCATCGGACCTCCCGGTCGGTGGTAAGACGTGCCATTTGTAATCAAAACCACATGAAAAGTGGTCCATATTACGTGTTGGAAAGTCACGTTTGCCCGACTCAGTGATACCCACAAAGTCCAACGCATGATCCTTTACACAATCGGCAATGTGTTTGTGTTTAGCCAAGTCACCAAGACCTCTGCTATTCCAAAACATGCCTCTCATGTTGAACACATTTTTTGTTTAGAGACCTTCGCCTTCTTAGAAGTGCGCCCTCTTTTCTTTGCTGAGTTAGACTTATTCTTACGCATCAACGCGACAAGCTCACAAAGCGTAGTGTTGCGTACAGTATCGTCAAGGTCTACTTCAGTCGTGTCTTTTACCAAATGAGAGAGAAGCTTGCCTTCTTGATTGGCATCAGTATCCTCATCATCCTCATCTGACACGAGAGGGTCAACAAAGCTCGACAACTTAGGAGCAACCGTAAGCCGGTCGAAATCCACTTGTTTAACAGCCTTAACCGAAAAATCTATCTCTTTCTCATTACAAGTCCTAGTGACACTCCAAGTCTAATGATATTTGAAGATACTTTGGATTTATCAAAAGACATAAAAGATTTGCGAGAGGGGGTACCTTCGAAGTCGAGGTTGTGGACAACTGTCCTATGCACGGCCTTCACCATAGAGTCCTCATCGGTGGCTGCTGAACTGTCGGTCCCGACGTGATGATGCCCGCTGCGCCTCAGCGACGAAGGAGTAACATCGACCGCCAAGCCCATCCCGGTGACCCCGAGAGGCGGAGTAGACTGTTGCGGCGATGAAGAAGAAGATCGCATGGGCTGCTCCTTAGCCTCCTTTAGTCCGGAAGCTAACGCCCCCCGGTGACGGAGGAGTAGATGATAACGCGTGCAGCTCCGCTATGGCAGACTCCTGGCCAGATCAAATGGACGGGGAGAAGATCACTCCCCGTCAAGTTGAAGAGACACGTACAGGCGATGGTGGCGGCAATGGAGCGCTCATAATCACCACCACATGTGCCAACCCCTCAGGTAAGGGGCGCACATGACTCCCCTCATTGAGAGGCGGTGCCGACAAGTGAGTCGGTGTCAGCGGCATGAAATATTGGGGTGCCGACGTCGTCGGAGGAGCAGCCTTAGACGAAGTAGCCGACGCTGACGAAGAAGACCCCTTTAATGACAAAGAAGTAGTCGTGGCAGGTAAGCCTCGATGAGGGTTCAACGGTGTGACGACAATGGCCATCTACATGGGCACCACTTCGCCCGAGGTAGGAGGGGCCGAAGGGTTGTTGGATGATGAAGTGGGTTTGGACCTCTTGCTTGGATCGTTAGTCTTCACTTATGCTCCCTGTCATGCCCCTTGTCGCTGTTGGGGAACGTAGCATAATTCAAAAAAATTCTACGCCTTCAACAAGATCCAACTATGGAGACATCTAGCAACGAGCAAGTAAGAGTGCATCTACATACCGTTATGTAGATCGCGTGCGGAAGCTTTCAACGAAGTGTAGATGAAGTAGTCGTACTCTTCACGTTCTTCGTCACCGATGATCTAGCGCCGAATGGACGGCACCTCCACGTTCAACACACGTACGGTGCAGCAACGTCACCTCCTTCTTGATCCAGCAAGGGGGAGGAGAAGTCGTCAGAGATCCGGCAGCACGACGGCATGATGACGGATGCAGTGGAGATCGCAGCAGGGCTTCGCCGGGCGCCCTGCGTGGCAGTATGGAGGTGTGACGGGAGGGGGAGAGGCGCCAGGGCTTGGGTGCGGCTGCCCTCTCCCTCCCCACATATATATAGGGGCTAGGGGGGTGCGCCTGGCCCCCCTGCAAATCCAATCTGCAAGGGGGCGGCGGCCAGGGGGGGTTCCTTGCCCCCCAAGGCAAGTGGAGCCCCCCTCCCCCTTAGGGTTTTAACCCTAGGCGCATGGGGAGGTGGGCCCCCTAGTGGTGCGCCAGCCCTGAGGGCTGGACACTTCCCCTTGCGGCCTAGGGGCCCCACCGGGATGGGTGGCCCCACCCGGTGGACCCTCGGGGCCCCTCCGGTGGTCCCGAGACGCTCCCAGTGACCCCCGGAGATCACCCGTTGGCCGAAACTGGACTTCCTATATATCAATCTTTACCTCCGGACCATTCCGTAACTCCTCGTGACGTCCGGGATCTCATCCGGGACTCCGAACAACTTTCAGGTTTCCACGTGCATTTATCTCTACGACCCTAGCGTTACCGAACCTTAAGTGTGTAGACCCTACGCGTTCGGGAGACACGTAGACATGACCGAGACCACTCTCCGGTCAATAACCAACAGCGGGATCTGGATACCCATGTTGGTTCCCACGTGTTCCTCGATGATCTTCATCGGATGAACCACCGTGTCAAGGATTCACTCAATCCCGTATGTTATTCCCTTTGTCCATCGGTACGGTACTTGCCCGAGATTCGATCGTCGGTATTCCCGATACCTTGTTCAATCTCGTTATGGCAAGTCTCTTTACTCGATCCGTAATCCATCATCCCGTGACTAACTACATAGTCACATTGAGCTCATTATGATGATGTCTTACCGAGTGGGCCCAGAGGTACCTCTCCGTCATACAGAGTGACAACATTCCAGTCTCGGTTCGTACCAACTCAACAGACACTTTCAGAGATACCCGATGCGTACCTTTATAGCCACCCAGTTACGTTGTGACGGTTGGCACACCCAAAGTACTCCTACGGTATCTGGGAGTTGTACAACCTCATGGTCCAAGGAATAAATACTTGACACCGAAAAGCTTATGCATTACGAACTATACGATCTCGTGTTATGCTCAAGTTTGGGTCTTGTCCTTCACATCATTCTCCTAATGATGTGATCCCGTTATCACTGACATCTCATGTCCATGGTCAGGAAACCATGACCATCTGTTGATCAACGAGCTGGTAACTAGAGGCCTACCAGGGACTCATTGTGGTCTGTGTATTCACACATGTATCGCTGTTTCCGTACAATACAATTCAAGCATGAATAACAGACAATTATCATGAACAAGGAGATATAATAATAATGCTTTTATTATTGCCTCTAGGGCATATCTCCAACAGTCTCCCACTTGCACTAGAGTCAATAATCTAGTTACATTGTGATGAATCGAACACCCATAGAGTTCTGGGGTTGATCATGTTTTGCTCGTGAAAGAGGTTTAGTCAACGGGTCTGCTACATTCAGATCCGTATGCACTTTACAAATATCTATGTCTCCATCCTGAACATAATTCCGGATGGAGTTGAAACGGCACTTGATGTGCTTGGTCTTCTTGTGAAACCTGGGCTCCTTGGTAATAGCAATAGCACCAGTGTTGTCACAGAAGAGAGTCATCGGGCTTGATGCGCTTGGAATGACTCCTAGGTCGGTGATGAACTCCTTCATCCAGACTCCTTCCTGTGCTGCTTCAGAAGCAGCTATGTATTCCGCTTCACATGTAGATGCTGCCACCACGCTTTGCTTGCAACAGCACCAGCTGACTGCCCCTCCATTCAAAATATACACGTATCCGGTTTGTGACTTAGAGTCATCCAGATCTGTGTCGAAGCTAGCATCGACGTAACCCTTTACGACGAGCTCTTCGTCACCTCCATAAACGAGAAACATATCCTTAGTCCTTTTCAGGTACTTCAGGATGTTCTTGACCGCTGTACATTGTTCCGTACCGGGATCACTTTGGTACCTCCCTACCAAATTTATGGCAAGGTTCACATCAGGTCTGGTACACAGCATGGCATACATGATAGAACCTATGGCTGAGGCATAGGGAATGACACTCATCTTTTTTCTATCTTCTGTCGTGGTCGGCGACTGAGCTTTGCTCAGTCTCATACCTTGCAAAACAGGCAAGAATCCTTTCTTTGACTGATCCATATTGAACTTCTTCAATATTTTGTCAAGGTATGTACTTTGTGAAAGACCAATGAGGCGTCTCGATCTATCTCTATAGATTTTGATGCCTAATATGTAAGCAGCTTCTCCAAGGTCCTTCATTGAAAAACTTTTATTCAAGTAGGCCTTTACATTTTCCAAGAATTCTATATCATTTCCCATCAGCAATATGTCATCCACATATAATATGAGAAATGCCATAGAGCTCCCACTCACTTTCTTGTAAATACAGGCTTCTCCATAAGTCTGTATAAAGCCAAACGCTTTGATCACCTCATCAAAGCGAATATTCCAACTCCGAGATGCTTGCACCAGCCCGTAGATCGAGCGCTGGAGCTTGCATACCTTGTTAGCGTTCTCTGGATCAACAAAACCTTCCGGTTGCATCATATAAAACTCTTCCTTGAGGAAGCCATTAAGGAATGCTGTTTGGACGTCCATTTGCCATATCTCATAATCATAGAATGCGGCAATAGCTAACATGATTCTGACTAACTTCAGCATCGCTACGGGAGAGAAAGTCTCGTCGTAGTCAATCCCTTGAACTTGTCGATAACCCTTAGCGACAAGCCGAGCCTTATAGATGGTCACATTACCATCCGCGTCTGTCTTCTTCTTAAATATCCATTTATTTTCTATGGCGTGCCTATCATCAGGCAAGTCCACCAAAGTCCATACTTTGTTTTCATACATGGATTCTATCTCGGATTTCATGGCTCCAAGCCATTTATTGGAATCTGGGCCCGCCATCGCTTCTTCATAGTTCGAAGGTTCACCGTTGTCTAACAACATGATTTCCAGGACAAGGTTGCCGTACCACTCTGGTGCGGAACGTGCCCTTGTGGACCTTCGAAGTTCAGTAGTAACTTGATCAGTTTCTTCATGATCATTATCATTAACTTCCTCCCTTGTCGGTGCAGGCACCTCAGGAACAATTTCCTGCGCTGCGCTACTTTCCGGTCCAGGAGGGGTGACTATCACCTCATCAAGTTCTACTTTCCTCCCACTCACTTCTTTCGAGAGAAACTCTTTCTCCAGAAAGCATCCATTCTTGGCAACAAAGACTTTGCCTTCGGATCTGTGGTAGAAGGTGTACCCAATCGTTTCCTTTGGGTATCCTATGAAGATGCATTTTTCCGATTTGGGTTCGAGCTTTTCAGGTTGAAGTTTCTTGACATAAGCATCGCAACCCCAAACTTTCAGAAACGACAGCTTCGGTTTCTTGCCAAACCAAAGTTCATACGGAGTCGTCTCAACGGATTTCGACGGAGCCCTATTTAAAGTGAATGCGGCAGTCTCTAAAGCATAACCCCAAAAAGATAGCGGCAAATCGGTAAGGGACATCATAGATCGCACCATGTCCAACAGAGTACGATTTCGACGTTCGGACACACCGTTACGTTGAGGTGTTCCGGGCGGTGTCAATTGTGAAACAATTCCACAGCTTCTAAGGTGTGTGCCAAATTCATGACTTAAATATTCACCCCCACGATCCGATCGCAAGAATTTTATTTTTCTGTCACGTTGATTCTCAACCTCATTCTTAAATTCCTTGAACTTTTCAAAGGTCTCAGACTTGTGTTTTATCAAATAGATATACCCGTATCTACTCAAGTCATCCGTGAGGGTGAGAACATAACGGTAGCCTCCGCGAGCCTCAACACTCATTGGACCGCACACATCGGTATGTATGATTTCCAGTAAGTTGGTTGCTCGCTCCATTGTTCCGGAGAACGGAGTCTTGGTCATCTTGCCCAAGAGGCATGGTTCGCACGTGTCAAATGATTCATAATCAAGAGACTCTAGAAGTCCATCTGAATGGAGCTTCTTCATACGTTTGACACCAATATGACCAAGTCGGCAATGCCACAAGTATGTGGGACTATCATTATCAACTTTACATCTTTTGGCATCTACACTATGAATATGTGTATCACTACGTTCGAGATTCATCAAAAATAAACCATTGACCAGCGGGGCATGACCATAAAACATATCTCTCAAATAAATAGAACAACCATTATTCTCTGATTTGAAAGAGTAGCCATCTCGCATAAGACGAGATCCAGAAACAATGTTCATGCTCAAAGCTGGTACTAAATAACAATTATTGAGGTTTAAAACTAATCTCGAGGGTAGATGTAGAGGTAGCGTGCCGACGGCGATCACATCGACCTTGGAACCATTCCCGACGCGCATCGTCACCTCATCCTTCGCCAGTCTCCGTTTATTCCGCAGCTCCTGTTTTGAGTTACAAATGTGAGCAACTGCACCGGTATCGAATACCCAGGAGTTACTACGAGTGCTGGTAAGGTACACATCAATAACATGTATATCATATATACCTTTGACGTTGCCGGCCTTCTTGTCTGCTAAGTATTTGGGGCAGTTCCGCTTCCAGTGACCCGTTCCCTTGCAATAAAAACACTCTGTCTCAGGCTTGGGTCCATACTTTGGCTTCTTCCCGGTAACAGGCTTACCAGGCGCGGCAACTCCCTTGCCGTCCTTCTTGAAGTTCTTCTTACCCTTGCCTTTCTTGAACTTAGTGGTTTTATTGACCATCAACACTTGATGTTCTTTCTTGATGTCTACCTCCGCTGATTTCAGCATTGAATATACCTCGGGAATGGACTTCTCCATCCCCTGCATATTAAAGTTCAACACGAAGCTCTTGAAGCTTGGTGGGAGCGACTGGAGGATTCTGTCAACGACCGCTTCATCTGGGAGATTCATTCCCAGCTGAGACAAGCGGTTGTGCAATCCTGAAATCTTGAGGATGTGCTCACTGACAGAACTGTTTTCCTCCATCTTACAGCTGTAGAATGCGTCGGAGACATCATATCTCTCGACTCGGGCATGAGCTTGGAAAACCATTTTCAGCTCTTCGAACATCTCATATGCTCCATGGTGCTCAAAACGATTTTGGAGCCCCGATTCTAAACTGTAAAGCATGCCGCACTGAACCAGGGAGTAATCATCACTACGCGACTGCCAGACGTTCAAAACGTCTTGGGCCGCATCGGGAGCAGGTGCATCACCTAGCGGTGCTTCTAGGACATATGATCTCTTGGCAGCTATGAGGATAATCCTCAGGTTACGGACCCAATCCGTATAGTTGCTACCATCGTCTTTCAGCTTGGTTTTCTCTAGGAACGCGTTGAAGTTGAGGGAAACCTGAGCGTGGGCCATTTGATCTACAAGAGATATTGTAAAGAATTTAGACTAAGTTCATGATAATTAAGTTCATATTAATCAAATTCCAATGAACTCCCACTCAGAATGACATCTCTCTAGTCATCTAAGTGATACACGGTCCGAATCGACTAGCCCATGTCCGATCATCACGTGAGACGGACTAGTCATCAACGGTGAACATCTTCATGTTGATCGTATCTTCTATATGACTCGTGTTCGACCTTTCGGTCTTCCGTGTTCCGAGGCCATGTCTGTACATGCTAGGCTCGTCAAGTGAACCCTAAGTGTATCGCGTGTGTAAATCTGTCTTACACCCGTTGTATGCGAACGTTAGAACCTATCACACCCGATCATCACGTGGTGCTTCGGAGCAACGAACTTTAGCAACGGTGCACAGTTAGGGGAAACACAATACTTGAAATTTTAGTGAGAGATCATCTTATTTACTACCGTCGTTCTAAGTAAACAAGATGCATAAACATGATAAACATCACATGCAATCAATTAAAGTGACATGATATGGCCAATATCATCTTGCTCCTTGGATCTCCATCTTCGGGGCACCATGATCATCTTGTCACCGGCTCGACACCATGATCTTCATCATCATGATCTCCATCATCGTGTCTTGAAGAAGTCGTCACGCCAACTATTACTTCTACTACTATAGCTAACGTTTAGCAATGAAGTAAAGTAATTACATGGCGTTATTCAGTGACACGCGGGTCATACAATAATTAAGACAACTCCTATGGCTCCTGCCGGTTGTCGAGTTCATCGACATGCAAGTCGTGATTCCTTATTACAAAAACATGATCAATCTCATACATCACATATATCATTCATCACATCTTCGTTCTTGGCCATACCACGTCACATAGCACATGCTGCAAAAACAAGTTAGACGTCCTCTAATTGTTGTTGCAAGTTTTACGTGGCTTCTATAGGATTTCTAGCAAGAACGTTTCTTACCTATGCAAAAACCACAACGTGATTGGTCAACTTCTATTTACCCTTCATAAGGACCCTTTTCATCGAATCCGATTCGACTAAAGTAGGAGAGACAGACACCCGCCAGCCACCTTATGCATCTAGTGCATGTCTGTCGGTGGAACCAGTCTCACGTAAGCGTACGTGTAAGGTCGGTCCGGGCCGCTTCATCCCACAATACCGCCGAATCAAGATTGACTAGTAACGGTAAGAAAGTTGAACAAGATCATACGCCCACAACTGCTTTGTGTTCTACTCGTGCAAGATGCTACGCATAAAACCTAGGCTCAGATGCCACTGTTGGGGAACGTAGCATAATTCAAAAATTTTCTACGCCTTCAACAAGATCCAACTATGGAGACATCTAGCAACGAGCAAGTAAGAGTGCATCTACATACCGTTATGTAGATCGCGTGCGGAAGCTTTCAACAAAGTGTAGATGAAGTAGTCGTACTCTTCACGTTCTTCGTCACCGATGATCTAGCGCCGAATGGATGGCACCTCCGCGTTCAACACACGTACGGTGCAGCAACATCACCTCCTTCTTGATCCAGCAAGGGGGGAGGAGAAGTCATCAGAGATCCGGCAGCACGACGGCGTGATGACGGATGCAGTGGAGATCGCAGCAGGGCTTCGCCGGGCGCCCTGCGTGGCAGTATGGAGGTGTGACGGGAGGGGGAGAGGCGCCAGGGCTTGGGTGCGGCTGCCCTCTCCCTCCCCACATATATATAGGGGCTAGGGGGGTGCGCCTGGCCCCCCTGCAGATCCAATCTGCAAGGGGGCGGCGGCCAGGGGGGGTTCCTTGCCCCCCAAGGCAAGTGGAGCCCCCCTTCCCCTTAGGGTTTTAACCCTAGGCGCATGGGGAGGTGGGCCCCCTAGTGGTGCGCCAGCCCTGAGGGCTGGACACTTCCCCTTGCGGCCTAGGGGCCCCACCGGGATGGGTGGCCCCACCCGGTGGACCCTCGGGGCCCCTCCGGTGGTCCCGGGACGCTCCCGGTGACCCCCGGAGATCACCCGTTGGCCGAAACTGGACTTCCTATATATCAATTTTTACCTCCGGACCATTCCGGAACTCCTCATGATGTCCGGGATCTCATCCGGGACTCCGAACAACTTTCAGGTTTCCACGTGCATTTATCTCTACGACCCTAGCGTTACCGAACCTTAAGTGTGTAGACCCTACGGGTTCGGGAGACACGTAGACATGACCGAGACCACTCTCCGGTCAATAACCAACAGCGGGATCTGGATACCCATGTTGGTTCCCACGTGTTCCTCGATGATCTTCATCGGATGAACCACCGTGTCAAGGATTCACTCAATCCCGTATGTTATTCCCTTTGTCCATCGGTACGGTACTTGCCCGAGATTCGATCGTCGGTATTCCCGATACCTTGTTCAATCTCGTTATGGCAAGTCTCTTTACTCGATCCGTAATCCATCATCCCGTGACTAACTACTTAGTCACATTGAGCTCATTATGATGATGTCTTACCGAGTGGGCCCAGAGGTACCTCTCCGTCATACGGAGTGACAACATTCCAGTCTCGGTTCGTACCAACTCAACAGACACTTTCGGAGATACCCGATGCGTACCTTTATAGCCACCCAGTTACGTTGTGACGGTTGGCACACCCAAAGTACTCCTACGGTATCCGAGAGTTGTACAACCTCATGGTCCAAGGAATAAATACTTGACACCGAAAAGCTTATGCATTACGAACTATACGATCTCGTGTTATGCTCAAGTTTGGGTCTTGTCCTTCACATCATTCTCCTAATGATGTGATCCCGTTATCACTGACATCTCATGTCCATGGTCAGGAAACCGTGACCATCTGTTGATCAACGAGCTGGTAACTAGAGGCCTACCAGGGACTCATTGTGGTCTGTGTATTCACATATGTATCGCTGTTTCCGTACAATACAATTCAAGCATGAATAACAGACAATTATCATGAACAAGGAGATATAATAATAATGCTTTTATTATTGCCTCTAGGGCATATCTCCAACAGTCGCCCCCTGGATCATCACCGTGCTCCCAGACTCGAGGCACAAAATCACTATCAACACGGAAGTCTGATTTTTTCCAGACTGTACCGGAACTCATAACCATTCCTTTGAACCACCACATCGGAAGAGAGAGAATCAATTGTTCTCCTTTTGAAAGCATCAAGGTTCAGCACCGCTACCTGGATACGAACAATTCCTCTCCGACGCAAGCAGAGAAGATCAACGTCAAGAGTAGCGCCAATCACCATGCCGACCGCCCAAAGACCCAAGAAGTGTCGAGAGCGTGAGGCATCCCATGCACGTGCACCCAAATAGGTATTAGCTCGAAACGGTGTGGTATCTCCTCTGACTTCCAAGGCTTAAAATCGATAGTGACATTGTGAGACTTGATGAAAACTACAAACGCAGTCACCCTCTATAGAACTTCCTCACTCGGGAAGGACATGAGAAAAGCATCTTGGCCATGCGGTATGGCCTCACACGTCCACTGCAGTTGGTACTGAGCAATCTTAGCAACCTATGCCTCCACGATACTGGGAGTTATAGAGCCACCAGAAATAGATACCAAAGCCGTCAGTGAATCCTGTGGTGAAAGATCCTCCCTGCAGACATTGTCGGGCATCTGAAAGAAGGCCATATTTTCAGTTCCATATCCACACAACATCGCCACCGGCTTCGGCATATTGAGAGCAGGGCATCGCCGCATAGTCATCGGGTGATTAGTCTTGTTGCAAATGAAACAATATTGTTGTGTCTCGCAGTCATCATTAGTGTGCCCTGCAGATTGGCACTTAGAGCACCACACCTTCTTGGGATTTGCTACAACCTCGGCTGCCCCTGAAGGTTGAATCGTAGGTGTAGGCTGTTGTTGCATCGAGCTCAACTATATCGGAGCGTTCTGCCCATAACCCGCTGCCATCATAGACGAAGAGGCCAAAGCGGCACCTGTACCAAGGGCAGCATCATAAGGGCCGCAGGTGGAGTAGTGGTAGATGGCAATACTGCTTCATGGTGAGCTTTATGATGGCCACCCGTGTTACCCTTTGGTTTTCGAGGACGTGCAACGGCATGGACTTTGGTGGTAGCTGGGTTATGTGGCGGTTGGGCCGGAAGCCGGCAGCCATCTGCACCCCGGTAGGAGTACCAGAGTGCTGCACATAGTTGTTCGCTGCATATTGAAATACTGTCGGTTGATGTTGCTGCTGCACGAAGCCACCCGTCGGTTGAAGGAGAAACGGATGCTGCTGCAAGAACTGAGCCGAGGTAGCGAAAAATGGCTGCTGAAATTGTGCCTGATACGCCGAGGACTGCTGCACCGGCGGTTGCTGCGCCAGCACGAAAGGTCCCGACGTCCCATATGGCTGCGCGACCTGCACCGGTTGGTAGACACCCGGAGCGAAGCCAAGAGCACCACCCGGCGGAGAAGTAGAAGGTTGAGAAGAACTTGGAGGCGGATGGGGCTGGTGGCCGGTGGAGGTGGCCGGTGGCGCGGATGGATCGCCGCGCGCCGTGAAGGAGCGATTTAACCTAGGGAGCTGCTCTGCCCTGCTCCACATGTGTCCGAGCCAACGGCTGAGATTGACCATCCACATCGGAGGCCCAAGATACGTCTGATCAAGGATTTGACATGGCGCAGCCGCAGATGGCGGATCAGAAGCTGCGACGGCCCGCCCGGACTGGCCCGAAGACAGCGCATGCCCACAGAACTCCGGAGAGGTCCCCCCATCGCCAAGACATGCTCGCGGCAGGAGATCACCGAGCGTTCTTGGCGGCGACAACCGCGGTGGCAGGATCTGGCCAATCCAAGGCTTGATCAGAGGCCTCGACCGGCCGGGAACCCCGGAGACGCCGCGGGTGGCCGCGGCAACCATCGCCGACGACTCCTTCGAGCCCAACACATCCGGGGAGGAGACCACCGTGCCTTCCACCGACACCCGCGAGGGTTCTCCGATCTTGTCTGACCTGCAAACACAAGAAACCTCACCTGCCCGTCGAGCCGACGGTCTCTCCCAAATCCTAGACGTTAGCCAATTCCTCGTTCGTTTTCCTTCGGCGAACTGCAGAAGACAGTAGAGAAGAGTTGTCGAGGGAGGAGACATCACCCGTTTGCGCCGCCTCCTCCGCATCGGCTGAATCAAGGCAAGAGAACCGGGAACCAGAATTCGCCGGCGGCGTCGGCGACCAGCATGGCGCCAGCGTCAGCCGCCGCCTAGAGGCGATCCGCATTTCTCGGAGCACAATCTTTATTAGAAGTGTTATATCTTAAATGGTATATTGTTATTTCTTTATTATAAGTGTTATTTCTCGGAGCATTAGCCGTCGAGGTAGGTCAGCACTTATGGTGTCTTTTTATGTATTGTGATCTTATTTAGTTTTTTGCGGGCAAAAGGACGATTCTATTGCTTAAGGAGGCAAAAATAGCCGGTACTAGTTTTACAATATCACTCATTCCCGAGCCCAGCAATACCGCAGTGCTGAGGGTACTTCTACGAGTGATCTTATTAATTTTCGCTTGGATCATAACTACAAGTTTATTTAGAAACTTAATGTCCCTTTAAATTTATATTTTACGTGGTATCTTGATAGAAGAGTTATCTTAATAACCAAAGATAACACAAAGACGGTAGGGTTACACAAAATGTCTTTAGTAAAGATGAGCAAATGATTTAGCATCTTTTCCTAGATTGCCCACTTGCTAAGATCTTGTGGCGTTTCTGTTATATAGCATTTATTTTGCCCCCACCATCTAGTATTTCGGATTTATTCATTATCTAGTTAAATGGAGTGCACCCAAAATTAAAGGGCAAATTCGGATGAGAGTTTATGGAGTAGTCACAATGACCGCCGTCTTAATAGGACAAAAGTTTACCTTATGCGGACGAGACTTGTTTGCTCCCCGCGCGTGCGCCCATCCGTACTCCCGCGTATGTGGCTTGCTTTGATTGGAACAAAATAAGATCCGGCTCCACCCCTTAAAATCAGGGGGGGTGATTAGATTAAAAAGGTAAAAGGGAAAAAGACAAGCTGTATGATGAAGTGGGAGCACGGATAGGAGCACGAGGAGGGAGCAGGCAAGACCTGTGGGTTTACTTAACCTATTTGGGTAGCAGCTTAATAATAGGATAGGTCATGCATGAGGCCTCATTATATCTTGTTGTATGTAATCCACTTAGGCTTTACCTTTTGTTTTGCTTTTCATCAGACTATAAATAACTTGTAAACACTGCAGTAAGTAATTGAGTATTGTGTGCATCAGCTACAAGAACATTCAGCTAGAAGCGGAGACCTACAGGAGGGATGGGTTGTCCTAGATGGAAGCATAACTTGCAGAACATGGAAGGATGATCAGCCTCGTCGTTCTCGATGGCACGTTCAGCCATACCACCTTATCACGGGAGAGAAGATCGACGACACCACCATCAATTCCACCACCGTGCATTCCATGTGCCAGATCTCATCTTTAAATTCGCCTACCAACAACCAGTTCTCCAGCTTTCAGTTTCTGTCATTTCCCGTGTTTGGATCCGCAACCAGCTGTTCCCGCTGCCGTCCTTTTTGGTCTGGTTCAAAGGACCCTCCATCCCCATGGGCTATGGCAAATTGGCAATGGCCCCGCCCTACTATATAGTAGTACACTGTTTCACTGTACGTACGCACTTGCCCCGGTAGACCAAGAGCAGCGAGAGGTCCCTCTCTCGTCGCAATGGCGTCCTCGCTTCGCCATTGCGTGCTCTTGGCCTCGCTCCTCTGCGCCGTTTCCGCCGCGTTCACTCCCGTTTCCGGCGGCGGCTCCGGGCTCGGCCCAATCACCACTAATGGCCGGAACTACACCAAGGTCTGCGACCAGGCCCGGTTCGCGGCCATGGGTCTTGAAATGGCGGGTTTCCGGTACTGCGACGCCTCCCTGCCGTACGCCGACCGGGTGCGCGACCTCGTCGGCCGGCTCACGCTGGAGGAGAAGGTGCGCAACCTCGGCGACCGCGCCGAGGGTGCGGCGCGCGTCGGCCTGCCACCGTACCTCTGGTGGGGGGAGGCCCTGCACGGCGTGTCGGACACCGGCCCGGGTGGCACGCGGTTCGGCGACGTGGTGCCCGGCGCCACCAGCTTCCCGCTCGTCATTAACAGCGCCGCGGCGTTCAACGAGACGCTGTGGGGCGCCATAGGCGGCGCCGTGTCCACCGAGATCAGGGCCATGTACAACCTGGGGCACGCCGAGCTCACGTACTGGAGCCCCAACATCAACGTGGTGCGCGACCCGCGGTGGGGCCGCGCCAGCGAGACGCCGGGCGAGGACCCCTTCGTCGTCGGACGGTACGCCGTCAACTTCGTCCGCGCAATGCAGGACATGGACGGCGGCGGTCCCGGTGCCGGTGCCGACCCTTTATCCCGGCCCATCAAGGTGTCCAGCTGC
Organism: Secale cereale; assembly: GCA_902687465.1. Taxonomy (NCBI): domain Eukaryota; kingdom Viridiplantae; phylum Streptophyta; class Magnoliopsida; order Poales; family Poaceae; genus Secale; species Secale cereale. The sequence goes on from LR738714.1 coordinate 444,556,104, forward strand.
TGCAAGCACTACGCCGCGTACGACGTGGACGCGTGGCTCACCGCCGACCGGCTCACGTTCGACGCGCGGGTGGAGGAGCGCGACATGATCGAGACGTTCGAGCGGCCGTTCGAGATGTGCGTGAGGGACGGGGACGCGAGCTGCGTCATGTGCTCCTACAACCGCATCAACGGCGTCCCGGCCTGCGCCAACGCGCGGCTCCTGTCGGAGACCGTCCGCGGCGAGTGGCAGCTCCATGGCTACATCGTCTCCGACTGCGACTCGGTCCGCGTCATGGTCAGGGACGCCAAGTGGCTCGGCTACAACGGCGTGGAGGCCACCGCGGCGGCCATGAAGGCCGGGCTGGACCTCGACTGCGGCATGTACTGGGAGGGCGCACAGGACTTCTTCACCGCCTTCGGCCTCGACGCCGTGCGGCAGGGGAAGCTGCGGGAGTCCGAGGTCGACAACGCGCTGCGGAACCTCTACCTCACCCTCATGAGGCTCGGCTTCTTCGACGGCATTCCGGAGCTGGAGTCCCTCGGCGCCAACGACGTCTGCACAGAGGAGCACAAGGAGCTGGCCGCCGACGCGGCGAGGCAAGGCATGGTGCTTATCAAGAACGATCACGGCCGGCTCCCATTGGACACCAACAAGGTTAATTCCTTGTCACTGGTTGGCCTGCTGCAACACATCAACGCCACGGATGTCATGCTGGGAGACTACAGAGGTAAAAAATAATTTTATCTGCACATACATGAGTGACTGCATTGTTGCCTGAAATTATTCGTTTGTCTGTACGCAGGCAAACCATGCAGAGTTGTGACGCCATACGACGCGATAAGGGAGGTTGTCAGTGCCACGTCGGTGCACGTGTGCGACAACGGCGCGTGTGGCACGGGCGCCGATGTGAAAACCGTGGACGCGACCATCGTCATCGCCGGCCTCAACATGAGCGTGGAGAAGGAGGGCAACGACAGGGAGGATCTCCTCCTGCCGTGGAATCAGACCAACTGGATCAACGCGGTCGCCGAAGCCTCGCCGTACCCAATCATCCTGGTGATCATTTCCGCCGGCGGCGTCGACGTCTCCTTTGCGCAGAGCAACCCCAAGATCGGGGCCATCGTCTGGGCCGGCTACCCCGGCGAGGAAGGAGGCACGGCCATCGCCGACGTGCTCTTCGGAAAATACAATCCAGGTACTCTCCTATATATGAAATGCAGATCGATTCCTTGGTGTGTTTATCTTCCTGAAACGTTTCTTGGATTGCCAGGGGGAAGGCTGCCGCTAACGTGGTACAAGAACGAGTACATCAGCAAGATCCCGATGACGTCCATGGCGCTGCGGCCCGTCGCGGACAAGGGGTACCCCGGCAGGACCTACAAGTTCTACGGCGGGCCGGAAGTCCTCTACCCGTTCGGCCACGGCCTCAGCTACAGCAACTTCACCTACGCGTCCGACACCGCCGGGGCTTCGGTCAAGGTCCGGGTTGGCGCATGGGAGTCTTGCAAGCAGCTCACCCGCAAGCCGGGGACGGCCCCGCTGCCCTGCCCGGCCGTCAACGTCGCCGGCCACGGGTGCCAGGATGAGGTAAGCTTCAGTCTGACCGTGGCCAACCGTGGCAGCAGGGACGGCACACACGTCGTGATGGTCTACACGGTGCCGCCGGCAGAGGTGGACGACGCGCCGCTGAAGCAGCTGGTGGCGTTCCGGAGGGTGTTCGTGCCCGCGGGGGGCGCCGTCCAAGTGCCGTTCACGCTCAACGTGTGCAAGGCGTTCGCCATCGTCGAGGAGACGGCGTACACCGTCGTGCCGTCGGGCGTGAGCATGGTCCTGGTCGGAGACGATGCGCTCTCATTCTGTTTCCCCGTCAAGATCGATCTGGCTGTATAGATTCGTTATATACATGTCCATTGATTTTTCCTCTTTTCTGGTTTTTCTATACGAAAGATTGAAGGCCACACCCGTTACATACAGTGGGCAGCACGTGTAATATCTTCCGCTTCTTTATAGGAAAACGTTTGGCTCCGGAGGGCCGGCCGAACATTGGGCCGGTTGCTCCTTCTTCCTCGCGATTCTTACATCTCCCCGCATCTCGCGCACGCAGCATCCTCTGTATTTGGCGCAGCTCGCCGAGGCGGGCACGCCGCGCTCTCCTGCTCCCCCTTCCCCGCCCGGGTCGCAGCATCACCCCTCCCCCCCCCCCCCCCCCCCCCCCCCCCCCGCTCGACCATGGTCTCAAGCTCGTGGCGACCATCGCAACTCTGCGCGGTGATCATCCCATCTCGCCGACGACCGGGGTGACCATGGGAGATGCTGCAACCGGGGACGACGGGGTGCTACCACGGCGATGTTCATGTGCTGCAACTCCACGGCGGCCGGGGTGCGCGACGGCGATGACCGAGCTGACCGTGGGCTGCAACCACAGCTTTTCTGTCGCGATAGCCGTTTGAAGCTTTTTCCATATACGGTTGAAGCTTTTTCTGTCAATGTTGGCAACTTTTCTCTGGTTTGCAGTGTCTCGTCGAAGCTTTTTTCCAACGGTTGAAGCTGTTTTCATACACGGTTGAAGCTTTTTTCGTCCACGGTCGAAGCTTTTCTGTAAACGATTTGAAACTTTTTTCGTTCTTGAGCGGCGCTTGATTGATGCTCTCTCTATCATCTGGTTGAAACTTTTTCAATCTAAGGTTGAAGCATTTTGCATCTCTCCCCTGATTCACATTGCCGGTTGAAGCTTTTCCATATATGGGTTGAAGCTTTTCCATTCAAGGGTTGAAGCTTTCTTTCCAGCGTTTGCAACACAGGGGGTTTACGACGGTTTTAATGGCGTCGACTGACTGGGTGGCCGTCGTCGTCGGCTGCAGCAAGCAACAACGGCGAGGGGCGGCGGCGGAGCTACCCCGTCGCCGTTGAGAGCTGCAATGGCAGGTGCAGATGTTGCATGGGTCGAGGCGACGACAAAGATGGCCGACGAGGATGGGGACTAGCAACTAGGACGGCCAGCCGGTGAGGATGGGGACTAGCGAATGAGGACGAACGGCGAGGGTGCAGACTGGCGACGAGGACGGCCACCAGAGGGGGCTGGAGGCGCGGCGACGAGGACTCCGAGCAGGAGCTGCAGATCTAGCTCAAGGTAGAAGAAGCCCCGGGACGAATCTTTTTTTTTTGCTGCATCCAATGACCACGCGGGCTCGCATCCAAGGGCTGGGGCGCGACCGGCCGAAACTTTCGGCCGGTGCGCCGGCGCCTAGCATCGCCCTTCTTTATACTATATGCTTCCGGACGGGAATACAAGCACGGATTTTTGGATCTTCGGCTTGACTAGCCAATTCCGAATGGTAATATAAATGGAGCACAAATTCTTCCGTCTTCGATTTGACTAGCCAACTACTTCCTCCGTTCGGAAATCTTGTCATCAAAATGAATAGAAGGGGATGTATCTAGATGTATTTTAGTTCTAGATACACCTTTTTTGTCCATTTTGATGACAAGTATTTTCGGACAAAAAGAGTACGTGTTTTATGTCAAAAAGATTGTATCTTTAGATTCGCAGTCCAATAATGTTTCTATTTTTTTTTTGCCATATTATACACTAGTTAAATTAACGACCTAAATTCCCAAGAAAGTACTCCCTCCGTTCCATAATATAAGATGTTTTTTGACACTATACTACTGTCAAAAAACGTCTTACATTATGAAACGGAGGGAGTAGTTTTTTAAAGAGAGAAAAATCCACAACTGAGCCATATGCTTCTGATCCACTTCCGATCCATAGACCCACTCAATTGAAAGACACCCGGCATCACGTATCTCAACGCAACCAGATAACATCTCCTCCAATGTACTTTGCCAAATCTTAAGTCAGCTTGGTGCGCTCTCATCGACTACTACTACTAGCACCGAAGAAGCGCGGCGCACGTCGCGTCTGTGATTGCTTACGTATGTATTTTACCAAAATAAGTAGAAAATAATATGTATTAAGTGATAAAATAAAATGAAGAGGGGAACATGAATTCTATCTTTACCTCATGATCTATGTAGGCACATAACCAACATTAAATTATTGAACAACTTAAGCAAACCAGCTGGCCTATTAATATTTTTCCGTATGTTGTTCTACTTTATTTGTGTGTACTATTTTAGATTACAATTCGGTTATTTTTTTGATTTATGGTTCGGGTGGGATAATTTTTTTTCTTGGGGTTTGTTGTTTCTATTTATTTGGGATATTATTACGGTTATAGGTTGCAATTCGGTTACTGTTTTGGTTTATGGTTAGCGTGGGTTATTTTTTTCGGTTTATTCAGGTGTTGTTTCATTTCACTAGTTTTTCTGTTCCGGATTATTCGGGGTTGGTGTTTCGGTTTATTTTGGTTATTGTTTCGGTTAGCAGTTGTGGATTTATTCGGATACGGTTTCAGTTTTTGTTTTGGGTAATTCTTAGTGAACTGTTCGCCGATGTCGTGGTGTAAAAATGGGTAGTAATCGGTCAAGAACTTATTTTCCACCATGAATTCCTATTTATGCTAATATACTGTTCCGATCTACTGTTTTATGCCTTGGCAACACCATCACCGGAAAGGACCAGAAGACAATTGACACGGCTATGCGTCGATACGCCGGTGAAGAGAAATAATGTGTAGAAAAATCCTAAATCTTAATCCTGTAAATACGGACATGATGGTGAAGGAGAAGAAGGAGAGAAATGATGTGTAAAAAAAATTCAATTTTTGGTAACAACGTACGTATTTTTTCTCCGGTGAAAGTAAAAAAAAAAAGGGAAAATTAGATTATTCGAGAGCACGGATGGCGCTGTTCATGCAAGGTACTGTTTGCGCAACTATTACTATTCACTGAAATAAATGTAAATGAATAGTAAAAGCTTGAAAAAATTTAAAAAAACCCACAAAAACCAAAGCCTTCCGGCTTTAGTATAGTTAGTTGGAGCAAGTACAATAGAACTGAGTCAGCGAGCTATAAGGAATAAACTAGTATATTTCTATCTAGTTGGAGGAAAGAGAAGAGAAGAGAGAAGGTAAGCGGGCTCTTCGTGAAGAGCCAACTCTAGCACGTGCTCCTAGACACTTTGTGAGAATGAAAGGCGGATCACATAATAAATAAGTAGTACACTCTTTTGATCTACTATTGTACATGTTGGCTATAAGATAAGCTGTAGATGACATGTCACTGACTTATAGCCAGCAGCTGGCTATACTATTAACCATGCTCTGACGGCAAGCACAAGACGATGGTGAATGGTGATACAACCAGACGAAGGCAGCGAACCAACCAAATCCATTATCGTATCTCATGTCGGACTAGTTACATTTTCCTAGGCTGCTCGATGTCGAGACGTGCGAGACGGCTCATGGTGGCAGCGAGCAGAGGAGTTGTGCGAACGATGTTGGCCACTGGGAGGCCCAGGAGTGTGATTGTGCCGGCGTCGAGGAGTACAATCGTCACCAATTTTGAGGATGTCGCTTATCTTTAGCATCTCGGCCAGCTAGGGTTTAGAGATTAATCAAAAAACAGCTGATTAATCAATTTTATCGTTCGCCTATTAATTGACTATTTTTTGCAAATCTGAGGTTTTCAACATTAAAGTATGGTATATTCAACATCAAAATAAAATTGGACAGAAGTGTTACCTTGATTCCAAGTCTTTGAATCATGGTATAATGACAAACAAAATAGAAAGCAGTACATACTGCGTAACAAGGTTCGCAAAACGCAAATAAACATAGTTTTTGCAAACATAGGAAGTTTCCCCGACTACTCCCCTCCCTCTTGCGTCGCCTCCCTCGGGCGGCACCAGGAGGCCCCGATCCCGCGCCGCCAGCCCTTCCCTGCTCTTCCATCCCCAGCCGCCGCCGCCGCCGGCAAGGGCCGCAGTAGCGGCGGGCCCTGCAAGATCTAGGGTGGGTGGTCGGTGTGGCAGATCCGGTGAGACGGAGGCGGCGTTTCACGCGGGGAGGCCGGGGGCGGCAGTCAGGGCGGCGCCCCTGCTATGCGGTGGCGATGGGAACCTACATGGCCGGTGATGTGGCAGTCGCAGGCACATGGGTGGCTTCGATGGCTACAGATCTAGCGTCCTATCCAGATCCGTCTTGGTACGGCCTTGGTCGGCCGGTGGCGCGAGGAGGACTGGTGAGGGGCGGCTGGAGGCTCCCTGTCGACGTGCCGACGGCTACCCTCGTCTCCGCGGCGAGGCTCCATTCGGTTCCAGCCAGCTGCGAGGTTGGGGGGACGCGACTTCCGTTGAAAATCACGCCTACTTCGGTCATGGCGGACGATGGCGGCGTCTATGACGTTGATGACCCACAAGTATATGGGATCAATTATAGCCTTTTCGATAAGTAACGGTGTCGAACCCAACGAGGAGCAAAAGGAAATGACAAGTGGTTTTCAGCAAGGTAATGTCTGCGAGTGCTGAAATTGTAAGTAATAGAGTAGTTTGATAGCAAGATAATATGTAACGAGCCAATAACGATAGTAGTAACAAAAGTGCAGCAAGGTAGCCCAATCCTTTTGGGGCAAAGGACATTGCCAAGACGATCTTTTATATTAAGCAAAGCATATTTGAGGGTACACAGGAATTTCATCCAGTCACTTTCATCATGTTGATTCGATTTGTGTTCACTACTTTGATAATTTGATATGTGGATGGACCGGCGCTTAGGTGTTGTTCTTACTTGAACAAACCTCCTACTTATGATTAACCCCCTTGCAAGCATCCGCAATTACGAGAAAAGTATTAAGAATAAATTGTAACCATAGCATCAAACTTTTGGATCCAATCAATCCCTTACGGAATAGCGCGTAAACTAGGGTTTAAGCTTCTGTCACTCTCGCAACCCATCATCTAATAACTACTCCACAATGCATTACCTAGGCCCAAATATGGTGAAGTGTTATGTAGTCAACATTCACATGACACCACTAAGGGAATCACAACATACATACTATCAAAATATCGAACACATATAAAGTTCACATGATTACTTGCAACATGATTTCTCCCGTGACCTCAAGAACAAAAGTAACTACTCACAAGTAATAATAATGCTCAAGATCAGAGGGGTATTAAATAGCATAATGGATCTGTACATATAATCTTCCACCAAATAAACCATATAGTGATCAACTACAATAGGTAATCCACACTACTAGTCACCCACAGGTATCAATGTGAGATTTCGATACAAAGGTTGAACACAAGAGATGAACTAGGTTTTGAGAGGAGATGGTGCTAGTGAATATGTTGATGGAGATTGCCCTCCCCAAGATGGGAGAGTTGTTGGTGATGATGATGACGATGGTTTCCCCCTCCGAGAGGGAAGTTCCCCCGGCGGAATTGCTTCGCCGGAGGGCAAAAGTGCTCATGCCCAAGTTCCACCTTGAGACGGCGACGCTCCATCCCGTAATTCCTCTCTATTGGGGAACATGGTATTTCAAAAAAAAAAAATCCTATGATCACGCAAGATCTATCTAGGAGAAGCATAGCAACGAGCGGGGAGAGTGTGTCTACGTACCCTCGTGGACTGAAAGCGGAAGCGTTTAGTAACGCGGTTGATGTAGTTGAACGTCTTCGCGATCCAACCGATCCAAGCACCGAACGTACGACACCTCCATGTTCAGCACACGTTCAACTCGATGACGTCCCACTAACTCTTGATCCAGTTGAGGTCGTTGGAGAGTTCCGTCAGCACAACGACGTGGTGACGGTGATGAGGAAGTTACCGGCGCAGGACTTCGCCTAAGCACGATGACGATATGACTGAGGTGTGTAACAGTGGAGGGGGCACCGCACACGGCTAAAACAGTTGTTAACTTGTGTGTCTAGGGTGCCCCTGCCCCTGTATATAAAGGAGAAAGGGGGGCCGGCCGGCCCCTATAGGCGCGCCCAAGGGGGGGCAATCCTACTCCTACTAGGAGTAGGAACCCCCCTTTTCTAGTCCTACTAGGAGAAGAAGGAAGGGAGGGAGAGAAGAGAAGGAAGGGGGCGCCGCCCCTCCCCCTAGTCCAATTCGGACTAGGCCATGGGGGGCGTGTGCCCTGCCCTAGGCAGCCTCCTTCTCTCTCCCCTAAAGCCCAATAAGGCCCATTACTTCTCCGGTGGTTCCAATAACCCTTCCGACACTCCGATAATTATCCGGTGACCTCCGGAACCCATCCGGTGTCCGAATAACATCATCCAATATATCATTCTTTATGTCTCGACCATTTCGAGACTCCTCGTCATGTCCGTGATCACATCCGAGACTTCAAACTACCTTCGGTACATCAAAACACATAAACTCATAATACCGATCGCTATAGAACGTTAAGCGTGCGGACCCTACAGGTTCGAGAACTATGTAGACATGACCGAGACTCATCTCCAATTAATAACCAATAGCGGAACTTGGATGCTCATATTGGTTCCTACATATTCTACGAAGATTTTCGTCGGTCAAACCGCATAACAACATACATTATTCCCTTTGTCATCGATATGTTACTTGCCCGGGATTCGATCGTTGGTATCATCATACCTAGTTCAATCTCGTCACCGGGAAGTCTCTTTACTTGTTTTGTAATACATCATCTCGTGACTAACTGATAACCCATAAGTGTAGGGGATCGCAACAGTTTTCGAGGGTAGCGTATTCAGCCCAAATTTGTTGATTCGACACAAGGGGAGCCAAAGAATACTCTTAAGTATTAGCAGCTGAGTTGTCAATTCAACCACACCTGGAAACTTAGTATCTGCGGCAAGATAGTTTAGTAGCAAAGTAATATGATAGTGGCGGTAGCAGCAATAAAAGTAACGATAGTGTTTTTGTAGTTTTTATGATAGTAGCAACGAAAAAGTAAATAAGCAACACACAATATAGGAAAAGCTCGTAGGCATTGGATCGGTGATGGGAAATTATGTCGGATGCAATTCATCATGTAGAAGTTATAACCTAGGGTGGCACAGAACTAGCTCCAGTTCATCAATGCAATGTAGGCATGTATTCCGAATATAGTCATATGTGCTTATGGAAAATAACTTGCATGACATATTTTGTCCTACCCTCCCGTGGCAGCGGGGTCCTATTGGAAACTAAGGGATATTAAGGCCTCCTTTTAATAGAGTACCGGACCAAAGCATTAACACATAGTGAATACATGAACTCCTCAAACTAAGGTCATCACCGGGAGTGGTCCCGATTATTGTCACTTCGGGGTTGCCAGATCATAACACATAGTAGGTGACTATAGACTTGCAAGATAGGATCAAGAACACGCATATATTCATGAAAACATAATAGGTTCAGATCTGAAATCATGGCACTCGGGTCCTAATGACAAGCATTAAGCATAGCAAAGTCATAGGAACATCAATCTCAGATCATAGTGGATACTAGGGATCAAACCCTAACAAAACTAACTCGATTACCTGATAGATCCCATCTAACCCATCACCGTCCAGCAAGCCTACGATGGAATTACTCACGCACGGCGGTGAGCATCATAGAATTGGTGATGGAGGAAGGTTGATGATGACGATTGCGATGATCTCTACTCTCCGGAGCCCCGAACGGACTCCAGATCAGCCCTCTCGAGAGAGATTAGGGCTTGGCGGCGGCTCCGTCTCGTGAAACGCGATAATTCTTTCTCCTCAATTTTTTTCTCCCCGAAAGTGATATATAGGATCTGGGGATACGTCGGTGGAGCACCAGGGGGCCCACGAGGCAGGGGGCGCGCCCCCCACCCTCGTGGACAGGGTGTGGCCCCCCTGGTCTGGGTCTTCTTGCAGGTATTTTTTATATTTTCCAAAATAATTCTCCGTGAATTTTCAAGCGATTCCGAGAATTTTTATTTCTGCACAAAAACAACACCATGGCAGTTTTGCTGAAAACAGCGTCAGTCCGTGTTAGTTCCATTCAAATCATGCAAGTTAGAGTCTAAAACAAGGGCAAAAGGGTTTGGAAAAGTAGATACATTGGAGACGTATCAACTCCCCCAAGCTTAAACATTTGCTTGTCCACAAGCAATGCAGTTGATAAACTGAAAGTGATAAAGAAAAACTTTGACAAACTATGTTTGCTCTTATTGTTGTAAATATGTAAGCTAGCATTCAGGTTTTCAACAAGATCATGAACTAACCACATTCACAATAATTTTCAGGTCTCAAGACTACTCACATCAATGGCATAATCAACTAGCGAGAAATAATAATAAACCTCGAATGACAACACTTTCTCAAAACAATCATGATATGATAAAACAAGATGGTATCTCGCTAGCCCTTTCTGAGACCGCAAAACATAAATGCAGAGCACCTTTAAAGATCAAGGACTGACTAGACATTGTAATTCACGGTAAAAGAGATCCAGTCATGATCATACTCAATGCAAATTAATAGTAATACATGCAAATGACAGAGGTGCTCTCCTATTGGTGCTCTTTATAAGAGGATGATGACTCTGCATAAAAGTAAATAGATAGGCCCTTCGTCGAGGGAAGCAGGGATTTGTAGAGGTGCCAGAGCTCGATTTTTAAATAGAGATGAATAACATTTTGAGCGGTATACTTTCATTGTCAACATAACAACCAAGAATCTCAATATCTTCCATGCTACGCACATTATAGGCGGTTCCCAAACAGAATGGTAAAGTTTATACTCCCCCAACCACCAACAAGCACACTCCACGGCTAGTCCGAAACAACGGGTACCGTCCAAACCAGCAACAGCCCTGGGGGAGTTTTGTTTAATTATTGTGATTTGAGCATGGGACTGGGCATCCCGATTACCAGCCATTTTCTCATGAATGATGAGAGGAGTCCACTCATCGTGAGAATAACCCACCTAGCATGGAAGATATAGACAGTCCTAGTTGATACACGAGCTGTTCGAGCATACAAAACGGAATTTCATTTGAAGGTTTGGAATTTGGCACATACAAATTTACTTGGAACGGCAGATAAATACCGCACATAGGAAGGTATGGTGGACTCATATGGAACAACTTTGGGGTTTATGGAAGTGGATGCACAAGCAGTATTCCCGCTTAGTACATGTGAAGGCTAGAAAGAGACTCGGAAGCGACCAGCTAGAGAGCAACAACGGTTATGAACATGCATTAAAATTAATCAACAGTGACTGCAAGCATGAGTAGGATATAAATCACCATGAACATAAATATCGTGGAGGCTATGTTGATTTGTTTCAACTACATGCGTGAACATATGCCAAGTCAGATCACTTAAATCGTTCAAAGGAGGATACCACCTGATAACCCTCAACCGTAAGGGATCGAGATAGTCTTCGCGGGTAAGAATAACCCAATTTATTGATTCGACACACGGGGAGCCAAAGAGTATTTATAAGCTTTGACAGTTGAGTTGTCAATTCAACCGCACCTGAAATATACTTACTTGCAGCAAAAGATAAGTGGTAACAGTGATATGATAGTGATAATAGTGATAGTAAAAGTAAACAGCAAAAGTAAATAGTGAAGGTAAATGGCAAAAGTAGCAACTAGTGACAAGCAGGGTTTAAAACACTGTAGGCTAGGGAGATGGATGGTTGGGCGCTGCATGGATGAGATAGATTCTAACTTGGGGCACGGCACATGGAAAAGTAATGATCATCTAGGCAAATATCAAACATTAGGCATGTATCCCGTAGGTAGTTGTACGTGCTTGCAATAAGAACTTGCACAACATCTTTTGTCCTACCATCCCGCTACGAACGTGGCCAAAAGGAACTTATGGAGATTAAGGTGCTCCTGTCAAAGAGCACCGGAACAAAGCAATGAACTCAATGGATACATGTAATCCTCAAACTACGGACCATCCCCTTTGGTGTCCCAAGCTGTCACTTTTGTGATCGCCGGTTCCGAACCGTAATAGGTGCAAACAACTCATAGATAGGATCACGAACACAAATATATTCATGCAAACACATATGGTTCAGGTCTGAGATCATGGCACTCGGGCCCTAAGTGTCAAGCATTAAGAATAACAAGTTGAAGCAAATATGATAAACACCATAGTAGATGATAGGCAACATGCCCCCAACGATCTGACAAACTATTACATGATTTAACTCATCCAATCCCTACCATCCCCTTCGCCTACAGCAGGGGAATTACTCACACATGGAGGGAGAAGTCATGGAGGGATGATGGAGTGGTGATGATGATGACGATGGCGACGATCTCCCCTCTCCGGAGGGCAATTCAGCCTCCAGATTAGCCCTCCCGAGGAAGAACAGAGGGTGGCGGCGGCTCCGCGACGGAAAACTGCGAAAAGAACTTCTGATCTGGGGTTTCCGCGTCGTGAGTAAAAATACGAGGCAAAGTAGGGCACCAGGGGGTGTGGGCCCCACCCAGGCGACCCCCCGGCGCGGCCCAGGGGGGGGCGCCCATAGGGCGCCTGGGCACCCCCTGGCCCCCCTCTGGCCCCTCTTCTGGCCCCTGGTTCCTTCGGGTGCTTGGATTTTCTGTGATTTTTCGTGGATTTTTCTGAGATACCTAAAAATCCGTTTTCTTGCACACAATAAAACCATACAGGCAGCTCTGCTGAAAACAGCGTCAGTCCGGGTTAGTTTAGTTCAAATCATGCAAGAATGAGGTCAAAACAATATCAAAAGTGTTTGGAAAAGTAGATACGTTTGAGACGTATCAACTCCCCCAAGCTTAGCATATTGCTTGTCCTCAAGCAATTCAGTTCAACGAACTGGACGCGACAAAGAAAACTTTGGCAAACTCTTTTGCTTCATTAGATGTATATAAGCATGTACTACGAAAAGAGTCTAGCAAGTATTAAAATAGTACTATGAGGATAATGCAAGGAGCAATCCTTCTTTCAAGTGACTAGTCACAAATACTTAAAAGTAAATAATATACTACTTAAAATCAAGACAAGATTACATTGCACATAGCTTGAGCATACTAGGGTGGTATCTCGCTAGTCTCCATGAGTGAAGCAAAACATAAATGCAGAAACTCCTCCAGAGTTTTAAAGGAGACTAGAACTAAGGATTTCAGAATAAATCATATCACAAGTATGCAGAAGACAATGTAATACTTTGGGACAATGCACATTACACTCAGAATGACAATTATGCTCTCCTAGTTAGTGCTTTGAAGAAAGAAGGTGAAGACTCTTGAACCGTGGCTTTTGTTGGCAAAGTTGAAAACCCGTGATCGGAAACAAAAACTAAACATGTACCAGAGCTTTTGGTTTTTAGAAACAGAGGTAAAAACGTTTTTGAGAGGTGCATATTTCGTCAACGAATGCTAGTAGATAACTCAATCACTTTTTGAGTGGACAAGTCTCGAGGAATGGCTCCCGCATGAGGACGATCACATCCTCTTAATCTCCTTTGTTTATCACTGCCAAAGTTTTCTGATTTCTCATGAACAAAGCGTGAAGGAGGGTTTGTTTGTTATATTATCTTTTTGAGCCGGGCGCACTCGATGCCAGTTCCTTCTCGTATTAAGGGTTTGCACATTAGACATGCAATCCAGGGGTGAAACTTGTCCAACTTAAAAAGATCATGAATTAACTACTACTTCCTCATGAGCTAAAACATAGGCACAAAAAGAGAAATGCTTTCGATTAATTTCGAGATGGTACACGAAAGTCTTTGTTAGGAATGGCAGGTAAATACCATGTATAGGAAGGTATAGTGGACTCATATGGCATAACTGGTTTTAAGGATTTTGGATGCACAAGCAGTCAGTCCGCTTAGTACATGTGGAAGTTTAGCAAAAGACTGGGAAGCGACCAACTAGAGAGCAATAACGGTCATAATCATGCAGAGCGACAAAGCAACATTGAATCGGGCATGAAAGTGATATAACTATTCTGAAACTCAAAGATCATCATGGCAGAGTAGACTTTTTAGTCTTAACATGTGTAAGCATGTGCCAAGTCAATCCAAAAATTCTCTAAAGGGAAATACCACCTTAGTATACCAGACTATGAACAGTGCAATGTATGTAGATCATTTCAATGACACATTATATACTCTAGTTATTTGAGACTAGCCACAAGGAAAGCATGAACCACTGAAAGAGCATTGTAAACATAGCACTATGTCGCTACAAGCTGGTCTCTAGATCATAAGTACACGCATATGTACAAAAGTAGAAACAAAAAGAGTTCATACCGGTCTTCCTTGTTGCTTCCCTTCAGTCGATCTTCTTCATTACTGCTTGTCACTTGCACGATCGAACGTAGGAAATATAATTAAATGCCATCACGGACTCGAGCTGAACTCAGAAAACAAAGCAAACTAAAGAGAGAAAGGAAATCTTTCTGTTGTTTTTGCAAAGAGAGAAATAAAGAAGAACAGGCAAAAACTTCGAAAAGATCAAAGTGAATAAAACGGATAATACAATGGAAAAGTGAGAGGGGCACGTACTCCCCCAAGCTTAGGCTTTTGGCCTAAGTTGGTAGCAGCTACTGCCCCCAGGAGCCTCCTGCTCCGGGGGTATGGTGGTGAGTCCAAGGGTCGTAGAAGGATGCTGGCGCGTATACCGAACTCCTCGGAGTCTCCCACGAGGAAGGTTCCGAGCGCCAAACAGAGGAAGAACCTTCACCAAACTCGGTGGCGGTCTCTTCCTGAAAATGTGGTAACTCACCGTGCTTCTCCTCGTCGGGCACAACCCCCTCCATGGGGTTATGAAACTGATGCTGGACCATGAACTCATCGAACTGGACAACATCAAAGGACCATCCGTTCCTGCGAGAAAAATCAAACAAAAGAGGTGCAGGTAGACGGATCTCACGTTCCGCGGTAGTTCCGAAACGCAAGATATAAACAAGATTATCAAGCTCAGAACCCATGGTGACAAACTTATGCCTTTTCATAGCAGCAAGATCAAAGCTTAAATAAGTAAAAGGATTATCATCAGGGTGTGGGGTGCCTCCAAGGTGTTCTAAGATAAGTGTGGCATAAACGCCACCATATAAGTCCCCCTTGTTACCGTTCATAGCAAGGCGTCGAGCAATTAAGGCACCCAGATTATAATCAGACCTCCCTGAGAGGGCTGCTGCCAGGATAGCAATATCCGGAGCAGAAATGCTGCTCGTGTTGTCACGAGCTAACACCCCTCTGGCAATATAATATGCAAAATACCTGAGGTGAGGAAATAAGATGCTGGAGATCTTCGACCGATGAATATCCCTCGTACCCATGCTGCAGAGAGAGTTGATGACGGTTTTCAGCTCGGAGGGCTGAGTGGCCATCCTAGCCATCCTCCCAACGTTCGGCACACCTATTATTTCACAAAAATTTCCCAAAGTCATGGTGATAAGATCATTGTAAATTTTAAACTCAATAGCACCTGAATCATGATTATATCTAAAACTGTTAATGAAACTGGAGGTGAGTTTTTGATACTGGGTAACACGGCTCGTGACGAGTCGTGTCAAACCTGCATTAGCACAAAGATTATAAAACTCATCCTTGATTCCCGCAGCTTCGAGGAATTCATCACATTGAAATGTCATCGCACGTGCTGGACTTGTGTCTTCCAACAACTCCAGGGACACATGATCTTCATTATAGCTCACCCTAGCAGTCGATGGTGAAGCTGCGGCTCTAGTAACTCGATCAGAGTGTGCGGGCCTCCTCTTCTCAAGCTACCCTTTTGCCCTTCCTAACAAACTCATTTCTGAATTTTTTTTGCAATTTACAAAAATGAGGATTAAAACAAGATGAGTTAAGGCAGACTACTCAACTCACTTGCCCAAGGCATAAACTTGCATCAAAACTTGGAAAATAACTTTCTACACATGCATGCAAGCTCATCTCTACAGCACCAAGAACTACTAAATACTCACAAATGAGGCCACTAATCAAAAATCTAATTGGAGGGGTGGAGGATTCATATACCAGGGAGTATTTGCTCAAAATTTCAGCTCAAATGAGGGGCTGTAGAGAGAGATCGAAGAATCGCCTCCAAGAACAGCAAGAATACAAGAAAAAGTGCAGAACTCGCGTTTTTGGAGAAAGAGAGAGAGAGAGGAAGAAGACATACCTGGAGGGGGGTCCTGTGGGCCCCAGGCGCCCTGTGGGCGCGGCCAGGGGCTGGGCTGCGCCAGCTGGCCGCCTGGGCCACTGGTGGGTCCCCCTGGCTGGCCCCAGGACTTTCTGGGTCTCTCCCGGCGTGGAAAGTTTTATTATAATTTTTATGGAATTTTTCTGAAAACTTCACTGTTGAATTTTTTTCGAAGTTCAAAAAGCTGCGGAACTCTCTGAAAACTTGAAGTAGTGAGTAGTATTGTGAAGCTTCAAAACATAAATACTTGGTACAACAAGTAGGACAAAAACTAAAAACAAATGAAAACATAACAAGCTCAACTTTTTATCTATATAAAACATGTTTACTAGTAAGGTTGATCAAGTCTCACCAACAAACAGGCGATATATAGAGCAAAAAGTCTCACCTCCTACAAAGTAGTTACTAAACCTTTAATTTGATGGACATTGTCCCCACCATGATAGTTTTATATTTGTGAGGCACATGTAGTGGACAGTCCCATTCTCCAATTTTCACGGTCTCGATATTCTCTATAGAGTTGAGGGCATGCCTCATGTCGATCTTCTTCGGAAAATATACCGTGTGTTCTTTATCATTCACATGGAAGGTAACCTTCCCTTTATTGCAATCAATAATAGCACCTGCAGTGTTAAGGAAAGGTCTACCAAGAATAATGGACATGCTCCCATCCTCTGGCATGTCAAGCACAACAAAATCAGTAAGAATTAAACAATTAGCAACCTCTACGGGAACATCCTCACAAATACCTATCGGAACAGCGGTTGACTTGTCAGCCATCTGAAGGGAGATATCTGTAGGAATTAGTTTCTCTAAACAAAGCCTCTCATAAAGAGAGAGAGGCATAACACTCACTCCTGCTCCAAGATCACATAAAGCAGTTTTGACATAATTATTCATTATGGAGCAAGGAATGGTGGGTATACCTGGATCACCGAGCTTCTCAGGAATCTTGCCACTGAAAGAGTAGCTAGCAAGCATAGTAGATATTGCTTCATTAGGAACTTTTCTTTTATTAGTGACAATATCTTTCATATATTTTGAATAAGGAGGTAACTTAATAGCTTCGGTCAAAGGAATTTGAAGAAAAAGAGGTTTAATCCACTCACAAAACTTATTGTAATGCTCTTCTTCTTTAGATTTGATGGACTTACCTGGAAAGGGCATGGGTTTCTGTACCCATGGTTCTCTTTCTTTCCCATGTTTTCTTGCAATGAAGTCTTCTTTAGTGTACCTCTTATGTTTGTGAGGTGCTTCTTCCTCTCGAACTTCAGGCGGATCATTCTTCTCACTATCCTTACCTTCAGGTTCAGCACCGTCTTCAGTCTCAGCATCGGAGATAGATACACTGTTTGGATCAATAGTTGGCTCCTCATCTACAATAGGATCATTAGAATTGTCAGCCTCCTTATGTTTCTTCTTTTTCTTTGGAGAGCCAACAATTTCTTCTTCCTGCATTTGAGAATCCTGCTCGATTCTCTTCGGATGTCCCTCTGGATAGAGAGGATCTTGAGTGCTAGTTCCTCCTCGGGTCTTAATCCCGAAAGCCTGCAAATTATCTTGTTTGGCATTGTTAGCAAGCAGATCTCTTTGCACATTAGAAATTTGGTCAAGCTGAGTTTGAACCATATGAAAATGCTTCACAAGACATTGAACATCATTAGCTGTTCTATCTAAAACATCAAGCAGTTTTTTGATAGCAAGAGAATTATCATGCAATTGACTTTGTATCCTCTCATTAAAATGGTTTTGTTTCATAATAAAATTATCAAACTCATCTAAACATTGATCAGGAGGCTTACCATGAGGGATGTCACTTGCGTTGAAATCTAAAAGAGAGTGTACCTCTACCATAGGAGGGTGAGTAGTAAGCTCACATAGCTTCTCAATAGGGGGTAGATTCTTCACGTCTTCAGCTTTAATACCTTTCTCTTTAATAGACTTCTTTGCTTCTCGCATATCTTCGGGGTTTAGAACAAATATGCCCCTCTTCTTTGGTGGTGGAGGTGGTTCAGGGATGGACCAATCTTCATGGTTTTTGGCAATCCTGCCCATCAAATCCTCCGCATCGTCCGGTGTTCTTTTCCTGAAAACACAACCAGCACAACTGTCCAAATAGGACCTGGATTCATCAGTTAGACCAGCATAGAATATATCGATTAATTCATTCTTAGGTATTTCATGTCCTGGTCTAGCCCGAATCAGACCGCAGTACCTCCCCCAAGCTTTAGGGAGGGACTCATCCTGCAACTGTTTAAAGTTATAAATTCTTTGTAAAGCAGCATGTTGCATGTGAGCAGGAAAGTACTTATCAACAAAAGAGTTAGCTAAGTCTTGAGGACTCTTAATGGAACCGCATGGGAGTGAATCACACCATGATTTAGCACCTTCCTTCAAGGAGAAAGGAAGAAGCTTGGTGATATAAAAGTATCGTATCTTCTCATCTGTGGTAAACAGGCCACCTAACTCACCGAGTTTAGTCAGGTGTGCAATAGCATCATCATTTTCTCTGCCATAAAATGGGTAAGCTTCAACCATAGGTATAAGTGAAAGATCAACAGAGAAATCATAATCAGGATCATCAATGCATATAGGAGATGTAGCAAATTCAGGATCAGGAATGGTTTTGCTCTTCAAAGAGTGTTTTTCAAATAGTTTCTTAATAACTTCAGGGTCAGAGCCAGAAAACTCTGTCAGTTCCCTGCATAAATCTTCATCAAGCATATAGTAATCATCATCAAGGAGCCTCTCTTTGAGTTTACTCAAATCAGGATAATCATAAGTTTCACCAATAGGGTAGCGAGTAATAGGAAGTTCAATTCTAGACTTTTTAGCAGCAGCAGCAATTTGTTTCTCAAGAGCATAACCAAGCGAACTAATATCATCAAAAGTAGTAGAGGCATCATCAAGAGTATCGGACATAGTAACAGATTCAGTAGGAGCATCATGTGGTGGTGGTGAGGCAAACTTACTCATAACAAAAGGTGAATCAAATGTAGCACTAGTGCTCAGAGTAGTACCTCTTCTTGTAGTGGATAGTAAGATCGGAACCTTGGGGTCTCCTTTCTTACCCATAGTGGATGAAGTGCAGCAGGTAGGATACCTCAAGTAGACTTGTAAATATTGCTATGCTCCCCGACAACGGCGCCAGAAAACGGTACTTGATAACCCTCAACCGTAAGGGATCGAGATAGTCTTCGCGGGTAAGAATAACCCAATTTATTGATTTGACACACGGGGAGCCAAAGAGTATTTATAAGCTTTGACAGTTGAGTTGTCAATTCAACCGCACCTGAAATATACTTACTTGCAACAAAAGATAAGTTGTAACAGTGATATGATAGTGATAATAGTGATAGTAAAAGTAAACAGCAAAAGTAAATAGTGAAGGTAAATGGCAAAAGTAGCAACTAGTGACAAGCAGGGTTTAAAACACTGTAGGCTAGGGAGATGGATGGTTGGGCGCTGCATGGATGAGATAGATTCTAACTTGGGGCATGGCACACGGAAAAGTAATGATCATCTAGGTAAATGTCAAACATTAGGCATGTATCCCGTAGGTAGTTGTACGTGCTTGCAATAAGAACTTGCACAACATCTTCTGTCCTACCATCCCGCTACGAACGGGGCCAAAAGGAACTTATGGAGATTAAGGTGCTCCTGTCAAAGAGCACCGGAACAAAGCAATGAACTCAATGGATACATGTAATCCTCAAACTACGGACCATCCCCTTTGGTGTCCCAAGCTGTCACTTTTGGGATCGCCGGTTCCGAACCGTAATAGGTGCAAACAACTCATAGATAGGATCACGAACACAAATATATTCATGCAAACACATATGGTTCGGGTCTGAGATCATGGCACTCGGGCCCTAAGTGTCAAGCATTAAGAATAACTAGTTGAAGCAAAGATGATAAACACCATAGTAGATGATAGGCAACATGCCCCCAATGATCTGACAAACTATTACATGATCTAACTCATCCAATCCCTACCATCCCCTTCGCCTACAGCAGGGGAATTACTCACACATGGAGGGAGAAGTCATGGAGGGATGATGGAGTGGTGATGATGATGACGATGGCGACGATATCCCCTCTCCGGAGGCCAATTCAGCCTCCAGATTAGCCCTCCCGAGGAAGAACAGAGGGTGGCGGCGGCTCCACGACGGAAAACTGCGAAAATAACTTCTGATCTGGGGTTTCCGCGTCGTGAGTAAAAATACGAGGCAAAGTAGGGCACCAGGGGGTGTGGGCCCCACCCAGGCGACCCCCCGGCACGGCCCAGGGGGGGGCGCCCACAGGGTGCCTGGGCACCCCCTGGCCCCCCTCTGGCCCCTCTTCTGGCCCCTGGTTCCTTCGGGTGCGTGGATTTTCTATGATTTTTCGTGGATTTTTCTGAGATACCTAAAAATCCGTTTTCTTGCACACAATAAAACCATACAGGCAGCTATGCTGAAAACAGCGTCAGTCCGGGTTAGTTTAGTTCAAATCATGCAAGAATGAGGTCAAAACAATATCAAAAGTGTTTGGAAAAGTAGATACGTTTGAGACGTATCACCACCCCATCATACCACATCACAACCATTTTAATATCATGTTGGCATGCAAGATAGACCATTATAAACTCTCAGCTAATTAAGCATGGCATAAGCAGCTATGATCTCTAATTGTCATTGCAAGCATGTTTCATTCATAACAAACTGAATCAGGAATGATGAACTATAATATTTACAAAAACAAGAGAGGTCGATTTCATATCAGCTTTTCTCATCTCAATTAGTTCATCATATATCATCCTTATTACCTTCCACTCCCACGACCGAACAGTGTGAATAATAATAATAGTGCACGTGCATTGGACTAAGCTGGAACCTATAGACATTTAATACAAGAGAGAAGACAAGGTAATGTGGCTCAAGGTTAAATCAACAATAAAGCATATGAGAGCCACTAAGCATTTTCAATCATGGTCTTCTACTCTTAACCCCCAAAGAAAAGAAAAGAAACTATTTACACGGGAAAGCTCCCAACAAGCAAAAGAAGAACGGGAAATCTTTTTGGGTTTTCATTTTTTAACTACTACTACAAGCAAATAAAGTAAACTAGCTAGAAGCTACAACTAATTTTTTTTCTGGGTTTTCTAGAACACAAGAAAAAGACTAAGAAAAAGAAATTGAAACTAAGCAATGGATGGTACAGTGAAAGAGTGTGAGCACCGACAACTAGAATAAATGTGAACATGAATGTAAAGTCGGTGAGAAACACGTACTCCCCCGAGCTTAGGCTTTTGGCCTAAGTTGGTATATGGCCATGGATCGAAACTACTCCCTCCAGTGTACTGAGATGTATCCTCTGGGTGCCACTGGTTGGCGAGCTCATCCAGCTCCCACCCATAAACAGACTGACGGTAAGGTTCAAGTGGTGGCTCAGGCTCAGGCTCTGAAGCTTGTGCCTGGCCTTGGTACTTGTAGAAGGCATCTTATGTGATGAGGTATACACATGTGGACAGATCAAACAAAGATGGTGCATGCAAGGTAACAATTTCACAGTATATTTCATCAAACCTTAATTTATAATTAAGCTGCCTATTCTTGTCTTTAACAATAAAGTCATGAGCTACCATGCTCTTGTAGTCTAGATAAACAGGGGCAAGCAATTTTTCTTCCTTCTCATGATGCCTAATAGGTATTCTAAAATGTTCAGCAAGGCGAGAAGCAAAGATGCCTCCAAAGACAGGCCCCTTTGAGCGGTTCAGACTCAGTCGTTTAGCAACGACGGCACCCAAGCTAAAAGTTGTGTCTTGAAACAAAGCATGGCGTAAAATGACAATGTCAGGGGCACTAAGATTCCCACTGTTCCCGCGACCAATTAAACATCTACTAGCAAATAAAGCAAAGTAGCGCAGAACAGTGAAGTGTATACTAGTGATTCCTGCCCCTGAAACTTGTCTAGTTTCCCCTACAGCTATCATGTCAATAAACCCTTCAACGTCTTCACGACGTGGTTCATCAAGTCTACCTCCAAAGGGTACTTTGAATATTTCACAAAAATCTAAGAGTGATATCTCCTTAATCACATCATATAAACGAAACTCCACCGTAGGTGGTGTTTTCTTAGCATGAAAATGAAAACTTTGCGTGAAAATATTGGTGAGTAAGAGATACTATTCTTTCTGGTCGTGGAGGAAGTCGGTGAGGCCTGCATTATTTGCCAACCAATAAATGTCTTCGTAAATCCCGGCGGACATCATGAAATCATTACAAGGCCATTCGCACGGTCGAACTTCCGCCATGCGAGGAAGATTATACTTGGGCTTCTTATGTTCTTCTTTCTTCTTCTCCTCTGAGCTCTTGCTGGAGGAGCCCCTCAACAATCTTTTTATCATTTCCCTTTTCTGAAGATTTCTGAAATTTTTATTAACTCAAAATTAAAGTTAACCGAACTCAATAAGATTGATAGCAACAACTCCTATAAGTGCCTAGAGACTATATCATGCATTACAACTACTTGGGACCAAGAAAATTTGACATGCAAGCTCAAGAACAAGGTCACCACAACAGCATAAATTTGCAATGAATAGAGCACTAGAACAAAAACTAATTGGACCAATGGAGGAGTCACATACCAAGGAACAATCTCCCCAAACAGTTTGGTGAATGGTGCTTTGAGCAAGGAGATCGAAAATGGCAGCAAGATGAGCTAGAACTCGGGTTTGAGCTGGTTGGTAATTTTTTTTGGGAGGAAGAAGAAGAGCATGGGTGCAGGAATAAGTGGAGGGGGGCCACATGAGGCTCACGAGGCAGGGGCGCGCCCTGGACCCTCGTGGCCAGGTGCTCGCTCCCCTCACTGTGTGTTCTGTGCCATATTTTCTCAAATATTCTAGAAAAAATCATATTTCATTTTCATGGCATTTGGAGAACTTTTATTTTTGGGGTGTTTTTTTATTGCACGGATAAGTCTGGAAAAGACAGAAAATACTAATTTTCTTTTATTTATCCTAATTAACAGAAAGTAAAAGGAGGGTACAGAAGGTGGTGCTATCTAGATTCACCTATCCCATGCTCATCAAAAGGAATCCATTAACAAGGTTGATCAGGTCTTGTTAATAAACTCTTTCCGAGTAACATGAAACCGGGGAATTTTCGAATAACACTAGGTTACCTCAATGGGGATATGTATGCCCCCAACAATAAGGATGTTATATGTCTTCTTGATAGTAGGAATAGGAAACTCAAAATCTCCAATAGTAATAGTTGAAAATTTTCCAATATAATTGATACTGTGGACCTGAGGTTGTTTCCTCGGAAAGTGTACCGTATGCTCATTACCATTGACATGAAAAGTGATATTGCCTTTGTTGCAATCAATAACAGCTCCTGGAGTATTCAAAAAGGGTCTTCCAAGAATAATAGACATACTATCGTCCTCGGGAATATCAAGTATAATAAAGTCCGTTAGAATAGTAACATTTGCAACTACAACAGGCACATCCTCACAAATACCGACAGGTATAGCACTTGATTTATCATCCATTTGCGAAGATATTTCAGTAGGTGTCAACTTACTCAAGTCAAGTCTACGATATAAAGAGAGAGGCATAACACTAACACCAGCTCCAAGATCACACAAAGCAGTTTTAACATAGTTTTTCTTAATGGAGCAAGGTATAGTAGGTACTCCTGGATCTCCTAATTTCTTTGGCATTCCACCTTTAAAAGTGTAATTGGCAAGCATGGTGCAAATTTCTACTTTAGATATCTTTCTCTTGTTGGTAATAATGTCTTTCATATACTTAGCATAAAGATTTGTTTTAAGCACATCAGTCAAACGCATACACAAAAAGATATGTCTAATCATTTCAGCAAAGCGCTCAAAATCTTCATCATCCTTTTTCTTGGATGGTTTAGGAGGAAAAGGCATGAGTTTCTGAACCCATGGTTCTCTTTCCTTACCGTGCTTCCTAGCAACAAATTCTCTCTTATCATAACGTTGATTCTTTGATTGTGGGTTATCAATATCAACAGTAGGTTCAATCTCTACATCATTATCATTGCTAGGTTGAGCATCATCATGAACATCATCATTAATATTATCACTAGGTTCATGTTCATTACCAGGTTGTGTCTCAGCATCAGAAACGGATATCATTAGGATTCTCAGGTGTGTCAGCTACAGGTTCCACTAGAAGCATGCAAAGTCCTATCATTTTTCTTTTTCTTCTTCTTAGAAGAACTAGGTGCATCTAAATTAGCTCTTTTAGAATCTTGCTCAATTCTCTTAGGGGGGGGCCTTCAGGATACGGAGGTTCCTGAGTCATTTTACCACCTCTAGTTGCAACTCTAACAGCATAGTCATTATTCTTACTATTTAATTCATTGAGCAAATCATTCTGAGATTTAAGTACTTGTTCTACTTGAGTGGTGACCATAGAAGCATGTATACTAATGAGTTTCATTTCACCTCTAGCTCTAGACAGATAATCACTCAAGCGTTCAATCATATAAGCATTGTGTTGTAATAGTCTACCAACATAAGCATTGAAGTTTTCTAGTTTCACAACAAAATTGTCAAACTCATCTAAGCATTGGCCAGCAGACTTATAACGAGGAATATCACTTTCATCAAATCTATAAAGAGAATTTACCTTTACTACCTGTGTCGGGTTATCAAGACCATGTATTTCTTCAATTGGTGGTAAATTCTTAACATCTTCAGCTTTAATACCTTTTTCTTTCATAGATTTCTTTGCCTCTTGCATATCTTCAGGACTGAGAAATAGAACACCTCTTTTCTTTGGAGTTGGCTTAGGAGCTGGTTTAGGAAGTGTCCAATTATTTTCATTGGCCAGCATATTATTCAATAGTAGTTCAGCTTGTTCAACTGTTCTTTCCCTAAAAACACAACCAGCACAACTATCCAGGTGGTCTCTCAAAGCATCGGTTAGTCCATTATAAAAGACATCAAGTATATCATGCATCTCAAGAGGATGATCAGGCAAAGCATTAAGTAATTGGAGAAGCCTCCCCCAAGCTTGTGGGAGACTCTCTTCTTCAATTTGCACAAAGTTATATATTTCCCGTAAGGCAGCTTGTTTCTTATGAGCGGAAAAATATTTAACATAGAAGTAATACATCATATCCTGGGGACTACACACACAACCAGGATCAAGAGAATTAAACCAGGTCTTAGCATCACCCTTGAACGAGAATGGAAACAGCTTAAGGATATAGTAGTAACGAATATTTTCATCGTTGGTAAATAGGGTGGCTATATCATTCAACTTAGTAAGATGTGCCACAACAGTTTCAGATTCATAGCCATGGAAAGGATCAGATTCAACCAAAGTAATTAACTCAGGATCAACAAATAATTCATAATCCTTATTAGTAACACATATAGGTGAAGTAGCAAAAGCAGGGTCATGTTTCATTCTAGCATTCAAGGACTTTTCTTTTAGCTTAGCTAATAATTTCTTAAGATCATATCTATCATTGCAGGCAAGAAAGTCTCTAGCAGTTTCTTCATCCATAACATAACCCTCAGGAACAACATGCAATTGAAATCTATTGGGAGTAGCTTCATCATCACTTTCATAAATATCATCAGTTTCAATATTTGCATTCTGCCTAACCTTAGCAATTTGTTCATCTAGAAATTCACCTAGTGGCACAGTATCAAGCATAGAAGTAGTTTCATCATACATAGCAGAAGTAGCATCATCAAGAACATACGACATATCAGATTCAATAGCAGGAGTAAGTGTCGCAAGTTTACTCGTAACAGAAGGAGAATCAAGTGCAGAGCTAGATGGCAGTTCCTTACCTCCCCTCGTGGTTGAGGGTAAGATCTTGGTTTTTTAGTCCTTCAAATTCTTCATAGTGATCAACAGATATAAATCCCAGGTGACTTAAAGAATAGAGCTATGCTCCCCGGCAACGGCGCCAAAAAATAGTCTTGATAACCCACAAGTGTAGGGCATCGCAACAGTTTTTTAGGGTAAAGTATTCAACCCAAATTTGTTGATTCGACACAAGGGGAGCCAAAGAATACTCTTAAGTATTAGCAGCTGAGTTGTCAATTCAACCACACCTGGAAACTTAGTATCTGCAGCAAGATAGTTCAGTTGCAAAGTAATATGATAGTGGCGGTAGCAGCAATAAAAGTAACGATAGTGTTTTTGTAGTTTTTATGATAGTAGCAACGGAAAAGTAAATAAGCAACAAGCAATATAGGAAAAGCTCGTAGGCATTGGATCCATGATGGGAAATTATGTCAGATGCAATTCATCATGTAGAAGTTATGACCTAGGGCGACACAGAAATAGCTCCAGTTCATCAATGCAATGTAGGCAAGTATTCCGAATATAGTCATACATGCTTATGGAAAAGAACTTGCATGACATATTTTGTCCTACCCTCCCGTGGCAGCGGGGTCCTATTCGAAACTAAGGGATATTAAGGCCTCCTTTTAATAGAGTACCGGACCAAAGCATTAACACATAGTGAACACATGAACTCCTCAGACTATGGTCATCACCGGGAGTGGTCCTGATTATTGTCACTTCGGGGTTGCCAGATCATAACACATAGTAGGTGACTATAGACTTGCAAGATAGGATCAAGAACACGCATATATTCATGAAAACATAATAGGTTCAAATCTGAAATCATGGCACTCGGGCCCTAGTGACAAGCATTAAGCATAGCAAAGTCATAGCAACATCAATCTCACAACATAGTGGATTGTAGGGATCAATCCCTAACAAAACTAACTCGATTACATGATAGATCCCATCCAACCCAGCACCGTCCAGCAAGCCTACGATGGAATTACTCACGCACGGCGGTGAGCATCATGGAATTGCTGATGGAGGAAGGTTGATGATGACGATGGCGACGATCTCCACTCTCCGGAGCCCCGAACGGACTCCAGATCAGCCCTCCCGAGAGAGATTAGGGCTTGGCGGCGGCCCCATCTTGTGAAACGTGATTATTCTTTCTCCTCAATTGTTTTCTCCCTGAAAGTGAATATATAGGATCTGGGGATACGTCGGTGGATCACCAGGGGGGCCACGAGGCAGGGGGCGCGCTCCCACCCTCGTGGACAGGGTGTGGGGCCCTTGGTCTGGATCTTCTTGAGGTATTTTTTATATTTTACAAAATAATTCTCCGTTGATTTCAAGCGATTCCGAGAACTTCTTATTTCTGCACAAAAACAACACCATGGCAGTTATGCTGAAAACAACGTCAGTCCGGGTTAGTTTCGTTCAAATCATGCAAGTTAGAGTCCAAAACGAGGGCAAAAGGGTTTGGAAAAGCAGATACGTTGGAGACGTATCACTAACTCATTAGTCGTTTGCTTGCAAGGCTTATGACGATGTGTATTACCGAGAGGGCCCAGAGATACCTCTCCGACACTCTGAGTGACAAATCCTATTCTCGGTCTATGCCAACACCACAAACACCTTCGGAGACACCTGTAGCGCATCTATATAATCACCCAGTTACGTTGTGATGTTTGATAGCACACAAGGTGTTCCTCCGGTATTAGGGAGTAGCATAATCTTATAGTCATAGGAACATGTATAAGTCATGAAGTAAGCAATAGTAGTAAAACTAAACGATCATAGTGCTAAGCTAACGGACGGGTCTTGTCCATCACATCATTCTCCTAATGATGCGATCCCGTTGATCAAATGACAACTCATGTCTATGGTTTGGAAACATAACCATCTTTGATGAACGAGCTAGTCTAGTAGAGGCATACTAGGGACACTCTGTTTTGTCTATGTATTCACACATTTATCAAGTTTTCGGTTAATACAATTCTAGCATGAATAAAAGACATTTATCATGATATATAAGGAAATATAAATAACAACTTTATTATTGCCTCTAGGGCATATTTCCTTCAGTCTCCCACTTGCACTAGAGTCAATAATCTAGATTACATAGTAATGATTCTGACACCCATGAAGTTTTGGTGCTGATCATGTTTTGCTCGTGGAAGAGGCTTAGTCAACGGGCCTGCAACATTCATATTTGTATGTATTTTGCAAATTTCTATGTCTCCCTTCTTGACTTGATCGCGGATGGAATTGAAGCAGCTCTTGATGTGCTTGGTTCTCCTGTGAAACCTGGATTACTTTGCCAAGGCTATTGCTCCAGTGTTTTCACAAAAGATTTTCATTGGACCCGATGCACTAGGTATTACACCTAGATCGAATATGAACTCCTTCATCCAGACTCCTTCATTTGTCACTTCTGAAGTAGCTATGTACTCCGCTTCACATGTAGATCCTGCCACGACGCTCTGCTTGGAACTGCACCAACTGACCGCTCCACCGTTCAACAAAAATACATATCCGGTTTGTGACTTAGAGTCATCCGGATCAGTGTCAAAGCTTGAATCTATGTAACCGTTTACGACGAGCTCTTTGTCACCTCCATAAACGAGAAACATATCCTTTGTCCTTTTCAGGTACTTCAGGATGTTCTTGAACGCTGTCCAGTGATCCACTCCAGGATTACTTTGGTACCTCCCTGCTAAACTTATAGCAAGGAACACATCAGGTCTGGTACACATCATTGCATACATGATAAATCCTATGGCTGAGGCATAGGGAATGACTTCCATTTTCTCTCTATCTTCTGCATTGTTTGGGCATTGAGTCTTACTCAACTTCACACCTTGTAACACAGGCAAGAACCCTTTCTTTGACTGATCCATTTTGAACTTCTTCAAAACTTTATCAAGGTATGTGCTTTGTGAAAGTCCAATTAAGCGTCTTGGTCTATCTAGATATTGATGCCCAATATATAAGCAACTTCACCGAGGTCTTTCATTGAAAAATTCTTATTCAAGTATCCTTTTATGCCATCCAGAAATTCTATATCATTTCCAATCAACAATATGTCATCCACATATAATATCAGAAAAGCTACAGAGCTCCCACTTACTTTCTTGTAAATATAGGCTTCTCCAAAAGTCTGTATAAAACCATATGCTATGATCACCTCATCAAAGCGCATTTTCCAACTCCGAGATGCTTGCACCAGTCCATAGATGGATCACTGGAACTTGCACACTTTGTTAGCACCTTTAGGATCGACAAAACCTTATGGTTGCATCATATACAACTCTTCTTTGAGATTTACATTAAAGAATGCAGTTTTGACATCCATTTGCCAGATTTCATAATCATAAAATGCTGCAATTGCTAACATGATTCGGACAGACTTAAGCATCGCCACGGGTGAGAAAGTCTCATCGTAGTCAACTCTTTGAACTTGTCGAAAACCTTTGGAAACAAGTCGAGCTTTGTAGACAGTAACATCATCATCGGTGTCAGTCTTCCTCTGAAAGATCCATTTATTTTCAATGTCTTGCCGATCATCGGGCAAGTCAAACAAAGTCCGCGCCTTGTTCTCATACATGGATCCCATCTTAGATTTCATGGCCTCGAGCCATTTTGCGGAATATTGGCTCATCATCGCTTCCTCATAGTTTGTAGGTTCATCATGGTCTAGTAACATGACTTCCAGAACCGGGTTACCATACCGCTCTGGCGCGGAACATACTCCGGTTGACCTACGAGGTTCAGTAGTAACTTGATCTGAAGTTTCATGATCATCATCATTAGCTTCCTCACTGATTGGTGTAGGAATCACTGGAACTAGTTTCTATGATGAAGTACTTTCCAGTTCGGGAGAAGGTATAATTACCTCATCAAGTTCTACTTTCCTCCCACTCACTTCTTTCGAGAGAAACTCCTTCTCTTGAAAGGATCCATTCTTAGCAACGAATATCTTGCCTTCAGATCTGTGATAGAAGGTGTACCCAATAGTTTCCTTTGGGTATCCTATGAAGACACATTTCTCTCACTTGGATTCGAGCTTATTGGGTTGAAGCTTTTTCACATAAGCATCGCAGCCCCAAACTTTAAGAAACGACAACTTGGGTTTCTTGCCAAACCACAATTCATAAGGCGTCGTCTCAACGGATTTAGATGGTACCCTTTTTAATGTGAATGTAGCTGTCTCTAAAGCATAACACCAAGTCGACAGTGGTAAATCGGTAAGAGGCATCATAGATCACACCATATCTAATAAAGTACGGTTACAACGTTCAGACACACCATTACGCTGTGGTGTTCCAAGTAGCATGAGCTGTGAAACTATTCCACATTGTTTCAAATGAAGACCAAACTCATAACTCAAATATTCGCCTCCGCGATCAGATCGTAGAAAACTTTATTTTCTTGTTACGATGATTCTCTACTTCACTCTGAAATTCTTTGAACTTCTCAAATGTTTCAGACTTATGCTTCATCAAGTAGATATACCCATATCTGCTCAAATCGTCTGTGAAGGTCAAAAAATAACGATACCCACCGTGAGCCTCAACACTCATTGGTCCACATACATCAGTATGTATGATTTCCAATAAGTCAGTTGCTCGCTCCATTGTTTTGGAGAACAGAGTTTTAGTCATCTTGCCCATGAGGCATGGTTCGCAAGCACCAAGTGATTGATAATCAAGTGATTCCAAAAGTCCATCAGAATAGAGTTTCTTTGTGCGCTTTACACCAATATGACCTAAACAGCAGTGCCACAAATAAGTTGCACTATCATTATCAAATTTTCATCTTTTGGCTTCAATATTATGAATATCTGTATCACTACGATCGAGATCCAACAAAAATAGACCATTCATCAAGGGTGCATGACCATAAAAGATATTACTCATATAAATAGAACAACAATTATTCTCTAATTTAAATGAATAATCATCTCGCAACAAACAAGATCCAGATATAATGTTCATGCTCAACGCAAGCACCAAATAACAATTATTTAGGTCTAAAACTAATCCTGAAGGTAGATGTAGAGGTAGCGTGCCGACGGCGATCACATCGACTTTGGAACCATTTCCCACGCGCATCGTCATCTCGTCCTTAGCTAATCTTCGTTTAATCTATAGCCCCTGTTTCGAGTTACAAATATTAGCAACCGAAACAGTATCAAATACCCAGGTGCTACTACGAGCATTAGTAAGGTACACATCAATAAAATGTATATCAAATATACCTTTGTTCACTTTGCCATCCTTCTTATCCGCCAAATACTTTGGGAATTTCGCTTCTAGTGTCCAGTCCCTTTATAGTAGAAGCACTCAGTTTCAGGCTTGGCTCCAGACTTGGGTTTCTTCGCAGGAGTAGCAACTGTCTTGCTATTCTTCTTGAAGTTCCCCTTCTTTCTCTTGCCCTTTTTCTTGAAACTAGTGGTCTTGTTAACCATCGACACTTGACGCTCCTTTTTTATTTCTACCTCCACAGCTTTGAGCATAGCGAAGCGCTCGAGAATAGTCTTCTTCATCCCTTGCATATTATAGTTCATCACGAAGCCTTTATAGTTTGGTGGCAGTGATTGAAGAACTCTATCAATAACACTATCTTCATTAACTTTGCATCCAAGTTGAGTCATGTGATTGTAGTACCCAGACATTCTGAGTAAGTGTTCACTGATAGAACTGTTCTCCTCCATCTTGCAGCTATAGAACTTATTTGAGACTTCAAATCTCTCAATTAGGGCATTTGCTTGAAATATTAAATTCAACTCTTGGAACATCTCATATGCTCCATGACGTTCAAAACGTCTTTGAAGTCCTGATTCTAAGTCGTAAAGCATGGCACACTGAACTATCGAGTACTCATCAGAACAAGTTTGCCAGACGTTCATAACATCTGGAGTTGCTCCTGCAGCAGGCCTGTCACCTAGCGGTGCTTCAAGGACATAATTCTTCTGTACAGCAATGAGGATAATCCTCAAGTTACGGACCTAGTCCGTGTAGTTGCTACCATCATCTTTCAACTTACCTTTCTCTAGGAACGCATAAAAATTCAAGGGAACGGTAGCACGGGCCATTGATCTACAACAACATAGATATGCAAAAACTATCAGGACTAAGTTCATGATAAATTAAAGTTCAATTAATCATATTACTAAAGAACTCCCTCTTAGATAGACATCCCTCTAGTTATCTAAATGATCACGTGATCCAAATCAACTGAACAATGTCCGATTATCACGTGAGATGGAGTAGTTTTCAATGGTGAACATCTTATGTTGATCATATCTACCATATGATTCACGCTCGACCTTTCGGTCTCCAGTGTTCCGAGGCCATGTATGTACATGCTAGGCTCATCAAGTTTAACTCGAGTATTTTGCATTTGCAAAACTGTCTTAGACCCGTTGTATTTGAACGTAGAGCTTATCACACCCGATCATCACGTGGTGTCTCGGCACGACGAACTTTCACAACGATGTATACTCAGGGAGAACACTTCTACCTTGAAATTTTTGTAAGGGATTATCTTATAACGCTACCGCCGTACTAAGCAAAATAAGAAGCATATAAAGATAAACATCACATGCAACCAAAATATGTGACATGATATGGCCATTATCATCTTGTGTTTTTTATCTCCATCTCCAAAGCATCGTCATGATCTCCATCATCACCGGCTTGACACCATGATCTTCATCGTAGCATCGTGGTCGTCTAGCCAACTATTGCTACTACTGCTATCGCTAACTCATAGTGATAAAGTAAAGTAATTACATGGCTTTCGCAATTCACACAATAAAGAGACAACCATATGGCTCGTGCCGGTTGCCGATAATTTACAAAACATTATCATCTCATACAATAACGTATAACTCATCACGTCTTGACCATATCACATCACAACGTGCCCTGCAAAAAAAGTTAGACGTCCTCTACTTTGTTGTTGCAAGTTTTACGTGCCTGCTACGGGCTTAGCAAGAACTGTTCTTACCTACGCATCAAAACCACAACGATTGTTCGTCAAGTGTGCTATTTTAACCTTCACAAGGACCGGTTGTAGTCACACTCGATTGAACTAAAGTGAGAGAGACAGACACCCGCCGGTCACCTTTAAGCAATGAGTGCTCGTAATGGTAAAACCAGTCTCGCGTAAGCGTACGCGTAATGTCGGTCGGGTCGCTTCATCTCACAATACCGCCGAATCAAAGTATGACATGCTGGTAAGTGATATGTTTCCAACGTATCTACTTTTCTAAACACTTTTGCCCTTGTTTTGGATTCTAACTTGCATGATTTGAATAGAACTAACCCAGACTGACGCTGTTTTCAGGAGAATTGCCATGGTGTTATTTCTGTGCAGAAATAAAAGTTCTCGGAATGACCTGAAAATCAAAGGAGAATTATTTTGGAAAATATAAAAAATATCTACGGAAAGATCCAAGCTAGGGGGCGCACACCCTATCCACGAGGGTGGGGGCGCGCCCCCTCCCCTGGGCGCGCCCCCTGCCTCTTGGGCCCCCTGTTGCTCCACCGACGTATCCCTGGACTCCATATATTCACTTTCGGGGAGAAAAAAATCAGAGAGGAAGAATTATCACGCTTTACGATACGAAGCGGCCGCCAAGCCCTAATCTCTCTCGGGAGGGCTGATCTAGAGTCCGTTCGGGGCTCCGGGGAGTGGTGATCGTCCATCGTCATCATCAACCTTCCTCCATCACCAATTCCATGATGCTCACCGCCATGCGTGAGTAATCCCATCGTAGGCTTGCTGGACGGTGATGGGTTGGATGATATTTACCATGTAATCGAGTTAGTTTTATTAGGGTTTGATTCCTAGTATACACTATGTTCTAAGATTGATGTTTCTATGACTTTGCCATGCTTAATGCTTGTCACTAGGGCCCGAGTGCCATGATTTCAGATCTGAACCTATTATGTTTTCATGAATAGATGTGTGTTCTTGATCCTATCTTGCAAGTCAATAGTCACCTACTATGTGTTAAGATCCGGCAACCCCGAAGTGACAACAATCGGGACCACTCCCGATGATGACCGTAGTTTGAGGAGTTCATGTATTCACTATGTGTTAATGCTTTGGTCCGGTACTCTATTAAAAGGAGGCATTAATATCCCTTAGTTTTCACTAGGACCCCGCTGCCACGGGAGGGTAGGACAAAAGATGCCATGCAAGTTCTTTTCCATAAGCACGTATGACTATATTCGAAATACAAGCCTACATTACATCGATGGACTGGAGCTAGTTTTGTGTCACCCGAGGTTATAAATTTTACATGAGGAATCGCATCCGACATAATTCTCCATCACCGATCCAATGCCTACGAGATTT
Source organism: Secale cereale (assembly GCA_902687465.1). Classification (NCBI taxonomy): domain Eukaryota; kingdom Viridiplantae; phylum Streptophyta; class Magnoliopsida; order Poales; family Poaceae; genus Secale; species Secale cereale. The sequence continues at coordinate 444,590,331 of LR738714.1, forward strand.
TCACATATTTCTTGTTGCTTATTTACTTTTTCGGTACTACTGTTACAAAAACTACAAAAACACTACCGTTACTTTTATTGTTGCTACCACTATTTCCATATTACTTTGCTACTAAATTACCTTTCTGTAGATACTAAATTTCCACATGTGGTTGAATTGACAACTTAGCTGCTAATACTTAAGAGTATTCTTTGGCTCCCCTTGTGTCGAATCAATAAATTTGGGTTGAATACTTTACCCTCAAAAACTATTGCGACCCCCTACACTTGTGGGTTATCAAGACTATTTTCTGGCACCGTTGCCGGGGAGCATAGCTATATTATTTAAGTCACTTGGGATTTATATCTGTTGATCACTATGAAGAATTTGAAGGAATCAAAAACCAAGATCTTTCCCTCAACTACGAGGGGGGGGGGCTAAGGAACTGCCATCTAGCTCTGCACTTGATTCACCCTCTGTTATGAGTAAATTTGCGACACCTACTCCTACTATTGAATCTGATATGTCGCATGTTCTTGATGATGCCACTTCTGCTATGTATGATGAAACTACTTCTATGCTTGACAATACTGTGCCACAAGGTAAATTTCTAGATGAACAAATTGCTAAAGTTAGGGAGAATGCAAGTATTGAAACTGGTAATATTTATGTCAGGACCCTGATCCTAAGTCACACATGTCTAGCCTGTAACACACCATATCACTTTGCGGCCTCACGCACGGTATCCCCACGGGTGCCACCTTACCTGGCCCGGGACCGTTTGCGCATTTTGGCACACGTATATGATAGTGTCTCTAGCATCCATATGACAGAGAACCCGGGCCGACATGACTAGTTATAAACCAAAAGTGGCACTAAATTACAGAGACAGGCATACATGACCCAGCAACGAACGTGTCGGTCATCAACGTATGAACCCAAGTCGTAGCAAGCTACAAGGACTTAAAGGAACAACGCGTGTCATTTCCCCTAAGGGACAGACACAGGAACGAAGAAGGACACATGCCGGCCAACCTAAGTGTTCCGGAGCAGTAGCAAGCTACCAAGGCTCAGTGGAAGCACTAGGACACATTTCCCTGTAAGGTAGGCTACCAAAGGTAAACAACTAGGTGTCGGATCCCACACATAGCAATACACATTACACGTACGCATAACATGCAAGTATGTGATGTACAACAAGGCATCACAACATAACTCAACAACTCATATAGATAAAGGCCCAGAAGAGCCATCATAGCATTTATTACAAACAGAGGTCACATGACCCAACATACAGAGCATACATGCAACGGAAGCATAACATGTCTGAGTACAGACAACTACAAATGAAAAAGGCTGAGAAGCCTGACTATCTACAAGACCCTCCAAAGGGTACAAGATCGTAGCTGAGGTAACAAGCTAAAGGTCGAAGTCCACGCGGAAACACTAGCGAGACTGAAGTCTCTCTGCAAAAACATAAATTAAGCAAACGTGAGTACAAAGGTACTCAGCAAGACTTACATCAGAACTAACTACATATGCATCAGTATCAACAAAAAGGGGGGGGGGGTGGAGTTTGACTGCAGCAAGCCAGCTTTGACTCAGTGGCTATCCTAAACTGCGACTGCAAGTAACTCTTTTGAGGTGGCGCACACGAGTCCACATAATCACCAACCAATACACCACTATGGATCCGCTTCCGTCTCCCTACGAGAAGGCCATCCATAGCACTCACACTTATCTTGCGTGTTTTAGAGTATCCACTTTCACTTGTCTATGAACTGTTATAGGCAACCCAGAAGTCCATTTCCACGGACACGGCTATTCGAATAGATCATATATAACCCTCCAGGGGTGTACTTCTTCACACACGCTCTCACCACTTACCGCCGTTTACACGACATGTACTCGGCAACCTTCAAGCGGAGGCCCAGCGAGGGTGTCGGCCACGACCTGACTAACCACACAAGTCTCTAGTCCAGGTTTATCGCCTATTTGGGTTCCATCCGTGGGGAGATCCGGCCGGGGTGTCGCTCACGGCCCCAAACGATGTGTACAAGGTTCCCGCATCACCAAACGGCGATCGGTACACCGTGCCACGTACCTGTCGCGTCACAGCCCACCCCGAGGGTCAGCGCTGCGCACGACCTCCAGTAAACTACAAACACCAGAAACTAGTTGCAACTCCTGGACAGAGGACAATGGCAGTTAATAAGTCGAGAGGGTCCATTGGTTTCGGGCCTAATGCATGGTAGTAACTGGTCATGGATCAACCAACACAGAACTCAGTTCCTGAGGACGGCTGCAATGAGACAACCCACCATGTACTCCTACATGGCCTCTCATCGCTACCTTTACCAAATCGTGTTCACACACTTAGCTCACACACATTAGGACATGTTCATCACCATTCCAATTCACCCCCGATGAATCAGACCTGACACAACTCTAAGCAATAGCAGGCATAACCAGAAAGCATGAATGAGTAGGCACAACATGGCTCAAACAACTCCTACTCATACTAGTGGGTTTCAACTATTTACTGTGGCAATGACAGGTCATGCAGTGGAAATGGGTTCAACTACCGCAGCAGGTAACAGTTGAAGCGTTGTTGTCCTAATGCAGTAAAAGAGAGCAAGAGCGAGAGAGTGGGATTGTATCGGAATGCTCAATGGTGTTTGTTTGCCTGGCACTTCTGAAGATAACATTGGGTTTTCATTGGTGTCATTGATCACATCGTCGGAACACGTCTACTGAAAGGGAACAACACCGGCAACAGAGAAGAAACACAATCAATGCAATGCACAATATGATGCATGATCATGACATGGCATTATGTTGTGATTTGAGCTAATGCAACTAGCAACAGGTTAAATGAAGTTGGTTTGAATTCAAGATTCAAATTCAAACTCCATATGTGGATATTCAAATGCCATTTATAAGATTTTGCCTAAACAGCAGCCATAAGTTGTTCTAACATGCATGAAAATGCCATAAACAGATTCCTTGGATTTTTCTGATCATTTTTCATATATAATTTATTTTCATTGCAGTTAAAGATTATTTTCTGTGATTTTTAGAAGTTTTGGCTATTTTCTGAAATAAATAAATCATTTCTGATTTATTTAAAATTCCAGGAAACACTTATTGCGTCAGCATGACGTCATTGTGATGTCAGCAGTCAACAGTGGCTGGTCCAGGTCAAACCTGACCAGTGGGACCCACTGGTCAGTGACGCAACTAGCTAACCCTATTAGTTAGTGCTAATTTAAACCTAACTAAAGTGTGAGGGGGGGGGGGGTGTGGCCCACATGTCAGTCTCTCAGGGCCTAATTAAGTTTAGTTTTAAACAAAACTAATTTAACAGGGGCTGGCCCCACCTGTCATTGGCTCATCAAACTAAGCACCATAGTTAGCACTTAATTAACAACCTAAGCTAAATTAGTCCAACGCCGGCCCCACATGTCATTGTCACAGAGAGGGGGGTCCAGCCGTGGTCAAAGGTGGTCAAACCCACCGGCCGCTCGACGCCGGCGAGGCCAAACGCGGCGGCGGTGCTCGGGTTTTGCCTACAGGCCGCAGTTTGAGCCGCGGTTGGGCTCTACGGTGAGTTGGGGCTCGTGCGCATCTAGTGGTGGCGACGGTGGGTGCGGGGGTGGCCGGAATCATCGGCGGCGGCCGGAATTCGGACGTCGACGGATTTGACGCCGCAGGGCATGGCAGGAGCAACGGTTAGTTGCTACGGCCTCGTGGTGACGCGCTGAGCGCGGTGGTGCACTTGAACGCGGGTGGCAGCAGCTGTGGCCGCGGCGACGCCTTGTCCGGCGGAGCAAAGCTCTCGTCCGCGGCGGCGGAGCTAGTTAGAGGGAGAAATTGGCACGAGGAGTAGAGGGGAACGATGGAGGGGCTCACTGCGAAGTCGAAGAGCGGGTCAGCGGCTCGGGGGAGGCTTCAGGGACGGCGCAGAGTCGCCGGCGATCTCAGCAGCCGAAGGAGGAAGAAGGGGTTGGGGACGATGCTGTAGGGCTCCCGTGGTCGCATGAGTCGACAGAGAGGAAGAGGGAGGCACGACGAAGCTCGGGGGCACGTCAGAGAGGCGAGGGGGTGGCGGTGCAAGCAGCTACGTCGACGACGTGCTCACGGGCGCGTCGGCCATGGCTCTGGAGAGACGAGGGAGGGAGCAAGGGGGGCGAGTGAGAGGTCAGGGGGGGTTCCAGGCGTTTGCGGCGTGTCCTTGGAGGCGTCGCGCTGGCCAGGGGAGGTCCAGGCAGGCAGCTGCGTGGAGGCACGGCCATGCACGCGCGCTGGCCACACGCCCTCGTGCCTTCTGGCACGAGGTTGAAGGTGGCGGTGCTGGGCTGGGCCTCTACAGCAGTGGGCTGGGCCAACAGTGCTGGGCCGCATAGGTAAGTTAGCCCAAGTGAGTCTCTCTCTCTCTTTTCTAAAACTGTTACTGTTTTCTAATTTTGTTTCTTTGTAAACTTTAGGGCTTTGTTAAAAATGCGAGGGCATTTCCAAAAATCATGAAACCAAGCATGGCTACTGGTTAGAATAAATCCAACAGTAAACATTTTAGTTTATGATTATTTGAGCATTTAAAATAATATATAATATTTAAATGCCAATGCAAATAAGGTATGATTTAATTCAAAAATCCAGAATGGTCCTAGAAATATGTGCAACATTTTTTGGCAGAGGTTTTTAATCAATCCATAAATGATGAACTTTTCCAAAGGGCATTTTGGGTTCATTGAAAAAGATTTTAATTTGACCCTAGTTGAATTCATTTAGTGCTAGGGTTTGAACATCCCCATTTCCAGTTTCTGAGAAAATTAAACATGATGCACATGAGGACCAAGCAAGGCAGGCAAGGGCTAGTCTAGGGCTGTGACAACTCACCCCTACTAAACAAGAATCTCGTCCCGAGATTCAAGCGTAGGGTAAGAAATCAGAGGGGACACTAACTAACACAATCTTCATGATCCAAGTGCCCTTCATATGAATGTTGATTGCTAGCATCATGTTGATCCTGGCATCCTTGCTTTCGAGATCTTTGTCCAAACGGTGACGATGGGAGAAACTCTACAAAATTGATCTTCCGAAAGATCGAGCAACTCAAGATCAACTCATGGAGTGAGACGTTGAAACATCTCTTGAGCTGAGACACGGAGTACACCTCTAGAGGGATGTAGTGAAATAAATGATGAAGGTTCACCTAATGGCAATAATTCCACACCTAAGAAGAGGGTGATCGATACCACCAGACGGGGCACCTTGGAGAAGGTGACTCATAGAGTTATTCCCTTAAGTGGCAAAAAGAATTACTTTTGATATAGAGATCATTAAAATTCTCTATACCAGCCGGAGGAAAATCACACCCGATCGTTTGACGGAGTTCGAAAGAATGACATTCTCGGCCAGAATGGATGATGTGGACTACCTTGTTGAAGACAACACAAGGAATGATTTTGGTTATCATCGGAAATGGATGGGACCCATGGCAAGTCCATTCCTGAAAATAATCCTAAACAACAGTTGTTGAGATGGGCAACCAATGGAAAATTGGCACATTGGCGGTGCAAGCTAGGAACAAAATGCAAATGCTGGGAATGATTCTGGTAACTGGGAAGAAACCCAACAGTAGAGAGTGAATCTACTCTTTGAGAGGTTATAGCATAACCAAGAACACTGGGAGCAATCCCTGTTAGTGCCAGAGATAACACCTAGTGCTTGTGCGTGCTCTCAAGAACTTGAGCATTCCCATATTCATCAAGGTTTTACCAATATCCGTGTCAAGGATCTTGGCAACACAACATACTACCATGATGAATAATGATGGATAGTGCAGATGCAAAGGAAGATAACACTTCTCAGATTTCACCCTAGCGGAGTCAAGGGGGAAAATCTGGATGATCGACCGAGAGACATTTAGCACTCCGCTTCTAATGTTCTCCTTGGTGTACTAGGTACCACAGTCAATGCTTAAAAACATCAACATGGCCATCAAGTAAAGGTCGGACTTCGGGAGCACAAAAAGTCCATAAGGAACAACTAGGGAGTAATTCCTACGAAGTCCTTATGGGGAGGTGGCCAATTTCTTCAATCAAGATACTACAACAATAGGTCTTCCAGCTAGGTGTGTTGGCCACGACATCCACTTTACCGGTAATCGAGAGACCAATATTATAGTTCTTGGAAAATGCTCCAACCATCATAGCTGCCTGAGATTTAGTTTTGGTTGGTGTCAGGATATTCCAGACGTCATGTCTGGAAACGAAAGTTTGCAACACAAATCGACGAGATGGCGTTGCAAAATTCTCGGGGAGTGAACTACGATAGCAAGCTCCGAAACATGCGCTAGTTCTGCTACGTACCTGTGAACACGTTGTCCCAGACAAACGTGACCACATAGTAGTCTTATAATAAAATACTATCGAGTTCAGATTGGGAATCATCATTGGAGATAATGAAGTCTTGTGCATGTCCGTCCGGGCCCGTCGGGAATAGCATTTGAACTTCTTATCCTTAACAAATCAATCAGTGGCTTGGTGTGCTAGGGATACATACAGAATGAAGATGATCAGTCTATCAGACCATAGAATACTTCGCACGTATGCATGACTGACTTGGGTTGACTCCAGGGGAAGTAAAACAATCATTCTCAAATTCACGGCGGCAACTTACATCAAGTACTCATGAATTAGGGGAAGCCACTTGTTACATTAAGACATCTACTTCATGAGCTAACACAAAGATGATGCTTACGAAAGTTTCCAATGTTAGCTCAAATGTTCAACATGAATCATGGAGAGGGTAACCATGTCGCCGATGGGCTCGACAACAATTCATCGAGGCTTTCATAAAAATGGAATTCCATAACTATGTGAACAAGGTGATAGCATTGGTCAGACCAATAGATGTAACAGTGTATGCTCGAGGGATCAACCATGAGTAAGACAACATTATGAATATCGTTGGTTCTGATTTGACTTAACGATAGCCCACTCTCAAGTCAAAGTTTTGTCAAGACAATGGATCCAACAACTGGTCACGAAGATCAATCGATGAAGATATCATCTTTCTTCAACACACACACAAAAGATATCCCTTGGAAGGAACTAAGTCAGGCAAGCTTTTATCTTCCAACTCTCCAAGTTGTCGTTTAGCTTAACCGACTAGTTCAGGGTATCCAACACAGATTCTTGGAGAAAGGGTGGTTTAGAGAGAAACCAGCTCGATCACGATCTCAACATAACAGTCAAGGAGCAACCTGGTAATACTTCCGAGAAGATATTCGGAAAATCACGGACCACCGATTTGTTACTAAGCTCGAGAACAATCTTGCTTTTCAGAGCAAGACGATATGATCAAATGAGCGAGGTATTGACACAATCCTAACTCATTGATCGAAGAGTGCACCAAGTAAGATGGATTAGGTAGCACGATCAATCTTAGAATGGTGATTCAATAGCCAACACGCTAAGAATGAGATTGTTGTCCTTTAACTACCAAGCAACGAAGTTGCTAGGAGTATTGATTTCACACATCACAATTCACTTGTGAGCATTCCGGTTACAATAACACGGAGGCCGAGGAATAAACGATGATGGCGAGAAGTATCACCTTATCAAAAGTTCATAGGAGGTGGTGCAATTCCCATGACAATCTTGACATAAGGATGGTAATACTCCAAGATAGAACAGAATAGAAGCTGTATTAGCATTCTCCATCTGTGAAGTACAACTTCTTTTACCCAGTCCTGGATATGGATAAGGTACTGGAGTTTGTTTCTCCTAGTCATTCCAGAATAGAAGGGCTTGACGGACCACAAGAGTAAAAGGCATCGATGAACACGAATGCACGACTACTCCTGACTATCAATTGATAGACGAAGGTCATAAAACAACTGAAAGGGACAACTCATAGGAACATAAAACTTTCCGAGTTGTGGATGCATAGATTAGCATGTCGAACTAGTCAACATATTTCTTCCGGATAACCCATGCAGAAAGGTAGGATTGGCAGAGTCACAATATGAATGGAGTACTACTCAGGAGCACTCTGGTAGTGATCTTTTGGTTCAGAAGAACTTCTGCTATAATGGTTCATGGTGTTGGAAGAAGGATATACCACGAACCCCGAGGGCTATCACAAGGTTACTAATTTCCTAAAGGGACGAGCAAATACTACCAACATGAGGTAAGAGTGAGTCTTGGGTTCAAGAACCCAGGAATAGAATGCCTACTATCTAAATGGCATCACGGGATGCTTTCGAGAATAATGGCCAGAATCATCACACTGAGAATATAAAGCATTGCTGGATTACTGGTTGATCCTCTAAGACAGCTAGGGTCATAATAATAACTCCAACATATATGTCGAGGTAACAGAGTACCTCAACACACTGACTAGTGTGCCTAGTCTGGCCCAAAGGTACATCAGAACATGAAGGAAAGGTTTGCAAATGCATCAGATTATTTAGAAACCTAGAATGACTCGGACATCATAACGGCTGTAAATGCTCGAAAATACTTTTGAGACTCATGCAAAAGATAGCATAACCACTTAACATCATCATGTCAAGGTTCTGAGACCAACAGTTGAGCAACAGAAGTAGTTGAAACAGAACTGAGGGTTGAATCCATAATAACGGGATCCTGATAAATAGAATGAGAATCCTAGTTCTTAATCCCCGTAGAAAGAAGAAGGTGACTCAGATCAGAAGGTCATAAGGTAAAGGAGTAAAAAGAGCCTTACGTTCCCTTTCACAATCAATTCCCTTACATAACTAAAGAATTTCTAGACACGACTTCGACTAGTTTGGCTTACTAATCCTACAGGCAGTCAGGCTCTGATACCAACGCTGTAAGGACCCCGATCCTAAGTCACACAGGTCTAGCCTGTAACACATCATATCACTTTGCGGCCTCACTCACAGTATCCCCACGGGTGCCACCTTACCTGGCCCGGGACCGTTTGCGCATTTTGGCACATGTATATGATAGTGTCGCTAGCATCCATATGACAGAGAACCCGGGCCGACATGACAAGTTATAAACCAAAAGTGACACTAAATTACAGAGACAGGCATACATGACCCAGCAACGAACGTGTCGGTCATCAACGTATGAACCCAAGTCGTAGCAAGCTACAAGGACTTAAAGGAACAACGCGTGACATTTCACCTAAGGGACAGACACAGGAATGAAGAAGGACACATGCCGGCCAGCCTAAGTGTTCCGGAGCAGTAGCAAGCTACCAAGGCTCAGTGGAAGCACTAGGAGACATTTCCCTGTAAGGTAGGCTACCAAAGGTAAACAACTAGGTGTCGGATCCCACACATAGCAATACACATTACACGTATGCATAACATGCAAGTATGTGCTGTACAACAAGGCATCACAACATAACTCAACAACTCATATAGATAAAGGCCCAGAAGAGCCATCATAGCATTTATTACAAATAGAGGTCACATGACCCAACATACAGAGCATACAGGCAACGGAAGCATAACATGTCTGAGTACAGACAACTACAAATGAAAAAGGCTAAGAAGCCTGACTATCTACAAGACCCTCCAAAGGGTACAGGATCGTAGCTGAGGTAACAAGCTAAACATCGAAGTCCACGCGGAAACACTAGCGAGACTGAAGTCTCTCTGCAAAAACATAAATTAAGCAAACGTGAGTACAAAGGTACTCAGCAAGACTTACATCAGAACTAACTACATATGCATCAGTATCAATAAAAGGGGGGGGGG
>LR738714.1:444602437-444667544 GCA_902687465.1 Secale cereale
GGGGGGTTCTAGGCGTGTGCGGCGTGTCCTTGGAGGCGTCGCGCTGGCCAGGGGAGGTCCAGGCAGGCAGCTGCATGGAGGCACGGTCGTGCGCGCGCGCCGGCCACACGCCCTCGTGCTTTCTGGCACGAGGTTGAAGGTGGCGGTGCTGGGCTGGGCCTCTACAGCAGTGGGCTGGGCCAACAGTGCTGGGCCGCACAGGTAAGTTAGCCCAAGTGAGTCGCTCTCTCTCTCTTTTCTAAAACTGTTTCTGTTTTCTAATTTTGTTTCTTTGTAAACTTTAGGGCTTTGTTAAAAATGCCAGGGCATTTGCAAAAATCATGAAACCAAGCATGGCTACTGGTTAGAATAAATCCAACAGTAAACATTTTAGTTTATGATTATTTGAGCATTTAAAATAATATATAATATTTAAATGCCCAATGCAAATAAGGTATGATTTAATTCAAAAATCCAGAATGGTCCTAGAAATATGTGCAACATTTTTTGGCAGAGGTTTTTAATCAATCCATAAATGATGAACGTTTCGAAAGGGAATTTTGGGTTCATTGAAAAAGATTTTAATTTGACCCTAGTTGAATTCATTTAGTGCTAGGGTTTGAACATCCCCATTTCCAGTTTCTGAGAAAATTAAGCATGATGCACATGAGGACCAAGCAAGGCAGGCAAGGGCTGGTCTAGGGCTGTGACAATTTATGAAAGTGAGGATGAAGCTTCTCCCCCTAGATATGAATTGCCTATTATTCCCGAGGGTTATGTTATGGATGAAGAAACTGCTAGAGACTTTCTTGCTTGCAACGATAGATATGATCTTAAGCAATTATAAGCTAAGCTTAAAGAAAAGTCTTTGAATGCTAGAATGAAATATGACCCTGCTTTTGCTATTTCACCTATCTTTGTTACTGATAAGGATTATGATTTCTCTGTTGATCCTGAGTTAATTACTTTGGTTGAATCTGATCCTTTCCATGGCTATGATTCTGAAACTGTTGTGGCACATCTTACTAAGTTCAATGATATAGCCACCATGTTTATCAATGATGAAAAGATTCATTATTACTATATCCTTAAGCTATTTCCGTTCTCGTTAAAGGGTGATGCTAAGACATGGTTTAATTCTCTTGATCCTGGTTGTGTGCACAGTCCCAGGATATGATTTATTACTTATCTGCTAAATATTTTCCCCGCTCATAAGAAACAAGGTGCCTTACGGGAAATATATAATTTTGTGCAAATTGAAGAAGAAAGTCTCCCACAAGCTTGGGGGAGGCTTCTCTAATTACTTAATGCTTTGCCTGATCATCCTCTTCAGAGGAGTGAAATACTTGATGTCTTTTATAATGGACTAACCGATACTTCCAGAGACCACCTGGATAGTTGTGTTGGTTCTGTTTTCAGGGAAAGAGCAGTTGATCAAGCTGAATTACAATTGAATAATATGTTGAACAATGAAAATAATTGGACACTTCCTGAACCAGCCCCTAAGCCAACTCCGAAGAAAAGGGGTGTTCTATTTCTCAGTCCTGAAGATATGCAAGAGGCAAAGAAATCTATGAAAGAAAAAGGTATTAAAGCTGAAGATGTTAAGAATTTACCGCCTATTGAAGAAATACATGGTCTTGATAACCCAACACAGGTAGTAAAGATAAATTCTCTTTATAGATTTGATGAAGGTGATATTCCTCGTTATAAGTCTCCTAGCCAATGCTTAGATGAGTTTGACAATTTTATTATTAAGCAGGAGAACTTCAATGCTTATGTTGGTAGACAATTGCAACATAATGATTATATGATTGAACGCTTAAGTGATTATATGTCTAGAGTTAAAGGTGAATTGAAACTCATTAGTAAACATGCTTCTATGGTTACCACTCAAGTAGAACAAGTACTTAAGGCTCAGAATGATTTGCTCAATGAATTAAACAGTAAGAATAATGACTATGTTGTTAGAGTTGCAACTAGAGGTGGTAAAGTGACTCAGGAACCTTTGTATCCTGAGGGCCACCCTAAGAGAATTGAGCAAGATTCTCAGAGAATTAATTTAGATGCACCTAGTTCTTCTAAGAAGAAGAAAAAGAAAAATGATAGGACTTTGCATGCTTCTAGAGAACCTGTAGCTAACACACCTGAGAATCCCAATGATATTTCTGTTTCTGATGCTGAGACACAATCTGGTAATAAACATGAGCCTAGTGATAATGTTAATGATGATGCTCAACCTAGCAATGATAATGATGTAGAGATTGAACCTGCTGTTGATCTTGATAACCCATAATCGAAGAATCAATGTTATGATAAGAGAGACTTTGTTTCTAGGAAGCACGGTAAGGAAAGAGAACCATGAGTTCAGAAACCCATGCCTTTTCCTCCTAAACCATCCAAGAAGAAGGATGATGAGGATTTTGAGCGCTTTGCTGAAATGATTAGACCTATCTTTTTGTGTATGCGTTTGACTGATATGCTTAAAACAAATCCTTATGCTAAATACATGAAAGATATTATTAGCAATAAAAGAAAGATACCTGAAGTTGAAATTTCCACCATGCTTGCAAATTACACTTTTAAGGGTGGAATACCTAAGAAACTAGGAGGTCCAAGAGTACCTACTATATCTTGCTCCATTAAAGGAAACTATGTTAAAACTGATTTATGTGATCTTGGAGCCGGTGTTAGTGTTATGCCTCTCTCTTTATATCGTAGACTTGACTTGAGTAAGTTGACACCTACTGAAATATCTTTGCAAATGGCCGATAAATCAACTGTTATACCCGTCGGTATTTGCGAGGATGTGCCCGTTGTAGTTGCAAATGTTACTATTCTAACGGACTTTGTTATCCTTGATATTCCCGAGGGCGATAGTATGTCTATTATCCTTGGTAGACCCTTTTTGAATACTGCAGGGGCTGTTATTGATTGCAACAAAGGCAATGTCACTTTTCATGTCAATGGTAATGAGCATACGGTACACTTTCCAAGGAAACAACCTCAGGTCCACAGTATCAATTCTATTGGAAAAATCTCAACTATTACTATCGGAGGTTTTGAATTTCCTCTTCCCACTATCAAGAAGACATATGATATTCTTATTGTTGGGGACATACATATCCCCATTGAGGTAACCTAGTGTTGTTCGAAAATTCTCCGGTTTTATGTTATTCGGAAAGAGTTTATTAACAAGACCTGATCGACCTTGTTAATGGATTCCTTTTGATGAGCATGAGATGGGTAAATCACGATAGTACAACCTTATGTACCCTCCTTTTACTTTCTGTTAATTATATTAAATAAAGCAAAAATAGTATTTTCTGTCTGTTTCTAGACTTGTCCGTACAATAAAAAAATACCCCAAAAATAAAAGTTCTCCAAATGCCATGAAAATGAAATATGATTGTTTCTATAATATTTGAGAATATTTGGCACAAAGAACACAATGAGGGGAGCCAGCACCTGGCCACGAGGGTCCAGGGCGTGCCCACCCTCACAGGGCGCGCCCCCTGCCTCATGGGCCCCACGTGGCCCCCCTCCACTTATCCCTGCACCCACGCACTCCTTCTTCCTCCCAAAAAAATCACTATCCAACTCAAGCACGAGTTCTAGCTCATCCTGGTGCCATTTTCGATCTCCTTGGTCAAAGCACCATTCACAAAACTGTTTGGGGAGGTTGTTCCTTGCTTTGTGACTCCTCCATTGGTCCAATTAGTTTTTGTTCTAGTGCTTTATTTATTGCAAAGTTTTGCTGCTGTGGTGACCTTGTTCTTGAGCTTGCATGACAAATTTCTTTGGTCCCAAGTAGTTCTAATGCATGATATAGTCTCTAGACACTTGTAGGAGTTGTTGCTATCAATCTTATTGAGTTTGGTTCACTTTTATTTTGAGTTACTAAAAATTTCAGAAAAATTCAGAAAAATGCATAGGAAAATCTACCAAGGTGGTTCCTCAAGGAAGCAAGAACCAAGGCTCGCGATGCGTGAGCCGGACGATGAACTACCGAGGGAAGCTGAAGTGCGGCCGTGTGAATGGCCTTGTAATGAGTTCTTGGAAGCCACCGGGATTTACGAAGACTTTTATTATTTGGCGAACAATGCAGGCCTCACCGACTTCCTCCACGACCAGCGTGAACAATATCTCTTACTCACTAATATTTTCACACAAAACTTTCATTTTCATGCTAAGAAATCACCACCTTCAGTGGAGTTTCGTTTATATGATGAGGTTAAGGAGATGTCATTCTTTGAATTTTGTGAAGTATGCAAGATACCCTTTGCTGGTAGTCTTGAAGAACCATGTCGTGAAGATGTTGAAGGGTTTATTCACATGATAGCTGTAGGGGAAACTTGGCAAGTTTCAGGGGCAAGAATTACTAGTATACATTTTCCTGTTCTACGCTACTTTGCTATATTTGCTAGTAGATGTTTAATTGGCCGCGGGGACAGTGGGAATCTTAGTGCCCCTGATATTGTCATTTTGCGCCATGCTTTGTTTCGAGACACAACTTTTATCTTGGGTGCCGTCGTTGCTAAACGATTAAGTCTGAACCGCACCAAAGGTCCCGTCTTTGGAGGCATCTTTGCTTCTCGCCTTGCTGAACATTTTAGAATACCTATTAGGCATCATGAGAAGGAAGAAAAATTGCTTGCCCCTGTTTATCTAGCTTATAAGAGTATGATAGCACATGATTTTATTGTTAAAGACAAGGGGAAGTTGCTTAATTATAAATTGAGGTTTGATGAAAAATATTGTGAGATTATTACCTTGCCTGCACCATCTCTGTTTGATCTATTTTCAGGCATATACCTCATTTCGTCAGATGCCTTCTACAAGTACCAAAGCCAGGCACAAGCTTCAGACTCTGAGCCGGAGCTACCACTCGACCCTTACCGGCAGTCTGTTTATGGGTGGGATCCGAATGAGATGGCCAACCAGTGGCACCCAGAGGACGCTTCTCAGTACACCGGAGAGAGTAGCTTCGATCCGTGGCCATAGACCAACTTAGGCCAAAAGCCTAAGCTTGGGGGAGTACGTGTTTATCACCGACATTACATTCATGTTCACACACTTATTCTAGTTGTCGGTGCTCACACTCTTTCATTGTACTATCCATGCTTAGTTTCATTTCATTTCTTAGTCTTTTTCTTGTGTGTTAGAAAAACCTTAAGAAAAACAAAAAAAATAGTTGTAATTTTTAGCTAGTTTGCTTTCCATGCTTGTAGTAGTAGTAATTAAAAGAAAACCCAAAAAGATTTCTCGTTCTTCTTTTGCTTGTTGGGAGCATTCCCGTGTAAATAGTTTCTTTTCTTTCTTTGGGGATTAAGAGTAGAATACCATGATTGAAATTACTTAGTGGCTCTCATATGCTTTATTGTTGAATTAACCATGAGCCATATTACCTTGTCTTCGCTCTTGTATTAAAAGCCTGTAGATTCCAGCTTAGTCCAATGCACGTGCACTATTATTATTATCCACACCGTTCTGTCATGCGAGTGGAAGGCAATAATGACGATATACGATGAACTAATTGAGATGAGAAAAGCTGATATGAACTCGACCTCTCTTGTTTTTGTAAATATGATAGTTCATCGTTCCTGATTCATCCTATTATGAATGAAACATGATTGCAATGACAATTAGAGATCATTGATGCTCATGCCATGCTTAATTAGCTAGGAGTTTATAATGGTCTATCTTGTGTGCCAACATGATATTAAAATGGTTGTGATGTGGTATGATAGAGTGGTATCCTCCTTTGAACGATTCAAGTGGTCTCACTTGGCACATGTTCACGCATGTAGTTGAAACAAAATCAACATAGCCTCCACGATATTTATGTTCATGGTGATTTATATCCTACTCATGCTTGCAGTCATTGTTGATTAATTTTAATGCATGTTCATGATTGTTGTCGCTCTCTAGCTGGTCGCTTCCCAGTCTCTTTCTAGCCTTCACCTGTACTAAGCGGGAATACTGCTTTTGCATCCACTTCCATAAACCCCAAAGTTGTTCCATATGAGTCCAGCATACCTTCCTATATGTGGTATCTACATGCCGTTCCAAGTAAATTTGTATGTGCCAAACTATAAACCTTCAAATGAAATTTTGTTTTGTATGCTCGAACAGATCATGTATCAACTAGGGATGTCTATATCTTCCATGCTAGGTGGGTTATTCTCACGATGAGTGGACTCCGCTCATCATTCCTGAGAAAATGGCTGGTAATCGGGATGCCCATACCCATGCTCAAATCATAATAATTAAACAAAACTCCCCCAGGGCTGTTGCTCGTTTGGACGGTACCCGTTGTTTCGGGCTAGCCATGGAGTGTGCTTGTTGGTGGTTGGGGGAGTATAAACTTTACCATTCTGTTTGGGAATCGCCTATAATGTGTGTAGCATGGAAGATATTGAGATTCTTGGTTGTTATGTTGACAATGAGAGTATACCGCTCAAAATATTATTCATCTCTATTTAAAAATCGAGCTCTGGCACCTCTACAAATCCCTGCTTCCCTCTGCGAAGGGCCTATCTATTTACTTTTATGCTGAGTCATCATCCTCTTATCAAAAAGCACCAGTTGGAGAGCACCTCTATGCATGTATTGCTATTAATTTGCATTGAGTATGATTATGACTGGATCTCTTCTACTATGAATTACAATGTCTAGTCAGTTCTTGATCTTTAAAGGTGCTCTGCATTTATGTTTTGTGGTCTCAGAAAGGGCTAGCGAGATACCATCTTGTTATATCATATTATGATTGTTTTGAGAAAGTGTTGTCATCCGAGGTTTATTATTATTGCTCGCTAGTTGATTATGACATTGATATGAGTAGACATGAGACCAGAAAGTTATTGTGAATGTGGTTAGTTCATGATCTTTGCTGAAAACTTGAATGCTTGCTTTACATATTTACAACAACAAGATCAAACAGAGTTTGTCAAAGTTTTCCTTTATCACTTTCAGTTTATCAACTGAATTTCTTGAGGACGAGCAAAGGTTTAAGCTTGGGGGTGTTGATACATCTCCAACGTATCTACTTTTCCAAACACTTTTGCCGTTGTTTTGGACCGTAACTTGCATGATTTGAATAGAACTAACCCGGACTGACGCTGTTTTCAGCAGATTTGCCTTGGTGTTATTTTTGTGCAGAAATAAAAGTTCTCGGAATGACCTGAAAATCAATAGAGAATTATTTTGGAAAATATAAAAATATCTGCGGAAAGATCCAAGTCAGGGGGCCCACACCCTGTCCACGAGGGTGGGGGCGCGCCCCCTCGCCCTGGGCGTGCCCCCTGCCTCGTGGGCCCCCTGTTGCTCCACCGACGTACCCGTGAACTCCATAAATTCACTTCCGGGGAGAAAAATATCAGAGAGGAAGAATCATCGCGTTTTACGATACGGAGCCGCCGCCAAGCCCTAATCTCTCGCGGGAGGGCTGATCTAGAGTCCGTTCGGGGCTCCGCAGAGTGGATATCGTCGCCATCGTCATCATCAACCTTCCTCCATCTCCAATCATGATGCTCACCGCCGTGCGTGAGTAATCCCATCGTAGGATTGCTGGACGGTGATGGGTTGGATGAGATTTACCATGTAATCGAGTTAGTTTTGTTAGGGTTTGATCCCTAGTATCCACTATGTTCTAAGATTGATGTTGCTATGACTTTGCCATGCTTAATGCTTGTCACTAGGGCCCGAGTATCATGATTTTAGATATGAACCTATTGTGTTTTCATGAATATATGTGTGTTCTTAATCCTATCTTGCAAGTCAATAGTCACCTACTATGTGTTATGATCCGGCAACCCCGAAGTGACAAGAATCGAGACCACTCCTGGTGATGACTGTAGTTTGAGGAGTTCATGTATTCACTATGTGTTAATGCTTTGGTCCGGTACTCTATTAAAAGGAGGCCTTAATATACCTTAGTTTCCACTAGGACCCCGCTGCCACGGGAGGGTAGGACAAAAGATTTCATGCAAGTTCTTTTCCCTAAGCACGTATGACTATATTCGGAATACATGCCTACATTACACTGATGAACTAGAGCTAGTTCTGTGTCACCCTAGGTTATAACTTTTACATGAGGAATCGCATCCGACATAATTCTCCATCACCGATCCAATGCATATGAGCTTTTCACATATTGCTTGTTTCTTATTTACTTTTCCACTTCTATTGTTACAAGAACTACAAAAACACAACCGTTACTTTTATTGCTGCTACCACTATTTCCATATTACTTTGCTACTAAATTACCTTGCTGGAGATACTAAGTTTCCAGGTGTGGTTGAATTGACAACTCAGCTGCTAATACTTAAGAGTATTCTTTGGCTCCCCTTGCGTCGAATCAATAAATTTGGGTTGAATACTTTACCCTCGAAAACTGTTGCGACCCCCTACACTTGTGGGTTATCAGTAAGCAGTATGACTATTATCACCCACAACTCATTGTGTTCTACTCATGCATATCATCTACGCATAGACCTGGCTCTTGATGCCACTGTTGCAGAACGTAGTATTTCAAAAATTTGTATGATCACGCAAGATCTATCTAGGTGAAGCATAACAACGAGCGGGGAGAGTGTGTCTACGTACCCTCGTAGACCGAAAGCGGAAACGTTTGGTAACGCGGTTGATGTAGTCGAACGTCTTCGCAATCCAACCGATCCAAGCACTGAACGTGCGGCACCTCCGTGTTCAGCACACGTTCAGCTTGATGACGTCCCACAAACTCTTGATCCAGTTGAGGTCGCGGGAGAGTTCTGTCAGCACGATGGTGTGGTGACGGCAATGATGAAGTCATCGGCGTAGTGCTTCGCCTAAGCACTACGACGATATGACCGAGGTGTGTAACAGTGGAGGGGGCACCGCACACGGCTAAAATAGTTGTTAACTTGTGTGTCTAGGGTGCCCCCTGCCCCTGTATATAAAGGAGAAAGGGGGAGGTCGGCCAGCCCCTATAGGCGTGCCCAAGGGGCGGTAATCCTACCCCTACTAGTAGGAACACCCCTTTCCTAGTCCTACTAGGAGAAGAAGGAAGGAAGGGAGAGAAGAGAAGGAAAGAGGGGGCGCCGCCCCTCCCCCTAGTCCAATTCGGACTTGGCCATGGGGGGTGCGTGGCCTGCCCTAGGCAGCCTCCCTCTCTCTCCCCTAAAGCCCAATAAGGCTCATTACTTCTCAGGTGGTTCCCATAACCCTTCTGGCACTCCGATAATTATCCGGTGACCTCCGGAACCCATCCGGTGTCCGAATAACATCGTCCAATATATCATTCTTTATGTCTCGACCATTTTGAGACTCCTTGTTATGTCTGTGATCACATCTGGGACTCCAAACTACCTTCGGTACATCAAAACACATAAACTCATAATACCGATCGTTATCGAACGTTAACCGTGCGGACCCTACGGGTTCGAGAACTATGTAGACATGACCGAGACTCATCTCCGGTTAATAACCTATAGCGGAACCTGGATGCTCATATTGGTTCCTACTCAAGATGGGAATGGGCCGGGTCGGCCCACCGGGTCATTGACCCGGCCCGAAAAATCAAGGCCAATGGGCCGTGTGGGTCGGCCTTGAACCATAGTTGGGTTAGCAGAGCCGGCACGGACTGACCCAATGGGTCAGCAGGGTCGACCCACCTCCGAGGCCTCAACTTCATCGCGTAGTACGGCTGGTTCTGGCCTTGTCGCCGCCTTGCCCATCCCTACCGCCGGCTGCGTGCTTGCCGCTCGTCGTCTTGCCGTCCAGCTAGCCCCGGCTGTTGTTCCGCCCATTGTGCAACTCGCTATACTATTCCTCTGCCGCTCGTCCTGCCGAGGATTGCACTTCTGGTCAGCTTCCTGACCTTCCCGGCGCTGCTGCCAAGCACATGGGAGACTAGCGGCTCGTGCTTCCACATGCTCTGATTGTTAATTGAGTCCAAGTAACATTCAGACCAGCACTACAGTGCTAGATCGTTAATATGTAGACCAAGCAACATTCAGACAAGCACTACAGTGCTAGATTGTCAATATGGAGACCCAGCAACATTTAGACCACATGCTCTTCGTGTTAACTACAGTGCTAGATTTGCTATTAAGTGCTTGTAAAGTTTGCTCTGAATGTTGCTACTATGGGAAAATTTTCTGCTGGTGATGTTGTGCAGATGGTTTTTATCCAGCTTGGTAACAACTAGAATTTGGGCCGACCCAAGATACCCATCGGGCCAGCAAAGCCATTGGCAATTTAGAAATGGGTCGATCCCTGGCCTCATAAATTGGCCTTGAGGCCATGAGGGCCAGGTCCAAGGCCAAGGCCGGGTCGACCCGTTCCCACTCTGGGTTCCTACATATTCTACGAAGATCTTTATCGGTCAAACCGCATAACAACATACGTTGTTCCCTTTGTCATCGGTATGTTACTTGCCCGAGATTCATCGGTATCATCATACCTAGTTCAATCTCATCACCGACAAGTCTCTTTACTCGTTCCATAATACATCATCTCATGACTAACTCATTAGTCATTTGCTTGTAAGGCTTATTACGATGTGTATTACCGAGAGGGCACCGAGATACCTCTCCGGCACTCGGAGTGACAAATCCTATTCTTGATCTATGCCGACACCCCAAACACCTTTGGAGACACCTGTAGAGCATCTTTATAATCACCCAGTTATGTTGTGACGTTTGATAGCACACAAGGTGTTCCTCCGGTATTCGGGAGTTGCATAATCTCATAGTCATAAGAACGTGTATAAGTCATGAAGGAAGCAATAGTAGTAAAACTAAATGATCATAGTGCTAATCAAACGGATGGGTCTTGTCCATCACATAATTCTCCTAATGATGTGATCTCATTGATCAAATGACAACTCATGTCTATGGTTAGGAAACATAACCATCTTTGATTAACGAGCTAGTCTAGTAGAGGCATACTAGGGACACTCTGTTTTGTCTATGTATTCACACATGTATCAAGTTTCCGCTTAATACAATTCTAGCATGAATAAAAGACATTTATCATGACATATAAGGAAATATAAATAACAACTTTATTATTGCCTCTAGGGCATATTTACTTCACTCTCCTTATATTTTCTAGGTCAAAATGACTTATATACCACAAGATGGGCATGGGAGGTGGGCCGGGCTGAGCACAACCCACCAGGGCGTGCCTAGGGGCCTGGTGTGACGCCCGAAGACCGACGTCCCAGAAGATTCCAGATGTTCCGGGTTCTCCCGTGTGTTTCATTTGTGTTTGTGTTATTTATTTTTGCATTGCATCATGTCATCATGCCATCATGTCATATTTTCTTTGCATCTCAACTTAAATAAATCGTGTGGGCCTTCGGTCCATTTAAATCGAGGGAAGAATGTCTTCTCTTTAAAACATATAAAAGCCTCTCAATATTATTAGGGAGCTATATAATAATATTCCATTTGTTTGGAATTAACCAACACACGTGCTTAATTTTTCCCCATGCTTTTCCTACTTCGAGTTTCACCTTCAAAACCTTGCCAATAATTCCTTTCCGTTGTTTCGAGGTTCCTCCGAAAATTCGAACATTTTTGGACACTTCTTTAATCAAGTCTTAGTTCAAACCCATTTGAATTAAATTCAAATGTGTTTGAATTTTTTTTTCGATCATGCCAATTCTAATTTTCTCGGACCGTGCTCATTTTTGCGAGTCCAGGTATAATTGCCTCTTGTCCTAATTCTTGCCCTAACCCCCTCCTCATTTTCTTTTTCTTCTCTTTCGTTTTTCTGCTAAAAGAATCATTAAAGGAAGAGAGCCCAATCGCAGTGGGCCTTCTTCCCTCCTGGCCTTATCTCCTCCCGCAGCGCCGGCCCAGGCCACTAGCCCTCCCAGCCTCTTGGGCCTCCTCCTCCCTCCTGGCCCATTTGGCCCAACTCCCCTAACCCTATCCCGAGACCCTCACCCGCTCGCTCTCTTCTCTCCCTCAGCGCAGCCGCCGCACTCACCTCTCGGCCCGATTCCCTCGCGACCCCATCTCCCTCGCTCACCTCGCATCGATCTCCCTCCCCGCGCCAGGTTCGCCTCCAGTGAGCAAGGCACCATCGCCCCGAGCCCCGATCTCCGCCGCGCGGTTCCAGCGCCGTTGCTGCCCCGTCCTCCAGCTCGCCAGCGACCCAAGCCAGCGCGCCGGACGCCTCCTCCTCATCGCCCCTCTGCCTCGTCCTCCCATCGAGCCATCGCCCTCCGCGCCTCCCTCCATCGCCCCGGCCCCGAGCCAGCGCCAGGAGGCCGGCCCGCGCCCGTCCCTCCGCCATGCTAGGCCGCCTGCCCGTGAGCGCCTTCCTCACCTGGCCGAGCGCCGCACCGCCAGGTCCCCACCGAGCCCCGCAGCGCCGAGGTCGGGGGCCCCTTCCTCGCCTCCCGGTCGGATCCCGCGACCCCTTCGGCCAGAGCCGGCGACCGCCCCTGCCTCGTCCAGCCTCCCTGCTGTCTCCGCGCCAGAAGCCGCCGCCTTCCCTCTTCTCCGCGAGCGCCATGGCCGCTGGCCCTTCCCCGCGTCGAGGCCGCCCTTGCCTCCTCGGTTGTTTTCCTCCAGCAAGGCCCCTGCGCCACCTCGCGAGGGGAGGAGCCCCCTCGTGCAGCCCCTGCGACCCGCAACCTTTTTCCTTTTGTTTTGTTTTGTCGCTGTTATTGTTTATCTCAAATAACCATGGAGCAGCAAGTACCACTACGTAACGAGAACGTCTACGAACCGTGTACGGGACCGACGCCAAGTACCACGACTACTCGGAGACCCCAAGTACCCCTACCGTCGCCCCGTGTACCTCTACGGAATGTGTACGACTCCGAGACGAGAACGACTACACGTGACGACAAACGCCAAGTACCACCACATCCGACGATGCGACATGAACCCCTACGACAAGTACCTCTCCGAACGGGATGTGAACGACTACACGTGTACCTCTACGGAACAACTACTTCCTCTTCGGAAACGTGAATCACTACTTCCCACGACGACCACGAGCACAACTACTTCCTCTACGCTCTCGAACCGCCCCGAAACGAGTGTTTCGAAGGTATAATCCCGAGACGATGACCTGTGTGATGCTTGTGTTGTATGAAATGTTTGCCCTTGTGTGCACCGTGCCGTTTCGCCTTTTGTCATGTTCCTCGGTTGCCTCGTCGCCGAACCGTGGGAACCCGGTGGCGGGATCACCCCACTTTCATCTCGTTTGACTCGCTCACGCCATCTTTCCTTTTGCACTGGACTCTCAACGAGTTACCGGAACCGATATGTTGCCGTGGCATCATTTTCGGAATTGTTGCCGTGGCACCTTTTTCCTTCCACCACGGGGACAAATGCTTCATATCTCTTATGTCAACCTTTTAATAAAAATTGCATAAACTTGATCATGTCATCCGCATCATATTAACAACATTAATATGTGTGAATTGTTGTTGCTTTAATAATTGCTAAACATGCATGGGGATTTTCCGGATATGTTGTTGTTATTTCCGGCCCCATTTAAAATGTCTAAATAGTGTAGTTTTACTTGCTTCACCTCTTGCCATGTTAAAAACATTTAATCTTGTCTTGTAGATAAACGGGAGTCAACTAAATAATTAAATGTGGTGTTTCGTCAATATGCAACTCGTTGCATATTGAGCTCCACTTAACTTGTAGTGTTGTTCGTGCACTTTGCCATGCCATGCATAATTAAACCGGACATGCATCATACTTGGATGTGCATCGTATGCCATGTTTATGCTTGTGTGTTTACCGTGTTGTTTCCTTCTTTCTGGTTGCTTCTCTTGATAGCTTCGGTTTCGTTCCGGAGTTGTGAGGATTCGCTCGACTTTGTTGCTCCGTCTACTTCATGGATCCGTTCTTCTTCCTTTGCGGAATCCCAGGCAAGATGATCATACCCTTGGATACCTTTACTACCATTGCCATGCTTAGTTGTCTCGATGCTATCGTTACATGTTGCGCTACCCATCTTTTATGTCAGCCTCTCCTTGTTGCCATGAAACCCCTAACCTTTGACACCTTCCTAGCAAAACCACTGTTTGGCTATGTTACCTGCTTGCTCAGCCCCTCTTATAGCGTTGTTAGTTGCAGGTGAAGATGAAGTTTGTTCCAGGAGGGAACTTGTTGTTGGAATATCACAATATCTATAATTATTATTAACACACCTATATACTGGGCATGGGTGGAAGGCTTGGCCTTTTGCTCGGTGTTTTGTTCCACTCATGCCACCTTAGGCGCCGATAAACCGGCATTATGTTCCTTGATTTTGCGTTCCTTACACGATGGGTGGATGGGGACCCCTTGACAGTTCGACTTTGAATAAAACTCCTCCAGCAAGGCCCAACATTGGTTTTAATTTGCCTCATAATAACAACTTAATTAAATAAGTAAATTTGCATAGGGGGTCGCACCCTCGGGTTCTTAATTCTACATAGCAGGGGGGCCAGTGCTGATGGTGTTGGTCCCAAACGGGGGTTATGCGGGGCCACCACGGGGAAACTCGAGGTTTGGCTCATGTAGGATCGTCCATCCGGACGTGGCCTGAGACGAGATACGCGCGGCTACTATCAGGGTGTCGACACGCTGGGAGGTCTTGCTGGACTTGTTTTACCATTGTCGAAATGTCTTGTGCTACCGGGATGCCGAGCCTGATCGGTTTTCCCTAAGATAAGGAGTGATGATATTATATTTATCACTTCAGCTAATCGTGAGAGCTTGTGATGGGCTAAGTTGGAACACCCCTGCAGGGTTATGATCTTTCGAAAGCCGTGCCCGCGGTTATGTGGCAGATTGGAATTTGTTAATGTCCGGTTGTAGAAAACTTGACAGAGGATGCGAAGTAAAACACACAACTGTGTGAGTAACCGTGACTGTCTCTTTTCACTTTGAGAAGAGAACACGGTGGGGTTATGTTTGATTCGTATGTAGTTCAAGATCTTTAGCGATCACTACTTTTGTGACCGTTTGCGTAGATGCTCTTCTTATTCTGGTACTCGTAAGTTAGCCACCATATTATGCTTAGCCGCTGCTGCAACCTCACCACTTTACCTCTTCCTACCCATAAAGCTTTGCTAGTGTTGTTACCCATGGTTATGGGATTGCTGAGTCCTCGTGGCTCACAGATACTACAACACCAGATGCAGGTTCAGCCGAGATTGATGCAGGAGGTGGATCAGAACTCCACCGGGAGTTCGATGGAGAGAGTGGCCGTATGCTTGTGACGTTTTCGACGATCAGTAGTGCTTTTTACTAGGATTCGTTCCTGACCTGTGGCTTTATGTTGTTTTTGGTATCTTTCTTTTGGATCTTACCCTTAGATGGGCTGTGATGTTTTGAATGATGTTTTCTTCATGTAATGTATTGTGTGAAGTGGCGAGTGTAAGCCAACTATCTCTTTTTGCAATTTAATCCCTCTTTTACATGAGTCATGCAAAGATACCAAACTTGAGATCATTCTAGGATGGGCTTATACCTTTAAGTCGTGCCTCGACACGTAGGAGGTATAGTCCCATCCTGGGCATTACAAGTTGGTATTCAGAGCCTTCTCTGACCTAGAAGCCCCCACTGATTGATCGAATCGTTGACGGTTGAGTCTAGGCACACACTGAAAATGTTTTGAGTCCTATATATATCGGAGAGTAGGATTTCTTTGCTCCTCATCCCTTTTCACTCTGGTGAGGACTCCTGACGATTACTCTTGCCTCTTCTACTTTCAAAAATTGCACCAAATTTTTTTTAGGATCTCGTGAGTATTGTTTGGATTGTTCCGATGTCTTTGTGACGAGAACATTGTTCTCGATGCCTCCTGTCATTAGGGGTTGTGGCAGTGTCCCCGGGAGTTGAGCTCCGAGGTGTTGTCGTCACAAATCCATCGCGGCAGTACTAGAATACTTAAGACGGCCGGCATCGAAAACTCTCCTATGCGGTTAGTGGCAAGATAACCCCGACATCACCCAGTACTGGGGAGGTAGTTCGGGAGTATTGCCATAGCTTGTATAGTGGATGCATTTCGAAGGTCCGAGGTAAACAATTTCCGAGAAAGACTGGTTATGTGTTGAAGGATGGATACAGCTGGATGTAGGTTTAGAGTTGAGTGCGCGGTGCTTCCCCTGTATCCCCAACACCTGATTGCATAACTGGGAACTTTCGGAAATTAATAGGTGGGTTCATCTAGTAGTTCTAGGCATTCTTCCAATGAGTGCATGATATGAAGTTCAGGGTTCTACATTGAGTGAAGTGGTTTTATGGGCTTGTTCCGATCGGGAGTTGCATCTTAAAGGGTCCTTGGCTATGCTGATCCGGGGATTGCAAAACCCTTTTGTAACACGTTCCATGAGCTTTCAGCACGAATATGTGGGACGAAGCTTCTATCTTGTATTTGTTCTATCTGTTCCTTGTTCCTTTTTTATTTACTTTTTGTTCTCCAAGTGGCTTCTCGATAAGTTGATGTACCTACGGAATTCATTCGTTCAATTCTCTGTTCGGATGATATTGTGAAGATCATGTTGCATATCTATCCTTTGTTTTTGTTTTGATTCTGGTATTCGAGTTGCTTCGATGTCAAATGTGATTCCATACCCTTCCTAATCGGTGTTCTCATATTTCTATGGGAGTGCTAATTCTTCTTGTCCATAGAGATCTTCATGGTAATCCTTTTCAACCGGTGTGCTTTCTTTTCAAGTTACTCCATACAGACGCCGTTGAGAAATCCGACGTTTTGTCTGTTTCATTCATCCCAAGTGTCTTTGTTTTCCCCACCCTCCCACCCTTCTTCTTCTCGGAGCAAGAGATTCTCAAATGAAATATCCATTTTATTCATGTGATGTTTCTTCATTCTTTTCCTTCAATGTTCTTATCCGGTGATTTATCGTGAAGATGCTCGAGAGCTTCAAGTTCATCATTCTCCGTTCTCATTTCTTCTTCGGTGGATGTAATTCAAGATTTCGGTGTTGATCTTATCCTTTTCCTCATTTCACAATGTTTTCTTATTCCGGTGCACCAATTAATCATTCTCCTCTTGCTATTCATATCCGGAGTGCTGAAGATTCATAATTCCATTCTTAATCCGTTTAAATTATTTTGAGCATTGTCTTCTTATTCAAGCCATTTAACTCAACCGGTGCAATATCTCTTAAGCAATCTTTTCCAACGGTGATTTCTTTTGAGTGGGCCCTAACCCACAGGTCTTTTCCCAGGATCTTACCTGACTCTTCTATTTTTTCTGGAGTATACTCAAATTCTTTCAAAGTGTGACGTAAGAATGATTCCCATCAGTCACATGTCTTCTCCAAGTTTACTTTCAAATTCTTTTCTTCGTTGGTTCAACCTTTTTAATTCTTCATTCCGGAGTGCTCAACAATTCTTCATGGCATTTCTCTTCTTCATTCTCAACAATTGAAGACCGGAGAAGTGTTTCTCTTAAATCCTGGCCCGTTCTCTTCAAGATTCGTGGTTCTAGCTTCATGCCATCCTCATTATTGTTCATATTGTGAGGAATTCTTTTATGCCATCCGAAGCATTTCATGAATTCTTTTCTTTGTGTTCCTCCGAAGGCCATCATTTCAAAAGATTCTTCGTTCTCAGTTTTCAACTTCGTCCTCCAAATATTCTTCATTGATGTCTCTTCGTTCGTCTCCTTATTCTTACGGTGGTTCTTTCAAGTTATCCTTCCGTGGTTATCGTTTTAATTCATTTGTTCTTTTCACAATCCTACCGGTGCTTCGTTGAATATTTACCCAAGCTTGTGCTAGATCTCTCTTTAATTCTTTCCAACGAGAATAAGTTGTATGCCAAATCCTTTGGTTGTCATCAATGTAAATTGGTGAAGGAGATGCATGACATAATTCTTATTCTTATTCCTTCAAGGTGATTTAATTCTTTTGTCTGGAGCTTGTTCATCATATCATATTCTCGGTCCTAAGTTGTTCATATTGTTTTCCGGAGCTCCAAGTGATTTCAATTATATCATTTCAAGCTCCATCTAATTCATCGCAGGCCTTGAATCTTATTCTTTTCATCTTTCACTTCTCATGCTTTCATTACCGGAGTTCTCATGGTGGTTCATCAAGATTTAATTCATCCTCGAAGTTTTCATCAAGATTCTTGTTGGAGCTCAAGCATTCTTCATCATGCATTCCAAGTGCAATCCTTTCTACCTTATCTTTTCAGATGGTGTTATGTCATTCTTGTCAATTCCTTCATGTTTCATGATTCACGAGTTATCAAGAATGAGATATTTAAAACCATCATTTTCCTTGTTCAGGAGATCTTTTCAACCCTTTAATTATTTGTTGGAGTTATCTTGGGTTGTATTTCACCTAAAAGCTTTCCTTGAGAATTGTTGCTATTATGGTGCTTATAAATGACCCAAGTTCTTTATTTATCCTTCCGGTGAAATAAGTTTATCGTCTCCTTGTTGATCTCAATCCAATTATATGTTTTTCGTCAGTGGCTGGTTGTCACCTCTTAATTTTGAGATGTTTTCCATAAGCCCACATCAAGCTTATTCGTTTTCGTTGTTGATTTTTTTTGAAAAAATAAACTCCGTTCAATCCTTCTTCGTAAGGATGTTTTTCATATTCATTGTCGGAGAAGTTGTCATTTTTCTTCTCCATTCTTTTCTTTCATTGATCCTTATGCTATTCTTTCATTCCGAAGGCATTGTGATATTGCTCTCTTCGTCCCATCATCTTGTTTTTTATCAAGATCATATTCTCTCTTGCTTGTCTATTTAACCGGAGTGTTGTATTCTTCATTCCGTTCCGTCATTTATCTTGTTTTGCCTCTCTTTTCAACCGGAGTGCTGTCTGAATCATCCTTTACCTCTGGTGCCATTCTTTCAATTGTTTCGGAGGCAATATGTTGTTGTTTTCATCAAGTACCATGCCAACTTGGCAAGTTCTTGTTCAATTCCTCCCATTTTCAGTCGGAGTGCTGTCCAAATTCTGTCATTCTTATTCCTTGGCTATATCATTGCGGTTTCATATTTTTTTGGTTCGTAAGCTCTTGTTTCATGTCGTTCAACCTCAAGGTTCTCATAATGTTCCTTGTTCCTCCTTTTACCGGAGTGCTCTCAAATTCGTTCATCTCCGTTGTACTCTTTCTTTCAAGATTATCCAACCTCTCAAGGTTCTTTGGTTTCACTCGTCTGTCAAAGAAGCAACTTTGTTTTACCTCTTCTCTTTCTGTTTTTACCCGGTGCTATCTCTAGGATCTCGGGTCGAGATCCTCTATTAGTGTGGGAGAGTTGTGACGCCCGAAGTCCGACGTCCCAGAAGATTCCAGAAGATTCCAGATGTTCCGGGTTCTCCCGTGTGTTTCATTTGTGTTTGTGTTATTTATTTTTGCATTGCATCATGTCATCATGCCATCCTGTCATATTTTCTTTGCATCTCAACTTAAATAAATCGTGTGGGCCTTCGGTCCATTTAAATCGAGGGAAGAATGTCTTCTCTTTAAAACATATAAAAGCCTCTCAATATTATTAGGGAGCTATATAATAATATTCCATTTGTTTGGAATTAACCAACACAAGTGCTTAATTTTTCCCCATGCTTTTCCTACTTCGAGTTTCACCTTCAAAACCTTGCCAATAATTCCTTTCCGTTGTTTCGAGGTTCCTCCGAAAATTCGAACATTTTTGGACACTTCTTTAATCAAGTCTTAGTTCAAACCCATTTGAATTAAATTCAAATGTGTTTGAATTATTATTTTTTTCGATCATGCCAATTCTAATTTTCTCGGACCGTGCTCATTTTTGCGAGTCCAGGAATAATTGCCTCTTGTCCTAATTCTTGCCCTAACCCCCTCCTCATTTTCTTTTTCTTCTCTTTCGTTTTTCTGCTAAAAGAATCATTAAAAGAAGAGAGCCCAGCCGCAGTGGGCCTTCTTCCCTCCTGGCCTTATCTCCTCCCGCAGCGCCGGCCCAGGCCACTAGCCCTCCCAGCCTCTTGGGCCTCCTCCTCCCTCCTGGCCCATTTGGCCCAACTCCCCTAACCCTAGCCCGAGACCCTCACCCGCTCGCTCTCTTCTCTCCCTCAGCGCAGCCGCCGCACTCACCTCTCGGCCCGATTCCCTCGCGACCCCATCTCCCTCGCTCACCTCGCATCGATCTCCCTCCCCGCGCCAGGTTCGGCTCCAGTGAGCAAGGCACCATCGCCCCGAGCCCCGATCTCCGCCGCGCGGTTCCAGCGCCGTGTGCTGCCCCGTCCTCCATCTCGCCAGCGACCCAAGCCAGCGCGCCGGACGCCTCCTCCTCATCGCCCCTCTGCCTCGTCCTCCCATCGAGCCATCGTCCGCCGCGCCTCCCTCCATCGCCCCGGCCCCGAGCCAGCGCCAGGAGGCCGGCCCGCGCCCGTCCCTCCGCCGTGCTAGGCCGCCTGCCCCCGAGCGCCTTCCTCACCTGGCCGAGCGCCGCACCGCCAGGTCCCCACCGAGCCCCATAGCGCCGAGGTCGGGGGCCCCTTCCTCGCCTCCCGGCCGGATCCCGCGATCCCTTCGGCCAGAGCCGGCGACCGCCCCTGCCTCGTCCAGCCTCCCTGCTGTCTCCGCGCCAGAAGCCGCCGCCTTCCCTCTTCTCCGCGAGCGCCATGGCCACTGGCCCTTCCCCGCGTCGAGGCCGCCCCTGCCTCCTCGGTTGTTTTCCTCCAGCAAGGCCCCTGCGCCACCTCGCGAGGGGAGGAGCCCCCTCGTGGAGCCCCTGCGACCCGCAGCCTTTTTCCTTTTGTTTTGTTTTGTTGCTGTTATTGTTTATCTCAAATAACCATGGAGCAGCAAGTACCACTACGTAACAAGAACGTCTACGAACCGTGTACGGGACCGACGCCAAGTACCACGACTACTCGGAGACCCCAAGTACCCCTACCGTCGCCCCGTGTACCTCTACGGAACGTGTATGACTCCGAGACGAGAACGACTACACGTGACGACGAACGCCAAGTACCACCACATCCGACGATGCGACATGAACCCCTACGACAAGTACCTCTTCGAACGGGATGTGAACGACTACACGTGTACCTCTACGGAACAACTACTCCCTCTTCGGAAACGTGAACCACTACTTCCCACGACGACCACGAGAACAACTACTTCCTCTACGCTCTCGAACCGCCCCGAAACGAGTGTTTCGAAGGTATAACCCCGAGACGATGACCCGTGTGATGCTTGTGTTGTATGAAATGTTTGCCCTTGTGTGCACCATGCCGTTTCACCTTTTGTCATGTTCCTCGGTTGCCTCGTCGCCGAACCGTGGGAACCCGGTGGCGGGATCACCCCACTTTCATCTGGTTTGACTCACTCACGCCATCTTTCCTTTTGCACCGGACTCTTAATGAGTTACCGAAACCGATATGTTGCCGTGGCATCATTTTCGGAATTGTTGCCGTGGCACCTTTTTCCTTCCACCACGGGAACAAATGCTTCATATCTCTTATGTCAACCTTTTAATAAAAATTGCATAAACTTGATCATGTCATCCGCATCATATTAACAACATTAATATGTGTGAATTGTTGTTGCTTTAATAATTGCTAAACATGCATGGGGATTTTCCGGATATGTTGTTGTTATTTCCGGCCCCATTTAAAATGTCTAAATAGTGTGGTTTTACTTGCTTCACCTCTTGCCATGTTAAAAACATTTAATCTTATCTTGTAGATAAACGGGAGTCAACTAAATAATTAAATGTGGTGTTTCGTCAATATGCAACTCGTTGCATATTGAGCTCCACTTAACTTGTAGTGTTGTTCGTGCACTTTGCCATGCCATGCATAATTAAACCGGACATGCATCATACTTGGATGTGCATCGTATGCCATGTTTATGCTTGTGTGTTTACCGTGTTGTTTCCTTCTTTCCGGTTGCTTCTCTTGATAGCTTCGGTTTCATTCTGGAGTTGTGAGGATTCGCTCGACTTTGTTGCTCCGTCTACTTCATGGATCCGTTCTTCTTCCTTTGCGGAATCCCAGGCAAGATGATCATACCCTTGGATACCTTTACTACCATTGCCATGCTTAGTTGTCTCGATGCTATCGTCACATGTCGCGCTACCCATCTTTTATGTCAGCCTCTCCTTGTTGCCATGAAACCCCTAACCTTTGACACCTTCCTAGCAAAACCACTGTTTGGCTATGTTACCTGCTTGCTCAGCCCCTCTTATAGCGTTGTTAGTTGCAGGTGAAGATGAAGTTTGTTCCAGGAGGGAACTTGTTGTTGGAATATCACAATATCTATAATTATTATTAACACACCTATATACTGGGCATGGGTGGAAGGCTTGGCCTTTTGCTCGGTGTTTTGTTCCACTCATGCCACCTTAGGCGCCGATAAACCGGCATTATGTTCCTTGATTTTGCGTTCCTTACACGATGGGTGGATGGGGACCCCTTGACAGTTCGACTTTGAATAAAACTCCTCCAGCAAGGCCCAACATTGGTTTTAATTTGCCTCATAATAACAACTTAATTAAATAATTAAATTTGCATAGGGGGTCGCACCCTCGGGTTCTTAATTCTACATAGCAGGGGGGGCAGTGCTGATGGTGTTGGTCCCAAACAGGGGTCATCCTACAGGTGTATACCAGATACCTCGGGTTGCCCCAAGGCGGCCCCGCAGTCTGCTCGTTTCGGACCAACACTCATGTGGAGCACTGGCCCGGGGTTGTTGATTAAGAAAGAGGGTTAATTACTCCCTATGCAAGTTTAATTTGTTATTAGGCAAATAGTACCAATGTTGGGACTTGCTGGAAAAGACTTAGCACTTAGCGGTTTATCGAGGGGGTCCCATACACCCCAACCGTGTTAGGAACGCATAATCAAGGAACATAACACCGGTTTAAACGGTTCCTAACGGCATGAGTGGAACAAATAACCAAGCAAAAGGCTTAGCCTTCCACCCTTGCCAATATATAGATGATTTCACTTAGCATTTATATAGTGTGATATAACCCAACAAACTTCAACATGAAGCAAGCATCTTCGATCTTCACCTGCAACTAGCAATGCTATAAGAAGGGCTGAGCGAAGCGTACTTAGCCAAGCAACGGTTTGCATAGGTAGGGTGGTTAAACATGGTAACGGTTACAAGTAGGAGGCTGACAGAAAGAACATGGGCATCGAGGCAAAGCTATAGATCGAGACTACTAGCAATAGGCAAAGATAGTAATGTTATCGGGGTTCGGTCATCTTGCCTGAAGTGTAGTCGTTCGGATCGTAAGAAGGGTCCTCGTGCTCAACCTCGTTGGTAACCTCGTGCTCGTACTCGTACTCGGTCACAGCTTCCGGCTCTAAACAATACAACCACACAAGGCACGAATCAACAAGATGCAATGCACACACAAAAATGATGGATGCATGATGGATGCACTAAGGATGCACACGGAGCACGGAAAATAGCACTCAAGCAAATCACCTCAAAACATGATGACAAAAGGAGATTATGAATCTACACGGAAAATCAATCAAGTTTCATATAAGACTCGCTGAAAACGGAGCTACGGGCTAAAAGTTATAACCGAAACAAGAAATGAGCGAAAGCTGAAAATTACAGCAACATAGCAACTTCGGAGCACGAAATAATTAAGCTACAGCACTCAAACACCATGGCAAAGAGCATGAACATAAACTAGACATACCCTACAGCAAATAAGTCCAAAGGTGCACCCCCAAAGGAGCCACGGATCAATAGCAATAAGCTTGGACATATTGACCTTGACAATAAAATTCTGGCAGCAGAATTTTATTGAAACTTTGGAGCAAAAGATAAACATGCTACAGCCACTTAAATAAGCATGTGAGAACATGAATGGAAAGCCAACAATATATACTACAAGGAACAATCAAGATCCACCCCAAAACTATCATGGTTTGTCCTAGAGCAGCAAGCAAACATGGCATCGGAACGTTACAGATTTCAGACTTGGTGAAAAACCACTAAGTGTTAGAACAGCAGTTTCATCATGGCATCTAAAAGAGCAAGTGTAAGTCACCTCGAAACTAAACATGGCAAGTGGTAAGCAC
Organism: Secale cereale; assembly: GCA_902687465.1. Classification (NCBI taxonomy): domain Eukaryota; kingdom Viridiplantae; phylum Streptophyta; class Magnoliopsida; order Poales; family Poaceae; genus Secale; species Secale cereale. Next base: position 444,626,442 of record LR738714.1, read on the forward strand.
CACATCAAAGTACACATGATGGTGATTCCGAAACACACAAGCATGCATCATGGAGATAAACACAACGATAACAACGAGCTCAACAAGATGGCATTTCATAACAAGTGAAACAACATCACAGCCACATGGCACTTTGTAACGATGATGAGCATGGCAAGAATAAATCTATCATGCAACCTATCACCAACAACATGTAGAGCAAGGCAAGACGAACACGTGGACATGTCATTTGCATCATTCAGACAAACGAGTTAAAAGTTATCACATGGCACAGATGGCATAAAACAACACATAACAGCAATTATATCGGGATGCACTCTTGCAACGGGAAAACAAGCACCTAGATGATCTCTAACATGCATGACACAAAAAGATAAAACGTAGTGCTAATCACCACGAACGTCTGGACATGCTATTTGCGCAAAACGGAGCACCACACTAAAAGATATCAATAGTTGAAAATAGCATCAGGCACACAAATAATCTGGGACTTAAAAGAATTCCAACAACCTTCAGATCTGAGAAATCGGGCCGGAGGAGCTGGATCTGGCCCGGGAACGAAGACGGGCCAGCGGCTGGCTGAAGGCGGCCCGGCTGGAGAGGGAGCGGGGCGAACGGGCCTTCGGGCGGCGCGGAGGGAAGGCTGGCCCGGCGCGGTAGCTGGCGGGGCGGCGGCTGGCTCCTGGGCCGAAGACCCGCGGTGGAGGCCCGGGAGGAGGGATGAGGCCCGGTGGCTGCCTGGCCTCGCGGCTGGATCGGCCGGCCTAGGGAGGCGGGGCGCCTGGATCTGGCCCCGCTGGCAATGCGACTCGGGGAGGGAACCAGCTGGCGGGCTGGCGACCTTGGAGAGGCGGCCTGGCAACTGGCGGCTCGGGGCGGATCGAATCAGTCGATCGCGGCGAAGTGGTCCAAGGCCTTCGGGAGAGCTGGCGCGAAGGAGCGATGCGGTGGAGGCCCGAGCGGGATCCAGCCTCCGCTGGATCGGGCGTTGACCCGATCGAAACCAGCCAGGGGCTCGGTCGCTCGCCCCGAGCGGCGGCTGGAGGTTCCGCCCGACGAGGAGGCAGGCTCCGGTGGCTGGATCCGAGGAGAACTAGCCAAGTGGCGAATTTTATCTGGCCAGATCCGAAAAAAGAGGGGAGGAGGAGTTAGAGGTAGGTGGAGGGAGGTAGGATGCCAAAAAAATGAACATAGGGGTCTATAAATAGCATATTTGCTAGGGTTAGGGTTTTTGGAGCCCTCCGATCGCGATCCGACGGATCCGATCGCGGGGAAATTTTAGATGGGCCTAGGAGAGGGTAGTGGGCTGCTGTAGGGGTGTTTTTGGGCCACAAGTGGAGGCACTTTGGACCCACATGAATAACTGTTGGGGGAGCAAACGGAGTCCAAACGCGACGAGATTTGAGAGGCGGGTTACACACAACAAAACAACAACACACGACAAGTCTCGCGGCACACCGGTAACGTTACACGGCCAAACACCAAAGTAGGTCTACGGGACGTCACGGACACGTGAGGGAGCTCCGGAACGCGAAACAGACAATGGGGAGGAACGCGTGGAACCGGATGCAACCGACAACACAAATGCAATGCGATGCACATGTCTACATGATATGAATGAATGCCACACACGCACACAACAAAACGACGAAAACCCGAAAGACAAAGAACCCGGAATGGAAATAGATGAAGCCGGAGATATATTATATGCCCAAAAGGGAAAGTATTACATCCGGGGCATTACACGACACGCCGGGAGGTCTTGCTGGACTTGTTTTACCATTGTCGAAATGTCTTGTGCTACCGGGATGCCAAGCCTGATCGGTTTTCCCTAAGATAAGGAGTGATGATATTATATTTATCACTTCAGCTAATCGTGAGAGCTTGTGATGGGCTAAGTTGGAACACCCCTGCAGGGTTATGATCTTTCGAAAGCCGTGCCCGCGGTTATGTGGCAGATTGGAATTTGTTAATGTCCGGTTGTAGAAAACTTGACAGAGGATCCGAAGTAAAACACACTACTATGTGAGTAACCGTGACTGTCTCTTTTCACTTTGAGAAGATAACACGGTGGGGTTATGTTTGATTCGTATGTAGTTCAGGATCTTTAGCGATCACTACTTTTGCGACCGTTTGCGTAGATGCTCTTCTTATTCTGGTACTCGTAAGTTAGCCACCATATTATGCTTAGCCGCTGCTGCAACCTCACCACTTTACCTCTTCCTACCCATAAAGCTTTGCTAGTCTTGTTACCCATGGTTATGGGATTGCTGAGTCCTCGTGGCTCACGGATACTACAACACCAGATGCAGGTTCAGCCGAGATTGATGCAGGAGGTGGATCAGAACTCCACCGGGAGTTCGATGGAGAGAGTGGCCGTATGCTTGTGACGTTTTCGACGATCAGTAGTGCTTTCTACTAGGATTCGTTCCTGACCTGTGGCTTTATGTTGTTTTTGGTATCTTTCTTTTGGATTTTACCCTTAGATGGGCTGTGATGTTTTGAATGATGTATTCCTTATGTAATGTATTGTGTGAAGTGGCGAGTGTAAGCCAACTATCTCTTTTTGCAATTTAATCCCTCTTTTACATGAGTCGTGCAAAGATACCAAACTTGAGATCATTCTAGGATGGGCTTATACCTTTAAGTCGTGCCTCGACACGTAGGAGGTATAGTCCCATCCTGGGCATTACACCTGGCGCGCCCTGGTGTCTTGTGCTCACCAGGTGCCCCCCTCCAGTAGTTATTTGCTCCAGTATTTCTCATTTATTCCATAAAAAATCCTCGTGAAGTTTCAACTTGTTTGGAGTTGTGTAGAATAGGTGGCCGGACATAGCTTTTCCAGGTCCAGATTTCCAGCTGCCGGAATTCTCCCTCTTTGTGTGAACCTTGCATAATATGAGAGAAATGGCATTAGAATTACTCCAAAAAGTATTATTATGCATAAAAACATCATAAATAACAGTAGGTAAACATGATGCAAAATGGACTCTCAAATCTCGTCGCGTTTGGACTCCCCCATGCTTAGACCTCGCTTGTCCTCAAGTGAAAACCGAAATCGAAAAACATGTCCTCATGCTTAGAGAGAGAGAGCTGTCGATAAAGACAAAATACGCGCAAAGAAGCATCATGTGAATTATTATAACAGCAACAAACTTAAACAATAAGAATTTTATCATAGGACTTCTATCATATACTTCTCATGAAAAAGTAACAATTCATCACAACATTGAAGTATGAAGCATAAACACTATTAGAAACCAACAAACTATGTTCTCAGTCAACTTTACAACTATAATTCATCATCTTTTCAGGAAGGGTCACGTATCGGGGCCTTTAGGCAAGTCCAGATACTCAACCATCCTATGGTCTTCTATGATTGTTATCAGTCACCGCATACACATGAGCAAAACGTTTCAACCGGACACATAGAAAGATAGGAGCTTATAATTTCGCCTCCCAATGTATTCACCTTAAGGTGATGTCAACAATAATAACGCATGCTACCCATATTCAACCGGACATATGTGCCTAGATCTTTCCTCACCACATGGTGCTTGCCAAAGGAGAAAAATAAAAAGGAATATAGAGAGAAAAACTTTGACTCTTGCATAAATGTAAACATAAAAGTAAAAGATAGGCCCTTCGTAGAGGGGAGCGGAGGTTGCCATGTGCTTATTTGTTTGTATGCTTAACCTCTTAGTGCAAAAGAACGTCACGTTGTATTGCCCCTTATGATAGCAACCTTTATTATGCAGTCTGTAGCTTTTAATCTTTGCTATCACAAGTTCGTACAACGCTCAATTTTCTCTTACACTAAATGGTCTCACACTTTTAGAAGCAATTTTTATTGCCTTATTGCACCGATGACAACTTACTTGAAAGATCTTGCTCAATCCTTAGGTAGATATGGTGGACTCTTGAAGGTAAGATTTGGGTTTAGGGGTTTTTGGATGCACAAGTAGTATCTCTACTTGGTGCGGAATTTTGGCTAGCAAAGGTGGGGGCCAGCACCACATGTTGAAGGATCTATGACAATGTAACTTCTATGTGAATATGAACAAACATCAATCATTACATTGTATTCCTTGTCCAGGGTCAACAATTTTGGCATATAATATTTTGATGGGGGCTCACAATCACAAAAGATATCCAGGATAGTATATTTATATGTGAATCTTCTCTTCCCTTATTAATTCTTTCAAGAGTTGCATCATTGACCAATGCTATGTTTGTCAATCTCTAATAAAATTTTCTACTTATACTTTTCCTTATGTGATGTCATCACCTACCATAAGATTAGCATATGGTATTTTTCATTTATTTCTTTTCTTTTTATTGAAACAAGAGACTAAAGAAAGTAAAAATTCAAACTATACTTTATTATATATCTCTTACACGATTACAAGGATAGATCACTAAGCAAACTCTCAAGAAGAAAGGATCAAACTAAACTTTTATTCATCTAAAGCTAAAGATAACTAATGATCAAACTAAGATAAGTAAAGGCAAAAGATAGTGGAGGTGATACGATACCAGGGCACCTCCCCCAAGCTTGGCGAAATCCAAGGGGAGCATCCATACCCGATACTCAATTTTCCTTTGGTGGTGAAGAAGATATTGGTGGTGGTGAAGCAGTAGCAGGCATGTCCTTCATGGTCAAGAGATTATCCAATCTACGGATGACGCTCCGAAGGAAGATGACATGCTCTTGATGCAAAATATTTTCACGAGTGAGATATTTATTTTGCACAAGAACTGTTTCAATGATCCGAAAGGCTTCAATCTCAGTAGGGGTAAGATTAGCATAATAAGGTTTGAGGATATCTTCTTCTTCTTCCCCAGCAGGTAAGGCCTTCTCAACCACCGGTGGTTGGTCACCGATAGCCTCCTTGCTCTTGTCCCCTTTTGCAGCTTCTACGGGCTCCTCTCTCTTCAGCTCGATCTTCATCAACCAAGCATCCTCTTCCACATTGTTGGAAGAAGAAAAATACTGGATGCCTGGCACAACAGATCTAACCAAAAACAGCTAGAAAAGAAAACAGAAGATTTCTCCGTGATACGATGGTCAATAGGTTCGGGGGGTATATAAAGAATTTTATCTTGGGAAACAAGCAAGCAGATGAAAAACGAAGTCCAGAAGGTACCCGAGGTGGGCACAACCCACCTGTGCGCGCCTGGGGGGGACTTTCCTTTTAGTTTCTTATTTTCCTCATTTTTGTTATATTCCAAAACAGATAAAAAAAATTCAGATTTTTCGGAGTCCGTTTACTTACCTTATCACGTACCTCCTCTTTTTCACGATTCTGGAGTGTTCTGGGAGGTCTTTTTTATGTGTTCTTCCGGTGTCATAGTTTGGATAATATTACTTTCAACATTAATGGGCATACATGAGATATAATGTTTTATTCGTTGCCCATTAACAACCTTCGGGTTAGTACCTTCGGCATTATTTATTTTAACAGCTCCAGACCGATAAACCTCCTCGATAACATAGGGTCCTTCCCATTTGGAGATGAGTTTTCCTACAAAGAATCTGAAATGAGAATTGTATAATAAAAAATATTCTCCAACTTTGAACTCACGCTTTTGGATTCTTTTATGATGCCATCATTTAACTTTTTCTTTGAATAGGCTTGGGTTCTCGATTCATCTAGTGAGCTAATATCAAATAACCTCTTTTCACTGGCAAGTTTGAAATCATAATCCAGTTCTTTAATTGCCCAATATGCTTTATGTTCTAATTCAAGAGGCAAATGACAAGCTTTTCCATAAACCAGTTTATAAGGAGACATACCCATAGGTTTTTTGTAGGCTGTTCTATAAGCCCAAAGTGCATCATCCAATTTCTTGGACCAATCCTTTCGAGACCTATTGACAGTCTTTTGCAATATCAATTTTATTTCCCTATTGCTAAGTTCAGTTTGACCACTAGACTGAGGATGATAGGGTGATGCAATTCTATGGTTAACATCATACTTGGCAAGCATTTTACGGAAAGCACCATGAATGAAGTGTGAACCACCGTCAGTCATTAAATATCTAGGGACTCCAAACCTTGGGAAATAACATCCTTAAGAATTTTAATAGAGGTGTTATGATTAGCACTACTAGTTGGAATAGCTTCTACCCACTTAGTATCATAATCAACATCAACCAAAATATGTGTATACCCATTAGAAGAAGGAAAAGGTCCCATGTAATCAAAGCCCCAAACATCAAATGGTTCAACGGCTAGAGAATAATTCATAGGAATTTCTTGACGCTTACCGATGTTACCTATTCTTTGGCATTCATCACAAGATAATATGAACTTAGGAGCATCCTTGAAGAGAGTAGGCCAATAAAAACCAGATTGCAATACCTTATGAGCAGTTCTGTCTCCCGCGTGATGTCCTCCATAAGCTTCGCAGTGACATTTCCGTAGGATTTGTTCCTGTTCATGCTCAGGTACACAACGTCTAATAATACCATCTACTCCGTATTTATAAAGATGTGGGTCATCCCAAAAGTAATGTCTTAAATCACAGAAGAATTTTTTCTTTTGTTGGTAAGTAAAGCTAGGTGGTAAGTATTTAGCAACAATATAATTAGCATAGTCAGCGTACCAATGAGTGTTATGACAAACATTTATTGCAGCTAACTTCTCATCAGCAAAACTATCATCAATAGGTAGTGGGTCATCAAGCACATTTTCAAGCCTAAACAAATTATCAACTACGGGGTTCTCTGCTCCTTTTCTATCAATTATATGTAAATCAAATTCTTGTAGCAAGAGAAGCCATTGAATAAGTCTAGGTTTAGCATCTTTCTTTTCCATAAGATATTTTATAGCAGCATGGTCGGTGTGAACAATTACTTTTAAATCAACAATGTGAGATCTAAATTTCTCACAAGCAAACACCACTGCTAGAAATTCTTTTTCAGTAGTAGCATCATTTCTTTGAGCAAAGTCTAGAGTTTTACTAGCATAATAAATACTATTTAGCTTCTTATCAACTCTTTGTCCTAGAACAGCACCAACAACATAATCACTAGCATCACACATAATTTCAAAAGGTAGGTTCCAATCAGGTGGTCGAACAATAGGTGTAGAAATTAAGGCTTTCTTGAGTGTTGCAAATGCTTCTACACAATCATCATCAAAAACAAAAGGATTATCCTTTTGCAAAAGATTTGTAAGGGGCCTAGAAATTTTAGAAAAGTCTTTGATAAATTTCCTATAGAAACCAGCATGACCTAGGAAACTACGAATACCTTTGGTATCTTTAGGGCATGTCATTTTCTCAATTGCATCAACCTTAGCTTTGTCCACTTCAATAACTTTTTCAGAAATTTTATGGCCCAAAACAATACCTTCGTTAACCATAAAGTGACACTTCTCCCAATTCAAGACAAGATTAGTTTGCTCACATCTCTGCAAAACTCAATCAAGATTGCTTAAACAATCATCAAAAGACTTCCCATAAACTGAAAAGTCATCCATGAAAACCTCAACAATATTTTTATAAAAATCGGAGAATATAGCAGTGATGCATCTTTGAAAGGTAGCACGTGCATTGAATAAGCCAAAAGGCATACTCTATAAGCATAAATTCCAAAAGGACAAGTAAAAGTGGTCTTTTCTTGATCATGTTGAGAAACGGGTATTTGTGAAAAACCAGAGTATCCATCAAGGAAGCAAAAATGTGTGTGCTTAGATAATCTTTCTAGCATTTGATCAATAAAAGGCAGAGGGTAATGATCTTTCCTAGTAGCTTTGTTTAATTTTCTAAAATCAATTTTCATTCTATAGCCTGTAACAATTCTTTGTGGAATAAGTTCATTCTTATCATTGGGAACAACAGTAATACCTCCTTTATTAGGGACATAATGAACAAGACTTACCCATCTACTATCAGCTATAGGACAGATTATACCTACTTCCAGAAGTTTTAATATTTTTGTTCTTACCACTTCTTTCATCTTCGGATTCAACCAACGTTGGTGATCAACAACGGGTTTAGCATTGGGTTCCATATTAATCTTATGCTGACATAGGGTGGGACTAATGCCCTTTAAATCATCAAGAGTATATCTAATAGCAGCTCGGTGCTTCCTTGGAACTTTCAATAATCTTTCTTCTTCATGTTCTGGTAGGTTAGCACTAATAATAACAGGATATATCTTCTTCTCATCAAGATAAGCATATTTCAAAGTGTCTGGCAATTGTTTTAATTCAAACACGGGATCACCTTTAGGCGGAGGAGGACCCCCTAGAGTTTCAATAGACAAATTGTGTTTAAGCAGAGGACGTTGTTCAAAGAAAATATTATCTATTTCATTTCTTTCTTGCATATGTGAATCATTTTCATGGTCTAGCAGATATTGTTCTAGTGCATCAGTAGGAAGCACAACAATAGAAGCAAGACCAATTATTTCATCCTTGCTTGAGAATTATTTTTTATGAGGTTTTCAACTAAACTTGGTGAAATTATACTCATGAGACTCATCACCATAGCTAACACCGACAATTTGTTTCTCACAATCTATTTTAGCATTAATGGTGTTCAAGAAAGGTCTACCAAAGATAATGGGACAAAAATCATCTTGTGGGGAACTAAGAACAAGAAAATCAGTAGGGTATTTTATTTTCCCACACAAGACTTCAACATCTCTAACAATCCCAATTGGTGAAATAGTGTCCCTATTAGCAAGTTTAATAGTAACATCTATGTCTTTCTATCCCTGCGGGTGCTATATCATTCATAATTTCTTGGTATAAGGTAAAGGGAATAGCACTAACGCTAGCACCTATGTCACATAAACCATGATAACAGTGATCTCCTATTTCAACTGAGACAACGGTCATGCCAACAACGGGTCTATGTTTATCCTTTTTATCGGGTTTGGCAATTCTAGCAGCTTCCTCACAGAAGTAAATAACATGCCCATCTATATTTTCTTCCAAGAGATCCTTAACCATAGCAACACTAGGTTCTACCTTGATTTGTTCATCAGGTTTAGGTGTTCTAATATAACTTTTGTTGACCATACTTGAAACTTTAGCATGTTCCTTAGTCCTAACAGGGAAAGGTGGTTTCTCAATATAAGCAGTAGGAACAACTGGATCAACATTATTAATAATAGTTTCCTCTTTAGCTAGTATAGGTTCTTTAATTTCTTCTTTAATAGGTGGGTGATATTTAAACCACCTCTCCTTAGGGAGATCAACATGAGTAGCAAATGATTCATGAAACGAGGCTATTATCTCAGAGTCAAGTCCATATTTAGTGCTAAACTTTTGAAAAGCATCGGTGTTCATAAAAGATTTAACACAATCAAACTTAAGCTTACCTGACTCTTTACCTTCGTCCAGTTCCCAATCTTCAGAGTTGCGTTTAATTCTTTCATAAAGATCCCGCCGGAATTCAATAGTCTTCTTCATACAAGAACCAGCACAAGAAGTATCAAGCATGAATTGATCATTATGAGAAAGCCGAGCATAAAAATTATGTATAATAATTTCTCATGATAGGTGATGATTGGGGAATGAATATAACATTGTCGGGGGAAACTGTCCACCACGAGCACCTATGGGACCGGAGCCCCTTTGTTCGTGCGGTAAGGGAGCGGAGGGAGCACAAAGAGCAGATCGTAGAGCACACGCAGGCAGTTTACCCAGGTTCGGGCCGCGATTGACGCGTAAAACCCTACTCCTGCTTAGATTGTATTGAGTGTTGGAGCTCGGGAGCTTGAAGAACTAGCTACACCAAGCGAATGAGCGATCTAGGTTCCGAACCCCTTCTACGTTGTGCATGGGCCTCCTTTTATAGCTCAAGGGGTCACCGACACGTGTTAACGTAGGAGAAAGGGGTAAAAATGTAATTGTGGTGGTAGTTGTAACAGTGCGAGAATAGTGGACGAACAGTGGTCTTCACCTACTTTGATAGTGGGGGACAAGAGCATTAAATGCCCATCGCCGTCGACCCCAAAAGCGCCCGCCCTTGCGTCTCCGTTCGCCACGGTGATAGCTTCTTCACCGTGGAGTGCCACCGTGTCCCCCAGGCTGCACAGCCATTCGCCACGCGTCCCTGGAAGGGCCCCAGGGCGACGCGTGGGTCGATGAGCTGGAGCGCGGGCACACAGTGTGAGTTCCCCCGGCAAGCACCTTGCCGGGGTCCTGATCTTGTCGGGCCGGGAAGCTTGTCGCTCCCCGGGTCTAGCCGGGGCGCAGGATGCGCCAAGGCGTGTCTTCTAAGATGCAGTCTTCTGGTCTTCCTGGTAAGCTCCTCTTGCCAGGGCCTTGAGTTAATTAGGTAATCTTGAGCCTGGGACGGCCTTCCCGACAAGCTCCACTTGCCGGGGCCTTGATCTTCTGTCTTGTATACTTTGTTTTTGAATGGCTTAATATGGGCCAGAAAGGTCTCCGGCAAGCACGTGGTAGACCCTACAGCGGGAAGCTGCTACTGCCCGTGCACAAGTTGGGGTACTGAGGTACCCCTACCTTAGTACACCGACAGGAGCCCCCGGGCCTGGGCCACACACGGTGCCGAGCGCTGTTGGGCCAGGCCCAAAACAGTGCACGGGCACGCGCGGCCCACGGCACGCCGAATCCCCTTCCGCATCCGCCGCGTCCCTCCGTAACGGCACGCGTCGATTGCGGCGTCGTGGGAGAGAACGTGGCCACGTTCTTTAATGGGAAATGTGGAGCGCCCCCACTCCCCCCTTAAAAGCAGAGGAAGCAGGGGTCGTTACCTTACTTCGTCTTCATTGCTTCTTCCATCTCCAGAAATCCCCCTTTGCGCTCCGCCTCCTCACCTCCTCCGCCGTCTTTCGCATCTGCGGCGCCGCCGGACTCCTCGTCCCCTTCCCTCGCCGCCTCCGCCATGGCCCCGAAGACCGAGAAGGCGAAGGCGGAGAAGACCAAGAAAGAGAAATCCGAGCAGGCGGCAAAGCTTGCTCTCCTGCGGAAGAGGAATGTCGTCTTCGCGCCAAGGATCGGCGCGCGGGAGCTCTGGAACAAGTACTACCTGTTCTGGGCCAAGAAGACCAAGGCGCATCCTCGGACCAGAGTTTATCCCGCCGCCGCCAAGGATCTGTACCCCGGCGGGTATTTCTTCTTCGCTGCTTTCTTCCACTGCGGCCTTTGCCCTCCATTCTTTGAATTTTTCTGTGATATCATGAACACCTACAACCTCCACCTTTTAGACTTCACCCCCAACGCCATCCTCACGATGGCGGTTTTCACACATCTGTGCGAAAACTACATTGGGATCTATCCAAACGTAGCACTTTTTAGGCATTTCTTTACGCCTAGAGTAGAGGCCGGTGCTCCCCTCTCCGGGGGTATCTCTTGGGTCTTCTGCTTGAACAAGAAGGAATCCTATCTGCAAGGGGAGCTCCGCGGCAAGTGGGAGGAGTGGCGCGCGGATTGGTGCTGGATAGTAGAGAAGGAGCCGCAGCCCTTCACCGCGCCGCGCACAACTGCCATAGTGCGCGGCAGGGACTGGAGCGACCTGGACTCGGACGACATTAAGCTCAACGTCGCCCTTGTCAGAATTCTTCGTCTCCGGGTAGCCAAGTTGACCATCGGAGAAGTAGGGGCAGACTTCCTCCGCCGCCGCATTGCCCCTCTACAGGAGAGGAAGAGGCCAGCATGGGAGTACGGCAATGCGGCGGACATTATGAGATTGCGCCCAGGGCTGAACTTCAACTTCACGTCGCTGGAGCTGAAGGGGATGGTCCGGGAACTTTTTAAGCACGACCCGGCCCACCCAGAGTGGTTTAGAGCTCCCCGGGGAGTGGTGCCCCTATGCTACAGCACGGCCCGGGACCCCTTGCGCGCAATGATGCCCGCATGTGACTCGCACGGCGTCGACCCCACATGGATAGCACCCAAGCCGGATGCCATCATGAGCTTCTTCGACAACTTGGTGGAGGTGCCGAAGAACAAGGAGGAGGTCAAAGGTCTCACCCGGGCCACCACTGAGCGGGAGATTGCTTATATCGCTTCCCGGGTAGAAGAGGCCGCCGCAGCCGCAGCGGCAGGCGAGTTTGGGTTTACAGTTGAAGAGGCAGAGGCTGCGGAAGCGTCGTGCCAAGCAGAGGAGGCGGAGATCCGCAGGCTGCTTAAGCTTCCGCCCGACGAGCTCGCCGGGGTCCCCTCTTTGAGGTATTCTGGGATCCCCGGGATCGTGAGCGAGGCCGCCGCGAGGGGCGATGTTGCCGGAGGAAACAGAGGCGCCGGAGGGAGCGGAGGCGCCGGAGGGAGCACGGCTGCAGGGCAGGGTGCTGGGCCCAGCGAGCCAGCCGAGGAGGAGGAGGAGGCCGGGGCCGGCGAGGACTCCGGTGGGTCCCTGGGGCTCAACGACGACGCCTCCTCGTCATCGGAGACTTCCCCTCCGCGGGCAAGTCCCAGGCGATCTCCGTTGAAGCGCCTCCGCAAGGCGACGACGACGACGGGGGCGCAGGCGCCCCGACAACAACCTGCTCGCCGGGCGGCGCGAGCTACCCGGGGGAGCCAAGCCGCGACGGGAGCGCCCGGCGCACCAACCGTGGCGGAGGCGCCCCGCACACAGGCTACGGCGGAGGCGCTCCGTCCGTCAGCGCCAAGTGGAGGAGGGTCTTCTCAGAGCGGAGCGGCTGCTCCGCCTGCTCCCCGGGCCTCGGCGTCCACAGGGGGCGGGTCTTCGCAGCCCCCAGCCCCGGGGACCGCCAAGCGCCCGAGGGAGCCTTCTCCTCCTGCTCCTCGCGCGGACGCGCCTCAGGTGGAGTTTGATTTCTCCGCCCTCAGCGACGACGACGAGGAAGAGGAGTAAGTGCTTGAAGTTCTGTATCTCCTGTAATTTTGCCTTGATTCTTTCTTTGATGATTCTGACTTTGCTTCTGATTTGCTTACAGGACCCTGGCCCAGCGAGCGGCGAAGAAGGCCAAGGTTCCCGTTGTCGAGGCCGAGGACGACTCGCCCGTCGCGGCGACGGGGGACGCGCCGGCGACGAGCTTGCCGGACCCAAGTGCTGCTCCGAGGAGCAGCCCCCAGCGCAGCCCCCAGCGTAAGTCTGGTTTTGAACTTTCCGCTCTTCGGGCGCGCCTGAAGTTTTAGTCTTGTACTAACATCTTGTTGCTCTGTTTGGTCTTGATTGTCTTGTGCAGAGGTGGAGCCGCAGCCGCAGGAACGCCCGGAGGTCACTCCCGAGGAGCCGCAGGCCCCGCCGTCCCCGCCAAGGACGAACTCTCTGGCGAGGGAGAGCGCTCCGCCAAGGGCGGGTACTCCGCCAAGGGCTAGTACCCCACCAAGGGCGAGCAGCCCGGCGAGGGTGGCCACCCCGCCAAGGGAGAGCTCCCCGGCGAGGGAGCCTACCGCCGACAAAGTCCGCCAAGGTAAGTCTTGTAACCTCGTCTTCTTGGACTTGTCTTTTTTGGATATTTGCTTGAACTTTTTCTTTCTCTTCTTCTTCTAGATCCTCCTCCCCCAGAGCAGATGGAGACGGAGGTCGTCGTTGAGGAGGAGGGCCCGCAAGGCGACGCCGGCGACGCCACCGTTGTTGAAGACGTGGCAGGAGCCGACGAGCCTGCGGCCAAGGAGACTGCTCCGGCTGCGGACACAGCGGCCGGGGAGGGGGACGGCGGCCACACTGCCGGCCCAGAGGCGGCAGGAGCGTCCAGCGCTGCGCCGACCGCCGACCCCTCCACCGAGAAGGAGCAGTCTGCCTTTTATCTCGAGGCTCCCAACGGCGTCTTCATCCAAGTGCCGTGGGGATCCTCGTCGCGAGCCCCCGAGGAGGGAGAGACCTTCGACGGGGAGGTCCTCGCCTCCGCGGGGCTGAAGATCGTCGAGGCGCCCGGCGGGAGCGACGAGCCCGAGGAGGAGAAGCTGCTTCACCGGCTCCTGGCCCTTTACCGGGCCAGGCAGGCGAAACTTGAGTCTCGGGAGGCCCTCACCGCCAAGGCCGCAGCAGATATGGAGAAGCGCGCCGCAGAGCTCTGCGCCGCCAACCAGGAGGCCCTCCGCAACGTGGCGGAGGAGCTCGAGAGGCTTGCTGGAGAGTATCAGGAGTGGCTCCTGGAGAAGGCTGAGGCCGAGGAGCAGCAGCGACTCGCCGGAGAAGCGCTATCCCAGCGAGAAGGAGCGCTCAACCAGCGGAAGGTCGACCTCGATTCTCACGAGGACGACCTTGCCGCTCGGGAGCAGGCCCTTGGCGGAGAGCTGAAGGAAGCGAAGGTCGCTGCCGCCACAGCAGAGACCGCCAAGAAGGATCTCGAGGCCAAGGTGGCGCAGCTGGAGGAGTACCTAAAGGCGAGCTCAGAGAGGGTCACCGCGCTCAACATAGAGCGCGAGAAGGACGCCCATACTAACTCTGAACTCCAGGTATGCCTCTCCCAGCAGGGCGACGAGCTGAAGGCCGCCAAGGACTCGATTGCAGATCTGGAGCTGAAGGTCTCCACGCTGACAGGCTCCCTCGACGCCGTCCGGGACCGGGAAACCAAGCTGAAGGACGAACTCCGCAAGGAGCGAGGCCTGGTGGAGAGCGCCGCCACTTCAGCTGAGAACTTCCGCCGGACCGTCGAGGTATGGACCGAAGACCTGGTGGCTTCTGCAGCTAGCATCGACAAGGAGCTGATGGCGCTGAAGGTTGAGCATCTCATATACTCTCCGGATCCAAATCTCCCCCACAGCGCCAAGCTCAGTCTCTTCTTCAGAGGGGTCGCGCCGGCACTTGTAAGTCTTCAGAATAAACTCCCCGTGCAGCTGGCCGAGGAGTCGCGCCAACTCTGCGCGGGAACCCTGGAGCGCGTCCTGACGAAGATTGTCTACCGCAACCCTGGTATAAATCTCGTCAACGTTCTCCGCAGCTTGCCGGCCGACGCAGATATGGAGGCACTGAAGGCGCAGGTCGCCCACATCATTGCCAAGGTGAACAAGATCTCCAGGCGCGAGGGCGACCGCGTGGATTAGGCCTCCTCCCTTTTTATTTCTTTTGCTGCTGCAAAGTGTGTCATGAACATGGATTAATTAGTGATTGCGACAAGTTATCCCTTGTAATATATTATCTTATTTTGAGCGATCGATGCAGTGTTATCTCCCTTGTTTTGGTCCTTTACTTTGTATGCTTTTAACCCTACGCTTCTAGGGGACTTGCCGGCAAGGGGCCTTTGCCGCGAGCGCTGAGTGCTGGACTCTGAGCAGCCTGCTGGCCAAGGTCTTACCGGCAAGTAACCTTGTCGCAGCTAGTCGCGACGCACTTAGCTTGTTGAGCGAACTCGGAAACGAAGCAAGGGTGCGACACTTGTCGCAGCTCACTTAAGTCGTTGAGCGTACTCGAAAACAAGATAAGGGTGCGGCTAGCCACGGGTAGGTTCCTCCGCGCACAGGTTTTCCATACAAAGTGTGGTTGTTCAAGGAAGATAACTAAATTTAAAAATTTGAACTGCTCAAATTCTGGTAACTGTAACTTAGCTTTCATAATCTATCTGTTCTCCGGTAAGCTTCTCTTTCTTGAACAGCACTTGGTTTCCTCCACCTCCTTCCCCCCCGGCAAACTTGTGCGCGAGGAATGGTTCTTCTGCTTAAGGGAGAAAGAAAAAAAGGAGAAGAGGAAGCAAGCATAGAGTTCCCCGGCATGGTAATGCTTACCGGACATGTGTGTTGCACCAAATGCCAAATAATGCATGCCAATAACAAAGAAAAGCACGAGAATGGAAAATAGTGCGAAAACACAAAGCTTTACTGATGCGCGGGATCTGCGCCCGGCTTTGTACAAAGGTTTACATGCGACTGCGGCAAGACTCGTACAAAAGGTGGTTGCCGGAGCGGATCACGGCAACCGCGCCTTATGGGTGAAACTTTCGAAGATGCTCTATGTTCCAGGAGTTGCTCACCGGTAAGCCTTCTTCGGTCTCAAGGCGGATAGCGTCGGGCCTTGTGACTTGTCTCACCCGATAAGGGCCTTCCCACTTCGGCGTCAACTTGTTTGAATTCTTGGCGGACTGAACACGCCGAAGAACAAGGTCGCCTTCCTCGAGACTCCTGGCCTTGACCTTGCGGCTATGGTAGCGGCGCAAGGCTTGCTGGTATCGAGCAGCTCGTACAGCAGCCTGGAGACGTTCCTCCTCGAGGAGCAATGCATCATCTTGTCGCAGTTGCTCTTGCTCGAGCTCATCTTAAGCGAGCACCCGAGGAGATCCGTATACGAGTTCCGTGGGGAGAACTGCCTCTGCTCCATAGACAAGAGCAAAGGGTGTCTGTCCGGTGGCTCGACTTGGTGTCGTCCTGATTGACCAAAGAGCCGCCGGTAGCTCCTCTATCCAGTTTCTTCCGCACTTGCGCAGCCTGTCAAAGGTCCTTGTCTTGAGTCCGCGCAGCACTTCAGCATTTGCCCTCTCCGCTTGACCGTTGCTCCTCGGGTGAGCGACAGAAGCGAAGCAGACCTTGGCGCCAAGGTCTTGGACGTATTGCATGAAGGTGCGACTAGTGAATTGTGTACCGTTGTCGGTGATGATCCTGTTAGGGATCCCGAAACGGCAAACAATCGACCTGAAGAACCTGACTGCTGACTGTGCTGTCACCTTTCTCACCGGTTCCACTTCTGGCCACTTTGTGAACTTGTCGATTGCAATGTACAAGTACTCAAAGCCCCCGACAGCTCGGGGGAAGGGGCCGAGGATATCGAGTCCCCAGACCGAGAAGGGCCAGGACAAAGGGATCGTCTGGAGAGCTTGAGCTGGCTGATGAATTTGTTTTGCATGGAACTGGCACGCTTCACACTTGGTTACTTGTGCAGTTGCATCTTGGAGGGCTTCTTGCCAAAAGAACCCTTGCCGGAATGCCTTCCCGGCAAGTGCCCTTGCGCCAATGTGGTGGCCACATATGCCTCCATGTATTTCTGCCAACAACTTCTGTCCATCTTCTCTGGAAATGCACTTCAACCTGACACCATTGAGCCTTCTTCTGTACAGTTCTTTGTTCACGAACTGGTACATACTTGACAGCCTGGTTATTTTTTCTATTTCTGCTGGGTCGTCGGGAAGTTCTCCAGTTTGCAGAAAACGGACAATCTGCTGTGCCCATGCCGGAGCCCGAGGCTCAACGGCAAGGACTAAAGGCATGAGGGCCGCTGCGGGAACCCCAGCTTCTACGGCAAGGACCTCTGGTTCTGCCGGAGCTGTTGATCCCCCGGCAAGCTCGCCGGGGCGAGGCTTCTCGGGAACGATTGCTTCAACTGTACAGACCCTTGGGTCTGCAGGAGCAAACTGTTCCTCAGCGTTCTGGTCGTTGATCTTGGGGACCTTGGCGGCGGCTTCGGGGAGATCCGCCGGCAAGTAGTCGCCGGAGACCAACTTTCTCTTCTTGGGCTGCCCAATTGATGGTGTGACGGATGGCTGTGTCAGCTTGAGCAGGAAGGTCCCTGGTTCCACAGGTAACTTCATCGTTGTGCACTTTGAAAGGCCATCTGCTATATCATTCTGAGCTCTTGGGACGTGCTCCATTTGCAGACCTTCAAAGTGCTCTTCAAGCTTTCTCACTTCATCTACATAAGCTTCCATCAACGGGCTCTAATAACTCTTGTTGACTTGTCGGACCACCAACTGAGAATCTCCCCGCACAATCAGCTACTTAATCCCCAGTTCAGCTGCAATTCTGAGGCCGGCAAGCAGGCCCTCATACTCTGCAGTGTTGTTTGTCGCTTGTTCTCTAGGAAAGTGCATCTGGATAACATACTTGAGGTGCTCTCCGGTGGGCGCGATGAGTACCACGCCGGCACCGGCGCCTTGCAGCGAGAAGGCACCATCAAAGTACATCACCCATTCGCTTGTCGCTTCTTGTACGGGTACGCTTGTTTCTGGAACTTCCTCATCGGGCGTTGGGGTCCACTCAGCTATAAATTCTGCCAAAGCTCTGCTCTGTATAGTTGAAGTACTCTCAAACTTGAGACCAAAGCTTGACAGCTCCAGTGCCCACTCGACGATCCTGCCTGTCGCTTCTGGATTCTGCAATATCCTCTTCAACGGAAAGCGAGTGACCACTGTTATCTCGTGGGCTTGGAAGTAATGGCGCAGCTTTCTCGAGGCCATGAGGAGACCGAAAAGCAACTTTTGCACCCCGGAGTATCTTGATCTAGCTCCCTGCAAGAGGGAACTCACAAAATACACCGGGCGCTGCACCATCTTCTTCCGCACCTCTCCTTGCTCCTGCGCAAAGTTGTCCTTGTCGGGGCCAGAGCTTGTCGGAGCAGCCCCCTGCTTGTCGCTGGATTCGCTTGCCGGTGGTGTAGACTCCTCATCGGCCTCCCTCTCCGCTACTAACGTAGCACTAACCACTTGATTGGTTGCTGCTAGGTATAGCAGCAACTTCTCTTGTGGCCTAGGTGCGACAAGTATTGGAGTGGAGGATAGGTATCCTTTCAAGTCCTGCAACGCTGCCTCCGCTTCCGAAGTCCATTTCATAGGACCTGCCTTCTTCAAAATTTTGAAGAAAGGCAGGGCGCGTTCTGCAGACTTTGAAATGAACCTAGTGAGAGCAGCCACACAACCTGCAAGTCTCCTTACGTCCTTGATGCGCTTCGGGGCTTCGATCTGCTCGATGGCTTTGATCTTGTCGGGATTAGCTTCGATCCCCCTCTGAGACACAAAGAACCCGAGAAGCTTGCCGGAGGGGACTCCAAAGACGCACTTCTCGGGGTTCAACTTAAGCTGGATCTTGCGCAGATTTGCAAAAGTTTCTTCCAAATCTTGAATCAGGGTATCCTTGCTCTTGCTCTTTACCACTATGTGATCCATGTAGGCTTCTACATTCCTGTGGATCTGTGGCTCAAAAGCAGTGTGCACCACCCTTGCAAATGTTGAGCCTGCATTCTTCAATCCGAAAGGCATGCGAATGAAACAATAAGTGCCACATGGAGTAATGAATGCAGTCTTCTCTTCATCTTCCTTGGCCATAAAGATCGGGTGGTAGCCTGAATATGCATCAAGAAAGGAGAGCAGCTCACATCCAGCAGTGGAGTCAACAATCTGGTCAATTCGCGGCAAGGGAAATGGATCCTTGGGACATGCTTTATTCACATCGGTGAAGTCTATACACAGTCTCCACTTCCCGTTAGCCTTACGCACGACAACTGGGTTTGCTAACCACGTCGGATGAATCACGCCTCTAACCAGGCCCGCTGCTTCTAGCTTCTTGATTTCTTCGGCAATGAATTCTTGGCGCTCCACGGCTTGCTTCCTGACCTTCTGCTTGATGGGCCGCGCATGAGGACAAACAACAAGCTTGTGCTCAATTACCTTCCTGGGAACACTGGGGATGTCAGATGGTTGCCAGGCAAACACATCGACATTCGCCCGCAGGAAGGCAACGAGCGCGCTTTCCTATTTGCTATCAAGTGTGGCACTGATGGTGAAAGTACCACCAGTGCCGTCCTCCTTGGCGGACACCTTCTTGGTTGCCGGTGGAGCGGCCATTCCTTTCTTGTTCTTGCCGGTGGAGCTTGATGGAACGTCCTCGACGGCAGCGCAGCACTCCGAAGAGGTGTGTTTGCCGGAGTGGGCCCCAGAGCACTTGCCGGACTTGGTCTTGCTCTTCTTCCCCCCGGGAGCTTCAGCGGCAAGTGTGTTGCTCTCCGCTGCGGCTGCTGCATCCCGGTAGATTTTGTCGGCGCAGATAAGCGCGTCCTTCTTGTCGCCATGGACAGAGATGACGCTTATCGGCCCCGGCATCTTGAGTACATTGTAGGCATAGTGGGAAGCCGCCATGAACTTGGCGAGGGCAGGACGTCCAAGTATCCCATTGTATGGCAATGGGATATCGGCAACATCGAAGGTTATCCTCTCCGTCCTGAAGTTCAGTTCCCCGCCAAAGGTCACTGGCAGAGTTATCTTCCCCTTGGGCTTGCTCCTCCCCGGGTTTATTCCTTGGAACGATCCGGTCTCTTCGAGCTCGCCATCTGGGATTTGGAGTTTCTTGATCACAGCAGAGGAGATCAAGTTTAGACCGGCCCCGCCGTCAACCAACATTTTGGTGACCTTGAGGTTGCGGATGGTGGGTGAGACCAGCATCGGCAAGCACCCGACCGCAGTGGTGCGGTCAGGGTGGTCCTCAAGGTCAAAAATGATGGGCGTGCTGGACCATTTGAGGAGCCTGCGCGACTCCACGGGCGGCTCTGCTGCATTTACTTCCCGCACCCACTGCTTGAGTTGGCGGTGGGAAGTATGCAGAGAGGCGCCACTGTCGACGCACAGGACTTCCGTGGCCTTCTGGAACTCCTGCTCACTGTTATCTTCTTCCTCCATGTCATCGTCGTCGTCTTCTTCATCCTTGTCGCGGCCCCGGGGAGGTCGGTCACCTTGCCGCTGCTTGGCCTTGCCGCGGCGTCCTCCCCGGCCATTAAATGGCCGCTTCTTGCTGGGCTCTCCTCCACAACCTTGGGCCTTCTCCTTGTCGCGCCGCTCGTACTCAGCTTTCTGCTGCTCGACGAGGTACTCGACGCGTTTGCAGTTGGAGAGGTCGTGGCCCTTGGTGCGGTGGATCTTGCAGTATTGCTTGTCGGAGCCGTCCTGCTTGTCGGCTGCCGCTACAGGGGCAGGCTCCTTGCCGGAGCCGCCAGCCTGTGTTTGCTTGGCGGGAGCCTCCTTGCCGGACTTCTCGACGGCAAGCACCTCCTTGTTCTTCTTCTTCCTATTGTTCCGCCGCCGGCTCTTCTTTGCCGGGGCGGCATCCTCGCTGTCGCTTCCTCCTGCGCCAGCATCCTCTCCGGGGAGTCTCCTCCCCTCTTCGGCGCACGCGCACTTGTCAGCCAGAGCATAGAGCTCGCTGACATCCCGTATCTTGGTCATGGCCATCTCCTCACGCATGCGGCGGTTACGCACGTTCTGATGGAACGCGCTGATAACCGCGGCAGGGTGGACGTCGGGGATGTTGTGCTGCACGCGGCTGAAGCGCTGGATGTACTTGCGCAGAGGTTCTCCTTCCTTCTGGGCCAGAATGTGGAGATCACTCTCTTGGCCATGGGGTTTGTGGCCGCACGTGAAGGCGCCAACAAATTGGTGGCAAAGATCTGCCCAAGAAGAAATGGAGCCTTCCGGCAAGTGCATAAGCCAAGAACGAACGTTCGGCTTAAGCACCAGCGGGAAGTAGTTCGCCAGTATCTTCTCGTCGCGCCCCCCGGCAGCCTGCACCGCGATGGTGTAAATGCTGAGGAATTCCGAGGGGTGCGTCTTGCCGTCGTACTTCTCCGGTACGTCGGGTTTGAAGTTCTTCATGCTGGGCCACTGGACACGCCGCAGCTCACGGGTAAACGCAGGGCAACCTACCGCGTACGGCAAGTCGCCTGGTTCACCGGGCGCGTGTGTATCGACAGCGGTCCCAGCTCGCTGATCTGATTGTCGCCGGGCTTCCCGGCGGCGCTCGATCGTCGTCCGAGCGTCTTCTTGTCGCCGATCGTCCAGGACCTGGCGCTGGTCCCGACGAGCCCGCGGATCCGACGACGCCGTGGAGTCGTCGTCGATGTTAATCCGGCGGGGCGGCATCTTCTGCTTCCGCGGCGGGGAGTGCACCGTAGTTGCACCCCCGGCGGTCTTGTCGCCGTCGGCCTTCGTCTTCTCGACTTGCCGTGGCCGCGAGGTTGCCGGCTGCTGCGGAGAGTCGTTGTTGGCGAAGGCGATCAGGCTCTGGATGGTTGCCCTCCAGTCTTCGGCTTTGTCTGCCGCTGGAGGGAAATCGAGGAGCAGTTGCGCTCTTGCGAGCGCTTCTGCTGGAGAGGAGGGGAGCGGGGGCGAGCGGTGCAAGGAGCGGGATATGCTCGGACTCCTAACATGGTTAGAAGGAGCAGGGTCCCGTCCCGGCGACCGCGCCTTGCTTGTGCCAGGGTGATGGCCCGGAGCGTCCCGCGATCCTCCGGTTTGGCCTTGCCCCAGCAAGCGGATGGTACCTCCTGTACCACGGCGCTGCTAGGTTGTCGTCTGCTGCGATGGACGTGGCGCATCTACGGAGACCGAGGCTCGGTCGTCCGTCTTGTCCTTGGATTTGGTGGTGCCGCGAGTTTCCTCGCCGGCGACCACCCTTCCGACGGCGTCTCCTCCGCCCACCGTTGGTTCTGGTGGCGGTGGAACAGACGCAGACGGGCCTGCGACCTCCGAAGCCTTCTTCTTCGGGGCCATGCTGCTGTTGCTGATGAAGTTGGAGAGGTTGATGAAGAATGCGCCCGCGTGAACGCCGGATCAGGTTCGCACAACCTCGACGCCCCCTACCTGGCGCGCCAAAGATGTCGGGGGAAACTGTCCACCACGAGCACCTATGGGACCGGAGCCCCTTTGTTCGTGCGGTAAGGGAGTGGAGGGAGCACAAAGAGCAGATCGTAGAGCACACGCAGGCAGTTTACCCAGGTTCGGGTCGCGATTGACGCGTAACACCCTACTCCTGCTTAGATTGTATTGAGTGTTGGAGCTCGGGAGCTTGAAGAACTAGCTACACCAAGCGAATGAGCGATCTAGGTTCCGAACCCCTTCTACGTTGTGCATGGGCCTCCTTTTATAGCTCAAGGGGTCACCGACAGGTGTTAACGTAGGAAAAAGGGGTAAAAATGTAATTGTGGTGGTAGTTGTAACAGTGCGAGAACAGTGGACGAACAGTGGTCTTCACCTACTTTGATAGTGGGGGACAAGAGCATTAAATGCCCATCGCCGTCGACCCCAAAAGCGCCCGCCCTTGCGTCTCCGTTCGCCACGGCGATAGCTTCTTCACCGTGGAGTGCCACCGTGTCCCCCAGGCTGCACAGCCATCCGCCACGCGTCCCTGGAAGGGCCCCAGGGCGACGCGTGGGTCGATGAGCTGGAGCGCGGGCACACAGTGTGAGTTCCCCCGGCAAGCACCTTGCCGGGGTCCTGATCTTGTCGGGCCGGGAAGCTTGTCGCTCCCCGGGTCTTGTCGGGGCGCAGGATGCGCCAAGGCGTGTCTTCTAAGATGCAGTCTTCTGGTCTTCCTGGTAAGCTCCTCTTGCCAGGGCCTTGAGTTAATTAGGTAATCTTGAGCCTGGGACGGCCTTCCCGACAAGCTCCACTTGCCGGGGCCTTGATCTTCTGTCTTGTATACTTTGTTTTTGAATGGCTTAATATGGGCCAGAAAGGTCTCCGGCAAGCACGTGGTACACCCTGCCGCGGGAAGCTGCTACTGCCCGTGCACAAGTTGGGGTACTAAGGTACCCCTACCTTAGTACACCGACAAACATTGACTTAAGCCTCCCCCAAGCTAGAGCGATACTTTCTCCTTCCCGAGGCCAAAAATGATATATGTAATTCCGATCACGATGAACTAGATACATAGGATATTTTTTTGGTGAAACTCCAATTTCAATCGATTCCAATTCCAAGATCCAATATCATCGCATAGGCTTTACCATGCCAATGCTTTCCCTTCAAATACAAAGGGAAAACCTTCTTATTAACTTCATCTCCGGGTAAACCTGTGATACGTCTCCAACATATCTATAATTTTTTATTGTTCCATGCTGTTATATTATCATTCTTGGATGTTTTACAATCATTTTATAGTCATTTTATATCATTTTTTGGTACTAACCTATTGACATAGTGCTAAGTGCCAGTTGCTGTTTTCTGTGTGTTTTTTACATCGCATGAAATCAATATCAAACGGAGTCCAAACACAGCGAAACTTTTTGTGGATTTGTTTGGACCAGAAGACATCCAATGGGCCAGGGCTGCACCTGGTGGGAGCTCCGAGGGGAGCACAACCCACCAGGGCGCGCCTGGGGGCCCAGGCACGCCCTGGCGGGTTGTGCCCACCTTGGGTGCCCCCGGACCGCCTCTTTGCTCTATAAATACCCAATATTCCAGAAACCCTAGGGGAGTCGATGGAATTTCGATCCAGCCGCCGCAGAGTCTAGAACCACCAGATCCAATCTAGACACCATCACTGAGGGGTTCACCACTTCCATTGGTGCCTCTCCAATGATGCGTGAGTAGTTCCTTGTATACCTACGGGTCCGTAGTCAGTAGCTAGATGGCTTCATCTCTCTATTTTGATTATCAATACAATGGTCTCTTGGAGATCCATATGATGTAACTCTTTTTGCGGTGTGTTTGTTGGGATCCGATGAACTTTGAGTTTATGATCAGATCTATCTTTTTATAACCATGAAAGTTATTTCAGTCTTCTTTTGACATTTTATATGGATGATTGCTTATAGCCTCGTATTTCTTCTCCGATATTGGGTTTTGTTTGGCCAACTTGATCTATTTATCTTGCCATGGAAGAGGTGCTTTGTAGTGGGTTTGATCTTACGGTGCTTGATCCTAGTGGCAGAAGGGGAACCAACATGTAGGTATCGTTGCTACTAAGGATAAAATTATGGGGTCTATTTCTACATAAGTAGATCTTGTCTACATCATGTCATCGTTCTTATTGCATTACTTTGTTTCTCCATGAACTTAATACACTAGATGCATGTTGGATGGCGGTCGATGTGTGGAGTAATAGTACTAGATGTAGGCAGGAGTCGGTCTACTAATCTTGGATGTGATGCTTATATAATGATCATTACCTGGATATCATCTTGATTACTTGAAGTTCTATCAATTGCCCAACAGTATTTGCTTTCCCACTGTTTGTTATTTTCTCGAGAGAAGCCACTAGTGAAATATACGACCCCCGGGTCTCTTTCTCATATTATTTGCCTTTGCGATCTATTTTCCTTTGCTTTTATTTTCAGATCTACTAAACCCAAAACCCAAAAATACTTTGCTGCAATTTATATTATTTATTAATCAATCTATCAATATTTACAACTTTATCACGTCCGTTACCCCAAAGGGATTGACAACCCCTTTTACACGTCGGGTTGCGAGTATTTGTTATTTGTGTGCAGGTGCTATTTACGTTGTGTTGCTTGGTTCTCCTACTGGTTCGATAACCATGGTCTCATCACTGAGGGAAATACCTACCGCTACTATACTGCATCATCCTTTCCTCTTTGGGTAAATACCGACGTAGTTCTAGCAGTCATCAAAAGGAATTTCTGGCGCCGTTGCCGAGGAGTACCTTCAACATATACCAGGTTCCTAATCACAAATCTCGTCTCCTCGCAATTTAAATTATTTGCCATTTGCCTCTCATTTTCATCCACCCCCCCACTTCACAAAAATTTGTCGTTTTTATTCGCCATCTTTTCGTTTGCCGTTTTTCCGGTCGGATCTATCGCCCACTTATGTTCTTGTTTACAATTGCTCAAAAATGATGCAAGAGCACACTAAGTTGTGTGATTTTTCCAATACCAAAAACAATGATTTTATTGGCACTCCGATTACTCCTCCCGCCACTAGTGCGGAGACTTGTGATATTAATACTGCTTTGTTGAATATTGTCATGAAAGTTAAATTTTCCGGCACTCCTAATGAGGATGTCGCGTCCCATCTCAATACTTTCGTGGAATTATACGATATGCAAAAGAAAAGAGATGTGGACTATGATATTGTGAAATTGATATTATTTCCGTTTTCTTTGCGAGATCATGCAAAAATTTGGTTTTATTCTTTACCTCGCAATAGCATTGATTCTTGGAACAAATGCAAAGACGCTTTTATTACTAAATATTTTCCGCTCGCAAATATTATATCCCTTAGAACCCAGATCATGAATTTCAAGCAAATTGAACATGAGCATGTTGCACAATATCGGGAAAGGATGAAAATGATGCTAAGGAATTGCCCAACTCATGGGTTAAATCTTTGGATGATCATACAATTTTTTTTATGCGGGATTGAATTTTGTTTCTTGAAATCTTTTGGATTCCGCCGCTGGTGGCACTTTTATGGAAATTACTTTGGGTGAAGCCACCAAATTGCTTGATAATATTATGGCGAATTATTCGCAACGGCATACCGAAAGGGTGCCGACAAGCAAAAAAGATTAATGCGGTTGAGATTGATTCTTTGAATGAAAAATTTGATGCTCTTATGAAAGTGGTTGCTAGTAAAAGTGCCCCTATTGTTCCTAATGATATGTCTTTGTCTACTTTGATTGAGCAAACTAGTGATGCTATAGATGTGAACTTTATCTCTAGAAATAATTTTAACAACAATGCTTATAGAGGCAATTTTAGTCCTAGGCCTTTTCCTAGTAATTCCTCTAATAATGATGGTAATTCCTATGGAAATCAATCTTACAATAATAATAGAAACACCTCTGATCTAGAGAATAATATTAAAGAATGTATTAATACTCAAAAAGTTTTCAATGCTTCCATAGAAGAAAAAATGAATAAGATTGATGATATGTCTAGGCGTATTGATAGAATTTCGCATGATGTGGAAAATCTCAAGTTGAAAAGTTTTGTGCCTAAAGTTGAAGAATCGATTAAATCTCTTTATGTTTCTATGGATGAGAGTAAGAAAAGAATCGCCATGCTTAGAGCTAAACGATAATTTTTAGAAAATGGATTTTTATTTCTGTGCCCCTGGTTCCTTAGCTCTACTTATTCACCCCCACTCTATTAACTTGTGCTCACTTTTCCCAACTCCCTTGTCCAAAACCCTCAGAACCGGTTATAACGGGCGTTGCCGTCAGGTCAATGCCTTTGATCGTTAACCCTGATGAGTGGGGCCGCGTATACGTTGGCTCATGCAAGACCGCGGTCGTGCGCGGTCGTGGGGTAGCACGTGTCCATGGACATGCCCGAAATGTCCCATCATATAAAGAGGGGCAACCACCTCCATCGCCCCTACCATTTACCGCAAATCCCCTCCCTGCCGCATCGTCTTCCTCTCCCCCACCGGCGTCGTCTCGCTCTCCTCCACTGTCTCCACCGCACTGTCTCGCTCTCCCCCACCGCATCCTCTTCCTCACCTTCATCGCCTCCATATATCTGATGGCCGAAGCTCGTGGCGACGCCGGCGCAATAGCCGGAGAAGTGGTGAAGCAGCAGGGCGCAGTGACCGCGGATGTCGGCGGCATCCACCGCGGTGCGGGGAATCTCGCAACCGCTGCGGATGTGGGGAAGGAGGTGGCGGGATCCGCCTCAGCGCTCCAGAAGGTGATGGCGACGAGCGGCGCAGTCCATCCCGATACCCCCCCATGCATAGCCCGACGAGGAGCAGGAGGTATTTGCACTTGCTTTGCTTTAGGATATTAGCTTGTAGAGTTAGTTGCATTGGTTAGATTGTGGATTCACACGGTAGTTCAGATGGTTAGAGTAGTTGGTTTGACGGATGGCCCGGGGTGATGGGGATTTTTGTACTAGGGTTTGTTGGATAAATTTGTTGCAAAAAGATAGATCTTTTTATTAGATCTGCTTCAATGCTACACAGATGTATGCTTATTAGATTTGTTTTTAATGCTCACAGATTGGGGTTTTTAATGCTACAGACATGTATGCTTATTAGATTGGGAGATTGGGTCCCTATTAGATTTTTTTGAATGCTACTCACATTGGGGTTTTGAATGTCATATGGCCAAATAGAATCCATTGATTAAGAAGTTATTTGATTCATTAGTATATAAATTTGTCCACAATATGTAGTTATATTAGCTCTGTTCTTCAATGTGTGTGCATGACCAATGATCAAGGGATGTGTTATTTAAATGTCATATCTAAATTTTCAATTGGCTTCTGTATTTACTAGTGATGGATGTAATTGTATGTTCACGAGGATGATGGTTGGGGGTAGAAAGAGGAAGATGGCACGGTACAACCCGTATGATCCAGAGGAAAGTCATGAAGAAGAATATGAGGTAAGCCTACTTGAAATTTAGATTGTTCATTTAGTTCCTTTGACATAGTGTGTCCATGAATCTATAATATATTAATGTAACTCATTCATGTGTGTAGTATTATTCTGGAGAAGAAGTGTACAAGGGCAACGTCGCATCCTTCACAGCCAAGGAGGTGGAGAAGATCAAGGCCAAGGGAGTTGCTTCCTTCTACAACTGCAAGTTCAAGAAGTGGTGCTGCCCTACTACACTACCAAGCCAAAGCCCAAGGATGGCCGCTTCGATCACCTTCTGTCTCATGTAGAGGATTTAGCGATCCGCGGGGAAGACTACATGATCAGGGGGCAGCATGCTGCGCTCGCGAAGGCCCTGACTCCGGCGTGAAGTGATGGAATGATGTGATGCTGTGATGGTGTGATGCTGTGAACTGAATCTTAATCTCTTGGGTACTTTGGGTCCGGTTACATTTGGTAAACTTAATTTGATTGTTTATTATTCTATCTATATTTGTTTGTCATTATATTTGCCTATGATGTATGGTTAGTTCTGTTTAGATGTTGTGAACTATGAGTTTAGGTGCCGCAATGATCACACATGTTGTTTCAGTGTTGCTTCACTGATCATATATGTTGTTTCAGTGTTGCTTCACTGATCACTTCAGTGTTGCTGCACTAATCACACATGTTGTTTCAGTGTTGCTTCACTTATCACACATGTTATTGGTCTCATGTTTATTAATCAAATCAAATGCATGCTTTTTCCCACACGCAAATTATCTATGTATGTTTGTGTAAATTCAAGAAAATGCAAAAAAAAACCTTGGCAAACTATATATGTGTGTGTAGGAGATCATGTGTGCAAAATTTGAAGTGATTTAGAGGAGGTCAAATAAATTTGAATTTGAGAAAATGTGCTCCAAATGAGCTACCAAGCTAGGGTAAACAGCCCATTTGTAATCAAGTTTTTTTGAACCTACTCTAAATGAGCCAAATTTTTTTTTATTAACACATATTCACTTTCCATAGTGTAGATTTGAAGTCTCGCTATTTTCTGAATTAATTTTCATATTTTTACATTTTCTTTTGAAAACATATGCTTTAATATAAAAACTATTAAAACACATTTTGAAATATGAAAATGGGAAACTAACTTCAGATCCTTCTTATTCACTTTAAAATAATGCTTTAGTGATTTTTTTTTTCAAAACCAGAAGTTAACACCACCTCCTCTCCTTGAACTCTATGAAATCATGTACACGATAGCTCATATGTGTGAAGGTTTTCTCATGAAAATGACCATAGACCAAGTTTATGATTTTTGGTTGGTAACATGTCACAAAAGACAACATTGTGCACAGGTATTATATTTTTTTGATTTTTAAAATTAATGGTGCTCATTTAACCGCGATCGTGCCAGCTAGGTTTTTTTCATGAAAATGACCATAGACCAAGTTTAGTATTTTTCCTCGTTGGTTTGTCTTATAAAACGACTAACGGCGAATGTTTCATATTTTTTCGATTTTTTTAAAATTAGTTATGCTCAGTCAAAGCCTTCGAAACCCCGTTGACCAGCTCAAAACCCCTCTAAACCCCGCGGGGTTTCGCCTAACCCTAGCTCCCAACGTCAGCCGTCCGATCATATCCTCGCGCCAAACGACAGCCCTCAGATCTGGCCTTCTAGAAGGAACTAGGTGGGTTGGCTGTGTGCAGGTTCCGCGCCGTTGGATCACAAGGACGGCTCTGCATCATTGGATCGTGGGGCGATCCGCAAGAGGCGAACCTATTGGTTGTGCTCGGCTTCTCACCCACCACTGACCCCGTGAAAAAATGTTGTTATTGGGCCCAAAAGGAAACCAAGCTCTGGTTGGGCCGTCGAATTTCGTATTGCATCATTTGCTCTGTTTTTTGTGAATGTGTTGGCTCTGTATTTTTGCATCATTTTTTGCATCGTTTGCTCTATTTCTTGTGAACGTGTTGGCTCCGTATTTTTGCATTGTTTGAGACCAATTGACATTGCGTAGCAAATGCCAAATTTTTAAGGGCCAAATTTATTTTTATCATGCAAAATGGCCACAAACTATTCAAAAATTATTTATTTTTGTTCATATAATATATATGACCATAGATTCCCACGCGTGCAATTAGCTTCTTTTACTTCTTCTTTTTCAAACCACCGTTTCCCACGCGTGTACACTCCCGATGTTGCGGTGGGTTTGAAAATGGGTTACTTCACATTTGACCCCGTTATTGCCATGGCAAAATAACACGTAACACTACAGCTATTTAAGCCACCCTCTGCCTCTGCCATCCCTCATCCATCTCCCATCCTCTCTGCTATCTGCCCTTCTTGCTCTTCGACCACTTCTCCTTCTTCTAGCACATCCTCAGCCATGCAGTACACCGAACCAACCTACCACCTCCCACCCACCGTGCCGGAGAGGCTCTACCCTCCTGGCGTGTACGTTGAGCGCACACTAGGTGTGTGGGCAATATCAAGGTGGAGGACCGCAAGGAACTTCACCGAATTCTTCCTCGCATCCGGCTAGCACCACCTCCCACGGGGATCTCCAAGGATGTTCCGTGTCAAGGAGGTCATCCAAAACAGGGTGGTGGTTGCTCTCCTTGCCCACTTCACCAACACATTCGACGCCTTCTACCTCCTCGGTCGGGTGTTTTGGTGTGGCTGCGAGTTCATCGCTTTCACCACCCACAACATGTTCACGGAGTATACCAACATCTTCCCCACCGCGTCCCGCATACACACTCTACTGTACCCCATCGAAAACGCTCCGGAGGAGCAGTGAAGGGCGTCCGAAGGAGGAGCGAGGTGGAGAAGGCGGCGTCTAGGGTTTTAAACCCTCTATCTATTTTTTTAGTCTATGCTTTAAGGTGTAATCCCATTGAACTATGTGAGAGATGATATGGGCTTGTTGGCCCTTTCATCAAGTTCTATTATTAAGTTTTCTATCTATTCTATTATGATGTTCCTCCTAGTTTCAACTATGTGATCGTGTTATGGGCTTGATGGCCCTATCTACATGTATGTTGATTGTTTTCTTAGAGAGCTCGCTTTGCTAGTAACCACCTAGTGCATGCAGCCACAACGAACCCTTCTTTTCTTACACAAGCCACAAATATGTAGCCACCTAGCTAGTGCATGCAACCACAACATATTTGTTCAATTTATTTGTCATAGCAAAATGGGTTCTAAATCGAGGAGACAAGTGTGCAAGAAGAGAGGAACCAACGACATCGACCGTCGCTGCATCCGTGGCGGCTGGCGTGCAAGAAAGCAGCTCGGTCAATGCATCATGGCGGCACGCATCAGTGCATGCAGGCTCGATCGGTGCATCGACACATGCACGCAGGCTTGTTGGGTGCATGCATAGCAGGCTTCTGTCATGGCGGCGCGCGCAAGCGTTTAATGCAAGGGGCGGCCCAACGGTCGAACAGCTACACCCCCAACGTGGCCCCACTCATCAGAGTTAACGGTCAAAGCATTGACCCAACGGCGACGTTTGTTGTGACCTCTTCTGGGGGTTTCGGGCAAGGGAGTGGGGAAAACTGAGCAAAAGTTCAGAGCATGGGGATGGATGAGTAGAGCTAAGGAACCAGGGGCATAGATGTAAGAAACCCTTTAGAAAAAGCGTTTTCTAGTGACTGTTTTCATAAAAATGATGAAGAAATTAAAATTATTGGTGTTTCTTTTATTGATTCTTTGTTTAGTAAAGTTCAACTTGATGATAAAGGGACTAAAGAAGAGTTGACTTTAGGTAGAAGGCGTCCCAATATTTTGGAGGGTAAAAATCTTGTTGAGAAAATTGATAAAAGTGGGTTTGGAGAGGTCATGACTTTAACTAGTAATGTGTCCACTATTTTGGATTACAAAGACAATACTTATGATAGTTGTTCCTTGATTGATTGTATTTCTTTGTTACAATCCATGATTAATGCACCCCATGCTTATGAACAAAATAAAGCTTTTACTAAACATATTGTTGAAGCTATGATGAAAGCTTTAGATGATAAGTTGGAATTAGAAATATCAATTCCTAGAAAGTTGCATGATGAATGGGAACCTACTATCAAAACTAAAATTAAAAATTATGAGTGTTTTGCTTTGTGTGATTTGGGTGCAAGTGTTTCCACGATTCCGAAATCTCTTTGCGATCTTCTTGGTCCTACCAATATTGAAGATAGTTCTCTTAATTTGCATTTGGTGGATTCCACTATTAAAAAGCCTTTGGGAAGGATAAATGATGTTCTTATTCTTGCAAATAGGAACTATGTACCCATAGACTTCATTTTTCTTGACATCGATTGCAATCCGTCTTTCCCTGTTATACTTGGTAGACCGTTTTTGCGCACTATTGGTGTGGTAATTGACATGAAAGAAGGGAATATTAAATTCCAAATTCCCTTGAGAAAGGGCATCGAACACTTCCCTAGAACCAAGATCAAATTTCCTTATGAATCTATAATGAGGGCAACTTATGGAACGTACAACAAGGATGGCAACACTTGAGATCTTGGAATTATGCCTAGCTAAGGGCGTAAAACAATAGCGCTTGTTGGGAGGCAACCCAACTTGTATCTTTTTGCTTTCTGATTTCCTTGCTATTTTCAATAAAAACCTTTAATACCTCTGTTGAGATGTGTTTTTGTTGTTAGAATAAAGGTTTGTGCCAAGCAAAGCCTTAGGAACACGTTGGGTGTTAGTAGATTTGATCTTGCTGAAAAACAGAAACTTTTGCGCTCACGAGAAAAATTATCATTTTTAACAGAAGATTGATTTTTGGTTGATTCTTTTTGAAGAAGATTAATATACAAATTGCCCACATGGCCCTATTTGTTTCAGAATTTTTAGAGTTGCATAAGTATTCGAAACTTCCAGATTACTACAGAATGTTCTGTTTTTGACAAATTTTGTTTTTATTGTGTTAATGTGCTTGTTTTGATGATTCTATGGTTTTCTTTGATGATTTTTTGCCATAGAAAAGTTGGAATACAATAGATATAATACCAATACAAAATATGAATTGGGTTGCTACAGAAATTATAGTAGTGATTTAATTTCTTATACAAATGGATCTCACGAAAGTTTTGTTAAGTTTTATGTGATTGAAGTTTTCAAGTTTTTGGTTATCTTACGATGGATGAAGGAATAAGGAGTAAGAAAAAGTCTAAGATTGGGGATGCCTCGACATCCCAAGCTATTATCCAAAGATAAGCAAGCAACTAAGAGCATCTCCAGCCGTTGCGCCCCCAAGACGCGCCGAAAACCGCCGCTTGGGGGCGAGCCGGCGCTATTTTAGGCGTGGGGGCGAGCACGTTCCCAGCCGCCACCCCACAGTTCGGCCATAATGCAGCAAACACAGCCGGAATTCAGCAAACACGACCAAATTTGAACAAACACGGCATATTTCTGATAAATTTAGGCGTTTTTACATGAAAAAGGGGCAAAAAACCCTAAACTACGGGTCGAAGTAGGCGCTGAGCAGGGCGTAGTCATCGCCGGCATCGTCCTCCTGCTTCTCCTCCTTGACACGGCCGGCGCCGCTGCTTGACACCTCACCCCGGCGAGCTGCTTCACGGCGGCGGCGTTCGGCGATCTCCTCCAGGGCGCGGCGCTGGCGGTCCAGCTCAATGCGCGCGTAGTCCTCACGCGCCCACTTCAAAGCGGCCTCTTCTTCGTCGACCTCCTCGGCGAGATCAGGCTCCGGCTTCACCGTCGCCAGCCCTGGCTCCCTCTTCGGCTTGACGAGGCGAGGAGGTGCCGAGGAGGAGGAGCCACGGCCGCTATCGTTGATAACGAGGCCAGCGCCGCGGGGGCGTCTACCGAGCAGCGTCTCAACCGGCTCTGGCTTGATGCTGACCAAGGCCGGCGCGCCGGAGGAGTGAGAGGAGGATCGGGAGGAGGAGGAGGATGGCCAACCCATCATCGTCCTCGGCAGCCATGCGCCGCCGCTCCTAGCTCTCGGGTACTCGAACGGCGGGTCGTTGCCGCCCTCGAGGTGCGTGAGCACGCGGCTGAGCGTGTGGCCCGGGACGCCCCACCACACGCGGCGTCCCTCGCTGTTGTTGCAGCCCCGCGGCGCCGGCGCATTGTTGGTGGAGGTGAGCCTCTCCTCCTGCCGGCGTTCGAAGAATGCCGCCCACGCCACGTGGTTGCCGACGGCGTACTCCGGGAGCGTCGGTGCACACTCGATCTATGCGTGGAAGTAGGCGGGCGTCTCGGGGACGGGCGGAGGGGGACAGGGACGCCGTCGGCACTGAGCCTCCACCGCGACGGAGCGCGTACGACGGGCGGTGCGAGGTAGTTGGCCTCGTGGAGGAGGTGCGCCTCCCACTCATGCAGCGAGCGGCGGTCGAAACCATTGGCCGTTGCCGCGTCGCCGGGGTACCTCGCGCTCATGGTTGCCGGGTGGGAAGTGCGGCAGCGAGGAGGTGGAGATGGGGGGCAGTGCGACGGCGAGGAGGGGAGGACTGCGTGTTCCTCACTGGCGCGGCCAGGGGCGCCTTTTATAGCGGCTCGGGGAGACCGCGTGCGAACGCGTGGAGGAAGGCGGGGCGGCGTCGCTGCAATGCGCCGCCCGTAAATCAATGGCAGGCTGACAGACGACAGCCTTGGCATTGATTCCCCGCGGGAAAACCGAGACGATGAGGACGACCAGCCTTAGTCTTGCTGACGCGCCGGTCCCGCCACCCTTTCGCGCCAAAACGTTCGCGCCGGCGCCCCCGGGCGCCCCCCAGCGTGACGGGTTCGGTTGGGGTGCGCCGGCGCCAATTTCGGCCCAATCTGGCAAAAAACAGGATCGTGGGGGCGCGACTGGGCCGATTTTTCGGCGCCGGCACTAAAAAACGGCCTTGGGGGGCCTGTTGGGGGCGCGGCTGGAGATGCTCTAAGCTTGGGGATGCCCCCGAGTGGCATCCACTCTTTCTTCTAACGACCATCGGTATTTCACTCGAAACTATATTTTTATTCGTCACATGATATGTGTTTTGCTTGGAGCGTCTTGTATGATATGAGTCTTTGATTATTTGGTTTTGATTTTTTTAAGTCGTCAATCCTTGCTGTACACATCTATTTGAGAGAGCCAAAATTATTCCATGACTTGTTAGAATAGCTCTCTATGCTTCACCTAAATTTTTATGACCTATGGATTTGCTCTAGTGCTTCACTTATATCTTTTTGAGCACGATGTGCTTTCGTATTTTTGAAGAAATACTCTCTTGCTTCACTTAGATTTATTTGGGAGTTAGTAAAAATTTAAGAAATTCTCTCTTGCTTCACTTAAATTATTTTGAGAGAAAGAAAAAAGGTATGCTCATGATGTTCACTTATATTTGTTTGAGCTTATCAAAACACATGAAAATTAGTCCCAAAGTGATAGATATCCAAGAAGGATATAATAAAAACTTTCATGAAGATCATTGGACGAAATAAACTTGATTCCTTGTAATATTTTTGAGACATGAAGATGTGATATGCGAGTCATGTTGATGAGTAATTATGCTTTAGTAAGAATATTGGTGTTGAGGTTTGTGATTCCCTATGCAAACACAAAAGTCAATAATTATGCAATGAAATTATATCCTACTTGTGGTGCATTATTCGGTGTTATTTATGCTCAATGTTCGCTTATGAGATTATTCGTTTCATGGTTGGTCGCTTCCCAATCTTTTGCCAGCCTTCATTTTTCACTATGTATGATCTCTACTTGTGCATCAAAAATCCTTTAAACCAGTTCTACCACATGTGTCCACCATACCTACCTATATGCGGTATTTCCATGCCGTTCTAAGCAAATTTGTATGTGCCATCTCTAATTTTTCAAAATATATTTCCCTTTTGTGTGCTCGTATCGCTCGCGAGGCAGTGAGGGGTGGGAAATATTTTCCATGCTAGATGTGTTATTCTCACGATGAGTGTTTATTCACTTTTCATTGCACTAGAGTAAGGCAAAGGTATTAGGGATGCCCAGTCCTGAAATGAAAAACAAATTTACTTTATATTGTCAAATAATAAATTCCTTGGAAAGTGTTGGTATGGAAGGCAATTGTGGATTCGGCTAGCCATGGCTTGTGAAAGTTCGGTGGAAAAGGAATAAACTTTATTTTATGTTTGGGAACCGCCTATGATATATCTAGCATGGAAAGTGTTGGGAACATCAAGTTGTTTTCGTTGGTGGGAAAAGTATACCTCCCAAAATATGTTTATCTCTCAATTTAAGCTTTGAGTTCTGACACCTCTACAAATCCCTACTTCCCTCTGCGAAGGGCATTTCTTTTACTTATGCAATTTTTATTTTTGAATTTGAGTCTCTATCTTCTCTTACAAGCACCAACTAGGAAACACTATGATCATATTTGAGCATTGGGTGTAAGTAATATACGAGTGTGTTTCATGAATGGATCAATGGTTGAGCATGATGGGCTAGGGATAACTTGTTTTAGCATTGATATTTTGAGAGACATGATTGCTTGTGGATATGTTTGAGTATTTAAATCTCATGTCAAAACAAGACTATTGCTTTGAACCATATAAAAGTTTGAATGTCCATGTTATAAAGAAAAGAATATGATATGACATGATAGGCAGCATTCCACATCAAAAATTCTGTTTTTATCATTTACCTAGTCGAGGACGAGCAGGAATTAAGCTTGGGGATTCTGATACGTCTCCAACGTATCTATAATTTTTTATTGTTCCATGCTGTTATATTATCAATCTTGGATGTTTTACAATCATTTTATAGTCATTTTATATCATTTTTTGGTACTAACCTATTGACATAGTACCAAGTGCCAGTTGCTGTTTTCTGCATGTTTTTTACATCGCAAGAAATAAATATCAAATGGAGTCCAAACACAACGAAACTTTTTGTGTTTTTTTACCAGAAGACATCCAATGGGCCAGGGCTGCACCTGGGGGGAGCTCCGAGGGGAGCACAACCCACCAGGGCGTGCCTGGGGGCCAGGCGCGCCATGGTGGGTTGTGCCCACCTCGGGTGCCCCCCGGACCGCCTCTTTGCTCTATAAATACCCCAATATTCCAAAAACCCTAGGCGAGTCGACGGAATTTCGATCCAGCTGCCGCAGAGTCGAGAACCACCAGATCCATTCTAGACACCATCACAGAGGGGTTCACCACTTCCATTGGTGCCTCTCCGATGATGCGTGAGTAGTTCCTTGTAGACCTACGGGTCCGTAGTCAGTAGCTAGATGGCTTCATCTCTCTCTCTCTTTTGATTATCAATACAATGGTCTCTTGGAGATCCATATGATGTAACTCTTTTTGCGGTGTGTTTGTTGGGATCCGATGAACTTTGAGTTTATGATCAGATCTGTCTTTTTATATCCATGAAAGTTTTTGAGTCTTCTTTTGATCTCTTATATGCATGATTGCTTATAGCCTCGTAATTCTTCTCCGATATTGGGTTTTGTTTGACCAACTTGATCTATTTATCTTGCCATGGGAAGAGGTGCTTTGTAGTGGGTTTGGTCTTACGGTGCTTGATCCCAATGACAGAAGGGGAATCGACACGTAAGTATCGTTGCTACTAAGGATACAATTATGGGGTCTATTTCTACATAAATAGATCTTGTCTACATCATGTCATCGTTCTTATTGCATTACTTTGTTTCTCCATGAACTCAATACACTAGATGCATGCTGGATAGCGGTCGATGTGTGGAGTAATACAGTAGTACGCGGCGGTGCTATACAAATGGTTTTAACCCCTTTACGCGACGACATTTGGAACCGTCGCCTAGTGATTGATGGGGATAGGGGGGTCCTTCCCACACGACCCAGAAACCGTCGGGGATAGGGACCCTACAGTACTCGTACTCGTTTCTGCTCGCTTTGCTACCGTGGTCGGTATTCTGTGGTGCTATGTTTACGATGTGCGGCCCATCACAAACGGTTCACTATTATAGAACGTGTATGATAAACATACAATCACATACATTCGCTTTTCCCAAACCGTATGCGATAACTAATTAAGAAGATTAACTAATCGCCGTACGAGTGTCGGACAGGATTACGAAACGTCGGACCGTTGTAACATCATCGTACACGACAACTATCGCACACGCTATTCTGTGGTGCAACATTTACGATGCATACTTCATCAGAAATTGTTCATGGTTGTGAATCGTGTACGATAAGGCAACTAACACAAATGTTTAGTTTGCCCGCACCGTTTGTGATATTGTCTGACATCGCACACGCTTTGCAAACGGCAACTGTGTGATTTCTTGCACACGTTTCCTCTCTGTGAACCGTCTCGGATTATGGTGTATATCGCAAACATTTGTGTTTTACCAACCGTGTGTGTCGTAACAACCTGGAGAGCGTAATTTCACCGTAATTTAATTCCTGCTATTTCAAATTGTACCAGATTTGAATTTGAATTTGGATGTATGCTACAACTTTATTCATATCCATCAGGTTCAAACAACCAGTGCATTATTCGATTCATAGGTACATATGTTCAGGAATTACATAAGAACCAAATAAAGAATGATGAACCACAGTTGTATACTTGTACTATTAAAGACGGTGAGGCGAAATACATTCTGGTTGCTGAACAAGGTGAAGCGGAATGCCCATATTGTGCCCTCCTCCATGCAGAAGGCACGCATGACTCTAGTCCAACCCCTTGTGATGGCCGACCGCCCATCCTTCACGATCTTCATGAAAACATCTAGATAATCATCGTGTTGTGGTAGAAATACTTTAACCTTTGCATGCCCACCAATCATGTAGTTTGAGAGGTAATCTTGAGTAAACTGCTTTGGCAACCACAGCAAAGGAAAAAGATTCAGACATTGTCATCTAACACAACTCATTATGTGCAGTAAAAAGAAGGCTGCAGAGTTCTTACTTACCATCCTGCAGTTCACTGTTGTGTTGGATAAAGTGTAAACAAATAGTTTAATTGCCATCTTTGGACCCATTTTCTTAACAATCTTTATCATCTTCATCACTTGATGCTGGTTCATCGATGTCTCATTGCCCCATACGCATAAAGGGTCGAAGCGCGGATCTTTACCAATGACATATGTACCTAAAAGCACCAAGTTAATATCAGAAGCTAAACAACAATTGCACAATGATGTAGTACAACACTCTTTTATAATACTCCATCTGTGCCTAAATATTTGTCTTTGTAGCGATTTCAACAAGTGACTACATACGGAGCAAAATGAGTGAATCTACACTCTAAAATATGTCTATATACATCCGTATGTGGTAGTCCATTTGAAATCTCTAAAAATAAAAATATTTAGGAACAGAGGGAGTATCTTATAACATCCAATATACTCACATATTAGATGAATTAACATCTTATATTATGGGCCAGAAGGAGTTTAGTGCATTCTTACAAATTATTGGATGATTAACTAATGTTGTATCCATGGGTTACAGTTAGTTTGAGCTAGTTCGGGCTCAAATAGCCCTAAAGTATATCTAAACATGAGGGCTAGTTTGAGCTAGTTGCATCTATAACCCACCCAAAAAAACTATCCAACCCAAGAGGTGCTAATATGAGCTAGTTCTTCTAGTGCATTTATTGTCAATCTAACCCTGCCATCCAAACAACTCTTTGGATGGAGTTAGTTCAGGGTTAGTCATGAGCTAGAAACTAACTCTAACATCTAGCTAAGTTGAGTATCCAAACATGGCTGTGTTGTTGTTGTTGCTACTGCTGCTCTTCTACGTATATCTAGACATCATTAGAACATTAAGGTAACACTCTTCCTTGTTGCTATGTAGCCTAGGATTGCATATTTAGACATTAAGTACAGTGCATGTTGCTATGTAGCCTCAGATATATTACATATGGCCCTAGTTAACCTAACAATAAATGGGTTGCATATATATTTAGTTAAAAGTCTGATTCACCGATTAGTCCCTTATCAGCCCCTGGCCTGTATGGTACCAGCTACCGATATCCTGAACAGTGAGAAGATATAAGCCATGGGATGAAACTAACCTCGATGGAAAACAGCAGTTTTTCCCAAAATTGTCCTGTGTAGGTACATCGAGAAGCATGTTAAGCACAACAGGCTAAACATCAACCAAACTTATCCATGTCAAGCAAATTGAACTGCACAGTCCATACTTGCACATATAGAACATCATGTTGAGAATAACTGGAATAAACAAGGCATACTACGAACAACCAAAGATAGCATTTGAAACTGGACATATGCTAACTACAAACAACCGAACAATCAAAAAACTTTAAAAGAGGAATATGCTAGCTATAACAGGCTTAACAGCAAGAAAATATATGCATTCCTATCGGTATGTTTAAAACTGGATTGATGAAATGTACTGCACGGTAAATAATTGCACATATAGAGCATCACATTGTGAACAACTGAAATAAACAAGGCATACTGCAAACAACCAGATATAGCAATTAAAACTGGACATATTCTCACTACACTACAAAAGGGACTCGACAAAACAAATCACGAGTTTCCCCCTGTGAATAGGCACGGCAAAACAAAGCATGGGTTTCCTCACTTGTCACAGATGGGCTCGTTCCCGTGGGAAGAGCACGGACCCTGGATACGCTCCATGTTGTCGCAGATGGGCTCCTTCCCCTTGGAAGAGCACGGCTGTAGGGTGCCATCCCTGATGTCGCAGACGGGCGCTTTCCCCTTGGAAGAGCAGACGGGCTCTTTCCACTTGGAAGAGCGGGAGAGGGTGCCCTCCTCGTGGTCGCCGTCGATGAGGTCTGACTTGGAAGCTGTGGATCCCAAGCCAGCGTCGCAGCAC
The DNA here is from genome assembly GCA_902687465.1 of Secale cereale. Classification (NCBI taxonomy): domain Eukaryota; kingdom Viridiplantae; phylum Streptophyta; class Magnoliopsida; order Poales; family Poaceae; genus Secale; species Secale cereale. The sequence goes on from LR738714.1 coordinate 444,666,934, forward strand.
GTGTCCTTTAGAAATGACAAAAGGGGCTCGAAGGCGATGTAGGATGGCAAATTTTTGATACCGAGCCAGAGGAGTTCAACAGCGGGGCCATGGATGAGATCGACGGCGGTTGAACCCGAGGGGTTGGGGTGGGCCACTTAACCTGTGACATAGCCTGCCTCATGCCATTGCTGTCGATGAGCTCGATGTCGTAGCCGGCGGCCGAGACATGCCCGCATACTCTAGCCCGCTGCTTGAGTTCCTGCCGCCAGTAATGGTCGGCAGCTTCCTCGGCGACATCGGGCGAAGAGACCACGATACACCTCTTTTGGGCCAGTTGCTCCTCGAGCTCCATGGGAAGCATAGCCGGGCTTAGGATGTGATGCTCTGGAGTGGGGGTGGGGATGAGGATCTGTGGGAAAGGGGGCGTTTGGCAGGGGTCATCTAATAAACTCAGGGCAGCCTGGGTATGGAGATCGGTGGGTAAGCTGCACGGGCAAACCGGCAGATGTTGACAATGGAGGCCTTGCGGCGGCGGCGGCGGGGACATGGCTAGGGTTGCGAGCGAGGGAGGGGGTGTGTGTGCGCGCACGCCCGAGGAGGTTTTCGTGTGTGTGTGTGTGTGTGTGTGT
>LR738714.1:444667830-444702587 GCA_902687465.1 Secale cereale
GTGCGTGTGCGTGTGCGTGTGCGTGTGTGTGTGTGTGTGTGTGTGTGTGTGTGTGTGTGTGCATAAGCCTCCCCGGCAACGGCGCAAGAAATTCTTCTTGCTACTTCTCGAGCTTGCGTTGTATTCCCTCGAAGAGGAAAGGGTGATGCAGCACAGTAGCGTAAGTATTTCCCTCAGTTTTTGAGAACCAAGGTATCAATCTAGTAGGAGACCACGCGCCAGTCCCGCGCACCTGCACAAACAAATAAGAACTTCGTAGCCAACGCGATAAGGGGTTGTCGATTCCTTTACAGTCACTTATGATAGTGAGATCTCATAGAGCTGATAGATAATATTTTTGGTATTTTGTAGTTTAATAAAACAGCAAATAAACAACGGAGATATAAATTGACGGGAAAGTAATATGATAAAGATAGACCCGGGGGCCATAGTTTTCTCTAGTAGCTTCTCTCATGATAGCAGTATTCTACAGTGGGTAAACAAATTACTGTCGAGCAATTGATAGAAAAGCGAATAATTATGAGACTATCTAGGCATGATCATTGTATATAGGCATCACGTCCGAGACAAGTAGACCGACTCCTGCCTGCATCTACTACTATTATCCACACATCGACCGCTATCCAGCATGCATCTAGTGTATTGAGTTCATACAAATAGAGTAACGCCTTAAGAAAGATGACATGATGTAGAGGGATAAACTCAAGCAATATGATGAAAACCCCATCTTTTTATCCTCGATGGCAACAATACAATACGTGCCTTGCTGCCCCTACTGTCACTGGGAAAGGACACCGCAAGATTGAACCCAAAGCCAAGCACTTCTCCCATTGCAAGAACTATAGATCTAGTAGGCCAAACCAAACCAATAATTCGAAGAGACTTGCAAGGATATTATGAGCACACATAAAAAGTTCAGAGAAGAACCAAATATCTTTCATAGATAACCTTGATCATAAAGTCACAATTCATCGGATCTCGACAAACACACCGCAAAAAGAGATTACATCGAATAGATCTCCTCGAAGACCGAGGAGAACTTTGTATTGAGATCCAGAGAGAGAGAGAGAAGAAGCCATCTAGATACTAGCTTGTAATGCCCAGGATGGAATTATACCTCCTACGTGTCGAGGCACGACTTAAAGGCATAAGTCCATCCTAGAATGATCTCAAGTTTGGTAATCTTTGCACAACTCATGTAAAAGAGGGATAGTAAACTGAAAAATAGTTGGCTTACAATCGCCACGTCACAGAATAACAGTACAAGTCTCAAACATCATTCAATAAGATCACTACAACCCTCTAAGGGCAAAAGCCAAATGTCAAAGTACCAAACTCAGATAAATAAACAACCACAGGCGGATCGAATCCTAGTAAGAGTCTCCACTACTGATCGTCCGGGTAGCGCACGTAGTAACGACTACGCTCCTCGTCGTACTCCCAATCCAGCTCGGTGCCATCACCTGGATAGCTCACAGCTGGACCTGCATCTGGTGTGTGAAGTAACTGTGAGCCACAGAGGACTCAGCAATCCCGTTCCCGGGTAACAGAACTATTTAAGCCTTTAGGTGAGGGAAAGGCTGAAGAAAGAACAAGTCTGCAGCAGCAACTAGCATCTATCTTACGCAAGAGAGAGCGAGAAGAGAAGGCAAAGCGAGAAGTGATCACGAAGTGATCCTAGCTACAAACTCCAAACATAACCCCTCCGTGTTCAACTCCCGAATCCCGATTCGGAAATTGACAGTCACGGAACACACGCTGGTAGTGTATTAGTATCATTGTGTCAAGTTTTCTACAACCGGAATTAACAAGCTCCCATCTGCCACATAACCGCGGGCACGGCTTTCGAAAGTTCAAACCCTGCAGGGGTGTTCCAACTTGACCCATTACAAGCCCACGATCCGCGGAGTCGCAACTCCAAAGTGGGAAGACCCGAGTATCCTCGGAATCCCGTGCTTAAGTTAAACCGAACTAAGGTAAGGCTAATCCAGCAAATCCTCCCGGCGTGTCGACACCCTGATCGTAGCCGCGCGTATCTAGGTCTCAGGACACGACCGGATGGGCGAAGCTACGGGTTTTTACCAAACCTTGAGTTTCCTCGAGGTGGCCCCGCAGGCTCCCCGTTTCGGACCAACATTCATGTGGAGCACTGGCCCGGGGTTGTTGATTAATAAAGAGGGTTAATTACTCCCTATGCATGTTTAGTTTGTTATTAGGCAAATAGTACCAAAGTTGGGATTTGCTGGAAAAGACTTAGCACTTAGCGGTTTATCGAGGGGGTCCCATACACCCCAACCGTGTTAGGAACGCATAATCAAGGAACATAAAACCGGCTTATACAGATCCTAACGGCATGAGTGGAACAAAACACCAAGCAAAAGGCTTAGCCTTCCACCCTTGCCAATATATATGTGATTTCAATTTAAGCATTTATATAGTGTGATATAACCCAACCAAACTTCAACATGGAGCAAGCATCTTCACTTCACTTGCAACTAGCAACGCTATAAGAAGGGCTGAGCGAAGCATACTTAGCCAAGCAACGGTTTGCGTAGGTAGGGTGGTTAAACATGGCAATTGGTTACAAGTAGGAGGCTGACAAGAAGAACATGGGCATCGAGGCAAAACTATAGATCGAGACTACTAGCAATAGGCAAAGATAGTAAAGTTATCGGGGTTCGGTCATCTTGCCTGAAGAGAAGAAGTTCGGATCGAAAGAAGGGTCCTCTTGCTCAAACTCGTTGGAAACCTCGTGCTCAACCTCGTTGGAAAACTCGTGCTCAACTTCCGGCTCTAAACAAGACAAACACACCAAGCACCAATCAACACGATGCAATGCGCACTCGAAAAACATGTATGCATGATGGATGCACTAGGGATGCACATGGAGCACGGAAAACATCACTCAAGCAAAACACCTCAAAACAAGATAACAACCTGATATTATTAATCTACACAGAAAAACACCCAAGTTTGATATAAGATTCGCTGAAATCGGAGTTACGGGCTAAAAGTTATGCCCGAAACAAGATTTGAGCGAAAACTGCAAATTACAGCAACATAGCATCTTGGGAGCTCAAAATAATTAATCTACAGCACCCAAAAAGCATGGCAAAGGATTTGAACATAAACTAGATATAATGTACAGCAACTAGGTCCAAAGTGCACCCCAAACGGAGTCACGGATCATTAGCAATGACCTTGGACATATTGAACTTTGAAATAAAATTCTGGCAGCAGAATTTTATTGAAAGTTTGGAGCAAAAGACAAACATGCTACAGCCACTCAAATGGACATGTGAGGACATGGATGGAAAGACAACAATATATACTTCATGGAACAATCAAAATCCACCCCAAAACTATCATGCTTTGTCCTACAACATCACACGAACATGGCATCGGAACGTTACAGATTTCAGACTTAGTGAAATTTCACTAAGTCCTAAAACAGCAACATCATCATAGCATCAAAAAGAGCATGTTTAAGACACCTCGAAACTAAACATGGCAAAGGGTAAGCACCTCATCAAAATACATATGAAGGTGATCCCGAAACACACAAGCATGCATCATTGTGATGAACACACCGATTACAACGAGCTCAACAAGATGGCATTTCATAACAAGTGAAAACACAACATGTGAACATGGCACTTTGCAACGATGATAACAAGGAAACAATACATCTACCATGCAACCTATCACACTCAACACGTAGTTCGTGACGAGACGAACACGTGGACATGTCATTTGCATCGTTTGGACAAACGAGCTAAAAGTTATCACAAGTCAAAGGTGGCATGAAAATAACACATAACAGCAGTTTAAATCATCATGCACTCTTGCAACAGCAAAACAAGTGTCAAGATGACATCTAACATGCATGACTACCACAGGTAAAACGTAGAGGGCATCTCCACGAACATCTGGACATATCACACGCTCAAAACGGAGCAGCAGATAAAAAGTTAGGGCAGGTCAAAGTAGGCATCTCAGATCAGTTTACAGGGACTTAGTGGGGGAAGAAGTCAACCTCTGGAGAAAAAAAAACAGACACGGGCCGGCGGCGGCGGATCTGGCCCAGATCTGGAGGAACTGGGCCGGCGGCGGACGGATCTGGCCCGATCCGGTCGGGACGGCCCGGCTGCGCGGAGGGGAGGCCCGGGGCGGCGGCGACCCGGTGGCCCGCAGGGGCGCGGCCCAGCTCGGCGGAGGAAGGCCCGATGGGAGGCAGCGGCCCGCGGGCGGTGCGGCCCAGCCGGCGCGGCGGCTGGCTTGGCCCGGCGGAGAGGCGGAAGGCCCGCGGTGCGGAGCTGGTCTCGGCCTGGCTGTGGAGGAAGGCCCGCCTGCTGGCGCGGAGCCGGTGATGCGGTCCCCCCCTGGGCCGCGGGGTGGCGTACGGCCCGTTGACTCGAAGGATCCCGGCCGGCGAGCCCAGGCGGCAGGCGACGAAGGGAAAACGTGAAGTGGCTCGGTGCGACCGATGGCCAAGTGGCCTCGAGCCCAGCCGAGCGTTGACTTGGCGATGCGGCCTCTCCTCGATGGACGGCGCGGCTGGAGCGGAAAGATCTGGCGCCGGCGGCTACTGGTACGAGGGGATCGAGGATCCTTCGGGATCTGGACAGATTGCTTTGGATCTGAAGATAGAAAAGAAAAAAAAAGGAGAGGAACTAGAGGAGGAAGAAGAAGGGGATAGAGATGCCCAAAATAGACTAGGGGGGGTCTATTAGTAGCAGATTTAGACTAGGGTTTGGGGACTAGGGATGTTTAGGAGCCCTCCGATCGTGATCCAACGGATCCGATCGCGGGGATGATTTAAAAGGACCAGACAGAGATAAAAGAAAGCAGCAGGGGTATTTCCGGGACACGAAGTAAGGGCACTTCGGACCCACATGGACAACGGAGGGAAAAGTCAACGGAGTCCAAACGAGACGAGATTTGAGAGGCGGGTTGCAGACAACAAAACAACAACACACAACACAACCTCGCGGCACACCGGTAACGAAAAACGCCCGAACAACAAAGTAGGCCTACGGGACGTCACGGACACGTGAGGGAGCTCCGGAACACGAAACGGACAACGGGAAGGAACGCCACGAACCGGATGCAACCCACAACACAGATGCAATGCAATGCACATGTCTACATGATATGAATGAATGCCACACACTCACACAACAAAACGACGAAGCCCGAAAGACAAAGAGCCCGAAATGGAAATAGATGAAGCCGGAGATTTATTATAAGCCCAAAAGGGAAAGTATTACATCCGGGGCATTACAAACTCTCCTCTACTACAAAAAGATCTCGTCCCGAGATCTAGGACTGGAAAAAGGAAGGGTACTCGGAACGAAGATGATCTTCTCGTTCCCAGGTAGCTTCTCAGTCTGTGTGATGTGACCACTTGACTTTCAGAAACTTGATGGTCTTGTTACGAGTCTTGCGTTCAGTTTCTTCGAGAATTGCAACTGGATGCTCTCGGTAGGAAAGGTCTTGTTGAAGATCAATCTCCTCAAACGGAATCATGCGCTCAGGTGCCTTGAAGCATTTGCGCAGTTGAGAAACATGGAAGACATCATGAACATTTGCAAAGTTGGAAGGGAGCTCGAGCTGATAGGCTAGATCGCCTCTTTTGCCAAGAATTTTGAAAGGCCCGACGTATCTAGGAGCAAGCTTTCCTTTGATACCGAACCTCTGGGTTCCTTTCATCGGAGAAACTCGGAGATAGACATGATCACCGATGTCGAAAGCCAAATCACGATGCTTTCCATCATAGTAGCTCTTCTGACGCGACTGAGCGGCCTTGAGATTCTCACGTATGACTTTGCACATTTCTTCGGCTTCAGAGATCAAATCATTGCCAAGAAGTTGGCGTTCGCCTGTTTCAGACCAGTTGAGAGGGGTACGGCACTTTCTGCCATAGAGAATTTCAAACGGTGCTTTGCCTGCACTTGCTTGAAAGCTGTTGTTGTAAGAGAATTCGGCAAATGGAAGACAGTCTTCCCATTTCATGCCGAAGGAGATGACACAGGCTCTGAGCATATCTTCTAGGATCTGATTCACACGCTCGACTTGACCACTAGTCTGAGGGTGAAAGGCAGTGCTGAACCTGATCTTCGTGCCCATGGCGGACTGAAAGGAGTCCCAGAACCTTGATATGAACAAGCTGCCACGGTCTGAGGATATCACTTGAGGAATGCCATGTAGGGACACAATTCTGGAAGTGTACAGCTCTGCAAGTTGAGCTGCATTGATTGATTCTTTGACTGGAAGAAAGTGAGCGACTTTGGTAAGCTTGTCAATCACCACAAAGATAGCATCATTGCCTCGCTTGGATTTAGGAAAGCCAGTGACGAAGTCCATTTCAATGTGGTCGAACTTCCACTCAGGAATAGGAAGAGGTTGGAGAAGACCGGCTGGACGTTGATGTTCTGCTTTCACTCTTCTGCATACATCACATTCATTCACGAATTGGGCAATCTCCCTTTTCATGCGTGTCCACCAGTAAGATTGCTTGAGGTCTTGATACATCTTGGAACTGCCAGGATGAATGGAAAGGAGAGAGTCATGAGCTTCTTCCATTATGAGCTTCCTGAGATCACCTTTGGGAACAACGAGTCTGTCCTCGAAGAATAAGGTATCTCTCTCATCAACACGGAAGCACTTATATTTTGGAGTGCCCTTTGCAATCCCATGTTTCACCTTCTTCACCATGGTATCACTGAGCTGGGCCTCACGGACTTGATCTTCCAAGGTAGGAGCAATTTGGAGATTTGCAAGAAAACCCTGCGGAACAACCTGAAGGTTGAGCTTCCTGAAAGCTTCACAAAGCTCAGGCTGGTGTGGCTTGATAAGAAGGCTGTTGCAATATGCTTTTCTGCTCAAAGCATCTGCAATCACATTCGCCTTGCCTGGAGTGTACTCAATGCTGGGGTTGTACTCTTGGATCATCTCGACCCAACGAGTCTGGCGGAGGTTCAGATGCGGCTGCGTGAAGATGTACTTCAAGCTCTTGTGATCAGTGAAGATGTCGACCTTTCTGCCCAACAACAGATGTCTCCACGTAATCAGAGCATGTACCACAGCTGCTAGCTCGAGATCATGTGTCGGATAGTTCTTCTCAGCTGGCTTTAGCTGACGTGAAGTGTATGCCACAATTCTCTTCTCTTGCATAAGCACACCACCAAGACCTTGAAGAGAAGCGTCACAGAACACTTCATAGGGCTTGGATTCATCTGGAGGAATCAGAACTGGAGCTGAGACAAGCTTCTCTTTGAGGGTTTTGAAAGCCACTTCACAATCGGGAGACCAAAAGTATTTGACATTCTTCTGAAGGAGGTTGGAAAGAGGCTTGGCAATCTTGGAGGAGTTCTCCACAAACCTTCTGCAATAGCTGGCAAGACACAGAAAACTGCGGAGCTGCTTGACGTTCTGAGGAGCTTCCCAGTTGACAATTGCTTCAACTTTCTCGGGATTAACCGCAATACCGTCAGCTGAGATGATGTGGCCCAGGTAGAGAACCTTATCGAGCCAAAACTCGCACTTGGAGAACTTGGCATAGAATTTATGCTCTCGGAGTCGATCAAGAACCAGACGCAAGTGCTTTTCGTGATCTTCTTCATTCTTGGAAAACACCAGAATATCATCCAGATACACAAGCACAAACTCGCCTGTATAGGGGTTGAAGATGTAATGCATCATCCTTGAAAAGGTAGGAGGAGCATTGGCGAGACCGAAGGACATGACGGTATACTCATATGAACCGTAGCTCGTTCTGAAAGCCGTCTTGGGAATGTCTTCCTCGCGAATGCGAATTTGATGATAGCCCATTCGGAGGTCAAGCTTAGAGAAAACTTTAGCTCCTTTGAGCTGCTCAAAGAGTTCGATGATGTTGGGGAGCGGATACTTGTTCTTAATCGTCTTCTTGTTCAGTGGCCGGTAGTCAACACAGAGACGCTCCGTGCCATCTTTCTTCTTGACAAATAAGACACCACAGCCCCACGGAGATGTACTCGGTCTGATGAGACCCATACGCTCCTGTTCATCCAACTGTTTCTTCAATTCCTTCAATTCATCTGAAGAGAGCTTGTATGGACGCCGGCAAACAGGTTCGGTGCCCGGCTCGAGTTCAATGACAAACTCCACCTGACGGTGTGGAGGCATGCCTGGAAGTTCTTCTGGAAAAACGTCTTGATATTCATTCACCACTGGAATTTGCTCTATGGCATTAATTTCACCCTTATCATTAAGAGAGAAAAGCCGAATAGTATTATCCCTGGAGGCGAAGATAATCACATCTTCATCAGAATGAGTCAATTTGACTTCCTTTTGAGCACAATCAATGTGAGCATCGTGCTGAGAAAGCCAATCCATTCCGAGAATGAGGTCGATGTCAGAATGACCAAGAACCACCGGTTTAGCCATAAAACGATAATCTCCCATGCGAATGGAAACATCCGGAGCATAAACAGTAGAAGACATACGTCTCCCTGGAGAAATAACTTCCAACCTCTGAGGCAAATTTGAAGTGGCAATACTGTGCTTGGATGCAAAAGGTTGAGACATGAAAGAGCATGATGCACCCGAATCAAATAACACTTTAGCTGGAAAAGAGTTCACTGGAAGGTTACCCAGAATGACATCAGAAGAAGCCTCTGCTTGTGCTGCATTCATCAGATTGACCCTTGCAGCCTTTGGATCATGCTTGACCATAGCGGTACCGACAGGAGGAGGCGGAGGAAGACGCTTCGGATTCGTACATCTGTTGGCATAGTGACCTTTCTGAGTGCATTTGTTGCAAGTCACTTCTGAGAGAGGGTGGAACTGAGAGCCACTGGACTTGGAGCCTTGAGACTGAAACTGCTTCTTCGACTGGTTGCTTGGGTTGGGTGGGTGGGAGAAACCACGGCCACTAGAGTTCTTGTTGTTGGAGTTGTTGAAGTTGCTGGAGTTGTTGTATGGAGCTCGAATCATTGGAGGAGGAGGAAGCCAGAATTTCTGTTGTTTCGCAGCCAACTGAGACGATGAGGTAGAGTGAACAGCATCTCGAATTCTCTTCTTAGAAGCCTCCATCTTAAGCTGAGCTGCTTCTTGTTTCAAAGCCATATTATAGAACTTATCGAATTCGTCTGGCTCGAACAGAGTGAGAGCAAGCTGAAGTTCATCTTTGAGACCTCCACGGAACTGATAGATTTTGCTCTTAGCATCAGGTATGTCTTGCTTTGCATAGCGAGCGAGGTTTTGGAACTTGACATTATACTGATAGACTGACATGGAGCCCTGCTTGAGGTTGCGGAATTGCTCACGCATACCCTCAATGACACTTGTAGGAATGTGATGTGAGCGGAAATCCCTGCAGAAATTCTCCCACGAGATCACTTGACCCGGCCTTGAGTCTTTGTACTGCTGCCACCAATCAGCTGCTTGATCTTTCAGTTGGAAGGCTGCAAACTTCACATAGTCATCTTCTTTCACGTTACTGCACTCAAAATGCTTCTTTATGTCGGTCAACCAATCCTCAGCATCAAGAGGGTCGACACAGTAACTGAAAGCTTTAGGATTGTTGGCCAAGAACTGGTTGAGGGTAGCATGGTGCTGCTGGAAGAAGTTGCCTTGGTTCATTGGAACGCCCTGATTAGCTTGATTAGCTTGATTAGCTTGCATCATCTGCATCATCTGCATCATCAACTGAGTGTTCTGAGCAGTAGTCTGCATAATTGCTCTCCAAGCCTCAGGTGGAGGAGGAGGTGAAGGAGGACGCTCTGGGACCTCCTCCACCTCTGGGTTGGCATTCGGAACCTTTTTCGGAGCCATCCTGTAAGAGATGACCACGAATCAGCAATTGATTGACAAAAGGAATAAGCTGAATCAATGGAATGAATTGCAACAAGTCTTCACAATAATCATTCGAACAATAAGAACGAATGAAATCATCTGAACAAGAGGAACGAATGAATTTCTTAGTTAATTGATAACATCAGTCATCACGAGAAGCCAGATAGGGATCAAAAGGATAAAATAATAAAACAACAAGGTACGGAAAGAACAAACACAAGAGAGGAGTTTCGTTCTAACATCTTTGTGCTGAAAGCATATGAACGCGTTACGAAAAGGTTTTGCAATCCCCGGATCAGCATAGCCAAGGACCCTTTAAGATGCAACTCCTGATAGTAACCTCGGTCATATAACTCCTTCACTCAATGTCGAACCCCGAACTCACTAACCTGCATTCGTTGGAAGAATGCCTACGATCTACTGGATAAAACCCACCTATAGCTTTCCGAAAGATTCCAGTTATGCAATCAGGTGTTGGGGATACACGGGAAGCACCGCGCAATCAACTCTAACCTACATCCAGGTGTATCCATCCTTCAACACATAACCAGTCTTTCTCGGAAACTGTGTACCTCGGACCTTCGAAAAGCATCCACTATAACAAGCTATGGCAATACTCCCGAACTACCTCCCCAGTACTGGGTGATGTCGGGGTTATCTTGCCACTGGCCGTATAGGGGAGATTTTCGATGTCGGCCGTCTTAAGTATTTAGTATTGTCACGATATGCTTGTTGCAATGATACCCCGAAGCTCAACTCCTCGGTAACAGGAGGCATCGGGAACAATATCCTTGTCACAAGAACATCGAAACAATCCCAGAATACTCGCGGGATTCCTAAAAAAAAATTTGTGCAAATTTTGAATATAGGAGAGACAAGAGTAGACGTCAGGAGTCCTCACCAGAGAGAAAAGGGGATGGGAAGCAAAGAAATCCTACTCTCCGATATAATATAGGACTCAAAAAGTTTTTCAGTGTGTGCCTAGACTCAACCGTCAACGGTTCGATCAAACAGTGGGGGCTCCTAGGTCGGAGAAGGCTCTGAATACCAACTTGTAATGCCCAGGATGGAATTATACCTCCTACGTGTCGAGGCACGACTTAAAGGCATAAGTCCATCCTAGAATGATCTCAAGTTTGGTAATCTTTGCACAACTCATGTAAAAGAGGGATAGTAAACTGAAAAATAGTTGGCTTACAATCGCCACGTCACAGAATAACAGTACAAGTCTCAAACATCATTCAATAAGATCACTACAACCCTCTAAGGGCAAAAGCCAAATGTCAAAGTACCAAACTCAGATAAATAAACAACCACAGGCGGATCGAATCCTAGTAAGAGTCTCCACTACTGATCGTCCGGGTAGCGCACGTAGTAACGACTACGCTCCTCGTCGTACTCCCAATCCAGCTCGGTGCCATCACCTGGATAGCTCACAGCTGGACCTGCATCTGGTGTGTGAAGTAACTGTGAGCCACAGAGGACTCAGCAATCCCGTTCCCGGGTAACAGAACTATTTAAGCCTTTAGGTGAGGGAAAGGCTGAAGAAAGAACAAGTCTGCAGCAGCAACTAGCATCTATCTTACGCAAGAGAGAGCGAGAAGAGAAGGCAAAGCGAGAAGTGATCACGAAGTGATCCTAGCTACAAACTCCAAACATAACCCCTCCGTGTTCAACTCCCGAATCCCGATTCGGAAATTGACAGTCACGGAACACACGCTGGTAGTGTATTAGTATCATTGTGTCAAGTTTTCTACAACCGGAATTAACAAGCTCCCATCTGCCACATAACCGCAGGCATGGCTTTCGAAAGTTCAAACCCTGCAGGGGTGTTCCAACTTGACCCATTACAAGCCCACGATCCGCGGAGTCGCAACTCCAAAGTGGGAAGACCCGAGTATCCTCGGAATCCCGTGCTCAAGTTAAACCGAACTAAGGTAAGGCTAATCCAGCAAATCCTCCCGGCGTGTCGACACCCTGATCGTAGCCGCGCGTATCTAGGTCTCAGGACACGACCGGATGGGCGAAGCTACGGGTTTTTACCAAACCTTGAGTTTCCTCGAGGTGGCCCCGCAGGCTCCCCGTTTCGGACCAACACTCATGTGGAGCACTGGCCCGGGGTTGTTGATTAATAAAGAGGGTTAATTACTCCCTATGCATGTTTAGTTTGTTATTAGGCAAATAGTACCAAAGTTGGGATTTGCTGGAAAAGACTTAGCACTTAGCGGTTTATCGAGGGGGTCCCATACACCCCAACCGTGTTAGGAACGCATAATCAAGGAACATAAAACCGGCTTATACAGATCCTAACGGCATGAGTGGAACAAAACACCAAGCAAAAGCTTAGCCTTCCACCCTTGCCAATATATATGTGATTTCAATTTAAGCATTTATATAGTGTGATATAACCCAACCAAACTTCAACATGGAGCAAGCATCTTCACTTCACCTGCAACTAGCAACGCTATAAGAAGGGCTGAGCGAAGCATACTTAGCCAAGCAACGGTTTGCGTAGGTAGGGTGGTTAAACATGGCAATTGGTTACAAGTAGGAGGCTGACAAGAAGAACATGGGCATCGAGGCAAAACTATAGATCGAGACTACTAGCAATAGGCAAAGATAGTAAAGTTATCGGGGTTCGGTCATCTTGCCTGAAGAGAAGAAGTTCGGATCGAAAGAAGGGTCCTCTTGCTCAAACTCGTTGGAAACCTCGTGCTCAACCTCGTTGGAAAACTCGTGCTCAACTTCCGGCTCTAAACAAGACAAACACACCAAGCACCAATCAACACGATGCAATGCGCACTCGAAAAACATGTATGCATGATGGATGCACTAGGGATGCACATGGAGCACGGAAAACATCACTCAAGCAAAACACCTCAAAACAAGATAACAACCTGATATTATTAATCTACACAGAAAAACACCCAAGTTTGATATAAGATTCGCTGAAATCGGAGTTACGGGCTAAAAGTTATGCCCGAAACAAGATTTGAGCGAAAACTGCAAATTACAGCAACATAGCATCTTGGGAGCTCAAAATAATTAATCTACAGCACCCAAAAAGCATGGCAAAGGACTTGAACATAAACTAGATATAATGTACAGCAACTAGGTCCAAAGTGCACCCCAAACGGAGTCACGGATCATTAGCAATGACCTTGGACATATTGAACTTTGAAATAAAATTCTGGCAGCAGAATTTTATTGAAAGTTTGGAGCAAAAGACAAACATGCTACAGCCACTCAAATGGACATGTGAGGACATGGATGGAAAGACAACAATATATACTTCATGGAACAATCAAAATCCACCCCAAAACTATCATGCTTTGTCCTACAACATCACACGAACATGGCATCGGAACGTTACAGATTTCAGACTTAGTGAAATTTCACTAAGTCCTAAAACAGCAACATCATCATAGCATCAAAAAGAGCATGTTTAAGACACCTCGAAACTAAACATGGCAAAGGGTAAGCACCTCATCAAAATACATATGAAGGTGATCCCGAAACACACAAGCATGCATCATTGTGATGAACACACCGATTACAACGAGCTCAACAAGATGGCATTTCATAACAAGTGAAAACACAACATGTGAACATGGCACTTTGCAACGATGATAACAAGGAAACAATACATCTACCATGCAACCTATCACACTCAACACGTAGTTCGTGACGAGACGAACACGTGGACATGTCATTTGCATCGTTTGGACAAACGAGCTAAAAGTTATCACAAGTCAAAGGTGGCATGAAAATAACACATAACAGCAGTTTAAATCATCATGCACTCTTGCAACAGCAAAACAAGTGTCAAGATGACATCTAACATGCATGACTACCACAGGTAAAACGTAGAGGGCATCTCCACGAACATCTGGACATATCACACGCTCAAAACGGAGCAGCAGATAAAAAGTTAGGGCAGGTCAAAGTAGGCATCTCAGATCAGTTTACAGGGACTTAGTGGGGGAAGAAGTCAACCTCTGGAGAAAAAAAAAACAGACACGGGCCGGCGGCGGCGGATCTGGCCCAGATCTGGAGGAACTGGGCCGGCGGCGGACGGATCTGGCCCGATCCGGTCGGGACGGCCCGGCTGCGCGGAGGGGAGGCCCGGGGCGGCGGCGACCCGGTGGCCCGCAGGGGCGCGGCCCAGCTCGGCGGAGGAAGGCCCGATGGGAGGCAGCGGCCCGCGGGCGGTGCGGCCCAGCCGGCGCGGCGGCTGGCTTGGCCCGGCGGAGAGGCGGAAGGCCCGCGGTGCGGAGCTGGTCTCGGCCTGGCTGTGGAGGAAGGCCCGCCTGCTGGCGCGGAGCCGGTGATGCGGTCCCCCCCTGGGCCGCGGGGTGGCGTACGGCCCGTTGACGCGAAGGATCCCGGCCGGCGAGCCCAGGTGGCAGGCGACGAAGGGAAAACGCGAAGTGGCTCGGTGCGACCGATGGCCAAGTGGCCTCGAGCCCAGCCGAGCGTTGACTTGGCGATGCGGCCTCTCCTCGATGGACGGCGCGGCTAGAGCGGAAAGATCTGGCGCCGGCGGCTACTGGTACGAGGGGATCGAGGATCCTTCGGGATCTGGACAGATTGCTTTGGATCTGAAGATAGAAAAGAAAGAAAAAAAGGAGAGGAACTAGAGGAGGAAGAAGAAGGGGATAGAGATGCCCAAAATAGACTAGGGGGGGTCTATTAGTAGAAGATTTAGACTAGGGTTTGGGGACTAGGGATGTTTAGGAGCCCTCCGATCGTGATCCAACGGATCCGATCGCGGGGATGATTTAAAAGGACCAGACGGAGATAAAAGAAAGCAGCAGGGGTATTTCCGGGACACGAAGTAAGGGCACTTCGGACCCACATGGACAAAGGAGGGAAAAGTCAACGGAGTCCAAACGAGACGAGATTTGAGAGGCGGGTTGCACACAACAAAACAACAACACACAACACAACCTCGCGGCACACCGGTAACGAAAAACGCCCGAACAACAAAGTAGGCCTACGGGACGTCACGGACACGTGAGGGAGCTCCGGAACACGAAACGGACAACGGGAAGGAACGCCACGAACCGGATGCAACCCACAACACAGATGCAATGCAATGCACATGTCTACATGATATGAATGAATGCCACACACTCACACAACAAAACGACGAAGCCCGAAAGACAAAGAGCCCGAAATGGAAATAGATGAAGCCGGAGATTTATTATAAGCCCAAAAGGGAAAGTATTACATCCGGGGCATTACATAGCTATGGACCCGAAGGTCTATGGTAAACTACTCACGACTCATGGTGAGGGCGATGATGATGATGATGAAGGCCTCCGTGATGGATCCCCCTCCCGGAACAGGCTCCAAGATGGGATCTCCACGGGAACAGCAGCTACGGCGGTGGAATTAGGGTTTTCTCCCTACGTATGGAGTTTCTGGGGTACGTAGGTATATATAGGAAGAAGAGGGGCACCGGGGGCCACAGGGGCTGCCCTCGAGGCACGGGGCGCGCCCTGGGAAGGGGGGCGCGCCCCCCACCCTCAAGGGTGGGCCCTCTGTCCTCTGGCTTGGCCCCGAAGTCTTTCTTGTGTGATTTCCTCCAAAAATATCTCCTGTGAAGGTTTCATTCCGTTTGGACTCCGTTTGATATTCCTTTTCTGCAAAACCCTGAAATAGGCAAAAAAACAGCAATCTGGACAGGGCCTTCGGGTTAGTAGGTTAGTCCCAAAAATGATATAAAAGTGAATGATAAAGCCCATTAAACATCCAAGACTTCATAAATAATAGCATGGAACAATCAAAAATTATAGATACGTTGAAGACGTATCAAGCATCCTGATACGTCCCAAACGTATCCATAATTTTTGCTTGTGACATGCTTGTTTTGCATCATTGTCTCATGTTTATATCAAAGTTTTCTATCTTTTTAGGCATTTATTGGACTAACCTACTAATGGTTTCAAAAGTGCACAATGTTCTTGTTTTACACTTTATTGTGTAGGAATTACTTGGAAATTGACAAAAACGCAAAAGGAGTCGTATTGGAGTAGGACTCTGACTTTCCTGAAATCTGTCTGAGAACGTTTTTAGAATATGGTCACGTTCGGCACGAAGACGACGTCAAACGGAAAAAGCCTAGCTGCGAAAGTTGTGGGGAATTTCGAGAGGATGCTTCTGGATATATAATTCGTCCAAATCGGAGTCCGGACGGCCGAGAAAAACCCGTTTTACTGAAGCCCAAAATCTGATGACGGGAATCCGAGAGTCTATATAAAGAGAGGAAACCTAGGTCACCAAGGGCCACGAATTTTCCTCCTCCCAGGCCGCCGTCTTGGAGGGGAGGACCAGCACCATTGCAGCACCATCCACAAGGAAGAAGGGGGGCCAAGGAGCCGCTGCCCCCTAGGGCCGCCGCCGCCCCGAGGGCCGCCGCCGCCCCGGAGGGCTGCCGCCGGCCGCCTCCTCCTCTCCGGGCTGCACCTCTCCATCAACACCACCATCAATCTCTTGCTCACCATGGCCATGTGTGAGTAGTCTTCTCCGGGGCTGAGGGCTTGTACGTGTAGCTATGTGGTTATCTCTCTCACATGATGTGATCTTCGTTGTGATCATATGCTATGTTAATCTAGGGAGATCCCATGATATTTCCCCTTCCTCTATGTATTGAATTGATGTACTCACTTGTCTTTATCTAGTATAATCTCCGAGACCAAGGTGACAGCGGTCTATTGGACATGGATTAGAAGAATATTTTCATGCGTGATTTCCTCTTTTGTGTGTTGATTGAAGATTGAGAGTCTCTTGGTGCTTGCCTTTGACTATCCTGGAGATATGTTATGGTGATTGTGGTACTCTCTTTGGATGGCCGCGGTGACATTGGGAAATCCATAGATTGAGAACTACGAACTTTGAGGTGTGCTTTTGTAGCCCTACATAATTCTCGTCCTCTCTGGACCACAAAGGAATGACCTCCGAGTGCGTCTCCATTGTGTGTTTTATGGGAAATATCAGGTGATTAGACTATGTCAATGTTGTTGGGAGATGCCACTAGTGAAAGTATGAAGCCTAGGCCTTGTTTCCACCATTGCAATACCATTTGTGCTCACGTTTACCACTTGTTTGCTTGCTGCACTTTTTATTACAGATTTATATTACTTTGCTTTGCCATTCCTATCATCCATATTTTACCATCTCTTCGCCGAACTAGTGCACCTATACAACTCCTAGTTGTATTAGGTGTGTTGGGGACACAAGAGACTTCTTGTATCTTGATTGCAGGGTAGCTTGAAAGGGGTACGTTCAACCTCCACTTCCCTGAGTTCGATAAACCTTGGGTTACTCCCTTAAGGGAAATTTGCTGCTGTCCTTCAAACCTCTGCTCTTGGAGGCCCAACACTGTCTACAGGAATAGAAGCGTGTAGTAGACATCACATCCCCAAGCTTAATTCTTGCTCGTCCTCGAGTAGGTAAATAATAAAGAAAGAATTTTTGATATGGAATGCTAACCAATATAGTTTTTCAATGTAATTCTCTTAATTGTGGCATGAATGTTTAGTTCTGAAAGATTCAAGATAAAAGTCTATATTGACATAAGAAATAACAATACTTCAAGCAATACTAACAAAGCAATCACGTCTTCTCAAAATATGGCTAAAGAAAGTTATCCCTAAAAAATCATATAGTGTTGGCTATGCTCCCTTATTATCACGCTAAATATTCATTTCATGCACAACCCTGATTTCAGCCAAGCATTTGTTTTCATGCTCTATATTTTCAAACCTTTTAACTTTCACGCACTACATGAGAGTGAGCCATGGATATAGCACTATGGGTGGAATAGAGGTGGTTGTGGAGAAGACAAAAAGAGGGAGATAGTCTCACATCGACTAGGCGTATCAACGGGCTATGGAGATGCCCATCAATAGATATCAATGTGAGTGAGTAGGGATTGCCATGCAACGGATGCACTAGAGCTAAATATGAATGAAAGCTCAACAAATGAAACTAGTGGGTGTGCATCCAACTTGCTTGCTCACGAAGACCGAGGGCATTTGAGGAAGCCCATCGTTGGAATATACAAGCCAAGTTCTATAACGAAAATTCGCACTAGTATATGAAAGTGACTAAGCATGAGACTCTCTACAATGAAGAACATGGTGCTACTTTGCGAGCACAAGTGTGGAAAAGGATAGTAGCAATTATCCCTTTTTTTCTTTTCCTTTTTTTCTTTTTTTTTTCTTTTTTTTGGCCTTTCTTTTTTCTTTGGCCTTTCTTTTTTTTCTCTTTTTTTTGCGGAGGGGCTTTATAGATTCAGCCTTCCCATGGGACAATGCTCTAAAAATAATGATCATCACATTTTCATTACAACACAAGATTACAACTCGATACTACAACAACAAAGTGTGACTCTATATGAATGCCTTCGGCGGTGTACCGGTATGTGCAATGAAACAAGAGTGGCATGTATTAAAATTATGCATGGTGGCCTTGCCACAAATACGATGTCAACTACATGATCATGCAATGGCAATATGACAATATGATGCGTGTCATATAAACGGAACGGTGGAAAGTTACATGGCAATATGTCGATGTATTTGGATCGACACCTATGGGATCACAAGAATCCCTACTACGGTTGCGGGGCGCGGGGTTGAGAGAAGAGCGGATCTAACGTTAGCACACGGTTCATTTACCCAGGTTCGGGCCGCAAAGATGTGTAAAACCCTACTCCTGCTTTGGTGGATTATATGTTTGTGTTCTTCAGCTAGCTATGGGGCGAGATGAGCTCCAAAAGCTGAGTCGTGAGGAGTTCTAAAAAGCCGAATCCTTCTCCTGGTCGCCTCGGGCCTCCTTTTATAGGAAAAAGGGGTTGCCACAGTGGCACACAGGAGGTGGAAAGGGTACAGTGATGCGAGGTTATCCCTCGCATTACAAGACAAGGTGTAATGCCCAGTATGAGACTATACCTCCTACGTGTCGAGGCACGACTTAAAGGTATAAGCTCATACTAGAATGATCTCAGGTATGGTATCTTTGCACGACTCATGTAAAAATAGGGATGAAATTGCAAAAGAGTAGTTGGCTTACACTCGCCACACCACACAATACATTACATAAGCAATCATCATCCAAATAACATCACAGTCCGACTACGAACAAAGATCCAAATGAAAGATACCATAAACACAAGGCCGGATCGCCCCTAGTAGGAACCACTACTGATCGTCGAACAACGTCACAAACATTCGGCCACTCTCTTCATCGAGCTCCCAGTGAAGTTCTTGGACTAACTCCTGCGCTGTTCTCAGCGGTACCTTCATCTGGTGTTGTAGTATCTGTGAGCCACGAGGACTCAGCAATCCCATATCCATGGGTATCAAGACTAGCAAAGCTTTATGGGTATGGAGAAGGGTAGTGGTGAGGTTGCAGCAGCAGCTAAGCATAATATGGTGGCTAACTTACGAGTACAAGAATAAGATGAGCATCTACGCAAGCGGTCGCAACTAGTAGTGATCGCTAAAGATACTGCACTACCTATGAGTCAAACATAACCCCACCGTGTTCTCTTCTCAAAGTGAAAAGAGACAGTCACGGTTACTCACACAGTTGTGTGTTTTACTTGGGATCCTCTGTCAAGTTTTATACAACCGGACATTAACAAATTCCAATCTGCCACATAACCACGGGCACGGCTTTCGAAAGATCATAACCCTGCAGGGGTGTCCCAACTTAGCCCATCACAAGCTCTCACGATCAACTGAAGTAATAATAATTATTACCCCTTATCTTAGGCAAATCCGATCAGGCTCGGTATCCCGGTGCACAAGACATTTCGACAATGGTAAAACAAGTCCAGCAAGACCTCCCGGCGTGCCGACACCCTGATAGTAGCTGCGCGTATCTCGTCTCAGGCCACGTCCGGATGGGTGATTATACGAGTAAAACCAGCGCTCGGGTTTCCCCAAGGTGGCCCCGCATACTCCCCATTTGGGACCAACACCATCAGCACTGGACCCCCCTGCTATGTAGAAAGAATACTCGGGGACGCGACCCCCTATGCAATTTAATTAATTAGTTAAGTTGTTATTATGAGGCAAATTAAAACCAATGTTGGGCCTTGCTGGAGGAGTTTTATTCAAAGACGAAGTGTCAAGGGGTCCCCGTATACCCAACCGTGTAAGGAACACAAAATCAAGGAACATAATGCCGGTTTATCGGCGCCTAAGGTGGCATGAGTGGAACAAAACACCAAGCAAAAGTCCAAGCCTTCCACCCATGCCTAGTATATAGGTGTGTTAATATATATAAGACATATTGTGATATTCCAACAACCAGTTCCCACCTGGAACGATCTTCATCTTCACCTGCAACTAACAACGCTATAAGAGGGGCTGAGCAAGCGGGTAACATAGCCAAACAATGGTTTGCTAGGAAGGTGTCAATGGTTAGAGGTTTCATGGCAACAAGGAGAGGGGCTGACAATAATGATGGGTAGCGCGACATGTAACGATAGCATCGAGACATCTGAGCATGGCAATGATAGTAAAGGTATCCAAGGGTATGGTCATCTTGCCTGGGATTCCGCAAAGAAGAAGAACAAGCCCATGAAGTAGTCGTACGGGTCCTCACAACTCCGGAACGAACCCGAAGCTAACAAGAGAAGCATACCGGAAAGAAGCAAACAACACGGTAAACACACAAGCATTAACATGGCATACGATGCACTTCCAAGTATGATGCATGTCCGGTTTAAATATGCATGTCATGCAAGGTGCACAAACAATACTACAAGTTAAGTGGAGCTCAATATGCAACGAGTTGCATATTGACGAAACACCACATTTTATTTATTTAGTTGACTCTCGTTTACTTACAAGACAAGATTAAATGTTTGTTAACATGGCAAGAGGTGAAGCAAGTGTAAACTAGATATCTAGGCATTTTAAATGAGGCCGGAAATAACAACAACAATTCCGGAAAATCCCCATGACCAATTTAGCAATTATTAAAGCAACAACAATTTAACATTCAAAGGTTGTTATCATGATGCGGATGACATGATCACGTTTTATGCAATTTTTAGTTAAACGTTAACATGAAGAGATATATGAAGTATTTGTCACCGTGGTGGAAAGAGAGGGGCCACGGCGACAAATCCGAAATGATGCCACGCAACATATCGGTTCCGGTAACTCGTTGAGAGTCCGGAGCAAAAGAAAGGTGGCATGAGCGAGTCGAACAAGATGAAAGGTGGGGTTATCCCGTCACCAGGTTCCCACGGGTTGCCACCAAGGCAAACGAGCGCACAACGGACACGATGCAAACATTCGAAACATCTCATACAACACAACAAGCATTCGTTCACCACATCGGCATTCGACTCGGGGTATACCTTCGGAGCGTGCTTTTTCGGAGGGGTTCGAGTCGTCGAGGGACGTAGTGGAAGTATTCGTGCATGTTTCGTTTCGGAGAGGGAAGTAGTGGTACTCATGGGTCGTGGTACACGTTTCGTAGCCATTCACGTTTCCGAAGATGTTCGGGGTCGACGGTAGAGGTACTTGTCGCATCCACCAACTATAGTCGTACTCGTTTCGAAGATGAACTTGATCTGATGCCTTCGGGCGTCATGGTACTTGACGAATTGCACGTCGATCGTAGTTGTACATGTATCGACGAGGTACTTGTTGGATCCTCTGTCCTTCGGATACGGTATTGCATTTTGTAGATGGTAGAAGAGATACATGACGCATCCAGGGAAGGGTCTTGGCGTCCAACAGCAGCAACAAAGCCATGGGTTGCCTCCATGGCGGCCATGGTCAATGCCCGAGTAGATCGAGGCTCGTTCGATGCAGGCGGGGCCTCGAAGCAGAGGAGCATTTCGCGAGCGCGGTGCACGGTCAGAGGCGCGGAGACGGAACCTTGCAGCGGCGGCGAAAACGACCAGCAGAGGGCGAGGTTGAGGTGGCGGAGGTCGCCCTGGGGTCGAGGAGAGGGGAGGCCACACGCGCTCGGGGCGGCCGTGCGCTGCTAGCGCGCGCCGGCGGTGGCGACGCCGTTGATGGAGATGGGGAGGCGGCACCGTTGGAGAGGTGTAGAGCAGCTCGGCTGCAGCGGGGCGTGGTTCCCTGCGCGGAGGCGGAGGAGGGCCTTGCTCGAGGGAGCTCCTGGCGGCGCCATGGAGGAGGCGAGCCGGTGATCTGTAGATGGTGGCGGGCGGCGCTGGAGGGTCGGCGCGGCGAGCCAGGCGCTGGTGGCGGGCGGCGCTGGAGGGGCGGCGCGGCGAGCCAGGCGCGATGGGGAAGGAGGCGGAGAGGAAGGAGGTCATGTATGGGGCGAGGCAGAGTGCTCGAGGGGCTCCTCCCCTCGGGCGAGCTCGCGCGAGGCGGATTGGGGCGCGGGAGAGAGACGAGGGACGAAGGGGACGAGATGGGGATCGTCGAGGGACTTGGCGAGGGAATCGGGTGGGCGAGAGGGTGGCGGCGCTGGTGGGAGCGAGAGGGATCGGGCTCCTGGCGCTAGGGTTAGTGCATCGGCTGGGCCTGGGAGGCTGTGGGCCGGCTCGCTGGGAAGGCCCAAATGGCCAGAGAGACCGGCGGCTGCTGGCGCAAGGAGGGAGGCCCAAAGCAGCGCAATGAGGCCCTCTCCCCTAAAAAAACAAATGCAGTCTCAAAAAAACCCGATGATGCAAAGGAAAAAGGACAGGGAGTTATATGAAGAAAGCGAAGGAAGTAAAAAATATACTTAAACTCCTAGATTTATGCACAATTTTAATAAACTAGTTTGGACATTTTTAAGGATATAAAAATAATTCAAGTTTGAATTAAATTCAAACTTGAGCCATTTTTGAACCCAACCAAAACAAGTCCACAGGAACTAAAAATTGGCAAGGATGTTGAAGGCATGGTTGAGAATTGATAGGAAAAGAATGAACATTAAATTGGTGCAGGAAATAGAATGCCACAATTTAAATGGACTAACGAAGAAGGAGAAGAAGATGATCAAGCAAGGTTGTGGGAGTCAAAACTTGGAGTGAAACAGACATGGGGAATATTATGCAAGTGTGTGATGGTTGCTTCCAACAATGGAATATTTTTATAATAGCTCCATAAATATTAGGAGGATATATATATGTTATAAAGAGAAGTCATTCTTCCCTCAATTTAAATGGACCGAAGGTCCACACGACTTATTTGGTTGAGTTGCAGAATTAAAGTCATGATGGCATGATGACATGATGCAATGCAAAATAAATAACACAAGCACAAATGAAACACACGGGAGAAGCCGGAACATCTGGAATCTTTTGGGACGTCGGTCTTCGGGCGTCACTACTCTCCCACACTAACAGAGGATCTCGACCCGAGATCCTGGAGATGGCACCGAATGAAACGAAAAAAGGAAGAGGTAACCCAAAGTTGCTTCTTCGACAAACGAGTGAAACCACGAACCTTGAGAGGTTGAACAAATTGAAAGAAGAATACAATAGAGATGAACGAAGATGAAAACACTCCGTTAGAAAAGAGGAACAAGGTAAATTACGAGAACCTTGTAGGTTGAAAGACATGAAACAAGAGCTTACGAACCAAAAGAATATGAAACCACAATGGTATAGCCAAGGAATAAGAATGACAGAATTTGGACAGCACTCCGTCTGAAAATGGAAGGAATTAACGTGAGCTTGAGAAGATTGGATGATCCTGGATGAAATCAACAGCACATTGCCTCCGAAACAATTGAAAGAATGGCACAAGGGGTAAGAAAGATTTAAGACAACACATCGGTTAACAGAGAGTCAAAACTTTATAAGATGAGAGAACTTGGACGAGGACACCACACTCCAGTTAAATGGACAAGTCAAGTAAAGAACATGATCTCGATATGACAAGATGATGGTTCGAAGAGAGCAAAATCACAAAGCCTCCGGAACGAAAGAATAGATGCTAAAACATTCGAAAGACAAGAACGGATAAGAAAATGGCAACTTGTCCCACAAATGAATTTGAAAATCATCCTTACGAAGAAGGGTTGAACGGAGTTGTTGGAAATTCAACACGAAAAGAATAAGCTTGATGTGGTCTTATGGGAAACATCTCAAAATTATGAGGTGACAACCGTCCACTAACGGAAACATAGATTGGATTGAGATCAACGAAGAGATGAAAACTTTTCCCACCGAGAGGATAAATAGAGAACTTGAGTCATTATAAGCACCATAATTAGCATCAATCCTTAGGGAAAAGCTTTAGGTGAAACACAACCCAAGATTACTCCAACATAGAGATTGAAGGGTCCAAAGATCTCCTCGAGAAAGAGAAATGATGGTTTAAAATATCTCATTCTTGAGGACTTGTGAATCATGAAAGTTGAATGAAATTGCCAAGAATGACATAACACCACCTGAAAGATAAGGGAGCAAATATTTGCACTTCGAAGTGCAAAGAGAAGAATAGTTAAGCTCCTCCAATAAGAATCTTGAAGAACACTACGAGGATGAATTAAATCATGATGAACCACCAAGATGAACTCCGGCAATGAAAGCATGAGAAGCAAAAGATGAAAAGAATAAGATTCAAGGCCTGCAATGAATTAGATGGAGCTTTGAAATGATATAATTGAAATAACATGTAGCTCCGTAAAACAAGATGAAGAACTTAGAACCGAGAATATGATATGATGAACAAGCTCCGGAAAAAGAGATTAATCCCTTCGAGGAAATAAGAATAAGATTTATTGTATGCTTATCCTTGATCAAATTAAATTGATGACCAGCAACGGATTTGGCCTACTACTTATTCTTCTTGAAAAGGATTGGAGAGAGATATAGCCAAACTTGAGAATAATCTTGAACGACTCACCGGTAGGATTATGAAAAGAACAAATGAATTAATACGATAACAACGGAAGAGTAATCTCGAATGAACCGCTGTAAGAATTGAAACCGGGTGATGAAAGAGAATAATCACGGAGAAGAATAAGAATTTGAGGAAATTTAGATACAAGAGAACAAAGAGATTGCGAAACAATTAAAGAATACTTGAACAAAGCACCGGTAGAATATGGAGACGAATGAAGAGGCATCAATGAAGAATATTTGGAGGACAAATTGAAAAACTGAGAACGAAGAAAAACTCTGAAATAATGGCCTTTGGAGGATCACAATGGAAAAAAATTCATGAAATGCTTGGGCTGGTATAAAAGAATTCCTCACAATCGAAACAATAATGAGGATGGCATGAAGCTAGAATCACGAATCTTCAAGAGAACGGCCAAGATTTAAGAGAAACACTTCTCCGATCTTCAAATGTTGAGAGTGAAGACGAGAAATGCCATGAAGAATTGTTGAGGCACTCCGGAATGAATAATCAGAAGGTCGAACTAACGATGAAAAGAATTTCAAAGCGATCTGGGAGAAGGCATATGACTGTTGGAATCCATACTTACGTCACAATTTGAAAATAATTTTAGAATAATTCCGGAAAAATAGAAGAGTCAGGTAAGATCCTGGGAAAAGACACGTGGGTTAGGGCCCAGTAGAGAAATCACCATTGAAAAAGATTGCTTAAGAGGTATTGCACCGGTTGAATTAAATGGCTTGAATGAGATAACAACCACAACATAGCTAGAACAAATTGAGAATGGACATGCGAATCTTCTGATTTATCTTCAACACTCCGGATATGAATTAGAGAGAGTTGAATAAACAAAAGAGACTTCGGGTAAGAAATTTCAACATGGGAAAACATGTGAAACAAGAGGAAGAATATGATCAACACCGAAGCTTGGATTTAGTCCACCGGAGAAGAATATTAGAATTAAGAATGATGAACTTGAAACTCTTGAGCATCTTCACGATAAATCACCGATAAGAACATTGAAGGAAAAGAATGAAGAAACATCACATGAATAAAATGGATACTTGATTTGAGATTTCTTGCTCCGAGAAGAAGAAGGGTGGGAGGGCGGGGAAAACAAAAGACAACTTGAGACGAACAAAACGGACACTATTGAGAAAAAACAAGAATTGGTCTTGGACAACTTGAAAGGATCGGGTTAACTTGAAGAGAAGCACGCTGGTTGAGAAGATTTTAACATGAAAATCTCAACGGTCAAGAAGAATTAGCACTCGCATAGAAATATGAGAACACCGATTAGGAAGGTATGGAATCAACACTTGACATTGAAGCAACTCAAATACCAGAATCAAAACAAAAACAACGGATAGATATGTTGCAACATAATCTTCACAATATCATTCGAATAGAGAATTGAACGAATGAATTCCATAGCTTAATGGTACATCAACTTGACGAGAAGACACTTGGGTGAACAAAAGGTAAATAAAAACAACAAGGAGCAGATAGAACAAATACAAGATAGAAGCTTCGTTCGGCATATTCGTGCTGAAAGCTTATGGAACGTGTTACAAAAGGGTGTTGCAATCCCCGGATCAACATAGCCAAGGACCCTTTAAGATGCAACTCCCGATTGGAACAACGCCCATAAAACCACTTCACTCAATGTTGAATCCCAAACATCATATCATGCACTCGTTGGAAGAATGTCTACGAGCTACTAGATGAACCCACCTATTAATTTCCGAAAGTTTCCAGTTATGCAATCAGGTGTTGGGGATACAGGGGAAGCATCGCGCACTCAACTCTAATCCTACATCTAGTTGTATCCATCCTTTAACACATAACCAGTTATTTCCGGAAACCGTTTACCTCGGACCTTCG
Organism: Secale cereale; assembly: GCA_902687465.1. Taxonomy (NCBI): domain Eukaryota; kingdom Viridiplantae; phylum Streptophyta; class Magnoliopsida; order Poales; family Poaceae; genus Secale; species Secale cereale. The sequence continues at coordinate 444,694,398 of LR738714.1, forward strand.
AAACGCATCTGCTATACAAGCTATGGTAATACTCCCGAACTACCTCCCCAGTACTGGGTGATGTCGGGGTTATCTTGCCACTAACCGCATAGAAGAGTTTTCGATGTCGGCCGTCGTAAGTATTCCAGAACTGCTGTGATATATTTGTGACAACAACACCTCGGAGCTCAACTCCCCAGGACACTGCCACAACCCCTAAATGGCAGGAGGCATCGAGAACAATGTTCTCGTCACAAAGACATCGGAACAATTCAAAAAATACTCGCGTGATCCTAAAAAAATTAGTGAAATTTTGAGAGTAGAAGAGATAAGTAATCGTCAGGAGTCCTCACCAGAGTGAAAAGAGATGAGGAGTAAAAAGAAATCCTACTATCCGATATATATATAGGACTCAAAACATTTTCAAGTGTGTGCCTAGACTCAACCGTCAACGATTCGATCAATCAGTGGGGGTTCCTAGGTCGGAGAAGGCTCTGATACCAACTTGTAATGCCAAGTATGAGACTATACCTCCTACGTGTCGAGGCACGACTTAAAGGTATAAGCTCATACTAGAATGATCTCAAGTATGGTATCTTCGCACGACTCATGTAAAAATAGGGATGAAATTGCAAAAGAGTAGTTGGCTTACACTCGCCACGTCACACAATACATTACATAAGCAATCATCATCCAAATAACATCACAGTCCGACTACGGACGAAGATCCAAATGAAAGATACCATAAACACAAGGTTGGATCGCCCCTAGTAGGAACCACTACTAATCGTCGAACAATGTCACAAACATTCGGCCACTCTCTTCATCGAGCTCCCAGTGAAGTTCTTGGACCAACTCCTGCGCTGTTCTCAGCGGTACCTGCATCTGGTGTTGTAGTATATGTGAGCCACGAGGACTCAGCAATCCCATATCCATGGGTATCAAGACTAGCAAAGCTTTATGGGTATGGAGAAGGGTAGTGGTGAGGTTGCAGCAGCGACTAAGCATAATATGGTGGCTAACTTATGAGTACAAGAATAAGATGAGCATCTACGCAAGCGGTCGCAACTAGTAGTGATCGCTAAAGATCATGCACTACCTACGAGTCAAACATAACCCCACCGTGTTCTCTTCTCAAAGTGAAAAGAGACAGTCACGGTTACTCACACAGTTGTGTGTTTTACTTCGGATCCTCTGTCAAGTTTTCTACAACCGTACATTAACAAATTCCAATCTACCACATAACCACGAGCACGGCTTTCGAAAGATCATAACCCTGCAGGGGTGTCCCAACTTAGCCCATCACAAGCTCTCACGATCAGCTGAAGTAATAATAATTATTACCCCTTATCTTAGGGAAATCCGATCAGGCTCGGTATCCCGGTGCACAAGACATTTCGACAATGGTAAAACAAGTCCAGCAAGACCTCCCGGCGTGCCGACGCCCTGATAGTAGCCGCGCGTATCTCGTCTCAGGCCACGTCCGGATGGGCAATTATACGAGTAAAACCAGCCCTCGGGTTTCCCCAAGGTGGCCCCCATACTCCCCATTTGGGACCAACACAATCAGCACTGGCCCCCCTGCTATGTAGAAAGAATACTCGGGGACGCGACCCCCTATGAAATTTAATTAATTGGTTAAGTTGTTATTATGAGGCAAATTAAAACCAATGTTGGGCCTTGCTGGACGAGTTTTATTCAAAGACGAAGTGTCAAGGGGTCCCCATATACCCAACCATGTAAGGAACGCAAAATCAAGGAACATAATGCCGGTTTATCGGCGCCGAAGGTGGCATGAGTGGAACAAAACACCGAGCAAAAGGCCAAGCCTTCCTCCCATGCCCAGTATATAGGTGTGTTAATATATATAAGACATATTGTGATATTCCAACAACAAGTTCCCACGTGGAACGATCTTCATCTTCACCTGCAACTAACAACGCTATAAGAGGGGCTGAGCAAGCGGGTAACATAGCCAAACAATGGTCTAGGAAGGTGTCAAAGGTTAGAGGTTTCACGGCAACAAGGAGAGGGGCTGACAATAACGATGGGTAGCGCGACATCTAACGATAGCATCGAGACATCTAAGCATGGCAATGATAGTAAAGGTATCCAAGGGTATGGTCATCTTGCCTGGGATTCCTGTAATGCCCAGGATGGGACTATATCTCCTACGTGTCGAGGCACGACGTAAAGATATAAGCCCATTCTGGAATGATCGCAAGTTTGGTACCTTTGCACATCTAATGTAAAAGTAGGGAGGAAAGCGGAAAAGATAGTTGGCTTACACTCGCCACGTCAAACAATTCATTACATATCCAAACATCATTCAAATAAACATCACAGCCCGTCTACGGGTAAGATCCAAATGAAAGATACCAAACATAACATTAAACCACAGGTCTGAATCGCCCCTAGTAGAAACCTCTACTGATCGTCGGGATAGTGAATGTAGTAACGGCTAAGGTCCTCGTCGTACTCCCAGTACAGCTCGGTGCCGTCACTTGAGTAGATCGCGTGAGTACCTGCATCTGGTGTGGTGTAGAGTCTGTGAGCCACAGAAGACTCAGCAATCCCGTTCTCGGGTAACACGACTATCTAAGCCTTGGGTGTGGAACAAGGCTGAAGAAAGAATAAGAGGTTGCTGCAGCACTAGCACTAACTTACGTAAAAGAGAGCGAGAAGAGAAGTGCCTCGGACGAGAGATGATCACGAAGTGATCCTAACTAGCAAGTCAAACATAACCCCACCGTGTTCACTTCCCGAATCCCTTTCGGAAAATGACCGTCACGGTACTCACGTTGGTAGTGTATTTGGAACATGGTGTCAACTTTTCTACAACCGGATATTAACAAATTCCCATCTGCCACATAACCACGGGCACGGCTTTCGAAAGTTCATAACCCTGCAGGGGTGTTCCAACTTGGCCCATGACAAGCCCACGATCCGCGGAGTCGCAACTCCAAAGTGGGAAGGCCCGAGTATCCTCGGAATCCCGTGCTCAAGATACTCTGACTAAGGTAAGGCTAATCCATCAAATCCTCCCAACGTGCCGACACCCTGACAGTAGCCGCGCGTATCTAGTCTCAGGCCACGACCGGATGGGTGAAGCTACGGGTTTTTACCAATACTCGAGTTTCCTCGTGGTGGTACCGCAGGCTCCCCGTTTCGGACCAACACTCATGTGGAGCACTGGCCCGGGGTTGTTGATTAAGAACTCGGGTTTGCAAGACCCTATGCAAGTTTTAGTTATTAGGCGAATAGTACCAATGTTGGGACTTGCTGGAAAAGACTTAGCACTTAGCGGTTTATCGAGGGGATCCCATAACCCCAACCGTGTGAGGAACGCATAATCAAGGAACATAACACCGGTTTATACGGTTCCTAGGTCGGCATGAGTGGAACAAATCACCAAGCAAAAGGCTTAGCCTTCCACGCATTACCAATATATAGATGATTTCATTTGGTCATTAATATAGTGTGATATCCCAACAAGCTTCAACAAGAAGCAAGAATCTTCAATCTTCTCCTGCAGCTAGCAATGCTATAAGAGGGGCTGAGCGAAGCGTACTTAGCCAGTCAAAGGTTTGCATAGGTAGGGTGGTTAAACAGGTTCATGGTTACAATAGGAGGCTGACAGGAAAAACATGGGCATCGAGGCAAAAACTATAGAGCGAGACTTCTAGCAATAGGCAAAGATAGTAATGTTATCGAGGTCAGGTCATCTTGCCTGAAGATTCATCGATGGGATCGTAAGTGGGCTCCTCGTTCTCAACCTCGGTAGTAACCTCGTTCTCATACTCGGTCTCAGCTTCTGGCTCTACTCAACACAAACAAACAAGGCACGAAATCAACAAGATGCAATGCACAAAACTACTGGATGCATGGCTGATGCACTATGGAAGCACTACAGATGCACTTAGGAAGCACATAAAGTCAACATAGGAAGCACAGAGTTACAGCACAAAGAGCATGACAATGTGCAACAAGCTAAATACTTGAAAACATGATAACATGATGATATTATGAATCTACATGCAAAATCACACAAGTTTCATATAGGACTTGCTCAAAACGGAGCAACGGGCTAAAAGATACACCCGAAACAAGAAACATGCACAAGCTGAAATTCACAGCCACATAGCAACTTCGGAGCAAGAGATAAATAGACTACAGCACTCAAACATCATGACAAGAAGCATGGGCATAAACTAGACATATCCTACAGCAAACAAATCCACTGGAGCATCTCCAAAGGAGGCATGGATCAATAGCAACAAGCTATGACATTATGAACTTGACAACAAAATCCTGACGGCAGTATTTTATAGCAACTTGGGAGCAAAAGATAAATATGCTACAGCCACCCAAATAAGCATGTGAGATCATAAATGGATAGCCAACCACATATACAACAAGGAATCATCAAGAGTCACCCCAAAACTAGCATGGATTTGCCTAGAACAACAAGCAAATATGGCATCTGGAAATTACAGATTCCAGACTTAGTGAAACTTCACTAAGTGTTAACACAGCAGTAACATCATGGCATCTTTGCGAGCAAGTTTAAGTCACCTCAAAGCATAACAAGACAAGTGGTTTGCACCACAGCAAAGTACACATGATGGTGAATCCAAAACATCTAAGCATGCATCAAGGGGACAACCACATCAATAGCAACGAGCTCCTCAACTAGGCATCTCGTAACAAGTTTAACAACATAACAGCCACTGGCACTTTTGCAAAGGAGATAAACATGGCAAGATGAAATCTATCATGCAAGCTAAAGCAATCAACATGTACAGCATTTCATGATGAACACGTGGACATATCATTTGCTTCATTTGAATAAACATGCACCAAGATATCACATTGCAAACATGGCATGAAAACAACTACTAACAGCAGTTTATAACAAGTAGCACTCTTCCCATGAAGATTAAGACATCTAGATGACCTCAAACATGCATGGCACAATGGAACAAAACATAGTACAAGTCACCACGATCATTTTGACATATCATTTGCTCAAATCGGATAAACACACAAAAAGTTATCCACAATACAAAAGAGCATCAGAAACTAAAAACTACCAGGGACTTGGTGAAAAATTGAACAACCTCAGGGTCAGATCTGGTCAACGGGTCGGGTCAACGCGGCTGGATCAGGCGCGGGTCGCGGAGCGGGCCGACTAACGGGTCGGGGCAGAGGAGGAGCGGCCCGTTAGGCCCAGCGGCCTCCAGATCCGATCGGATCAGGGGCGGGCGCCTGGCTCTCGAGCGGCGGCGGCCTTGCTCCTACACCGGCGAGGGGCGGCGAGACGGAGGGCGAGGGGACCCGGGTGGCGGTGGTGGACCCGGCGACGGGGGCGGCGCCGGCGGCGGGGGCGACCCGGCGAGGGGCGGCGACGGTTGGAGAGGGTGGCGCGGTCAACGGCGGCGGGGCGGCGCGGGCCGGAGCTGGGTCGAGGCGGCGGCGGTGAGGAGAGCTGGAGGTGCGGCGGCGGCGACCGGAGGCGGGGAAGATGGGCGGCGCGGCCGGAGGTAGGAGATGACCCGGCGCGGGCCCACGCGGCAGGATCTCGGAAGCACGGCTCCGGCACGTCGGAAGCACGGGCGTAGCTGTCGGAAGCACGGGCGCGGCTGTCGGAAGTACGCCGTGTCAACGGTCGAAGCACCGCGCTTCAACGGTGGAAGCACCGGCGGCGAACTGTGGAAACATTAGGGTTTCAGACGCGAAAATTGGGGGAGGTGGACGTTTAGATAGGCACAAGGAGCTAGGGTTATCCAAATGAGGTGAGGTTTTCGGCCACGAGATCACAATTGGATGGCCTAGATGAAGGGAGGGGTTTGAATTGGGTTGGTGCGCTGTTGGAGGGGTGTCTTGGGCCTCAAAGAGGAGGTACTTTCAGCCCACGAGAATAAATGTTGGAGCATCAAACGAACTCCAAACACGACGAGATTTGACAGGCGGGTTACACACACCAAAACAACATCGCACGACAAGTCTCACGCCAAACCGGAAACGTTACACGGCCAAACACCAATGTGGGCCTCGGGGACGCCACGGACACGTGAGAGAGCTCCAGAACTAGAAACGGACAACGGAAAGGAACGAGTGGGACCGGATGCAGAAGACAACACAAATGCAATGCAATGCACATGACACAATGACATGGATGAATGCCACACACGCACACAACAAAACGACGAAAACCCGAAAAGATGAAGACCCCGAAATGGAACTGATGAAGCCAAAGATATATATATATTGCCACAAAGGGAAAGTATTACATCCGGGGCATTACAAACTCTCCTCTACTACAAAAAGATCTCGTCCCGAGATCTAGGACTGGAAGAAGGAAGGGTACTCAGAACGAAGGTGATCTTCTCGTTCCCACGTAGCTTCTCGGTCAGTATGGTGTGACCACTTGACTTTCAAGAATTTGATGGACTTGTTGCGGGTCTTGCGCTCGGTTTCTTCGAGAATAGCAACTGGGTGCTCTCGGTAAGACAAGTCTTGTTGAAGATCAATCTCCTCAAACGGAATGGTGCGTTCAGGTGTCTTGAAGAACTTGCGGAGTTGAGACACATGAAACACATCATGAACATTGGCGAAATTGGAAGGGAGCTCAAGTTGATAGGCTAGGTCGCCTCTTTTGCCAAGGATCTTGAAAGGCCCGACGTATCTAGGAGCAAGCTTTCCTTTGATACCGAATCTTTGGGTGCCTTTCATAGGATAAACACGGAGATAGACATGATCCCCAATGTTGAAGGCCAAATCAAGATGCTTGCCGTCATAATAGCTCTTCTGACGCGACTGAGCGGCCTTGAGATTCTCACTTATGACTTTGCACATTTCTTCGGCTTCTGAGATCAAGTCATTGCCAAGAAGTTGACGTTCGCCAGTCTTGGACCAGTTGAGAGGGGTACGGCACTTTCTGCCATAGAGGATTTCAAACGGAGCTTTGCCGGCACTTGCTTGGAAGCTGTTTGTGACGCCCGAGACCGACGTCCCAGAAGATTCCAGAAGATTCCAGATGTTCCGGGTTGCCCGTGTGTTCTTTTGAGCTTGTGTTATTTATTTTCGCATTGCATCATGTCATCATGCCATCATCTCATTAATTTTTGCAACTAAATAAATCGTGTGGACCTTCGGTCCATTTAAATCGAGGGAAGGTGACTTCTCTTTATAACATATAAAAGCCTCTCAATATTTATGGAGCTATATAATAATTATTCCATTGCTCCGGAATCACCATAACACACTTGCATGTTTTCCCCATGTCTTTCACTTCGAGTTTCACCTTCAATACCTTGCCTATAATTCTTTCCGTTGTTTCGAGGCTCCTCCTTTAATCTAAACTCCTTTTATTTGCAAGCTAAATGTTTTAGTTTGCACTTCCTTTGTGTTGGAACTATTTTTGCGAGGTTGGAATTAATCCGTAAAGCCTTACAAAAATGTCCATCATTTTATTCTTTTCCTTGCCTCTTTTCTTTTTATTTTTTTGGCTCTCTCCTTCTTTGTTTTATTCTACTCAGAAATAAAAAAAAGGCAGCTAGCCCAGGCCTCCCTAAGGCCCAGGCCTGCAAACCTCCCTCTCAACCTCCGGCCCATCTCCCTCTGGCCCAAGGCCCGTTTCCCCCTAACCCTAGCTAGCGGAGCCTCGCTCCCGTTTTTCTTCCCGAGCCGCCGCCAGGAGTCTTCTCTCCCTCGGCGCCCCGCACTCCTCTCGATCTCTTCCCGCTCGCCCCGATCCACTCGAGCCTCCCGCTCGCCCCGATCCCCTCGACCAGCCTCCCTCTCCCTTCGAGCGCAGAACCCTCCTCGCCCTCAGCGTGCTTCCCTCGGTCGGCGCCTCCCCGTCCGCGCCAGGGTCGGCCAGGAGCTGCAGCTCTTCCCTCGCGGCCGCCTCTTCGCCGAACCCACCGTGCTCCCTCCGTTCCTCCCTGCGGCCCCGAGCACCCGCGGGCCGGCCAGAGCCGTCCCCGGCGCCCTTCGCCTCCAGCAAGCGCGCCCCCCCCCCCCGAGCTTCCTCTGCCAGCCGTCGCCGCGCCCGAGCCCTGCAGCGTCATGGCGCCCGCAAGATGGCCAGGGGCCCTCGCCTCCTGAAGCCGTCGCCCCGTTCCTCGACCGACGGCGCCCTGCGGCCTTCTTCCCTCGCCTGGAGCGGCCCCTCCCTCCTCCAGCGACGCGGTGCAGCGCCTCCCG
>LR738714.1:444702597-444734723 GCA_902687465.1 Secale cereale
GCTCCTCGTCCGTCTTCCGCGCCATCTTCCAGCCGGGACGAAGCCGCAGCACCTCCCTCGCGCCCTGGCAGCCGCCCCAGGCCGCGACCCGCACCTCTCCGTCGCCCGCTGTTTTCCTTTTTTTTTTGTAGTTTTGTTGCTGTAGTGTTGTTTTGTATTGTGTTGCTGTGTTGATGTTTTGTCAGATGACCCGAACGAGTATACGGCGACCCGAACAAGTACCTCTTCGAGACAAGTACCTCTACGTATACGACCCGAGTACATCTACAAAACGAACCGTGTACGAGACCGACGCCCGGAAAACGACCAAGTTCCACTACGTCCACGACGACTCGAACGACTACCGATGACCGTGAACAACTACCGCCGTCGTGGAACCGCCAAGACGAACGGAACCACTACTTCCCACTACGAACGTGTACCCCTACGTCGACGACGACCGCGACAAGTACCACTACCGACGCCCGGATCCGTCGGCACCCTCAAGTACCACTACTTCCACTACCGTCGCTCGACGACCGCGAGTACCACTACCGTCGCCCGAGTGCCGCTATGAGTACAACTACTTCCCTCTACGGAACGGCTACTTCCTCTACTTCCTCTACTTCCACTACGTCCCTCTACGTCTCGAACCGTCCCGAAACGCACGCTTCGAAGGTATAACCCCGAGACGTGACCCGTGCATGCTTGTTGTGTTGTATGAAATGCTCCTCGTGTGTGCTTCTTGTCCGTTGTGCCCTCTTTTGTCGTGTTCCTCGGTTGCCTCGTCACCGACTCGTGGGAACCCGGTAACGGGATCACCCCATCATCTCGTTTGACTCGCTTCGTCACCTTTTGCACCGGTCTCTTAACGAGATACCGGAACCGATATGATGCGTTGCATCATTTTCGGATCGTTGCCGTGGCACCCTTTCGTTCCACCACGGTGACAAATGCTTCATATCTCTTAATGTCAACCCTTTTAATAAAACTTGCATAAACTTGAGCATCTCATCCGCATCATTTAACAACATTATAAATGTTAATTGTTGTTTGCTTATAATTATTAAACATGCTCATGGGGATTTTCCGGATATGTTGTTGTTATTTTCCGGCCCCATTTAAAATGCCTAAATAGTGTAGTTTTATTATGCTTCACCTCTTGCCATGCTAAAAACAATTAAACTTGTCTTGTTAATAATGAGGGTCAACTAAATAATTAATATGTGGTGTTTTGTCAATATGCAACTCGTTGCATATTGAGCTCCACTTAACTTGTAGTTCTGTTTGTGCACTTTGCCATGCCATGCATATTTAAACCGGACATGCATCATATTTGCTTGTGCATCGTATGCCATGCTTATGCTTGCGTGTTTACCGTGTTGTTTCTTTCTTTCCGATTGCTTCTTTTGTTAGCTTCGGTTTCGTTCCGGAGTTGTGAGGATCCGCTCGTTTGTTGCTCCGTCTTCTTCGTGGACCCGTTCTTCTCCCTTGTGGAATCCCAGGCAAGATGACCGAACCCGGATACCATTACTATTTTTGCCTCTTGCTAGAAGTCTCGATCTATAGTTTTGCCTCGATGCCCATGTTCTTCTTGTCAGCCTCCTACTTGTAACCATTGCCATGTTTAACCAACCTACCTATGCAAACCGTTGCTTGGCTAAGTACGCTTCGCTCAGCCCTTCTTATAGCATTGCTAGTTGCAGGTGAAGATTGAAGATGCTTGCTTCATGTTGAAGTTTGGTTGGGTTATATCACACTATATAAATGCTTAAAAATGAAATCACCTATATACTGGCAGGGTGGAAGGCTAAGCCTTTTGCTTGGTGTTTTGTTCCACTCATGCCGTTAGGAACCGTATAAACCGGTGTTATGTTCCTTGATTATGCGTTCCTAACACGGTTGGGGTGTATGGGACCCCCTTGATAAACCGCTAAGTGCTAAGTCTTTTCCAGCAAGTCCCAACATTTGGTACTATTTGCCTCATAATAACAACTTAATTAATTAATTAAAATTGCATAGGGGGTCGCGTCCCCGAGGATTCTTAATTTTACATAGCAGGGGGGGCCAGTGCTGATGGCGTTGGTCCCAAACGGGGGTTCTGCGGGGCCGCCTTGGGGCAACCCGAGGTATTTGGTATCCACCCGTAGAATTGCCCATCCGGTCGTGTCCTGAGACTTAGATACGCGCGGCTACTATCAGGGTGTCGACACGCCGGGAGGATTTGCTGGATTAGCCTTACCTTAGTTCGGTTTAACTTGAGCACGGGATTCCGAGAATACTCGGGTCTTCCCACCTATGGAGTTGCGACTCCGCGGATCGTGGGCTTGTGATGGGCCAAGTTGGAACACCCCTGCAGGGTTTGAACTTTCGAAAGCCGTGCCCGCGGTTATGTGGCAGATGGGAGCTTGTTAATTCCGGTTGTAGATAACTTGACACAATGTTTCAATACACTACCAGCGTGTGTACCGTGACTGTCAATTTCCGAATAGGGATTCGGGAGTTGAACACGGTGGGGTTATGTTTGACCGGCTTTAGCTAGGATCACTTCGTGATCATCTTTCGACCGATGCACTTCTCTTCTCGCTCTCTTTTACGTAAGTTAGTGCTAGTTGCTGCTGCAGACTCTTGTTTGTTCCTTCACCTCTCGTTCTTTCTTCAGCCTTGTCCTCACCCAAGGCTTAAATAGTCTTGTTACCCGGGAACGGGATTGCTGAGTCCTCTGTGGCTCACAGTTACTTCACCACACCAGATGCAGGTTCAGCCGAGTTTGATGCAGGAGTTGGATCAGCTCTTCACCGGGAGTTCGATGAAGCTTGTGGCTGTTTGCTTGTGACGTTTCGATGTTCAGTAGTGGTTTCTACTAGGTTTCGATCCTGACCTGTGGCTTTATGTTGTTTTGGTATCTTTCTTTTGGTTCTTCACCCGTAGTCGGGTTGTGATGTTTTGAATGATGTATGACTTATGTAATGTTTTGTGTGAAGTGGCGAGTGTAAGCCAACTATCTCCTTTTGCATTTTAATCCCTCTTTTACATGAGTTGTGCAAAGATACCAAACTTGAGATCATTCTAGGATGGACTTATGAATTTAAGTCGTGCCTCGACACGTAGGAGGTATAACTCCATCCTGGGCATTACAAGTTGGTATTCAGAGCCTTCTCCGACCTAGAAGCCCCCATTGTTTGATCGAATCGTTGACGGTTGAGTCTAGGCACACACTGAAAAACTTTTTGAGTCCTATATTATATCGGAGAGTAGGATTTCTTTGCTTCTCATCCCCTTTCTCTCTGGTGAGGACTCCTGACGTCTACTCTTATCTCTTCTACTTTCAAATTTGCACCAAATTTTTTTTAGGATCCCGCGAGTATTCTGGGATTGTTTCGATGTTCTTGTGACAAGGATATTGTTCTCGATGCCTCCTGTTACCGAGGAGTTGAGCTTCGGGGTATCATTGTAACAAGCATATCGCGGCAGTACTAAATACTTAAGACGGCCGACATCGAAAATCTCTCCTATACGGCCAGTGGCAAGATAACCCCGACATCACCCAGTACTGGGGAGGTAGTTCGAGAGTATTGCCATAGCTTGTTATAGTGGATGCTTTTCGAAGGTCCGAGGTAAACAGTTTCCGAGAAAGACTGGTTATGTGTTGAAGGATGGATACACCTGGATGTAGGTTTAGAGTTGATTGCGCGGTGCTTCCCGTGTATCCCCAACACCTGATTGCATAACTGGAAACTTTCGGAAATCTATATGTGGGTTCATCTAGTAGTTCTAGGCATTCTTCCAACAGATGCTCGATATGAAGTTTGGGGTTCTACATTGAGTGAAGTGGTTTTATGGACTTGTTCTGATCGGGAGTTGCATCTTAAAGGGTCCTTGGCTATGCTGATCCGGGGATGACAAAACCCTTTTGTAACATGTTCCATGAGCTTTCAGCACAAAGATGTCGAGCGAAGCTTCTATCTTGTATTTGTTCTATCTTTTCCTTGTTCCTTTTTTATTTACCTTTTTGTTCTCCAAGTGGCTTCAAGTCAAGTTGATGTACCTGCGGAATTCATTCGTTCAATCCTCTGTCGGATGATGTTGTGAAGATTAGGCTGCTGCATATCTATCCTTTGTTCTTGTTTTGATTCTGGTATTCGAGTTGCTTCGATGTCAAATGTTGATTCCATACCTTTCTTAATCGGTATTCTCATATTTCTATGGGAGTGCTAGTCCTTCTTAACCATCGAGATCTTCATGTTAATTCTTTTTCAACCGGTGCCCTTTTTGTTCATCCCAAGTTATCTTTGCTTTTCCCCACCCTCCCTCCCTTTTCTTCTTGGAGCCAGAAATTCTCAAATGAAGTATCCATGTTATTCATGTGATATTTCTTCATTCTTCCTTCAATATTCTTCCGGTGGATGTAATTCAAGATTTCGGTGTTAATCTTATCCTTTCGTCTTTTCACAATGCTTTCTTATTCCGGTGCCCCAAATTAATCATTCTCCTCTTGTTATTCATATCCGGAGTGCTGAAGATTCATAAGTCCATTCTTAACCCGTTCAAGCAATTTTTGAGGATTGTCATCTGTTCAAGCCATTTAATTCAACCGGTGCAATATCTCTTAAGCAATCTTTTCCAACGGTGATTTCTTTTGAGTGGGCCCTTACCCACAGGTCTTTTCCCAGGATCTTACGTGACTCTTCTTTTTCCGGAGTATTCTGAAATTCTTTTCAAGTGTGACGTAAGAATGATCCCCATCAGTCACATGCCTTCTCCAAGATCGCTTCAAATTCTTTTTCATCATTGGTTCAACCTTCTAATTCTTCATTCCGGAGTGCTCAACAATTCTTCATGGCATTTCTCGTCTTCATTCTCAACATTTGGAGACCGGAGAAGTGTTTCTCTTAAATCTTGGCCCGTCTTCTTGAAGATTTGTGGTTCTAGCTTCATGCCATCCTCATAGTTGTTTCGATTGTGAGGAATTCTTTCATACCCATCCGAAGCATTTCATGAATTCTTTTCTTTGTGTTCCTCCGAAGGCCATCATTTCAGAATATTTCTTCGTTCTCAGTTTTCAACTTCGTCCTCCAATATTCTTCATTGATGTCTCTTCGTTCGTCTCCATATTCTTCCCGGAGATTCATTCTCTTGTATTCACTCGATTCATTTTCTTACGGTGGCTTGTCCTCTTGCAATCGTTCAATTTCATTCCTTACGGTGGTTCTTTCAAGTTTTCTCTTCCGTTGTTATCATTTTAATTCATTTGTTCTTTTCATAATCCTACCGGTGCTTCGTTGAAGATTTACCCAAGCTTGTGCTAGATCTCTCTTTAATTCTTTCCAACGAGAATAAGTAGTATGCCAAATCCTTAGGTTGTCATCAATTTAAATTGGTAAAGGAGATGCATAATTCTAATTCTTATTCTTATTCCTTCGAGGTGATTTAATTCTTTTGTCTGGAGCTTGTTCACCATATTATATCCTTGGTTCTAATTTCTTCATCTTGTTTTCCGGAGTTTCAAGTTATTTCAATTATATCATTTCAACCTCAATCTAATTCATCGCAGGCCTTGAATCTTATTCTTTTCATCTTTCACCTCTCATGCTTTCATTACCGGAGTTCTTCATGTTGGTTCATCATGTTTTAATTCATCCTCGTAGTCTTCATCAAGATTCTTGTTGGAGCTCAAGCTTTCTTCATCATGCTTTCCAATTGCAATCCGTTCTACCTTATCTTTGAGATGGTATTATGTCATTTTGACAATTCCTTCATGTTTCATGATTCACGAGTTGTCAAGAATGAGATATTTAAATCCATCATTTTTCCTTGTTCAGGAGATCTTTTCAACCTTCAATTTATTCATTGGAGTTATCTTGGGTTATATTTCACCTAAAGCTTTCCCTAAGGATTGTTGCTATTATGGTGCTTATAAATGACCCAAGTTCTTCATTTATCATTCCGGTGAAATAAGTTTTTCATCTCCTTGTTGATCTCGATCCAAGCATTTGTTTCTGTTAGTGGCTGGTTGTCACCTCTTAATTTTGAGATGTTTTCCATAAGCCCACATCAAGCTTATTCTTCTCGTTGTTGATTTTTTCCAATAACTCCGCTCAACCCTTCTTCGTAAGGATGCTTTTTCAATTCATTTGTCGGAGAAGTTGTTTTTTCTTCTCCATTCTTTTCTTTCGTTGATCTATATGCTATTCTTTCATTCCGGAGGCCTTGTAATGTTGCTCTCTCCAAACCATCATCTCGTTTTATCGAGATCATATTTTCCCTTGCTTATCATTTAACCGGAGTGTTGTATTCTTCATTCAGCTTCGTCTTTTATCAAGTTTTGCCTATCTTTTAACCGGAGTGCTGTCTGAATCCTTCTTAACCTTGTGCCATTCTTTTATTTGTTTCGGAGGCAGTATATTGTTGATTTTCATCAAGTATCATCCCTTCTCCTCAAGTTCTTGTTAATTCCTTCCATTTTCAGACGGAGTGCTGTCCAAATTCTGTCATTCTTATTCCTTGGCTATACCGTTGCAGTTTCATATTCTTTTGGTCCGTGAGCTCTTGTTTCATGTCTTTCAACCTACAAGGTTCTCATAAGGCTCCTTGTTCCTCTTTTCCAACGGAGTGTTTCATCTTCGTTCATCTCCGTTGCATTCTTTCTTTCAAGATTGTTCAACCTCTCAAGGTTCTTTGGTTTCACTCGTCTGTCAAAGAAGCAACTATGTTTTACCTCTTCCTTTTCCGTTTTTACCCGGTGATATCTCTAGGATCTCGGGTCGAGATCCTCTGTTAGTGTGGGAGAGTTGTGACGCCCGAGACCGACGTCCCAGAAGATTCCAGAAGATTCCAGATGTTCCGGGTTGCCCGTGTGTTCTTTTGAGCTTGTGTTATTTATTTTCGCATTGCATCATGTCATCATGCCATCATCTCATTAATTTTTGCAACTAAATAAATCGTGTGGACCTTCGGTCCATTTAAATCGAGGGAAGGTGACTTCTCTTTATAACATATAAAAGCCTCTCAATATTTATGGAGCTATATAATAATTATTCCATTGCTCCGGAATCACCATAACACACTTGCATGTTTTCCCCATGTCTTTCACTTCGAGTTTCACCTTCAATACCTTGCCTATAATTCTTTCCGTTGTTTCGAGGCTCCTCCTTTAATCTAAACTCCTTTTATTTGCAAGCTAAATGTTTTAGTTTGCACTTCCTTTGTGTTGGAACTATTTTTGCGAGGTTGGAATTAATCCGTAAAGCCTTACAAAAATGTCCATCATTTTATTCTTTTCCTTGCCTCTTTTCTTTTTATTTTTTGGCTCTCTCCTTCTTTGTTTTATTCTACTCAGAAATAAAAAAAAAGGCAGCCAGCCCAGGCCTCCCTAAGGCCCAGGCCTGCAAACCTCCCTCTCAACCTCCGGCCCATCTCCCTCTGGCCCAAGGCCCGTTTCCCCCTAACCCTAGCTAGCGGAGCCTCGCTCCCGTTTTTCTTCCCGAGCCGCCGCCAGGAGTCTTCTCTCCCTCGGCGCCCCGCACTCCTCTCGATCTCTTCCCGCTCGCCCCGATCCACTCGAGCCTCCCGCTCGCCCCGATCCCCTCGACCAGCCTCCCTCTCCCTTCGAGCGCAGAAGCCTCCTCGCCCTCAGCGTCCTTCCCTCGGCCGGCGCCTCCCCGTCCGCGCCAGGGTCGGCCAGGAGCTGCAGCTCTTCCCTCGCGGCCGCCTCTTCGCCGAACCCACTGTGCTCCCTCCGTTCCTCCCTGCGGCCCCGAGCACCCGCGGGCCGGCCAGAGCCGTCCCCGGCGCCCTTCGCCTCCAGCAAGCGCGGCGCCCCCCCCGAGCTTCCTCTGCCAGCCGTCGCCGCGCCCGAGCCCTGCAGCGTCATGGCGCCCGCAAGATGGCCAGGGGCCCTCGCCTCCTGAAGCCGTCGCCCCGTTCCTCGACCGACGGCGCCCTGCGGCCTTCTTCCCTCGCCTGGAGCGGCCCCTCCCTCCTCCAGCGACGCGGTGCAGCGCCTCCCGTCGCCCGGCCACCGCTGGCCGCCGCGGGGATCTTCCTCCGGGCTCCTCGTCCGTCTTCCGCGCCATCTTCCAGCCGGGACGAAGCCGCAGCACCTCCCTCGCGCCCTGGCAGCCGCCCCAGGCCGCGACCCGCACCTCTCCGTCGCCCGCTGTTTTCCTTTTTTTTTTGTAGTTTTGTTGCTGTAGTGTTGTTTTGTATTGTGTTGCTGTGTTGATGTTTTGTCAGATGACCCGAACGAGTATACGGCGACCCGAACAAGTACCTCTTCGAGACAAGTACCTCTACGTATACGACCCGAGTACATCTACAAAACGAACCGTGTACGAGACCGACGCCCGGAAAACGACCAAGTTCCACTACGTCCACGACGACTCGAACGACTACCGATGACCGTGAACAACTACCGCCGTCGTGGAACCGCCAAGACGAACGGAACCACTACTTCCCACTACGAACGTGTACCCCTACGTCGACGACGACCGCGACAAGTACCACTACCGACGCCCGGATCCGTCGGCACCCTCAAGTACCACTACTTCCACTACCGTCGCTCGACGACCGCGAGTACCACTACCGTCGCCCGAGTGCCGCTATGAGTACAACTACTTCCCTCTACGGAACGGCTACTTCCTCTACTTCCTCTACTTCCACTACGTCCCTCTACGTCTCGAACCGTCCCGAAACACACGCTTCGAAGGTATAACCCCGAGACGTGACCCGTGCATGCTTGTTGTGTTGTATGAAATGCTCCTCGTGTGTGCTTCTTGTCCGTTGTGCCCTCTTTTGTCGTGTTCCTCGGTTGCCTCGTCACCGACTCGTGGGAACCCGGTAACGGGATCACCCCATCATCTCGTTTGACTCGCTTCGTCACCTTTTGCACCAGTCTCTTAACGAGATACCGGAACCGATATGATGCGTTGCATCATTTTCGGATCGTTGCCGTGGCACCCTTTCGTTCCACCACGGTGACAAATGCTTCATATCTCTTAATGTCAACCCTTTTAATAAAACTTGCATAAACTTGAGCATCTCATCCGCATCATTTAACAACATTATAAATGTTAATTGTTGTTTGCTTATAATTATTAAACATGCTCATGGGGATTTTCCGGATATGTTGTTGTTATTTTCCGGCCCCATTTAAAATGCCTAAATAGTGTAGTTTTATTATGCTTCACCTCTTGCCATGCTAAAAACAATTAAACTTGTCTTGTTAATAATGAGGGTCAACTAAATAATTAATATGTGGTGTTTTGTCAATATGCAACTCGTTGCATATTGAGCTCCACTTAACTTGTAGTTCTGTTTGTGCACTTTGCCATGCCATGCATATTTAAACCGGACATGCATCATATTTGCTTGTGCATCGTATGCCATGCTTATGCTTGCGTGTTTACCGTGTTGTTTCTTTCTTTCCGGTTGCTTCTTTTGTTAGCTTCGGTTTCGTTCCGGAGTTGTGAGGATCCGCTCGTTTGTTGCTCCGTCTTCTTCGTGGACCCGTTCTTCTCCCTTGTGGAATCCCAGGCAAGATGACCGAACCCGGATACCATTACTATTTTTGCCTCTTGCTAGAAGTCTCGATCTATAGTTTTGCCTCGATGCCCATGTTCTTCTTGTCAGCCTCCTACTTGTAACCATTTCCATGTTTAACCAACCTACCTATGCAAACCGTTGCTTGGCTAAGTACGCTTCGCTCAGCCCTTCTTATAGCATTGCTAGTTGCAGGTGAAGATTGAAGATGCTTGCTTCATGTTGAAGTTTGGTTGGGTTATATCACACTATATAAATGCTTAAAAATGAAATCACCTATATACTGGCAGGGTGGAAGGCTAAGCCTTTTGCTTGGTGTTTTGTTCCACTCATGCCGTTAGGAACCGTATAAACCGGTGTTATGTTCCTTGATTATGCGTTCCTAACACGGTTGGGGTGTATGGGACCCCCTTGATAAACCGCTAAGTGCTAAGTCTTTTCCAGCAAGTCCCAACATTTGGTACTATTTGCCTCATAATAACAACTTAATTAATTAATTAAAATTGCATAGGGGGTCGCGTCCCCGAGGATTCTTAATTTTACATAGCAGGGGGGGCCAGTGCTGATGGCGTTGGTCCCAAACGGGGGTTCTGCGGGGCCGCCTTGGGGCAACCCGAGGTATTTGGTATCCACCCGTAGAATCGCCCATCCGGTCGTGTCCTGAGACTTAGATACGCGCGGCTACTATCAGGGTGTCGACACGCCGGGAGGATTTGCTGGATTAGCCTTACCTGAGTTCGGTTTAACTTGAGCACGGGATTCCGAGAATACTCGGGTCTTCCCACCTATGGAGTTGCGACTCCGCGGATCGTGGGCTTGTGATGGGCCAAGTTGGAACACCCCTGCAGGGTTTGAACTTTCGAAAGCCGTGCCCGCGGTTATGTGGCAGATGGGAGCTTGTTAATTCCGGTTGTAGATAACTTGACACAATGTTTCAATACACTACCAGCGTGTGTACCGTGACTGTCAATTTCCGAATAGGGATTCGGGAGTTGAACACGGTGGGGTTATGTTTGACCGGCTTTAGCTAGGATCACTTCGTGATCATCTTTCGACCGATGCACTTCTCTTCTCGCTCTCTTTTACGTAAGTTAGTGCTAGTTGCTGCTGCAGACTCTTGTTTGTTCCTTCACCTCTCGTTCTTTCTTCAGCCTTGTCCTCACCCAAGGCTTAAATAGTCTTGTTACCCGGGAACGGGATTGCTGAGTCCTCTGTGGCTCACAGTTACTTCACCACACCAGATGCAGGTTCAGCCGAGTTTGATGCAGGAGTTGGATCAGCTCTTCACCGGGAGTTCGATGAAGCTTGTGGCTGTTTGCTTGTGACGTTTCGATGTTCAGTAGTGGTTTCTACTAGGTTTCGATCCTGACCTGTGGCTTTATGTTGTTTTGGTATCTTTCTTTTGGTTCTTCACCCGTAGTCGGGTTGTGATGTTTTGAATGATGTATGACTTATGTAATGTTTTGTGTGAAGTGGCGAGTGTAAGCCAACTATCTCCTTTTGCATTTTAATCCCTCTTTTACATGAGTTGTGCGAAGATACCAAACTTGAGATCATTCTAGGATGGACTTATGCCTTTAAGTCGTGCCTCGACACGTAGGAGGTATAACTCCATCCTGGGCATTACACTGTTGTTGTAAGAGAACTCGGCAAATGGAAGGCAATCTTCCCATTTCATGCCAAAAGATATGACACAGGCTCTGAGCATGTCTTCTAGAATCTGATTCACTCTCTTGACTTGACCACTAGTCTGAGGGTGAAATGCAATGCTGAAATGAATCTTAGTGCCCATGGCAGACTGAAAGGAGTCCCGGAACTTGGAAGTGAAGAAACTTCCACGGTCTGAGGAGATAACTTGAGGAATGCCATCTAAGGACACAATTCTGGAAGTGTACAATTCCGCCAGTTGAGCTGCATTGATGGATTCTTTGACTGGAAGGAAGTGAGCGACTTTGGTAAGCTTGTCAATCACCACAAAGATAGAATCATTCCCTCTCTTGGACTTAGGAAAGGCAGTGACGAAATCCATTTCATTGTGGTCGAATTTCCACTCGGGAATCGGAAGAGGTTGGAGAAGACCGGCTGGACGTTGATGCTCTGCCTTCACTCTTCTGCAGACATCACATTCATTCACGAATTGGGCAATCTCCCTTTTCATGCGAGTCCACCAGTAAGATTGCTTGAGGTCTTGGTACATCTTGGAACTACCAGGATGAATGGAAAGGAGGGAATCATGTGCTTCGTCCATTATGAGCTTCCTGAGATCACCTTTGGGAACCACAAGTCTTTCCTCAAAGAACAAGGTATCTCTCTCATCAACGCGATAGCACTTGTATTTAGGAGTACCCTTTGCAATACCATGTTTCACTTTCTGCACCATAGCATCACTGAGTTGGGCCTCACGGATCTGATCTTCCAAGGTAGGAGCAACTTGAAGATTTGCAAGAAAACCTTGCGGAACAACTTGGAGGTTGAGCTTCCTGAATGCTTCACAAAGCTCAGGCTGGAACGGCTTGATAAGGAGGTTGTTGCAATATGCCTTTCTGCTCAAAGCATCTGCAATCACATTCGCCTTGCCAGGTGTGTATTCGATGCTTGGATCATACTCTTGGATCATTTCGACCCAACGAGTCTGGCGGAGGTTCAGATTCGGCTGTGTGAAGATGTACTTCAAGCTCTTTTGATCGGTGAAGATATCGACTTTTTTGCCCAACAGAAGGTGTCTCCACGTAATCAAAGCATGTACCACTGCTGCTAGTTCAAGATCATGCATGGGGTAGTTCTTCTCACTTGGCTTCAGCTGACGAGAAGTGTATGCCACAATTTTCTTGTCCTGCATTAGCACACCACCAAGTCCTTGAAGAGAAGCATCACAGAATACTTTGTAGGGCTTGGACTCATCTGGAGGAGTAAGAACTGGAGCAGAGATGAGCTTTTCTTTGAGAGTTTTGAATGCCACTTCACAATCTGGAGACCAGTAGTACTTGACATTCTTCTGCAGCAAGTTGGAAAGAGGCTTGGCAATCTTGGAGAAGTTCTCAACAAACCTTCTGCAATAGCTGGCAAGACCAAGGAAGCTTCGGAGTTGCTTGACGTTCTGAGGAGGTTCCCAGTTGACAATTGCTTCAACTTTCTCGGGGTTCACCGCAATACCATCAGCGGAGATGATATGGCCCAGATACAAGACCTTATCGAGCCAAAATTTGCACTTGGAGAACTTGGCATAGAACTTATGTTCACGGAGTCTGTCGAGAACCAGACGGAGGTGCTTTTCGTGATCCTCTTCATTCTTGGAAAATACCAAAATGTCATCCAGATACACAAGCACAAACTCGCCGGTGTAGGGGTTGAAAATGTAGTGCATCATTCTCGAGAAGGTAGGTGGAGCATTAGCAAGGCCAAAGGACATGACTGTATACTCATATGAGCCGTAGCTCGTTCTGAAGGCAGTCTTGTGGATATCTTCTTCACGAATGCGAATTTGGTGATAGCCCATTCGGAGATCGAGCTTTGAGAACACTTTAGCTCCTTTGAGCTGCTCAAACAATTCATTGATGTTGGGGAGCGGATACTTGTTCTTTATTGTCTTCTTGTTCAATGGCCGGTAATCGACGCAGAGGCGCTCCGTGCCATCCTTCTTCTTGACAAATAAGACACCACAGCCCCAAGGAGATGTACTAGGCCTTATCAGACCCAAACGCTCTTGTTCATCAAGCTGCTTCTTCAACTCCTTCAATTCTCCAGGTGAGAGCTTGTACGAACGCCGGCATGCTGGCTCAGTACCAGGCTCGAGTTCAATGACGAATTCCACTTGACGGTGTGGAGGCATGCCTGGAAGTTCTTCAGGAAAAACATCTTCGTATTCGTTTACCACCGGAATTTGAGAGATGGCATTAATCTCGCCCTTGTCATTGAGAGAGAAAAGCCTGATTGTGTTGTCCCGAGAGGCGAAGATAATCACGTCTTCATTAGGATGAGTAATCTTGACTTCCTTATTTGCACAATCAATGTGAGCATCATGCTGAGAAAGCCAATCCATCCCGAGGATGAGGTCAATGTCGGAATTGCCGAGAACCACCGGTTTAGCCAGAAAGCGATAATCACCCATGCGAATAGAAACATCCGAAGCAAATATATTAGAAGTCATACGTCTCCCCGGAGAAATGACTTGCAACTTCTGAGGCAGACTTTGGACGTCAACATTATGCTTGGATGCAAATGGTTGAGACATGAAAGAACATGAAGCACCCGAATCAAACAACACTTTAGCAGGAAAAGAGTTAACTGGAAGGTTACCCAATATGACATCAGAAGAATTCTCCGCTTGCGCTGCATTCATCAGATTCACCCTTGCTGCCTTTGGATTATGCTTGACAATAGCTGTGCTGACAGGTGGAGGGAGCGGAAGGCGCCTTGGGTTGGTGCACTTGTTGGAATAATGACCCTTCTGGCCACACTTGTAGCAAGTGACCTCAGAAAGTGGACGAGCAGGAGGAACACTTGACTTGGAAGCTTGGAACTGTGACTTGGACTGGTTGCCTTGGTTGTGTGGGTGGGAGAAACCACGGCCACCAGCATTCTTGTTGTTGTTGTTGTAGGGAGCTCGGATCACAGGAGGAGGTGGAAGCCAAAACTTATGTTGCTTTGCGACCACTTGAGAAGATGAGGAGGAGTGAACAGCGTCTCTGATCCTCTTTTTGGAAGCTTCCATCTTGAGCTGGGCTGCCTCTTGCTTAAGCGCCATATTATAGAATTTGTCAAACTCATCAGGCTCGAACAAGGTGTGAGCAAGTTGAAGTTCATCCTTCAGACCACCACCGAACTGATAGATCTTGCTCTTGGCATCTGGGATGTCTTGCTTTGCATAGCGGGCAAGGTTTTGGAACTTGACATTATACTCGTAGACAGACATAGAGCCTTGCTTCAGGTTGCGGAATTGCTCACGCATACCCTCGATGACACTTGTTGGAATGTGGTGAGAGCAAAATTCCTTGCAGAAATCATCCCAAGAGATCACATGCCCTTCTGTGGAGTCTTTGTACTGCTGCCACCAGTCAGCTGCTTGGTCCTTGAGTTGGAAGGCTGCAAACTTCGCATAGTCCTCAGGCCTTACGTTGCTGCACTCAAAATGCTTCTTGATATATCAGTAATCCAATCTTCAGCATCGAGAGGGTCGACACAGTAATTGAAAGCCTTTGGTTGATTAGCCAAGAACTGGTTGACCGTAGCATGGTGCTGTTGGTTGAAGAAATTGCCTTGGATCCCTGGAGCACCCTGATTTGCTTGATTTGCTTGCATCTGCTGCATCATCTGCATAAGCATCTGGGTGTTCTGATTTGTAGTCTGCATAAGTGCTCTCCAGGCCTCAGACGGAGGAGGAGGGGAAGGAGGAAGGTCTGGAACCTCTTCACCCTCTGGGTTAGCGGTGGGAACCTTTTTAGGAGCCATCCTGAAAGAGATGACCACCAATCAGCCAATTGATTGAAAGAAGATATAAGCTGAAACAACGGCTAGAAATGCAACATAGTCTTCACAAGAATCATCCGAACAAGAGGAACGAATGAAATTCTCAGTTTAATGATAACAACAATCTTCACGAGAAGCCACTGGGAGACAAAAGGTAAATAAGAAAACAACAAGGTACAGATAGAACAAACACAAGATAGGAGCTTCGTTCGACATCTTTGTGCTGAAAGCTTATGGAACGTGTTACGAAAGGGTTTTGCAATCCCCGGATCAGCATATCCAAGGACCCTTTAAGATGCAACTCCCGATCGGAACATCGTCCATAAAACCACTTCACTCAATGTAGAACCCCAAACTCCGTAACCTGCATTCGTTGGAAGAATGCCTACGAGCTACTGGATGAACCCACCTATTAACTTCCGAAAGTTTCCAGTTATGCAATCAGGTGTTGGGGATACAGGGGAAGCATCACGCACTCAACTCTAATCCTACATCCAACTGTATCCATCCTTCAACACATAACCAGTCTTTCTCGGAAACCGTCTACCTCGGACCTTCGAAACGCATATACTATACAAGCTATGGCAATACTCCCGAACTACCTCCCCGGTACTGGGTGATGTCGGGGTTATCTTGCCACTAACCGCATAGGAGAGTTTTCGATGTCGGCCGTCTTAAGTATTCTAGAACTGCCACGATATGTTTGTGATGACAATACCCCGAATCTCAACTCCCCGGGACACTGCCACAACCCCTAATGTCAGGAGGCATCGAGAACAATATTCTCGTCACAAAGACATCGAAACAATCCAAACAATACTCGTGAGATTCCTAAAAAAATTGTGCAATTTTTGAGAGTAGAAGAGGCAAGAGTAATCGTCAGGAGTCCTCACCAGAATGAAAAGAGATGAGGAGCAAAAGAAATCCTACTCTCCGATATAAATATAGGACTCAAAATATTTTCAGTGTGTGCCTAGACTCAACCGTCAATGATTCGATCAAACAGTGGGGGCTTCTAGGTCGGAGAAGGCTCTGAATACCAACTTGTAATGCCCAAGATGGGACTATATCTCCTACGTGTCGAGGCACGACTTAAAGATATAAGCCCATTCTGGAATGATTGCAAGTTTGGTACCTTTGCACATCTCATGTAAAAGTAGGGAGGAAAGCGGAAAAGATAGTTGGCTTATACTCGCCACGTCAAACAATTCATTACATATCCAAACATCATTCAAATAAACATCATAGCCCGTCTACGGGTAAGATCCAAATGAAAGATACCAAACATAACATTAAACCATAGGTCTGAATCGCCCCTAGTAGAAACCTCTACTGATCGTCGGGATAGTGAACGTAGTAACGGCTACGGTCCTCGTCGTACTCCCAGTATAGCTCGGTGCCGTCACTTGAGTAGATCGCCTGAGTACCTGCATCTGGTGTGGTGTAGAGTCTGTGAGCCACAGAAGACTCAGCAATCCCGTTCCCGGGTAACACGACTATCTAAGCCTTCGGTGTGGAACATGGCTGAAGAAAGAATAAGAGGTTGCTGCAGCACTAGCACTAACTTACGTAAAAGAGAGCGAGAAGAGAAGTGCCTCGGACGAGAGATGATCACGAAGTGATCCTAACTAGCAAGTCAAACATAACCCCACCGTGTTCACTTCCCGAATCCCTTTCGGAAAATGACCGTCACGGTACTCACGCTGGTAGTGTATTTGGAACATGGTGTCAAGTTTTCTACAACCGGATATTAACAAATTCCCATCTGCCACATAACCGCGGGCACGGCTTTCGAAAGTTCATAACCCTGCAGGGGTGTTCCAACTTGGCCCATGACAAGCCCACGATCCGCGGAGTCGCAACTCCAAAGTGGGAAGGCCCGAGTATCCTCGGAATCCCGTGCTCAAGATACTCCGACTAAGGTAAGGCTAATCCATCAAATCCTCCCGACGTGCCGACACCCTGACAGTAGCCGCGCGTATCTAGTCTTAGGCCACGACCGGATGGGTGAAGCTACGAGTTTTTACCAATCCTCGAGTTTCCTCGTGGTGACCCCGCAGGCTCCCCGTTTCGGACCAACACTCATGTGGAGCACTGGCCCGGGGTTGTTGATTAAGAACTCGGGTTTGCAAGACCCTATGCAAGTTTTAGTTATTAGGCGAATAGTACCAATGTTGGGACTTGCTGGAAAAGACTTAGCACTTAGTGGTTTATCGAGGGGGTCCCATAACCCCAACCGTGTGAGGAACGCATAATCAAGGAACATAACACCGGTTTATACGGTTCCTAGGTCGGCATGAGTGGAACAAATCACCAAGCAAAAGGCTTAGCCTTCCACCCATTACCAATATATAGATGATTTCATTTGGTCATTAATATAGTGTGATATCCCAATAAGCTTCAACAAGAAGCAAGAATCTTCAATCTTCTCCTGCAGCTAGCAATGCTATAAGAGGGGCTGAACGAAGCGTACTTAGCCAATCAAAGGTTTGCATAGGTAGGGTGGTTAAACAGGTTCATGGTTACAATAGGAGGCTGACAGGAAAAACATGGGCATCGAGGCAAAAACTATAGAGCGAGACTTCTAGCAATAGGCAAAGATAGTAATGTTATCGGGGTCAGGTCATCTTGCCTGAAGAGTCGTCGATGGGATCGTAAGTGGGCTCCTCGTTCTCAACCTCGGTAGTAACCTCGTTCTCGTACTCGGTCTCAGCTTCCGGCTCTACTCAACACAAACACACAAGGCACGAAATCAACAAGATGCAATGCACAAAACTACTGGATGCATGGCTGATGCACTATGGAAGCACTACAGATGCACTTAGGAAGCACAGAAAGTCAACATAGGAAGCACAGAGTTACAGCACAAGGAGCATGACAATGTCCGACAAGCTAAATACTTCAAAAGATGATAACATGAGGATATTATGAATCTACATGCAAAATCACACAAGTTTCATATAGGACTTGCTCAAAACGGAGCAACGGGCTAAAAGATACACCCTAAACAAGAAACATGCACAAGCTGAAATTCACAGCCACATAGCAACTTCGGAGCAAGAGATAAATAGACTACAGCACTCAAACATCATGACAAGAAGCATGGGCATAAACTAGACATATCCTACAGCAAACAAATCCATTGGAGCATCTCCAAAGGAGGCATGGATCAATAGCAACAAGCTATGACATTATGAACTTGACAACAAAATCCCGATAGCAGTATTTTATAGCAACTTGGGAGCAAAAGATAAATATACTACAGCCACCCAAATAAGCATGTGAGAGCATGAATGGATAGCCAACCACATATACAACAAGGAATCATCAAGAGTCACCCCAAAACTAGCATGGATTTGCCTAGAACAACAAGCAAACATGGCATCTGGAAATTACAGATTCCAGACTTAGTGAAATTTCACTAAGTGTTAACACAGCAGTAACATCATTGCATCTTTGTGAGCAAGTTTAAGTCACCTCAAAGCATAACAAGACAAGTGGTTTGCACCACAGCAAAGTACACATGATGGTGAATCCAAAACATCTAAGCATGCATCAAGGGGACAACCACATCAATAGCAACGAGCTCCTCAACTAGGCATCTCGTAACAAGTTTAACAACATAACAGCCACTAGCACTTTTGCAAAGGAGATAAACATGACAAGATGAAATCTATCATGCAAGCTAAAGCAATCAACATGTAGAGCATTTCATGATGAACACGTGGACATATCATTTGCTTCATTTGGATAAACATGCACCAAGATATCACATTGCAAACATGGCATGAAAACAACTACTAACAGCAGTTTATAACCAGTAGCACTCTTCCCATGAAGATTAAGACATCTAGATGACCTGAAACATGCATGTCACAATGGAACAAAACATAGTACAAGTCACCACGATCATTTTGACATATCATTTGCTCAAATCGGACAAACACACAAAAAGTTATCCACAATACAAAACAGCATCAAAAACTAAAAACTACCAGGGACTAAGTGAAAAATTGAACAACCTCAGGGTCAGATCTGGTCAACGGGTCGGGTCAACGCGGCTGGATCGGGCGCGGGTCGCGGAGCGGGCCGACTAACGGGTCGGGGCGGAGGAGGAGCGGCCCGTTAGGCCCAGCGGCCTCCAGATCCGATCGGATCGGGGCGGGCGCCTGGCTCCCGAGCGGCGGCGGCCTCGCTCCTACGCCGGCGAGGGGCGGCGAGACGGAGGGCGAGGGGACCCGGGTGGCGGTGGTGGACCCGACGGCGGGGGCGGCGCCGGCGGGGGGGCGACCCGGCGAGGGGCGGCGGCGGTTGGAGAGGGTGGCGCAGTCAACGGCGGCGGGGCGGCGCCGGCTGGAGCTGGGTCAAGGCGGCGGCGGTGAGGAGAGCTGGAGGTGCGGCGGCGGCGACCGGAGGCGGGGAAGATGGGCGGCGCGGCCGGAGGTAGGAGATGACCCGGCGCGGGCCCACGCGGCAGGATCTCGGAAGCACGGCTTCGGCACGTCGGAAGCACGGGCGCGGCTGTCGGAAGCACGCCGTGTCAACAGTCGAAGCACCGCGCTTCAACGGTGGAAGCACCGGCGGCGAAATGTGGAAACATTAGGGTTTCAGACGCGAAAATTTGGGGAGGTGGACGTTTATATAGGCACAAGGAGCTAGGGTTGTCCAAATGAGGTGAGGTTTTCAGCCACGAGATCACAATTGGATGGCCTCGATGAAGGGAGGGGTTTGAGTTGGGTTGGTGGGCTGTTGCAGGGGTGTCTTGGGCCTGAAAGAGGAGGTACTTTCAGCCCACGAGAATAACTGTTGGAGCATCAAACGAACTCCAAACGCGACGAGATTTGACAGGCGGGTTACACACACCAAAACAACATCGCACGACAAGTCTCACGCCAAACCGGAAACGTTACACGGCCAAACACCAAAGTGGGCCTCGGGGACGCCACGAACACATGAGAGAGCTCCGGAACTAGAAACGGACAACGGAAAGGAACGAGTGGGACCGGATGCAAAAGACAACACAAATGCAATGCAATGCACATGACACAATGACATGGATGAATGCCACACACGCACACAACAAAACGACGAAAACCCGAAAAGACGAAGAACCCGGAATGGAACTGATGAAGCCAAAGATATATATATTGCTACAAAGGGAAAGTATTACATTCGGGGCATTACAATTCCGCAAAGAAGAAGAACAAGTCCATGAAGTAGTCGTACGGATCCTCACAACTCCGGAACGAACCCGAAGCTAACAAGAGAAGCATACCGGAAAGAAGCAAACAACATGGTAAACACACAAGCATTAAGATGGTATACGATGCACATCCAAGTATGATGCATGTCCGGTTTAAATATGCATGTCATGGCAAGGTGCACAAAGAATACTACAAGTTAAGTGGAGCTCAATATGCAACGAGTTGCATATTGACGAAACACCACATTTTATTTATTTAGTTGACTCTCGTTTATTTACAAGACAAGATTAAATGTTTGTTAACATGGAAAGAGGTGAAGCAAGTGTAAACTACCTATCTAGGCATTTTAAATGAGGCCGGAAATAACAACAACAATTCCGGAAAATCCCCATGACCAATTTAGCAATTATTAAAGCAACAACAATTTAACATTGAAAGGTTGTTATCATGATGCGGATGACATGATCACGTTTAATGCAATTTTTAGTTAAACGTTAACGTGAAGAGATATTAAGTATTTGTCACCGTGGTGGAAAGGGAGGGGCCACGGCGACAAATCCAAAATGATGCCACGCAACATATCGGTTCCGGTAACTCGTTGAGAGTCAGGAGAAAAAGAAAGGTGGTGTGAGCGAGTCGAACAAGATGAACGGTGGGGTGATCCCGTCACCAGGTTCCCACGGGTCGCCACCAAGGCAAACGAGGGCACAACGGACATAATGCAAACATTAGAAACATCTCATACAACACGACAAGCATTCGTTCACCACATCGGCATTCGACTCGGGGTATACCTTCGGAGCGTGCTTTTTCGGAGGGGTTCGAGTCGTCGAGGGACGTAGTGGAAGTAGTTGTGCATGTTTCGTTTTGGAGAGGGAAGTAGTGGTACTCGCGGGTCGTGGTACACGTTTCGTAGCCGTTCACGTTTTCGAAGATGTTCGGGGTCGACCGTAGAGGTACTTGTCGCATCCACCAAGTGTAGTCGTACTCGTTTCGAAGATGAACTTGATCCGATGCCTTCGAGCGTCATGGTACTTGACGAATTGCACATCGACCGTAGTTGTACATGTATCGACGAGGTACTTGTTGGATCCTCTGTCCTTCGGATACGGTCTTGGCAATTTGTAGATGGTAGAAGAGATACATGACGCATCCAGGGAAGGGTCGTGGCGTCCAACAGCAGCAACAAAGCCATGGGTTGCCTCCATGGAGGCCATAGTTAACGCCCGAGCAGATTGAGGCTCGTTTGATGCAAGCGGGGCCTCAAAGCAGAGGAGCATTTCGCGAGCGCGGCACACGGTCAGAGGCGCGGAGACGGAACCTTGCAGCGGCGGCGAAAACGACCAGCGGAGGGCGAGGTCGAGGTGGCGGAGGTCGCCCTGGGGTCGAGGAGAGGGGAGGCCACACGCGCTCGGGGCGGCCGTGCGCTGCTGGCGCGCGCCGGCGGTGGCGACGCCGTTGATGGAGACGGGGAGGCGGCACCATTGGAGAGGTGCAGAGCAGCTCGGTTGCGGCGGGGCGTGGTTCCCTGCGTGGAGGCGGAGGAGGGCCTTGCTCGAGGGAGCTCCTGGCGGCGCCATGGAGGAGGCGAGCCGGTGATCTGGAGCCGGTGGCGGGCGGCGCTGGAGGGTCGGCGCGGCGAGCCAGGCGCCGGTGGCGGGCGGCGCTGGAGGGGCGGCGCAGCGAGCTAGGCGCGACGGGGAAGGAGGCAGAGAGGAAGGAGGTCGGGTGCGGGGCGAGGCAGAGTGCTCGAGGGGCTCCTACCCTCGGGCGAGCTCGCGCGGGGCGGATCGGGGCGCGGGAGAGAGACGAGGGACGAAGGGGGCGAGATGGGGATCGGTCGAGGGACTTGGCGAGGGAATCGGGCGGGCGAGAGGATGGCGGCGCTAGTGGGAACGAGAGGGATCGGGCTCCTGGCGCTAGGGTTAGTGCGCCAGCTGGGCCTGGGAGGCTTTGGGCCGGCTCGCTGGGAAGGCCCAGATGGCCAGAGAGGCCGGCGGCTGCTGGCGCAAGGAGGGAGGCCCAAAGCAGCGCAATGAGGCCCTCTCCCCTAAAAAAGAAATGCAGTCTCAAAAACCCGATGATGCAAAGGAAAAAGGACAGGGAGTTATATGAAGAAAGCGAAGGAAGTAAAAAATATACTTAAACTCCTAGATTTATGCACAATTTTAATAAACTAGGGTGGACATTTTTAAGGATATAAAAAAAATTCAAGTTTGAATTATTTTCAAACTTGAGCCATTTTTGAACCCAACCAAAACAAGTCCAAAGGAACTAAAAATTGGCAAGGATGTTGAAGGCATGGTTGAGAATTGATAGGAAAAGAATGAACATTAAATTGGTGCAGGAAATAGAATGCCACAATTTAAATGGACTAACGAAGAAGGAGAAGAAGATGATCAAGCAAGGTTGTGGGAGTCAAAACTTGGAGTGAAACAGACATGGGGAATATTATGCAAGTGTGTGATGGTTGCTTCAAACAATGGAATATTTTTATAATAGCTCCATAAATATTAGGAGGATATATATATGTTATAAAGAGAAGTCATCCTTCCCTCGATTTAAATGGACCGAACGTCCGCACAACTTATTTGGTTGAGTTGCAGAATTAAAGTCATGATGGCATGATGACATGATGCAATGCAAAATAAATAACACAAGAACAAATGAAACACACGGGAGAACCCGAAACATCTGGAATCTTCTGGGACGTCAGTCTTCAGGCGTCACACAAGGCGCATTTAATGCGCTTAGCTTAGGTGTCCTCGCTTTATCGGGGACGAGGGGAGACGTCTGTCTTGTTCGTCGCCGCTCCTCCTTGTGTTGACACGCGCCCTGGCCAGCGGTGCCTGGGGTGCCATGTAGGTAGGCAAGAAACTGAGGTGGCACAATGGCGGGTCTCCACGAAGATCTGCATGTCGCCATGCAGGTGCCTGCCCAGCTGGTTGGGTCGGCAGCTGCATGGGGCGGTGGAAGCGTAGTTGGCGCGGGCCTGATGGTGGCCCTGCGGATGTCCTCGGCAAGGGCCTTGTCGGGCCCCCCGGCAAGGGTCTTGCCGCGGCGCCTGCTGTCATCCCCGGTAAAGTGCTTGCCGGAGGTCTTGTGGTCTTCCTTGGCTGGGATCCCGCCAAGGGTCGTCTTCTTAGCTTGTATCTGATCTTGAATGTCTTCACAAAGATCTGCATGCCACTACGGGGATGCCTCCCGAATCCTTGCCCCATGGGGGCAGTGGACTCAAGGGTGATCCACTCCGTAGGCGTGGGGTGAATTGCCGCGACAAGGGTCTTGCCGGGGCTGCTAAGTCTGGCCCGGCGAGGATCTTGCCGGGGCTGCTAGAACCAGCTCCCGACAAGGATCTTGTCGGGGGATCCCTCTTCGTCCCCTTTGCTCTTTGTGGTCTTGGCTTTGGGCTTGCTCCAGTTCCATCGAGCTTCGGTCTTACCCTGGCTCACCTCCCTTGCCGTGCTTGGTGTGGTGGTGCTCGGGGCTCGGACTGCCCGTGCACAGTCATAGGGGTACAAAAAGTGTACCCCTATTTTTGTACACCGACAGGAGCCCCCGGGCCTGGGCCACACATAAGCGCGACGCGTTGTTGGGCCAGGCCCAGAACGGTGCGCGGGCAGGCGGGACGGTTTTCACCGTGGTAAGATTTTCCGCGCGCTGCACCTCCCACGACCCGCGCGCGTGGTGCGGGGTGGAGGGGCGTGGGTGACGTGGGCGGCATGGGCGGGGCGGTTTCCGCAGGCATGCGTCACGTCGCAGTAAATGCGAAAGGAGGCGGTTTCGCGCCTTCCCCATAACCGAGGGGAGGCGTGGAGGCGCGGCCCATTTACTGAATGGGGCCGAGGCGCGGTCCTCAAGGCGTCCACTCCCCACGATCACGGGGTGGGGAGAGGTCGCCTCACCTGTCCCCTCGGTTATGCACGTCTGCCACGTGCCTCCCATGCGTTTGGGGTGGCGAACGGTGGAGGCAGGAAACCGAGCCGTCGCTGGTTGGGACGGCGGGTCGGTCTCGGCTCCCTGCGCCTTCTGCGTCTTGATTGGCCGAGCGGGGCGGTCGAGCCCCAGCCCCGCCCCTTTATAAAGAGCGGGAGGGGAGGGACGGCGCCCCACACTCTCCCATCTTCTTTCTTCTTCAGCTTCTGCTCCTCTCTTCCGTTCGCCATGGAGAGAGGAAATCCCGGTCCTTCAACGGTGGCGGTGAAGGTCGCCGCTCGACAACGCGTCCCTCCTTCTCCTGCACCCGCAGTGGCAGAACCGGCCACGAGGGGAAGGGGGAGGGGTGAAGCCGGGGCGCTTGGGGAAGAGGAGGATGGGGCGGCCCGCCGGCCTCGCCCCCGCCAGCAGCTCCTCCTC
The DNA here is from genome assembly GCA_902687465.1 of Secale cereale. Lineage (NCBI taxonomy): Eukaryota > Viridiplantae > Streptophyta > Magnoliopsida > Poales > Poaceae > Secale > Secale cereale. The sequence goes on from LR738714.1 coordinate 444,727,143, forward strand.
CAGTGGAGGGCCATATTGGGGATGACCCTTGCGAGTTCTTCGTCGGGCTGCGGCGGCCGCCGCGCCGTCGCCTTCGTCTCCCGACCCCATTTGCGCGGGAGATGGAGCTGGACCCACCGGAGTCGCTGCGACTACACATGAGGGGCTGCGGGATTAGCGGCACGCGAGTCCGCGTTGACTTCCCCGCTCCTCATGTGATGTATCTTTGCCAAAGATGGAATACATTTGCTCGTATCCATAGCCTGACGGATGGGCTCACCCTCCATTTCAAATTGATGGAGGGTGGCCTTCTCTCCGTCAAGGATATCGGGCACTTTGGGACTCGTGCAAGGTGCTGCGTGGAGAGCTCCTCTGATGATGAAGACTCCTCCTCGAACGACGGTGACGAGGAGGATAGCGGCAGCGGCGACGAGGGCGGTGGATGGCAGGATGACGGGCCCGACTAGGTGTCCAGCGCCACTCCTGGTGGCACCGGCGACCCCATCGTCCGCGTCGCCGGCTCCTTGAACTTCTCGGGGCCGTCTCCTTGGCGGCTGGCGTAGGGAGGCTATGGAAGAGGAAGAGGAAGAAGGCGGGCGGCAAGGTCGTCATGTCGGAGTACGCGGGCACCGACGCCTTCGACGCGTACTGACGTCCTGCCGCCTCGTCTTCGAGCTCTGCCCCCGGCGCCGTCATCACCGTCTAGCCCTTGGGCGGCCACCGAGATGTCCTCTTGGTGTTATTTGCCACCCGTAGCTCGCCTAGGCGCTCCTTTTTCCCTTCTCGCCTCCTTGACCTACCTCCTGCGGAGAGGGACAAGAAAGGCATTACGGGCATCTTATCTCTTTTTAGTTTGTAAGCCTTCGGGCATCTGTTAACTTTAAAACTTGTAATCTCCTTGTTCATGTTTTTCATTCCCTATGGACTATACCTGAATGGAATGTTTTTAATGTAAAAGGAATGTTTTCCGGGTCATTTGTTCGTAGGTAGAACCCACAATGGGGAATAAATCCCTGATATCTCTAAGATAAACATTTTCTTGCCCGGCAACAGGCCTTGTCGTCTCCCTACTTCGCTCGACCTTTCTCACGCCCTTGGCAGAGGCAGGGATGAAGTGGTTTTAGGCTCCTCGTCTCACCCTTTCGCTGCCGCGACTACGACCAAACTTAGTCCCAGGAACGAGCCCTAGGGCCTAGAGTTATGGGAGCACGGTAGCTTAAGGAAAAGAACGAGGTTTCACATACCTCAGTCCATAATGGAATGCATGATAGGGGACGAAGAACTTATCTAAAGCTGCAGCCCCCGGCAACCCTGGTTCGACGTGGGTGAATCTTTGCTCTTGTAGCCCCCGGCAACACTGGCTTGCCGGGGCCTTGATGCTGATATGTTCCTCTTTCTTCTCCCCAAGTGGCTTCGGCAAGGATGTCTGTGCGTCCTGTGAACCAAAGGAGATAGAGGAAAGACAAAGAGACGCAAACTCGACCTCTAAGCTAGGGGTTAGCCGCCGCTAAGCACTATAAACCCTAACCAAGGACGAGACTCGACTCAGCATGCATGCTATAACTTAGGGCGCCAGCGCTTCATTTATTTATGCTCAGGGTCTGTGCCTGGCTTTGTACAAAGGGTTACATGCCATGCCGACAAGGCTTGTACAAAAGGGTGGCTTGCCGGGGGGCCCGGCAAGCCGCGCCTTATGGGTAAAACTTGCGAAGATGCTCAATGTTCCAGGAATTGCTCACCGGAATGGCATTTTCGGTCTCCAGGCGGACTGCGCCAGGCCTTGTGACTCGTATTACCTGATAAGGGCCTTCCCACTTTGGCGTCAACTTGTTCGTATTCCTGGCCGATTGAACGCGCCGGAGAACAAGGTCGCCTACTTCAAAGCTTCGGGCACAGACCTTGCGGCTATGGTAGCGGCGCAAGGCTTGCTGGTAGCGTGCTGCCCTCATAGCCGCCCGAAGACGATCTTCCTCAAGGAGCGTTGCGACATCTTGCCGCAGTTGCTCTTGCTCAATCTCATCATAAGCGAGCACTCGAGGTGACCCGTATATGATTTCAGTGGGGAAAACTGCTTCTGCCCCGTATATCAGGGCAAAGGGTGTCTGGACAGTGGCTCGATTTGGCGTCGTTCTGATCGACCAAAGAACCGCCGACAACTCATCAATCCAGCGCCTTCCACTCTTGTGTAGCCTGTCAAAGGTCTTTGTCCTTAGGCCTCGCAGCACTTCAGCGTTTGCCCTCTCATCTTGACCATTGCTTCGGGGGTGAGCAACGGAAGCGAAACAGACTTTGCTGTCGAGGTCTTGGGTATATTGCATGAAGGTGCGGCTTGTGAACTGCGTGCCGTTGTCGGTGATGACCCTGTTGGGTACACCAAAACGGCACACTAGTCCCTTGAAAAACTTGACGGCTGACAGATTTGTGACCTTCCTCACTACCTCCACCTCCGACCACTTTGTGAACTTGTCGATTGCAATGTACAAGTACTCAAAGCCCCCGACAGCGCGGGGGAAATGGCCCAATATGTCGAGCCCCCAGACCGAGAAGGGCTAGGAGAGAGGAATGGTTTGAAGGGCTTGAGCTGGTTGATGAAGCTTCTTTGAATGAAACTAGCACGCTTCACACCTGGTGACCGGTGCCGTCGCATCCTGGAGGGCAGTGGGCCAGAAGAAGCCTTGTCGGAATGCCTTGCCGGCAAGGGCCCTTGACCCTATGTGGGATCCACATATGCCTCCATGTATCTCCGCCAACAGCCCCAGTCCTTCCTCTCGAGGGGTGCACTTCAATTTCACGTCGTTCGGTCTCTTTCTGTACAGGACGTCATCGACGAACTGGTACATAGCAGACCGACGGGCTACTTTCTCCGCTTCTTCCTGCTCCTCAGGAAGTTCCCCAGTCTGGAGGAATCGGACGGTATGTTGTGCCCATGCTAGAGCCTGGGGCTCGACGGCGAGGACTAAAGGCATTTCCTCCGCTATGGGAGCGGCTGTCTCGACGGCAAGAGCTTGACGCTCCGCCGGAGCTAGCCGTCTAATGGTGGGTTCAGTGTCTTCGGCAACATCCTTGCCGGTGGCTCCGGGGAGCTCGGCAGGAATGTACTTGCCGGGCCCTGATTTCCTCCTCTTGTTCTGCTCGGTTGATGGATCAACGGATGGCTGAGAGAGCTGAAGCACAAAAGTACCTGGTTCCACAGGTAGCTTGAGGGCAGCATGCTTTGACAGGTAATCGGCGATTTCGTTCTCCGCTCGGGGAACGTGCTCCACCTGTATACCATCAAAGTGCTCTTCTAGCTTTCTCACTTCATCGACGTAGGCCTTCATCAACGGGCTCTGGTAATCTTTGTTGACTTGCTTGACGACAAGCTGCGAGTCGCCCCTGACAATGAGTTTCTTGATCCCGAGGTCTGCCGCGATCCTAAGACCAGCAAGCAGCCCCTCATACTCAGCAGTGTTGTTCGTTGATACCTCCCTAGGGAAGTGCATTTGGACCACGTACTTGAGGTGTTCTCCAGTGGGCACGACCAGCAGTACGCCGGCCCCGGCGCCCTGCAAGGAGAAAGCTCCATCAAAGTACATGATCCAGCTGCAACTTGCCTCTTTACCGGGGAGAGCAGTTTCCTGGACTTCTTCATTAGGCTTTGCGGTCCATTCTGTGACGAACTCTGCCAGGACTCGGCTTTGAATCGTCGAGGTACTTTCAAACTTGAGGCCAAGGCTGGACAGCTCCAGTGCCCACTCTACAATCCTTCCCGTTGCATCTAGATTGTGCAATATCCGTTGTAGAGGGAGGCGAGTGACGACAGTGATCTCGTGCGCCTGGAAGTAGTGATGCAGCTTCCTCGAGGCCATGAGAAGGACGAAGAGCAATTTCTGCACACCGGAGTACCTCGATCTAGCCCCCTGCAAGAGGGAGCTAACAAAGTAGACCGGGTGCTGCATCATTTTCTTCCTGGGCTGCACTCCAACCGGCCGTGTCGTCTCTGCACCAGTGGCACCAGGCTCTGTCGCTACTATGACCTCATCATCAATTTCTCTCTACGCCACCAGTGTGGCGCTGACCACCTGGTTTGTTGCCGCCAAGTATAGCAGCAACGGTTCTTGTGGCCTAGGCACAACTAGTATTGGCGTGGAGGAAAGGTACCTCTTCAAATCTTGTAATGCTGCTTCAGCTTCTGGCGTCCATTCCATTGGGCCCGCCTTCTTCAAAATCTTGAAAAAGGGAAGGGCGCGCTCGGCAGACTTGGAAATGAATCTGCTCATGGAGGCAACGCAGCCAGCAAGCCGCCGCACATCCTTGACCCATTTGGGTGCTTCAATCTGCTCTATAGCTTTGATCTTGTCCGGATTGGCCTCTATCGCACGCTGCAACACAAAGAACCCGAGAAGCTTGCCGGACGGGACGCCGAAGACGCACTTCTCAGGGTTCAGCTTGAGGTTGATCTTGCGTAGGTTGACAAATGTCTCTTGTAAATCCGGTATAAGGGTTGCCCTATTCTTGGTTTTGACCACTATATCATCCATATAAGCCTCCATATTTCTATGGAGCTGGGGTTCAAAACCAATCTGGACTGCTCTTGCAAACGTTGAGCCAGCACTCTTCGAGCCGAAAGGCATTCGTACGAAACAATACGTACCACATGGGGTGATGAATGATGTCTTCTCTTCGTCTTCTCTTGCCATGAAGATCTGATGGTAGCCGGAGTAGGCGTCGAGGAATGACAACAAGTCACACCCAGCCGTGGAGTCAACAATCTGGTCGATGCGCGGTAATGGGAAGGGGTCCTTGGGACAAGCTTTATTGATATCTGTGTAATCAATATATAGCCTCCACTTCCCATTTGCCTTGCGCACTACCACTGGATTCGCCAACCACGTTGGATGGAGCACTCCTCTTACCAAACCCGCAGCTTCCAATTTCCGGATCTCCTCTGTGATGAACTCTTGCCGTTCCAAAGCTTGCTTCCTGACCTTCTGCTTGACGGGCCGCGCATGAGGACAGAGGGCAAGGTGGTGCTCAATCACCTCCCTGGGAACACCGGGGATGTCGGATGCTTGCCATGCAAACACGTCGACATTCGCCCGCAGGAAGGTGATGAGTGCGTCTTCCTATTTGTCGTCAAGGGAGGAGCTTATGGTGAAAGCCCCTCCTGTGCCGTCCTCCTTGACGGAAACCTTCTTGATTCCCGGCGGCATGGCCCTGGACCTCTTGTTCCTGCCGGTGGAGCTCTCTGGCACGTCCTCGACGGGAGCGCGATACTCCGAAGAGGTGCGCTTGCCGGAGTGGGTGTCCGAGGTCTCACCGGCCTTCTTCTTTCTGGTGGAACTCTCTGGTACGTCCTCGACGGGAGCACAGCACTCCGAAGAGGTGCGCTTGCCGGAGTGGGTGTCCGAGGTCTCACCGGCCTTCTTCTTTCCGGTGGAGCTCTCTGGCACGTCCTCGACGGGAGCACAGCACTTCGAAGAGGTGCGCTTGCCGGAGTGGGTGTCTGAGGTCTCACCGGTCTTCTTCTTCTTCCCTCCTGGGGCTCCGGTGGCAGGAGCAAGTGCCCTCGTAGCGGCAGCTGCTGCAACCGCTTGCTGGTACAGTTGGTCAGCGCAAATCAGCGCATCTTTCTTATCGGGGGGGATGGTGATGATCATCACAGGTCCTGGCATCTTCAGGGAGTTGTAGGTGTAGTGTGACGCTGCCATGAACTTGGCCAGCGCTGGGCGGCCAAGGATCCCGTTGTAGGGCAAGTGGATCTTGGCAACATCGAACACAAGCCTATCTGTCCTGTAGTTCAGATCACTTCCAAAAGTCACGGGCAGCGTGACCTTCCCCTTTGGTTGGCTTCTCCCCGGGTTGACCCCCTGAAACGTGGCCGTCTCTTCGAGGTCTCCATAAGGAACTTGCAGCTTCTCGATCACGGTGGGCGAGAGTAGGTTTAGACCGGCCCCGCCATCGACTAGCACCTTTGTCACCTTGAGGTTGCGTATTGTTGGTGAAACCAACAATGGCAAGCACCCGACCGCAGTAGTGCGATCAGGGTGATCCTCAGCGTCAAAGATGATAGGTGTGCTGGACCATTTCAGCGGCTTTTGGGCACCGGACGACGGCTTTTGTGCTTGACCATCTCCGCCGTCGATGCACATGGCCTCCATAGCTTTCTGAAACTCTTGGTCGCCGGACTCGTCCTCCTCCTCATGATCGTCGTCTTCGGGCCTTCTGTCACGGCCCCGGGCGGGCCTCTCCTGCTATTTATCCTTGCCGCGACGGCCTGCTTGGCCGTCACGCTTCTTGTCGGACCCTTCAGCTGTTGGAAATATGCCCTAGAGGCAATAATAAAAGGATTATTATTATATTTCTTTGGTCATGATAATTGTCTGCTATTCATGCTTGAATTGTATTGTACGGAAACAGCGATACATGTGTGAATACATAGACCACAACGTGTCCCTGGTAAGCCTCTAGTTACTAGCTCGTTGATCAACAGATGGTCACGGTTTCCTGACCATGGACATTGGATGTCATTGATAACGAGATCACATCATTAGGAGAATGATGTGATGGACAAGACCCAATCCTAAGCCTAGCACAAGATCGTGTAGTTCGTAATGCTTAAGCTTTTCCAGTGTCAAGTATTTGTTCCTTAGACCATGAGGTTGTGCAACTCCCGGATACCGTAGGAATACTTTGGGTGTGCCAAACGTCACAACATAACTGGGTGGCTATAAAGGTACGCAACGGGTATCTTCGAAAGTGTCTGTTGGGTTGGCACGAACCGAGACTGGGATTTGTCACTCCGTATGACGGAGAGGTATCTCTGGGCCCACTCGGTAAGACATCATCATAATGATTTCAATGTGACTAAGGAGTTATTCATGGGATGATGAATTACGGAACGAGTAAAGAGACTTGCCGTGACGAGATTGAACAAGGTATCGGTATACCGACGATCGAATCTCGGGCAAGTATCGTACCTATAGACAAAGGGAATTACATCCGGGATTAAGTGAATCCTTGACATCGTGGTTCATCCGATGAGATCATCGAGGAACACATGGGAACAAACATGGGTATCCAGATCCCGCTATTGGTTATTGACCGGAGAGTCATCTCGGTCATGTCTACGTGTCTCCCGAACCCGTAGGGTCTACACACTTAAGGTTCGGTGACGCTAGGGTTGTAGAGATATATGCACACGGAAACCCGAATGTTGTTCGGAGTCTCGAATGAGACCCCGAACGTCATGAGGAGTTCCGGAATGGTACGGAGGTAAAGAATGATATATAGGAAGTCCAGTTTCGGCCATGGGGAGAGTTTCGGGGGTCACCGGTAGTGTACCGGGACCACCGGAAGGGTCCCGAGGGTCCACCGGGTGGGGCCACCCATCCCGTAGGGCCCCGTGGGCCGTAGGGGAGGGGGACCAGCCCTTAGTGGGCTGGCGCACCCCCCATGGGCCTCCCCCCATGCGCCTAGGGTTGAAACCCTAGGGGTGGGGGCGCCCCCCTAGGCTTGGGGGGCAAGCCACCCCCCTTGGCCGCCGCCCCCCTAGGATATTGGATCTCCTAGGGCCGGCGCCCCCCTGGCCCCCTATATATAGTGGGGGGAGAGAGGGCAGCC
>LR738714.1:444751256-444774396 GCA_902687465.1 Secale cereale
GGCGGGCCAGAGAGGCATATCTCACCAAGATGGATCATACAACGGACCAAGAATAATGCACCTTGGTCGTACAACCTCTCTCTTGTTGTTGGTCAAAGTGATGGTCGTCCATGCGACCCCGGAGATGGGCTAGCTCGCCAATAATCACGCAAGTACCTAGTCCTCGAATACAACCACTGCATGCGTGTGGCCCAAACATATGTATGAAGAGGTGTGTTTTTGAGTAACAATGGAACAACTTTGATGTGGCACCATGATTTCGAACTAGAAATCCCCACACTGAGTGAGGGTTAGGTTGATGATGCATATGTATGTTACACCACACTTCAAGCCAACGACGGGGATTCATGCATGCATGCGTGCATACTATATGTGCTCAAACTTAAGGTCTGAATCTCACCATGACCTACACTACGATAACACGAACCAAATGAAGAATCCGCCATGATAACCTATCTTGTTGTTGGTCAAGGTGATAATGGATGTCCACGCGGGCCCATAAATATATAGGCTTGTCACTGGTAACCACGCGAGGGAGTGTGCCGTTCGAAGGCAACCACTACATGCATATGTATGGAGTTGATGCGTGTGCATGTTTGAATACCATTTCACAACATTGATGTGGCGCGTGCGTCAAAAATCATACACTAGCTCTCCACACAGAGCGAGATCAGTTCATGACGTGTCGTTGTACTAGCCACTTCGACTCGATGGGAGGGATTCATGCGTACACATGCATGTGTGTGTGCTCAAACTGTATCATGCATGCATGTCATCCCAGAGCATGACCGATATATATACCGTATTACAAGCAAAATAATAATCCCCTCCTAAGTCAAATTAACCTCTCTTGTTGTCTGGCAAAAAGTAGTGATGGACCAAGCATGCCCACAGATGGAAAGCATTGATATCACTGATAACCGCTTAAGTGGGTGCGAGAGGACAACCACCACCGCGTTGCATGTGGGCCAAACATATATATGTTGAATACCCAAAATGCACAACTTTGATGTGCCACATGCCTCAAAAACCACACAGAGAGAGGTTCATGAAGCGTACTACATATGATGGTCCCCTTCCCCCCTCTTCACCGCATACTATATGCCCCTGGCGTAATATGTACAACCCAAAAGAATCCTCATCGATGGTGAAATTATTTAACATCTCCCGATGTAGGTCAAAGTGATGCATGCACGCATCGAAGATGGTCTCGTGGGCCCACAGATGGAAGCGTCACACGTGAGTGTCCTAGCTAGCTAGGATAACCACTGTGTGCATGCATGTGGCCCAAAGAGGTGTTGTGTGATGTTTGAATAGCCGATTTCATAATTTTGATGTGGCACGTGCCTCAGAAACCAAAAAGTCCCGACACTGAGTGAGGTGTACCTGTTCACGGACGCGTATGTATAGTATATATGCTAGTCCCCTCCCACCTCTTCGATGCGTACTATATCCCACCATAACACAAACAAAAAAGATTCTACCTTACTGGTCAAATTAACCTCACTGCCGGCTATTCGTCAAAGTGATGGACGACGACCTCGTGGGCCCGCAGAAAGCATCACACACGAGTATCGAGTGTCGTGTAGGACAACCATAGACTGCATGTGGCCAAAACATGTATGTATGACAGGGTTGTGTAATATTTTAAATAACGATTTCATGACTCTTATGTGGCACCGACCTGCCTAACAAAGCAGCCAACCCACACGGTGGCTCATAACTCGTAGTGTACTGCGAGCCACCCGCCACCCCCAGACGCACACACCCACACACACACCGCGAATCCCCACCACCACTACGATGCATGTTAAATTAATTATCTCGCGGTGAACATATGTTACCAAAGGAGGGACATTTTAATTTCGAAAAAATCACAGAGATCATTAAGACGTTTTAGTACATTAATTGATTGATTTTCCACGGGTATAATGTGCAAAAATCAAATTTGAGCTACATGCACACGTGACAGTGCACCTAAATAGATTGCAAAAACACATGTGTCTCACTGGGTGCATATTTACTCCCCGTGCAACAAATTTCAAACATTGAGAATCTTGATTTTTAAATGCTAGTACATCCAAAACTTATTTCAAGTTCATGAAACTTTTCGTGTTGTCATATGGACACCAATACAAAGTGGCATTCTACTTTTTTGTCAAATTTGAGACCAGTTTTGATGTAATCTTTATCTAATTACAAATGGGAGATTATTAATAATAGGAACCAATATCCCAAACGGATTATTTATTCGAACCGTGAGCGTTAGACCAACAATGGATAAGTGTCATCCTTCGGTTAAGCAATAAAGCGACATCATTAATCATCCAAATAGAAAAACAATATATGTGTCGCTCCGCGACCCGTGTGCCGTGCTAGCAGGCGTGAGTTGACGGGACGCATGCGAGCCGTCCGCCGCGTAGGCAGACGGGGAGGAGTGCGTGCAGGTGTGTGAATTTACAGAGGCGTGCTCGCTGCGCTGTGTCATCGGGAGGTGCGAGTAGCTATGTGAAACTTTGGTAGGCATGCCAGCAGTTCGGTGCGCAGGCTCACCAGGAGGCGAGCCATCGGTTTGACCGCCGCACGTCTCTCTCCCACAATTCCCACTACTTCATATTAATCGTGCACCCGAGCGGCCACACCCCCCATCCTCGCCACACACACACACACACACAATCCTCTCTCTCCGCTTGCATCCTCGACGCCCCTCTCAATCCTCAAAGCCATCAGTGTACGAGGATGCCGCGGAAGCGCCCCATCGAAGGGAGTGGCGACGCCGGGGCTGCTAAAGGACCGGAGCACGGCGTAGAGATGGAGACAGAGGTTGCCGTCACCACCGGCGAGTTATCGCTGCACCCTGACGTCGTCGACGGCGTCGAGCTTCCGCAGCCGGAGGCGGAGTTCTACACCGACTCTAGTGACGACCCCGACGACCACTCCGACGATGACGGATAGCTGGTTAGTCATTTATACCCATTTATGTGTCAAATAGACCATAGGGTTTCTCTAGTTACTCCTGCCTCCCCTTATTTGGAATAGAAATCATATGATTATGTTCTCCCAATCCATGAAATCTGAGTAAGTTTCATTAGATTCGTGTAGTGTATTGATTGTTTGAATGGTACAAGTGATAAGTGATTAGTTGTTTCATCTGTGCAAATGATTTATGCTAGTAATCCGACTAGGGTATAGTTTGTGCTAATAATTCCTAGCCAGGACATGACAATTGATTTTGAATGACCTACATATGTTTGTGCTATTATTTCCTTCAACATTGGTCTGTACATAGACAAATGTGCTTAAAAATCGAACCATAATCTCTGGATATGTATAAATAAATAGCCATAAATTCCTAATCCTACTTCACGGCATGTAATCATTGATTTGATCCCAATTTTTGGCAACTGCCAAATGTTCGATAGAGATTAGTTTGTAGCCATTAATTTGACACCACATTTTTTTACTGTTTGTATAGGTGTTGTCTGACGATGTACTTATAGTTGAACTATGTACTTATGGTTAAACTATGCTTGTGTACATGTACGCTTATTATCTATGTATGAGTATGTTTAATCTATGTTTACTTATGTCTAACCGTGGGATATGGATGCAACCAGTTCGGTTGATGGAATCTACCTCCGTCTTGGTTTATTGGTCCCGTTGTAATTTGTATTAAATTTTGACCAAAGGTTTAACTGACAAAGTATTAGTGCAGGTCAGCAAAAGTTATATCGTCAGATGGGTATTTGAGCATAGTGTTCAATGATATAATTTTCGGTGACATGCATAAACATTTTTTAGTTAAATATTTGGTTAAAATTTGGTAGAAATTACAAAGGGGGACCAATAAACCAGGACGGAGGTAGTACGTCAATCACACACGGTTCCCAAAATTAGAACCGTGTGCAATGACTTTTATTTTGCATGTTCCATAAATCACACATGGTTCCCAAAAATGGAACCGTGTGCAATGACTTTCATTTTGCATGTTGCGTCAATCACACACGGTTCGCTCTAGCAAACCGTCGCCTCCAGAATTCTTTGTGGGACGGAAAACCCTCACCACCCAATTCAAAAAAGAAAAAAGAAAACCCTCACCGTCCCCACGTCACAAAAACCCTCACCCCCGCACGCCACCCCCTCCAGTCCCCATTCACACATGCACAAGTTCCTTCACGTCTATGCCATGGCGCCGCCTATCATGGTGGTAAACACTTAGCTCGACGCCTGCCGCCGCCGCCAGGCTGTCGACAAAGCCCACCGCATTTCGCCACTTCCGCTTGCCGCCGCCTATGGCCATCAACTTTCTCGACGCTGCTCGCGGTCAACCCAGCTCAGCTCGGTTGGGGAATCTGCCGTACTGTAGGTTCTTTCTCATGGACGACAAGGTAACTATTTTAATGAGATATTCTCTCATCTCTTATCCCAGTTCATCTGCCTCCTTTAATCACCCCGCGGAAATCACCGTGAATTCATTTTTATTCGAGCCGATTTGAGGGTTTTCTTTCATTCATAGAATGTACAGTGCGCCGAGACATCAGGACTTTGCGACCCCCATCAGAGATTCCATCTCACCGTACCAGATCGTTTGATAACGCGCACGGTATGTTCAATCTCACCCTAAATCGGTTGGCATGACCTACTTTCCTGGACATATTCTAAATATTGCTACATTTGGATAAAGTGTGCCACATGCACCACATACGTCAAAGAGGATTTTCCCCCTCTTCTTTCTATATTAGGCAAATTAATGATGTATTGTCATTTTGATTACTCTCATATTTCCATGACATCATGTTTACCCTATCTGTTTAATTATAGATTTTTGTACTTCTATTTCAACTGATGTACAGTTCTTTCAATTTGGGCTCATATTTGTATGTTACCATATTTTCTTTAACAATCTTACCATTTTCTGTAGTGCATCCCTTGCTATGCAACAGATTATGTAGTGCACAATCTTTCCCTTTACATAGATCAAGGCTGCATGGATGTCATACTGCACACAAACCATGGATTTACAATCGTTGCAACTATATGCCTTGATGAATGTGGTGACCCCTATTTTGATACTAGCTTTCGGAATGAAATTTATAAGTTTTATTTACTGAAAGCTGGCACTAAAATTGCACTGCACATAAAAGGGCCTGGTCATGAGATATATGCTAACTTCCCCGACAAAATCATCCGTCCAGACTTTGTTCGAAGTAAGTTTTCTTTTCAACTATCTGCATGTTGACTTACCCAGCAATGTCAAATGAATTCTGTAGTATTTAAGCAACCAATTGTTATTCCCTTTTCTTACTATATTCCTACCCAATAACTTCTAGTTACCAATACACTTTTCTATTGCCCTGTTTTAACTAAATATTCCTTGTACTCCCATTTCTATCATAAAGCGCCGCTAACAAGGAGACTCCGAAGGTGGAGAACGAGGCTGCCAACAAGCGGAGTCGGGACGAGCTGGAACCGCAAGCAACTCCAGTGAGCCTAGACTTCATCAGCAGCCTCCTCGATGATATGTTGATAGTCATCATCTCCCTCCTCCCAAATTAAATATGGGGCACGGACAACCGCCCTTTCCCGGCGGTGGTGCCCTCTATGGAACTCCAGCCCTCTCGACCTCATCGACACCCACGAGCTCTGCCATGGCTATCGCAAAAGCTTGGATGCGTTCTCCAAGATCCTCGGCAGTCACCTTGGCCCAACCAGAGGCCTTAGAATGGGCAAGTTATGTTCCAACGGCAAGGACCGATCCAACCTTGACGACTGGTTCCGATCCCCCGCCCTAGATCATCTCGAGGATCTCACTTTTGATGATGGGCATATGCGGTCGCTGCCAACGTCCGCACTCCACCTCACGCCCACGCTGTGCATCGCCAAGTTCAGGAACTGCCATCACCCCCTAATGACGCGCTCGCTCTTATTCTACCATGACTGAAGCACCTCGAGCTCGTCGTCGTCTGCCTCTCAAACGGTGACATGGAGCGCCAGCTCCGTGGCTGTACTGCACTCGAGTACCTTCGTCTTCAGGCGATCAATGGGTTGAGTACCTTCCACATCACCTCCATGACTCTCCGGATTATTTATGTGTGTTACTGGTGCGGTGGGAAGACATCACAAAATATGTACCACGGTATGGTCATTGAGGACACACCTGCACTTGACAGATTACTTGTAGTTGATCAAGAAGGTCCAACAAGAATCAATGTCATTTCTGCGCCGAAATTGACAGTGGTGGGCTATTCGTCCGACAAATACTCCGAACTTGTTATTGGATCCACACCCGTTCAGGTACAACAGTCGCCTTCTACCTCTCCTTCTACAAATTAACATTATTTGTAATTTTGAAGATGTTCGTTCGTCTGTCATTCAGAAAATGATTCGACAAGCTTGACCCCGAAACTGTGCATAGTGAAGGTCTTGGCACTAGAATCTATTGGCCCCAACCTGGAGCAAGTTGTCAGTTTCGTGAGATGCTTTTCGTGCCTGGAGAAGCTATATATCGAGGTGATGTTCCTTTCCTGTTAAATGTTAACCATAAGGGAGTTCAATTTGTGACACCTTTTTCCAAGTTTACAATGACAATGTACTATGATTTCTGAAGGATTCATTTGGAGGATATCAGTACATACACGCTCCACCCCCCCCCCCTCCCATATTGGTTGCTTGATCCATATGGTTACAATCAATAAGCATTTCTCCTTTGGATTCATATCTACTAGTTTTCTTAGGGAACTTTTCATTCACTCCAACCTCTTGTGAAGAAGGCTACATTTTTCTAGAATGTAATCAAATGCCCATGTTAATGATGTCAGATCGAAGATGGCATGTTAGTGCATTTTAAATATCCTGCAAACCAAATAGGCCTGTAGTAATGTTCAAAACTGCATGTAGGCACTAACACGTTTTCTTCTTTTGCAGATAAGATTAGGCCTAGTGGTGGATAATGTGATAGAATATAACAATCACGTCGAATGCATAGATCTGCATCTCTCAGAAATTACTTTGAACTCCTACCGAGGGACCTTACCGGAGATTATATTCGCCAGGTTCTTTGTTCTCATAGCAAAGGTGCTGAAGGAAATGAGGTTTGCCCTACATTTATTTCGCAAAAATGAATGGTTTGTTGTTCAGCGTCGGCGCCTGCGGCAGAATGGAATAGGCTCCAAAAATGCTGAATTTCATTTTGGAACTTCAAATGATAGAGTAATCGGAAGTCATCATGTCAACACCATACATGACTTCTCAATGGCTGACCCCTTTGCAAAAATTGTGAGGTTTCGAAACCAGAGTAAGAAGTGGTAATATTAGTTTGAACCTCTCTGATATCCATGGTCAGCGGATCAGCGCGAGCGTTTGCAGCTGATGAGCTGAATTTCATTTCTAATATCAGTTTGAACCTTGTAATCTTCGAATTTGAGCCATATAACTCTGGAATTTGAACCTTGTAATATTTCGAGCTTTTGTGCTACAATCGTGGAAATGGCATCGTATGAGACTCGTATATTGGTAGCACTATTTTGACCTTAATATGCAATGGTCTTAGATTTTATTAACCATTCTCGAATTTGTTTACCTTGTCGATCTCACATCACACGATATGTATAGCCAACTCGACTGCGATCTTCGACATTATTGCACACAGTTGGTTTCTTCCACCGTGTGCCCTCTAGAGCTCAGAATTAATTGTCGCACTCGGGTGTCCATCATCACCCTTCTATGTAACTTTGACCCCCACGGGTAAACTTATGACCGAAGTCATTCCACACACTTCGTTTTTACAAAGCTTTTTGCTAATAAACGCCCATGATTTGTCCCTCTTCTAGCCGACGTGTGGCCAAACTAGCCGGGCGGGAACCTTGCGTGGTAAACTGCGCGGTAGCGCGGGAACTGGGTCACCGACGATACATTTGGCGCCTCTTCGAGCCCACGTGTGCGGTGCGGTGTTGTCAAGTGTGCACTGGAATCCTCCACTATGAACGCCGTGACAAGACGTGACGATTACAGGCAGGTCGGCCCCCATTTATTACAGCGGCCAACCTTTCGATCACGCCCCACCATTGCAAGAAGCACACCCACAACGAGAAAATCTTAGAGGGTATCCTGCGCGACTCTAATGGCACTCCGAGCGGCTGTCGACGACGAGCAGCAGTTCACCATGCGTGTCGTGGTGGACACCCACAAAAGGTTCATGGACCTCTCGGTGGTGTACACCAACGACCCGGTCTGGGTGGAGCACTCCATCCACATCATGGAGCTGTTGCTTGCCGAGGAGAAGTTACAAGGTGGCCGGGTTCGACCTCGAATACACCCACGCTTGTGCCGAGTCTCGTCCCAAGGTCGCCGTCGCCCAGCTGTGTGTGCGCCACCACGTCCTTGTCTACCACTACTGCTTGGCCACGAGGCCTTGCGAGCGTTTTGCTAGGTTTGTCAACATCCCCCACTACATGTTCGCTACGGTGGACATCACCAATGATGTAAAGGTGCTCGAGAATTCGGGCATCGCCTGCCAGAATCTTGTCGATATCCAGGGCCAATACAAGATCTGGGGCAGCAAGGAGCATGAGAAGGACTCACTGGTTCACCTCGTCGAGGCCATCATCGATCCCTACTACACAGACATGAAGGATTCGTGCAACAAGGACAAGCGTGCCTGGACTCGGCCTGGATGGAGAAACTCGATGAAGCTCACATCGTGTACGCGGCCAAGGAGGCGTACACGAGCTACGACATGTAAAGTCGGATCGTTGACATAAGGAAGTGCCTCCTTCCCCAAAATGGCCATGGATCCAGCCGGAAGCAGAGCAATGGCAAGCGTCATCGCAACAATAAGTAGATGATTAGATCCTCGTTTCTCCTACTTTAGTATGCATGTAATTGCTTACTTTGGTGTGTGGAAATGTTATGTGTGTAGTCACTTGTGTAATTGCTTGCTTAATTTGGTTATGCAATGGTGCCTTTTTAGGTATATATGTTGATGCTCTGTAGACAGAGAGTAGATGTTGTGCGGACAAAGAAAATCACATCACACACAAACTAAACAATGGAACCCGTCGGTGATGTTTTCATCAATCACTCACAATTGTATACCAGCAATCGTTTGCTCGCAACACACACGGCTTGTTAGCAGTGATCACATGTGTTGTTATAGGTCTTCGCACACGTTTCAAATTTCAGACATGTTTGTCGCGTATCACACGCATCTTATTAAGTTGAACCGTTTCTGTTCTCATCTCTCAACGCAAACAGTTCATCTGAGTGAACCACATGTCGTATATCGCACACACCTTGATTTGGCTGACCGTTTCTTTTGTGTTGCCTAATCACAAACAGTTCCTCCGAGCGAACTGTATGCTGTATATCACACACACCTTCATTTGGCTGCCCGTTTCCTTTGTTCCTCCTCATCGCAAACAGTTAATTAAACTGAAACCATATGCCATGCATCGCACACGCAACTAAAATCTAAACCGTGTTTGATGAATCCTCCATCGTAAATGTTTTGCACCTTTTTTGACGGGTTTTTTACATCCCCATTTCTGATTATGACATGGCACACAGTTTTGTCGAAGGGTCTCTGATCGTATTGTCGCGTTAGCAGGATCCTGTAGTAGTGATAGTAGTAGATGCACGCAGGAGTCGGTCTACTAATCTTGGCACATGATGCATATATAATGATCATTGGCTGGATATCATCATGATTATTTGAAAATCTATCAATTGCCCAACAGTAATTGTTTTCCCACCGTTTGCTATTTTCTCGAGAGAAGCCATTAGTGAAATCTACGGCCCCCGGGTCTCTTTCTCATATTATTTGCCTTTGTGATCTATTTTCCTTTGCTTTTATTTTCAGATCTACTAAACCAAAAACCCAAAAATACTTTGTTGTAATTTATCTTATTTATCAATCAATCTATCAATATTTACAACTTTATCATGTCCGTTACCCGAAAGGGATTGACAATCCCTTTTACACGTCGGGTTGCGAGTATTTGTTATTTGTGTGCAGGTGTTGTTTATGTTCTGTTGCTTGGTTCTCCTACTGGTTCGATAACCTTGGTCTCATCACTGAGGGAAATACCTACTGCTGATATACTGCATCATCCCTTCCTCTTTGGGGAAATACCGACGTAGTTCTAGCAGTCATCAACCTGCAAGTTTAAACAATCCACAAATTTCTTCCACATATATCAAGTGCATATCAGGACGTTCGGTTCCATCTCATGCATAAGGATTAGCTAGCAGTTGTTCTATCATACTGATCACCCACAACCGTAAGGGATCTATTGCAGCGTTTTCGATAAGTAAGAGTGTCGAACCCAACGAGAAGCAGAAGGTATTGATAAGCGATTCTGAGCAAGAAATTACTGCAAGCACTGAAAGATAACTTTTTAGGGGTTTTCTCGATATAAGCAACAGGAAAGTAAAAGCAAGCAATGTAAAAGGCACTGAGAGTAACAAATGGCCCAATCCTTTCTTAGCAAAGGAGAGGCCTAGCAACTGAAATTATAAAGGCTAAAGCGTTCCTGAGGACACACGGGAGAGGTGGTCATGTGCTTTCGCCATATTTCGTATCGATACTATGTTATGTGTTGATAAGTGTTGAGTGGGTGGATCTATGCTAGTACACTCTCTAGACTAAGATGAGTGCACCCTTATGATTAAACACCTTGCAAGCATCCGCAAATACAAGATAGAATTTAAGGCAAAAGCCTAACCATAGCAATACGACCGATGATCCATTAATCCCTTGTGCAAAAGCGTGCGAACTGGGGTTCAGGTTTCTGTCACTCCGGCAACCCACCGTAAGCATTCTTTGTACACAATGTATTCCCCTAGGTCCTTAATAAGGCGAAGTGTTGAGTGTTCGACTCACACAACACCACTAGTGGAATGACAACGCAACTTAAGTATCAAACAACACATATTACTTCAACAGCATATGACTACTAACAACAAGACCTTCCCCATGTCCTCAAGAACTAAGGTAACTACTCACAAGACATAAAAGAGATCATGATCAGTGGGGATAAATAGGTGATAAAAAATCTGGACATAATAATATTTCTCCAACAAAACTCAATAGCATTCACCACAGAGTAGTAATCAACACCGATGGAGTAGAGAGGATAGGTAGTACGAGTTACAACACAAGTTGCAATTGTGAGATGAGATTTGGATGAAGATGGAGATGGTGTTGATGTTGGGGATGATGTTGATGATGATCTCGATGATGCCCGTGACGATGGTGATGACGATGGCGACGATCTCCCCTTCCGGGAGGTGATCTCCCCGGCGGAATCTGCCCACCGGAGATGGCTTTTTCTTCTCTGTAGGTTTCCGCCACGGAGCGGCGGCAGAACTCCGTAAAAAAACTCTGTTTTAGGGTTTTCGGATAACGGAGAGTATATAGGCAAAAGGGGGCAGCCGGAGGTGGGCCAGGGGCTCCAGGCGCCCCCCCCCCCCCCCGGCGCGGCCAGGGGGGCGCCCCCGGGGCGCCTGGGCACCCTGTGGCCCCCCTCTGGTTGCCCTTTCGCGTGCCCTCGTGATCCGTCTGGAAAATATCCTCCGTCGATTTTCGTGTAATTTGGAGGTATTCTTCTTCAGCAACTCAGCGTCCACTTTTTACCGCTGAATCTTGCGTCTGCTGCTTCGGCACCGGAAAGTTGCAAACTGTGTAAAATAGACCAAAACAACATAAGAACATCATCGTAATGTGAAATATATCAATGAATAAGGATAAATTATGATACAAAATAGTGATGCATTTTGGACGTATCAACACCCCCAAGCTTAGACCTCGCTTGTACCCAAGCGAATACTGAGCTCGGCAAACCTGTCCACAAGTTTAGAGAGTGAAGTGTCGATAAATAAAATACGGACAAGAAGCATCACAGTTTCTTTACCAACTCAAATATCCTCAACAGCAACCTTCAACTCATAAGGCCCTTATAAAAGAGTGGTAACACTTATATTCGGAAGTAGGGCTAAGGAAACTCATCAAATCATGGCAAACATGTCCTTTGGTCAAAGAACAACAAATAAATTTAACTTTTGCTCTTCCTCTTACGTTTTGATGAGATTAATTGAAGCTTTGGAAAGAACATATTATAAGGCAAGAAGTGAAAGTGTTAACACAAAGGAAGATATTTGCCTTAGCTGGGCTTGACAAACAACTTACTTATCAAATGATAATGTCAATAAGGATATGATATGACAAATCTTAATGCAACTTTATATGAATGAATCCTTGTCAACATCAAATGTCTGCTCTCTTTAAGAATAGAGGGAAATAGGAATAACTGACTCAACTTAAAATTAAAAGATAGGCCTTGCTCTAGGGAAGTAGGGAAAACTCATGTGCTATCCTTAAATCAAACAGAATGAAAACAAGTTTTGAGAGGTGCATGATTTGTCAACGAATGCTAATAGATAACTCAATTACTTTTTGAGATGGAAAAGTTTCGAGGAACGACTCCCGAATGAGGACGATCACATCCTCTTAATCTCCTTTGTTTATCACTGCCAAAGTTTTCTGATTTCTCATGAACAAAGCGTGAAGGAGGGTTTGTTTGTTATATTAATTTTGAGTCAGGCGCACTCATTGCCAGTTCCTTCTCGTATTATGGGTTTGCACATTATACATGCAATCCCGGGGTGAAGCTTGTCCAACTTAAAAAGATCATGAATTAACTACTACTTCCTCATGAGCTAAAACAGAGGCACAAAATAAAAGATTTTGAACATTTAAGGATAACACATAAATTATGTACTTTAGGAGGTGGCAGTGGAATACCACGAGTAGGAAGGTATGGTGGACTCATATGGAAGGTATTGGTTTAAGGGTATGGATGCACAAGCAGAATTCCGCTTAGTACAGAGTTAGGCTAGCAAAGGTTTTGAGAGAGCAGACAATTGATGATGAATAAGATGCAAAACAATATAAAGCATGAACATTGAAATAAGCATAACACATCAAGTTGTCTTCCTTGTCAGCATAACACTTCAAGCATAATAACATAAAGGTTTTGGCTATGTCGATACTTTAAGAAAATCATGCTTGTTGTTATGACCAAAGATATGTTTGCCAAGATTAAATAGAGTTTTCACAGCCATACCTGATATAAGGTCAATACTCCCCATAAGAATCATCATATAAGGTCGATTGCGTGAAGAGAATACCGAGTGCAGCAAAAGGAACCAATAAACTTCTCATTAATATTCCATCATAGACGACTCCACACTCACGGATACACTCTCCACTGAAGGAGTGATATACCTCAATGCACACACCTATTTCATATAATAACCTCCCTAAACATGATATGACTCTACTTGACTCTAAAAGACAAAAGATAAAGATAAAGATACCGGGCACTCCCCCAAGCTTGGAACAAGCCAAGGGAATGCCGTTACCCAAGGAGATTTCACTCCTCATCCTTGTTGGCGTTGATCACGTAGTCCTCGGCAAAACGCTTTCATGGAAGGGGTTCTCCGGTCTCATATGAGAAGTTCGTCTCCTGAATCCTGCATGCAGCACCCATACCCATGCGCATAAACCTTAGTTCATACTCACAGTTCTGGTTATGTAGATCATAAATTTGCCCTTGGAGCTCTTCAATTCTTTCTTCAGACGCGGTGATGCTTTTCCACATCTCCTTCATCTCCTTCAGGAAGTAGGTCTTCAGCTCGTTGATGATGTCCAAGTTAGCTTCAATACCACGCTCGATCATCTTCTTGTACTTGAAGACTTCTTGCTCCACTTCTTCCAGCCTGGCCTGGGTGCTCCCCTCCTTGACAGGTCCCTTCAGATCTTCTAGATGAAGGACACCGTCCTCCATCCGAACAACCTGAGGGTGCTTCTTCACCTCAGCGAGGTAAGGGTTGATGACGTTGACGACGAACTTGTCCTTGGGGGAACTTGGAGAAGCCATGGCACCTAGATTCAGCTGAAAGATTCCCTGGCAGTAACAGATCGAAAAGAAAACACACGAAATCGCAAGATACGTTGCTGGAACAATCCGAGCAAATATATAGCAAAAATTTATGCACAGAAAGAAGGTAACAGGATAAAGCGGGGTCGGAGATGGACTTCCGGGTGTCCAGGCGCCCTGGCGGCGCGGCCAGGAGGTAGGGCGCGCCAGGGGGGCGCCTGGAGCTCGTCTCCAGCTCCGCTTAGGCTCAGAATTTTACTAATTTTGCGAAAACTCATAATACGGAACTTTTATGGCGATTCGCGATGTTTCCTTACCATAATATATACCTTTTCTTTATTCTGCTTCTGCTGGCGTCTGAAACAGGGCTACAACATGTTCTTCGTGAGTTGTTGTGTATATTATATTCACATCAACATTAACAGGGTCTCCTGCTATGTAATGCTTCAGTCTTTGCCCATTCACAACTTGAGGTTTGGTGCCTTCAAAATTGTTAATCTTAATTGCACCAGACCGATAGACTTCTTCAATTTGAAATGGTCCTTCCCACCTGGAAAGTAGTTTGCCTGGAGAAAACCTGAAACGGGATCTAAACAACAAAACTTTATCACCAACATTAAATTCATGTTTCAGAATCTTCCTATCATGCCACTTCTTTACTTTTTCCTTGAACATTTTAGCGCTCTCGTAAGCTTCACTTCTCCATTCATCTAGAGAAGTCAAGTTTATGAGACGCTTCTCACCAGCTAGTTTTGGGTCAGCATTAAGCTCTCTAACAGCCCAGAAAGCTTTGTGCTCTAATTCTAATGGCAAATGGCAAGCTTTGCCATACACCATCTTATAGGGGGACATGCCCATGGGGTTTTTGTAAGCAGTTCTATATGCCCACAAAGCATCTCCTAACTTATTTGACCAGTCCTTTCTATTTCTGTTTACTGTCTTCTGTAAGATCAACTTAATCTCCCTATTGGTGAGCTCAACTTGCCCACTAGTTTGAGGATGATATGGTGAAGCAATTCTATGATTGACATCGTATTTTGCTAAAGCTTTTCTAAAAGCTCCGTGCGTGAAGTGTGATCCTCCATCAGTCATGAGATATCTAGGTACACCAAACCTAGGAAAAATTACATCCTTGAGCATTTTTAAAGATGTCTTGTGATCAGCACTGTCAGTGGGGATAGCTTCAACCCACTTGGTCACATAATCAACAGCTACTAAAATGTGCGTGTACTTGTGCGAAGAAGGAAAAGGACCCATAAATTCAAAACCCCAGCAATCAAAAGGTTCAATCACTAGTGAGTAATTCATAGGCATCTCATTCCTTCTACTAATGTTACCAACTCTCTGACATTTATCACAGGCTAAAACATAATTTCTAGCATCCTTAAAGAGAGTAGGCCAATAAAAACCTGATTGAAGAACCTTATGTGCAGTCCTCTCACCGGCATGATGTCCCCCATAGGGACTATCATGACACCGTCTGAGAATGTCCTTCTGCTCATGTTCTGGTATACACCTTCTCACAATCCCGTCGGGACCTTCTTTGAAAAGATGTGGGTCATCCCAAAAGTAGTGCCTCAAATCATTAAAGAACTTCTTCCTTTGCTGAAATGTTAGACCTGGAGGCAAATACTTTGCAACAATAAAATTAGCATAATCTGCATACCAAGGATCGGAAAGAGATTGTACTTTTACAACGGCAAGTTGCTCGTCTGGAAAACTATCGTTGACCGGAATGGGATCATGCGGTATATCTTCCATCCTTGAAAGATTGTCCGCTACCGGATTGTCTTCCCCTTTCCTATCAACAATCTACAAATCAAATTCTTGAAGAAGGAGTACCCATCTGATAAGCCTTGGCTTGGCATCCTTCTTTGTCATAAGGTATTTAATGGCAGCATGATCAGTATGAATAATAACTTTGGAATCAACAATATACTGCCTAAACTTATCACAAGCAAATACTACAGCTAAGAACTCCTTCTCAGTAGTAGCATAATTTCTTTGTGCACTATCAAGGGTTTTGCTAGCATAATGTATAACATTCAATTTCTTATCAACTCTTTGTCCTAAAACAGCTCCAACAGCAAAATCACTAGCATCACACATAATCTCAAAAGGTAAATTCCAGTCAGGTGGTTGTACTATAGGAGCGGTTATTAAAGCTTTCTTAAGAACTTCAAAAGCTTCTTTACAATCCACATTAAATACAAAAGGGACGTCCTTCTGGAGAAGATTAGTGAGGGGTTTCGAGGTCTTAGAAAAGTCTTTAATAAATCTTCTATAGAAACCAGCATGACCAAGAAAACTGCGAATACCTTTGATGTCCCTTGGATAGGGCATCCTCTCAATAGCTTCGATCTTGGCCTTATCCACTTCAATTCCCCTTTCGGAAATCTTGTGACCAAGAACAATTCCTTCGTTAACCATGAAGTGGCACTTCTCCCAGTTGAGTACCAAATTTGTCTCCTCGCATCTCTGCAAAACTTTATTAAGGTTGTGAAGACAATGGTCAAAGGAGGTTCCATAGACGGAGAAATCGTCCATGAAGACTTCCATAATATCCCCACAGAAACCATGAAAGATAGCAGACATACACCTTTGAAAAGTAGCAGGGGCATTACATAAACCAAAAGGCATACGCTTGGAAGCATAAGTACCAAAGGGGCAAGTAAAAGTGGTCTTCTCTTGATCAGCAGTGTTAACATGAATTTGAGAGAAGCCAGAATAACCATCGAGATAACAAAAGTGGGTATTTTTGGATAACCTTTCAAGCAATTGGTCGATGAACGGCAACGGGTAGTGATCCTTCATGGTTGCCTTGTTCAGCTTCCTGTAATCAATACACATTCTATATCCAATAATAATTCTCTGAGGTATTAGTTCATTTTTATCATTAGGAACCACAGTTGTACCTCCTTTCTTAGGAACACAATGTACCGGGCTTACCCACTTACTATCGACTATAGGGTAGATAATACCTGCGGCTAGAAGCTTGAGAATCTCAGTTCTTACAACATCCATCATCTTCGGGTTCAACCGTCGTTGATGATCAACAACTGGTTTAGCATCAGGCTCAAGGTTGATAGTATGTTGACAGATAGATGGACTAATCCCCTTAAGGTCATCAAGGGTATAGCCAATTGCGCCTCGGTGTTTACGAAGTACTTCCAATAGTCGCTCTTCTTCATATCCTGAAAGGTTAGAATTGATAATAACAGGATGTACTTTCTTTTCATCTAAATAAGCATACTTGAGCGTATCGGGAAGAGGTTTAAGATCGAACACCGGGTCTTCTTTCGGTTTTGATAAAATTCCCAAAGGTTCAACCGGAAGGTTGTGCTTCAGGATAGCAGGTTGCCTCAAGAATATTTCATCTAGTTCATTTCTTTCCTGCAATTTCTTTCCTGCATATGCAAATCATTCTCGTGGTCCTCCATATATTGCTGCAAAGGATCATTAGGGGGAATAGCAATAGAAGCAATACTTTCAATAATTTTATCATCAGTAGGTAAATCAGTACCACGAGGCTGCTTAGAGAACTTAGAAAAATTAAATTCATATGGCTCACCATTGAATTCAACAGAAACTTTACCTTTCTTGCAATCTATTATAGCTCCACAAGTTCTAAGAAAAGGTCTACCAAAAATAATTGGACAAAAATTGTCCCTCTCTGAACCAAGTACTAGAAAGTCGGTAGGGTATTTTACCTTTCCACATAGGGCTTCAACGTCCCTCACAATTCCGATAGGAGAGATAGTTGTTCTGTTTGCAAGATGAATGGTAACATCACCTTCTTCAAGTTCACAAGGGGAAATCTCACCGATGATCTCCTCATAAAGTGAATAGGGGATAGCACTTGCACTCGATCCCAAATCGCATAGCCCATAATAATTGTGATCTCCTATTTTAACAGATACCACTGGAGTACCTGAAATTGGGCCTTTATTCTTGGCTGTGACAAGGTTAGTGGAAACAGCACAAAAATTTATATTGGAATCCAAAACATCATTAGTAACAAGGTCTTTAATCAATGCAACTTGAGGATCGACCCTGATCTGGTCCTCAGGCTCATCAACTCTTCTCTCACTTTTGTTTATTACGCCTATCACAAAAGAGTGCTCCCTTATCCTTGCGGGAAAAGGAGGCTTTTCATATATAACTGCAGGCAAAATAGGGTCAGCAACATGAATATCAACGGGTAGCTCTTTAAAAGGTTCATGATGCTGGTCTTTCTTCTTTTTAAAAGAATCAACGTGAGAGGCAAAAAATTTGCAGAAATCATTCATTAGATGGGAATCAAGACCAATCTTAGAGCAAAAAGTATTGAAGTAATCAGTTTTCACATAGCTCTCAATATAATCATGTTCATAATTTGTAGCGGGTTCAATACCTTTATCGATTTCCCAATCTTCGGTATTCCTCTGGATCCTTTCAATGAGATCCCACCTTTCTTCAACACTCTTCTTCTGAAATACCCCACTAGACGAGGCATCCAGCATCTCCTTATCCTGACGAGAAAGCCTGGCATAAAAATTTGTAAGTATAATTTCCTTGGGAAGCTTATGAATAGGGCATTTGAGCATTAGGGACTTCAATCTCCCCCAAGCTTGAGCAATGCTTTCTCCGTCACGAGACCTAAAGTTATAGATATAATTCCTGTCTCGCTGAATTTCATGAAGAGGATAAAACTTAGTATAAAAGAGAGACATAAGCTCTTGCCAGTCAAGCAAGTGTGAGTTATCGAGAAGCCTATACCAATCTGAAGCTTTATCTATAAGTGATACTGCAAACAATTTTCTCATGACAAACTCCCTTGATACACCTGCAAGCTTAAATAATGAACATAGTTGTGACAGGTATAGCAAGTGTTCACCGGGATGTCTGTCTCCTGCATAACGATTAGCCAAAACATAATCGATAATACCAGCTGGTATTTTATAGGGCACAATTTCAGTAGAGGGAGGAGCAACCACCACAGGTGTGGGGCGTCTTCCCGCAAGCAACGATCCAAGAACAGGGTTGTCCATAAGGACAAAGAGCAGCAATAGCAAAAATAAAAACAGAATTATAAAAACTTCCTTACCAGTATCACTTTACCAATAGCGCTACGCTCCCCGGCAACGGCGCCAGAAAACGGTACTTGATGACCCACAACCGTAAGGGATCTATTGCAGCGTTTTCGATAAGTAAGAGTGTCGAACCCAACGAGGAGCAGAAGGTATTGATAAGCGATTCTGAGCAAGAAATTACTGCAAGCACTGAAAGATAACTTTTTAGGGGTTTTCTCGATATAAGCAACAGGAAAGTAAAAGCAAGCAATGTAAAAGGCACCGAGAGTAACAAATGGCTCAATCCTTTCTTAGCAAAGGAGAGGCCTAGCAACTGAACTTATAAAGGCTAAAGCGTTCCTGAGGACACACGGGAGAGGTGGTCATGTGCTTTCGCCATATTCCGTATCGATACTATGTTATGTGTTGATAAGTGTTGAGTGGATGGATCTATGCTAGTACACTCTCTAGACTAAGATGAGTGCACCCTTATGATTAAACACCTTGCAAGCATCCGCAAATACAAGATAGAATTTAAGGCAAAAGCCTAACCATAGCAATACGACCGATGATCCATTAATCCCTTGTGCAAAAGCGTGCGAACTGGGGTTCAGGTTTCTGTCACTCCGGCAACCCACCGTAAGCATTCTTTGTACACAATGTATTCCCCTAGGTCCTTAATAAGGCGAAGTGTTGAGTGTTCGACTCACACAACACCACTAGTGGAATGACAACGCAACTTAAGTATCAAACAACACATATTACTTCAACAACATATGACTACTAACAACAAGACCTTCCCCATGTCCTCAAGAACTAAGGTAACTACTCACAAGACATAAAAGAGATCATGATCAGTGGGGATAAATAGGTGATAAACAATCTGGACATAATAATATTTCTCCAACAAAACTCAATAGCATTCACCACAGAGTAGTAATCAACACCGATGGAGTAGAGAGGATAGGTAGTACGAGTTACAACACAAGTTGCAATTGTGAGATGAGATTTGAATGAAGATGGAGATGGTGCTGATGTTGGGGATGATGTTGATGATGATCTCGATGATGCCCGTGACGATGGTGATGACGATGGCGACGATCTCCCCTTCCGGGAGGTGATCTCCCCGGCGGAATCTGCCCACCGGAGATGGCTTTTTCTTCTCTGTAGGTTTCCGCCACGGAGCGGCGGCGGAACTCCGTAAAAAAACTTTGTTTTAGGGTTTTCGGATAACGGAGAGTATATAGGCAAAAGGGGGCAGCCGGAGGTGGGCCAGGAGGGCGCCCCCAGGGCGCCTGGGCACCCTGTGGCCCCCCTCTGGTTGCCCTTTCGCGTGCCCTCGTGATCCGTCTGGAAAATATCCTTCGTCGATTTTTGTGTAATTTGGAGGTATTCTTCTTCAGCAACTCAGCGTCCACTTTTTACCGCTGAATCCTGCGTCTGCTGCTTCGGCACCGGAAAGTTGCAAACTGTGTAAAATAGACCAAAACAACATAAGAACATCATCGTAATGTGAAATATATCAATGAATAAGGATAAATTATGATACAAAATAGTGATGCATTTTGGACGTATCACATACCCGAGGGAATTTCATATTCAATATTTTCAGTAGGTGCAGTAGGTTGAGGGGTAACTAATTGTGGTTCTGGTCGAGGTGAAGATACCCCGAACAAACCCCTCAAAGGATTGACAATAAATTTCAACATGTAGTAATAATTTTTCCTTACTGATTTCCACTTACCAAGATGGCTTCACTCCTTGGCAACGGCGCCAGAAAATAGCCTTGATGACCCACAAGTATATGGGATCAATTGTAGCCTTTTCGATAAGTAAGAGTGTCGAACCCAATGAGAAGCAGAAGGAATGACAAGTGGTTTTCAGCAAGGTAATGTATGCAAGTGCTGAAATTGTAAGTAACAAAGTAGTTTGATAGCAAGATAATTAATGATAGTAGTAACAGAAGTGCAGCAAGGTAGCCCAATCCTTTTGAGGCAAAGGACATGCCAAGACGGTCTCTTATATTAAGCAAAGCGTTCTTGAGGGTACACGGGAATTTCATTAGTCACTTTCATCATGTTGATTTGATTCGTCTTCGCTACTTTGATAATTTGGTATGTTGGCGTACCGGTGCTTAGGTGTTGTTCTTACTTGAACAAACCTCCTACTTATGATTAACCCCCTCGCAAGCATCCGTAACTACGAGAAAAGTATTAAGAATAAATTCTAACCATAGCATTAAACTTTTGGATCCAATCGGTCCCTTGCGGAATAGCGCATAAACTAGGGTTTAAATTTCTGTCACTCTCGCGACCCATCATCTAATAACTACTCCATAATGCATTCCCTTAGGCCCAAATATGGTGAAGTGTCATGTAGTCGATGTTCACATGACACCACTAAGGGAATCACAACATACATATATACTATCAAAATATCAAACACATATCAAGTTCACATGATTACTTGCAACATGATTTCTCTCGTGACCTCAAGAACAAAAGTAACTAGTCACAAGTAATAATAATGCTCAAGATCAGAGGGGTATTAAATAGCATAATGGATCTGAACATATAATCTTCCACCAAATAAACCATATAGTGATCAACTACAATAGGTAATCAACACTACTAGTCACCCACATGTACCAATCTGAGGTTCCGGTACAAAGATTGAACACAAGAGATGAACTAGGGTTTGAGAGGAGATGGTGCTGGTGAAGATGTTGATGGAGATTGCCCTCCCCAAGATGGGAGAGTCTTTGGTGATGGTGATGACAATGATTTCCCCCTTTGGGAGGGAAGTTCCCCTGGCGGAATCGCTCCGCCAGAGGGCAAAAGTGCTCCAGCCCAAATTCCGCCTCGAGACGGCGGTGCTCCGTCCCGAAAGTCCTCTCCTTATTTTTTTTTCTAGGTCAAAATGACTTATAAACCAGAAGATGGGCACCGGAGGTGGGCCGGGCTGAGCACAACCCACCAGGGCGCGCCTGGGGGGCTGGCGTGCCCTCGTGTCTTACGCTCACCGGGTGGCCCCCCTCCAGTAGTTATTTGCTCCAGTATTTGTTATTTATTCCATAAAAATCCTCGTGAAGTTTCAGCTTGTTTGGAGTTGTGCAGAATATGTGGCCTCACGTAGCTTTTCCAGGTCCAGATTTCCAATTGCCGAAATTCTCCCTCTTTGTGTGAACCTTGTATAATATGAGAGAAAAGGCATTAGAATTACTCCAAAAGTATTATTATGCATAAAAACATCATAAATAACAGTAGGTAAACATGATGCAAAATGGACGTATCAGACGTGTTCCCTTCTCGAGGCATCATTGTTGCAGGTCGTGGCACCCCACTCGTGATGCTCCGGGGGAAACCCTAGATCTGGATGTAACGGATCGGACGATGATGGTACCTTTAATGCTGGTGTCCCTCCTGAGGGCATCGTTTTGGAGCAAGTGCTAGTTGGACGGGACAAGCGGAAGAGCGGTGTCTCGTCCACTGCAAGGCCGACGGCGGATCCCGGTGGCATGGTTCTGTGGAGGTTCGACGACGGGCGCGTGTGGGCGGATTCGTGCAGGATGGTGGAGTTGTCTGGCATCGTGGTGGCGTCGACGGCGGGCCAGGCAAGGTCGATGGGTAAGTTGCTGCTCTGGAGATGTACCAGTGGAAGATGACGGCGGCAATCTATGAGAGTGTGTCGGCCCGGTATGGGACCCAGTCCCGGTATGTGGCTAGGTTGGGGCATCCGGCTTTAGATGTTAGGGTTTGGTGCGATGTCCGTTTGGTATTAGGCCCGGATATTCGGCACACATTCATCAATGGGATAGAAGTAGCAACATGTGTTGCCTAGATGGTGGATTCAGACTCACTGGTGTATTACTTTGTATGGTCGCTGTGAATAATTAATAAGATGGCCGCATGCATCATCCATATGCAGTGGTCGGTGGTTTATCCTCCTTTTCCAAAAAAAATAGCGATAAATCGGCCCAGACGATAAACGGTGAAGATAAGGCATAATTTTATCGGTCACCCCAACAGTAGCGCTGAATCGGACCATAAGGCATAATCATAAGATTGCCCCCGTAGTTTCCATAAATTACCCATGATGCCACTCATAAGTTAAAATCGATTCGTTTATTTCTCTTCACAAATCGCCCCCCCC
>LR738714.1:444774447-444796764 GCA_902687465.1 Secale cereale
AATCCCCCCCCCCCCCCCCAATGGATCGCAAGAAATTAGGTAGTGCAGTGTCTAGAGCTTCAATGTTGCACACGGGAGACCCGGGTTTGATCCCGCTTTCTCCCTATTTTTTTCTCTCCTTTTCTCTCTAGAGATGATGGTGGGTCTAGGATATAACTGCTCGCCCAAGCATCACTTTAGCAGATGGGCTGCATGCAATGTTGGCCCAGCTATTGTATGTTTAGCCTTTCTTTCTTTTTTGGCATTTATCAGAAAAATCATAACTTTCAAAACCTATCTCCAAATCTAGCATGTTATATATGAAAATCCCTTAAACAAATGTGTAGATTTTGAATATGCTATTATATTGCATGTTAATCATTTCTAAATTTCTTTAGGATGTAAACTTAATTAATATCTTCTCTATATGGAGTATCTTGGAAATGGCTATTATGTATGTTTCTTGCCCTATTCAAATTTAGTAGATATGACAGCTTGATGCTCTCAAAATCTATTATTAACATCATAGGGTATGTTGATTCCTATCAACTACCATATCCTAAAGCTTAAAACGAGTATCATATCATCTTGTCTATTTTGCACAGAGCATTACCAACCCCTATACGATGATGCACATTAAACCGCTGATACGAGCTATATGTAAACCGGTGGCTTAACATTGATTTTTATATTGTTTGAAATTGTGTTCATAAAGATCTTCTTAAAGAATATTGTTTGCTGATGTTGTCGGATGTGTGTATGAGGGATGTTTTTTTCCTTCCCGCTGCATCGCACGGCCATGTTTTGCTAGTACCTCAAAAAAAGTAGTGTTCGTGCTTGAAGGAGCTCTTATTTTTCTTTTATGCATTCGAGCAAGAAACCTCCTAAACGGCGGTCTCGGTAACGGTTTGTCCTACTAGCGCATGAAAGAGATGCCTAGCGGCTGGCACGGGAAAACATTCGTATATCTCAGTGAACTTTTGTTCAAATTCATGTATCTTACCTCAATTTTTTTTTGATATCTCAGTGAAGTTTTACAAATTTGAATGTCTTAGCTTGTGAAGTTTTTCAAATTTGTGATTTTTCTCCAATCTTAGTGAACTTTTTCAAATATGTCTGTCTTAGCTCCTGGACTTTTATAAAAATTCACGCTTTTGAAATCTTGGTGAACTTTTATTCAAATTTCACGAAGCTTTTCCAATTTCGTGAACTTTTTAAAATTCATGCTTTTTTTATTTATGAACTTTTCTCGAATTTGGTATTTTTTTATTTTTTATGAGCTGGTTTTTTTGAACTATTCATATTCTTTTGTTATAGTTTTTATGAATTTATAAAATTCATCTGCTAAAACAGTATATCAGTCAACCAATCTACCGGTAAACCAGCGAGATGCGATTGAGGGAACGATTTTGTAGGCAAGTCGAGTGAACAACTGCTTTGCGTGAGGGCGTTTGAAGAGAAAGTTCACAAATTTGGAAAAAAAAATCATGGATTTAGAAGAAGAAAAATCACTGATTATAATAAAAAATATAACATTTGGAAAAAAACTTCATGGATCTTAAAAAACAATTTTGAAAAGAATGCAAATAATAAAAAGAAAACAAGGAAAGAGGGGAAAACAAGAAACCAAAAAGAAAAAGAAAAAAACGGCCAAACAAACACATAAAACCTGTAGCAAAAAAACTCGACTTGAAGCTACTAGAAGTTTCACAAAACAAGAAATGAAAAAAAAATCAGCCCAGGAGCAAGCTTCCCAGCTTGAGCTTTCGTTCGCGCATAACACTTTATATGGGCCAACACACATATAATTTTTCTAATGGGCGCCACGGGAAGTCGGGAACCGCCACGGGCACCAAATAGGAAATGTGTTCGAGCAATCCATTCAAGAGTTGTGATACGAAGAAAGCACTTCCGTAGAGCCGAAAACAAAAGTTGTTTTATGCCTTGAGCGCCGAATAAAGAGTTACATACAGCTGGCGCACACCCCGCTCGCTCACATCGACCCTAGGGCCAACCCATATAAGAGTCTCTCGTGTTCGTTTTTTCAGAAGCCCCTCCGGTTTTTGAAAGCTTCCAGAAGCTTCCCAATCGAATTTTTTACGTGTTTTTATTTTTTCGTTATTCCTTGGTTTTTTATATTCTCTATTTTACGTTTTCTTTCTTTCATATTCATTTTTGTTTCGATTTTTAAAAATGCCTTGATTTTTTTTGAATTCAGTTTTTCCAAATTCGTGTTTCTTAAAATTTGTGAACCTTTTCCAAATTTCATGACCTTTTTGAAATTCGTGAACATTTCTCAATTTCCTGACTTTTTTGAATTTGTGAACTTTTTCAAACTCGTGAACTTTTCCCAAATTCATACACTTTTTTTCTGATTTGTGAAGTCTTTTCTCATGTTCACTAATTTATTTTAGGATTTAACTTTTTAAAAATTTGAGAACATTTTTTCAAATTCATTATATTTTTAAAAAAAATCATGATACTTTATAACTCATGAATTGTTTTTTAAATTCATAATTTTTTCAAATCACAAACCTTTTCCAAATGTACGAACTTATTAAAATTCAGGAATGCTTTTCTATCTCATTAGCCTTTTTTCAAACCCATGTAGTTTTTCCAAAATCATGAACTTTCGAATCCATGATCTTTTTCCAAACGCATAAATATATTCAAATACATGACATTTTTAAAATCCACGATTTGTTTTCAAACCCCATAATCTTTTATCAAATTCATGAAGTTTTCAAAAGTATAAATATTCATGTACTTTTTCGCAAATCTCTGGATTTTTTTCTTTGAATTCCAAGCTTTTTCCCTAAAAAATCCCTGTTTTTATACAATTTACTTTTTAGAAAAGTCAAATGCTTGAATGGTGAACGGTTGACCGATCAACCATCGACTAAAGAGACCACCGAGGCTAAGACCTGAGCTATCTGGCCGCCTAGCTTTTGGTAGGCGAGGACTAGCTGAGCGAGGCATGAGCACCAGAATCACCTATCTGCGTGAACGAGGTGTATCGTGTCTCAAGTAGGCGACCTTTCACACATGGACGATCAAGTAGGCCAGCCTATTTAGCTTGGTTTTAAACTATTAGTGTTTTCATATTTATATTTTTTTATCTACAGAAAAACAAGTTTTAAAAAAATGTGAACATTTTTAAAAATTTAGGAAAATTTGTAATACTTTCCTGAACCTTTTTCAAAAAAATTGAACATTTAGATTTTTCGAGAACATTGGAAAACCTGAACATAGGTAGAAATAACCCAGCAAATAAAACAATATAAAAAGAACACCAACAAAAATGAGAAAAGAACATTCTAGAATCTTCCTAAAACCGGAAGAACCATAGCGAGAACCTTCCCAAAATCATGTATAGGGTCCGAACCCATTTGATGGCTAGGTTCACGATTTGTGAGCCATACCTCCACAAAGAGCGTCAAATGGGATATGCCTCTATTTTCTCGTGCTTGCATCCCCGTGAGCGCGCGAGTGTGTGTGTATGTGTGTGACTGGTCACCCATGAGTATGCGTGAGCGTACCTTTGTTTGTATACGTGAGTGCGACTCCGTCCATATGTACATGACGTGTGAGAGAGGAAGAAATGAAAAGGTGACCTATTTTTTATTTCTCAACTGACAATTAATCTTCAAAGTTGTAATATTGACTAGGATTCCCACCGGATAGGCCCATATCGACAAACGGTTGAACTAAAGGCCGAGACCCAATAACAATAATAGCATGCATAATTCATCAGTGCCTTGGGGAGCAGCTCAGCCGATGGTGAAGAGACATGAGTTTAACAAAAAGGTACAAGACTGAGTCGCTCATGGCTAGGGTAAGTCGGAGGGGTGAGGCGGGCGAGTGTTACTACACCCTGTTGGAAATATGCCCTAGAGGCAATAATAAAATGGTTATTATTATTTCCTTGTTCATGATAATTGTCTGTTATTCATGCTTGAATTGTATTATCCGGAAACAGTGATACATGTGTGAATACATAGACCACAACATGTCCCTGGTAAACCTCTAGTTACTAGCTCGTTGATCAACAGATGGTTACGGTTTCCTGACCATGGACATTGGATGTCATTGATAACGAGATCACATCATTAGGAGAATGATGTGATGGACAAGACCCAATCCTAAGCCTAGCACAAGATCGTATAGTTCGTAATGCTAAAGCTTTTCCAATGTCAAGTATATTTTCCTTAGACCATGAGGTTGTGCAACTCCCGGATATCGTAGGAATACTTTGGGTGTGCCAAATGTCACAACGTAACTGGCGGCTATAAAGGTACGCAACGGGTATCTCCAAAAGTATCTGTTGAGTTGCCACGAACCGAGACTCGGATTTGTCACTCCGTATGACGGAGAGGCATCTCTCGGCCCACTCGGTAAGACATCATCATAATGAGCTCAATGTGACTAAGGTGTTGGTCACGGGATGATGTATTACAGAACGAGTAAAGAGACTGGCCATGACGAGATTGAACAAGGTATCGATATACCGATGATCGAATCTCGGGCAAGTACTATACCGATAGACAAAGGGAATAGTATACGGGATTAAGTGAATCCTTGACATCGTGGTTCATACGATGAGATCATCGAGGAACATGTAGGAACCAACATGGGTATCCAGGTCTCGCTGTTGGTTATTGAGCGGAGAGTCGTCTCGGTCATGTATGCGTGTCTCCCGAACCCGTAGGGTCTACACACTTAAGGTTCGGTGACGCTAGGGTTGTAGAGATATATGCACACGGTAACCCGAATGTTGTTCGGAGTCCCGAATGAGATCCCGGACGTCATGAGGAGTTCTGGAATGGTCCGGAGGTAAAGAATTATATATAGTAAGTCCAGTTTCGGCAATCGGGAGAGTTTCAGGGGTCACCGGTAGTGTACCGGGACCACCGGAAGGGTCCCGGTGGTCCACCGGGTTGGGCCACCTATCCCGGAGGGCCCCATGGGCCGAAGGGGGAGGGGAACCAGCCCATAGTGGGCTGGTGCGCCCCCCTTGGGCTTTCCCCCTGCGCCTAGGGTTGGGAACCCTAGGGGTGGGGGCGCCCCACATGCCTTGGGGGGCAAGTTCCCCCCTTAGGCTGCCGCCCCCCTAGGAGATTGGATCTCCTAGGGCCGGTGCCCCCCCTGGGCCCCTATATATAGTGGGGGGAGGGAGGGCAGCCGCACCCTTGCCCCTCGCGCCTCCCTCTCCCTCCCGTTACACATCTCCCTCCTCACGCAGCGCTTGGCGAAGCCCTGCAGAAATACCGTTGCATCCACCACCACGCCGTCGTGCTGCTGGATCTCCATCAACCTCTCCTCCCCCCTTGCTGGATCAAGAAGGAGGAGATGTCGCTGCACCGCACGTGTGTTGAACGTGGAGGTGCCATCTGTTCGGAGCTGGGATCATCGGTGATTTGGATCACGACGAGTACGACTCCATCATCCACGTTCTCTTGAACGATTCCGCTCGCGATCTACAAGGGTATGTAGATGCACTCCTTTCTCCCTCGTTGCTAGATGACTCCTTAGATTGATCTTGGTGAAGCGTAGAATTTTTTTGAATTCTGCTATGTTCCCCAACAGTGGCATCTAAGCTTGCGTAGTATCTTGCACGAGAAAAACACAAAGCAGTTGTGGGCGTAGATTTGTTCAATTCTCTTGCTGCTACTAGTCTTATCTTGATTC
Organism: Secale cereale; assembly: GCA_902687465.1. Lineage (NCBI taxonomy): Eukaryota > Viridiplantae > Streptophyta > Magnoliopsida > Poales > Poaceae > Secale > Secale cereale. Next base: position 444,780,115 of record LR738714.1, read on the forward strand.
GGCGGCATCGTGGGATGAAGCGGCCCGGACCGACCTTACACGTACGCTTACGTGAGACAGGTTCCACCGACTGACATGCACTAGTTGCATAAGGTGGCTAGCGGGTGACAGTCTCTCCCACTTTAGTCGGATCGGATTCGTTGAAAAGGGTCCTTATGAAGGGTAAATAGAAATTGGCATATCACGTTGTGGTTTTGGTGTAGGTAAGAAACGTTCTTGCTAGAAACTTATAGCAGCGACGTAAAACTTGCAACAACAATTAGAGGACATCTAACTTGTTCTTGCAGCATGTGCCGTGTGATGTGATATGGCCAAAAGTTATGATGAACGATATATGTGATGTATGAGATTGATCACGTTCTTGTAATAGGAATCACGACTTGCATGTTGATGAGTATGACAACCGGCAGGAGCCATAGGAGTTGTCTTATTTATTGTATGACCTGCGTGTCACTGAATAACGCCATGTAATTACTTTACTTTATTGCTAAACGTTAGCCATAGTAGTAGAAGTAACGTTTGGCGATACGACTTCATGAAGACACGATGATGGAGATCATGATGATGGAGATCATGGTGTCATGCCGGTGACGATGATGATCATGGAGCCCCGAATATGAAGATCAAAGGAGCAAGATGATATTGGCCATATCATGTCACTATTTGATTGCATGTGATGTTTATCATGTTTATTACATCTTATTTGCTTAAAACGACGGTAGTAAATAAGATGATCTCTCACTAAAATTTCAAGAACTATGTTCCCCCTAACTGTGCACCGTTGCTAAGGATCGTTGTTCCGAAGCACCACGTGATGATCGGGTGTGATAGGTTCTAACGTTCGCATACAACAGGTTTAAGCCAGATTTACACACGCAATACACTTAGGGTTCACTTGACGAGCCTAGCATGTACAGACATGGCCTCGGAACACGGAAGACCAAAAGGTCGAACATGAGTCATATAGAAGATACGATCAACATGAAGATGTTCACCGTTGATGACTAGTCCATCTCACGTGATGATCGGACACAGCCTAGTCGATTCGGATCATGTATCACTTAGATGACTAGAGAGATGTCAATATGAGTGGGAGTTCATTAAATTTGTTTAGATGAACTTAATTGTCATGAACTTAGTCTAAAATCTTTACAATATGTCTTGTAGATCAAATGGCCCACGCTCATGTTGCCCTCAACTTCAACGCGTTCCTAGAGAAAACCAAGCTGAAAGACGATGGTAGCAACTATACGGATTGGGTCCGTAACTTGAGGATTATCCTCATAGCTGCCAAGAAATCATATGTTCTTGAAGCACCGCTAGGTGATGCACCCGTTTTCCCAGCAGCCCAAGACATTATGAACGCTTGGCAGTCACATTGTGATAATTACTCCCTGGTTCAGTGCGGCATGCTTTACAGCTTAGAATCGGGGCTCCAAAAGCGTTTTGAGCACCACGAGACATATGAGATGTTCCAAGAGCTGAAAATGGTTTTCCAAGCTCATGCCCGAGTCGAGAGATATGACGTCTCCGACGCATTCTACAGTTGTAAGATGGAGGAGAACAGTTCTATCAGCGAGCACATACTCAAATTGTCTGGGTTGCACAATCGCTTGTCTCAGTTGGAAATTAATCTCCCAGACGAAGCGGTCGTTGACAGAATCCTTCAGTCGCTCCCACCTAGCTACAAGAGCTTCGTGATGAACTTCAATATGCAAGGGATGGAGAAGTCCATTCCCGAGGTGTATTCAATGCTGAAATCAGCGGAGGTGGATATCAAGAAAGAACATCAAGTGTTGATGGTTAATAAAACCACCAAGTTCAAGAAAGGCAAGGGTAAAAAGAACTTCAAGAAGGACGGCAAAGGAGTTGCCGTGCCCAGTAAGCCAGTTACCGGGAAGAAGCCAAAGAATGGACCCAAGCGTGAGACTGAGTGCTTTTATTGCAAGGGAACGGGTCACTGGAAGCGGAACTGCCCCAAATACTTAGCAGATAAGAAGGCCGGCAACATCAAAGGTATATATGATATACATGTTATTGATGTGTACCTTACCAGCGCTCGTAGTAGCTCCTGGGTATTTGATACCGGTGCAGTTGCTCACATTTGTAACTCAAAGCAGGAGTTGCGGAATAAGCGGAGACTGGCGAAGGACGAGGTGACGATGCGCGTCGGGAATGGTTCCAAGGTCGATGTGATCGCCGTCGGCATGCTACCTCTACATCTACCCTCGGGATTAGTTTTAAACCTTAATAATTGTTATTTAGTACCAGCTTTGAGCATGAACATTGTATCTGGATCTCGTTTAATGCGAGATGGCTACTCATTTAAATCTGAGAATAATGGTTGTTCTATTTATATGAGAGATATGTTTTATGGTCATGCCCCGCTAATCAATGGTTTATTCTTGATGAATCTCGAACGTGATGTTACACATATTCATAGTGTAGATGCCAAAAGATGTAAAGTTGATAATGATAGTCCCACATACTTGTGGCATTGCCGCCTTGGTCATATTGGTGTCAAATGTATGAAGAAGCTCCATGCAGATGGACTTCTAGAGTCTCTTGATTATGAATCATTTGACACGTGCGAACCATGCCTCTTGGGCAAGATGACCAAGACTCCGTTCTCCGGAACAATGGAACGAGCGGCCAACTTATTGGAAATCATACATACCGATGTGTGCGGTCCAATGAGTGTTGAAGCTCGTGGAGGCTATCGTTATGTTCTCACCCTCACGGAGACTTAAGTAGATATGGGTATGTCTACTTGATGAAACACAAGTCTGAGACCTTTGAAAAGTTCAAGGAATTTCAGAATGAGGTCGAGAATCAACGTGACAGAAAAATAAAGTTCTTACGATCGGATCGTGGAGGTGAATATTTAAGTCAAGAATTTGGCACGCACCTAAGGAACTGTGGAATTGTTTCACAATTGACACCGCCCGGAACATCTCAGCGTAATGGTGTGTCCGAATGTCGTAATCGTACTCTGTTGGACATGGTGCGATCTATGATGTCTCTTACCGACTTACCGCTATGTTTTTGGGGTTATGCTTTAGAGACTGTCGCATTCACTTTAAATAGGGCTCCGTCTAAATCCGTTGAGACGACACCGTATGAACTTTGGTTTGGCAAGAAACCTAAGTTGTCGTTTCTGAAAGTTTGGGGTTGCGATGCTTATGTCAAGAAACTTCAACCTGAAAAGCTCGAACCCAAATCGGAAAAATGCGTCTTCATAGGATACCCTAAGGAAACTATTGGGTATACCTTCTACCTCATATCCGAAGGCAAGGTCTTCGTTGCCAAGAATGGATCCTTTCTGGAGAAAGAGTTTCTCTTGAAAGAAGTGAGTGGGAGGAAAGTGGAACTTGATGAGGTGACAGTCACCCCTTCCGAACCGGAAAGTAGCGCAGCGCAGGAAGTTGTTCCTGAGGTGCCTTCACCGACTAGGGAGGAAGTTAATGATGATGATCATGAAGCTTCAGATCAAGTTACTACTGAACTTCGAAGGTCCACAAGGACACGTTCCGCACCAGAATGGTACGGCAACCCTATCATGGAAATCATGTTGTTAGACAATGGTGAACCTTCGAACTATGAAGAAGCGATGGCGGGCCCAGATTCCAACAAATGGTTTGAAGCCATGAAATCCGAGATAGGATCCATGTATGAAAACAAAGTATGGACTTTGGTGGACTTGCCCGATGATCGGCACGCCATAGAAAATAAATGGATATTTAAGAAGAAGACTGACGCGGATGGCAATGTGACCATCTATAAGGCTCGACTTGTCGCTAAAGTTTATCGACAAGTTCAAGGGATTGACTACGACGAGACTTTCTCTCCAGTAGCGATGTTGAAGTCCGTCCGAATCATGTTAGCAATTGCCGTATTCTATGATTATGAGATATGGCAAATGGACGTCAAAACGGCATTCCTTAATGGCTTCCTCAAGGAAGAATTGTATATGATGCAGCCGGAAGGTTTTGTCGATCCTGAGAATGCTAACCAGGTATGCAGACTTGGGGAGAAGCCTGTATTTACAAGAAAGTGAGTGGGAGCTCTGTAGCATTTCTCATATTATATGTGGATGATATACTACTGATGGGAAATGATGTAGAATTCTTGGAGAGCATAAAGGCCTACTTGAATAAGAGTTTTTTAATGAAGGACCTTGGAGAAGCTGCTTACATATTAGGCATCAAGATCTATGGAGATAGATCGAGACGCCTCATTGGTCTTTCACAAAGCACATACCTTGATAAGATATTGAAGAAGTTCAATATGGATCAGTCCAAGAAAGGGTTCTTGCCTGTATTGCAAGGTATGAGATTGAGCACGGCTCAATCCCCGACCACGACAGAAGATAGAGAAAAGATGAGTGTCATCCCCTATGCCTCAGCCATAGGTTCTATTATGTGTGCCATGCTGTGTACCAGACCTGATGTGAACATTGCCATAAGTTTGGTAGGGAGGTACCAAAGTGATCCCGGTATGGAACACTGGACAGCGGTCAAGAACATCCTGAAGTACCTGAAAAGGACTAAGGATATGTTTCTCGTTTATGGAGGTGACGAAGAGCTCGTCGTAAAGGGTTATGTCGATGCTAGCTTCGACACAGATCTGGATGACTCCAAGTCACAAACTGGATACGTGTATATTTTGAATGGTGGGGCAGTCAGCTGGTGCAATTGCAAGCAAAGCGTCGTGGCGCATTCTACATGTGAAGCGGAGTACATAGCTACTTGCGAAGCAGCGCAGGAAGGAGTCTGGATGAAGGAGTTCATCACCGACCTAGGAGTCATTCCTAGCGCGTCGGGCCCGATAACTCTCTTCTGTGACAACACTGGAGCTATTGCCATTGCCAAGGAGCCCATGTTTCACAAGAAGACCAAGCACATCAAGCGCCGTTTCAACTCCATCCAGAATTATGTTCAAGATGGATACATAGATATTTGTAAAGTGCATATGGATCTGAATGTCGCAGATCCGTTGACTAAACCTCTTCCACGAGCAAAACGTGATCAACACCAGAACTCTATGGGTGTTCGATTCATCACAATGTAACTAGATTATTGACTCTAGTGCAAGTGGGAGACTGTTGGAAATATGCCCTAGAGGCAATAATAAAATGGTTATTATTATTTCCTTGTTCATGATAATTGTCTGTTATTCATGCTTGAATTGTATTATCCGAAAACAGTGATACATGTGTGAATACATAGACCACAATGTGTCCCTGGTAAACCTCCAGTTACTAGCTAGTTGATCAACAGATGGTTACGGTTTCCTGACCATGGACATTGGATGTCATTGATAACGAGATCACATCATTAGGAGAATGATGTGATGGACAAGACCCAATCCTAAGCCTAGCACAAGGTCGTATAGTTTGTAATGCTAAAGCTTTTCCAATGTCAAGTATCTTTTCCTTAGACCATGAGGTTGTGCAACTCCCGGATACCGTAGGAATACTTTGGGTGTGCCAAACGTCACAACGTAACTGGGTGGCTATAAAGGTACGCAACGGGTATCTCCAAAAGTGTCTGTTGAGTTGGCACGAACCGAGACTGGGATTTGTCACTCCGTATGACGGAGAGATATCTCTGGGCCCACTCGGTAAGACATCATCATAATGAGCTCAATGTGACTAAGGTGTTGGTCACGGGATGATGTATTACGGAACGAGTAAAGAGACTTGCCATGACGAGATTGAACAAGGTATCAGTATACCAACGATTGAATCTCGGGCAAGTACTATACCGATAGACAAAGGGAGTAGTAACGGGATTGAGTGAATCCTTGACATCCTAGTTCATCCGATGATATCATCGAGGAACATGTAGGTGACGGAAATATGCCCTAGAGCAATAATAAAGATGTTATTTGTATTTCCTTATATCATGATAAATGTCTTTTATTCATGCTAGAATTGTATTAACCGGAAACTTAGTACATGTGTGGATACATAGACAAAACAGTATGTCCCTAGTATGCCTCTACTAGACTAGCTCATTGATCAAAGATGGCTATGTTTCCTAGCCATAGACATGAGTTGTCATTTGATCAACGGGATCACATCATTAGGAGAATGATGTGATGGACAAGACCCATCCGTTAGCATAGCACTATGATCGTTTAGTTTTACTGCTATTGCTTTCTTCATGACTTATACATGTTCCTATGACTATGAGATTATGCAACTCCCGAATACCGTAGGAACACCTTGTGTGCTATCAAACGTCACAACGTAACTGGGTGATCATAAAGATGCTCTACAGGTGTATCCGAAAGTATTCGTTGTGTTGGCATAGATCAAGATTAGGATTTGTCACTCCGAGTGTCGGAGAGGTATCTCTGGGCCCTCTCGGTAACACACATCACAATAAGCCTTGCAAGCAAAAATACTAATGAGTTAGTCATGAGATGATGTGTTACGGAACAAGTAAAGAGACTTGCCGGTAACGAGATTGAACTAGGTATAGAGATACCGACGATCGAATCTCGGGTAAGTAACATACCGATGACAAAAGGAACAACGTATGTTGTTATGCGGTTTTGACCGATAAAAGATCTTCGTAGAATATGTAGGAGCCAATATGAACATCCAGGTTCCGCTATTGGTTATTGACCGGAGATGAGTCTCGGTCATGTCTACATAGTTCTCGAACCCGTAGGGTCCGCACGCTTAACGTTTGATGACGATCGGTATTATGAGTTTATGAGTTTTGATGTACCGAAGGTAGTTCGGAGTCCCGGATGAGATCACGGACATGACGAGGAGTCTCGGAATGTCTGAGACATAAAGATTGATATATTGGACGACTATATTGGGACACCGGAAGTGTTCCGGAAAAGTTTTGGATTTAACTGGATTGCCGGAGGGGGTTACCGGAACCCTCTACGAGGGGGGATGGTTCATAGTGGGCCTTGAGGAAAGGAGAGAGGCAGCCCATAGAGGCTGGCCGGCGCCCCACCTAGGGATCTTAGTTGGACTAGGATTGGGGGGCGCCACCTCTCCCTATTTTCCTTTCCCTCTCTTCCTTCTTGATGGACTCCTACTAGGAATAGGATTGCAATCCTATTCCTAGTAGGATTGCCCTAGCCGCACCATAGGAGGCCGGCCGGCCCTCCCCTCTTGCTCCTTTATATACGGGGGCAGGGGGGCACCCAAAGACACACAAATTGAATTGTTCCAGCCGTGTGCGGTGCCCCCCTCCACAGAAACACACCTCGGTCATACCATCGTAGTACTTAGGAGAAGCCCTGCACCGGTAGATACATCATATCCGTCACCACGCCGTCGTGCTGACGAAACTCTCCCGTGAAGCTCAACTGGATCAAGAGCTCGTGGGACGTCATCAAGCTAAACGTGTGCTGAACACGGAGGTGCCGTACGTTCGGTACTTGATCGGTTGAATCGCGAAGAAGTTCGACTACATCAACCGCGTCACTTCCGCTTCCGGTCTACGAGGGTACGTAGACACACTCTTCCCTCTCGTTGCTATGCATCTGGTAGATAGATCTTGCGTGATCGTAGGAAAATTTTAAAATACTACGTTCCCCAACAGTGGCATCATGAGCCAGGTCTATGCGTTGATGATATGCACGAGTAGAACACAATGAGTTGTGGGCGATACTAGTCATACTGCTTACCAGCATGTCATACTTTGCTTCGGTGGTATTGTGGGATGAAGCGGCCTGGACCGACATTACGCGTACGCTCACGCGAGACTGGTTTCACCGTTAGGAGCACTCGTTGCTTAAAGGTGACTGGCGGGTGTCTGTCTCTCTCACTTTAGCTGAAACAAGTGTGGCTACGCCCGGTCCTTGTGAAGGTTAAAACAGCACATACTTGACAAAACATCGTTGTGGTTTTGTATGCGTAGGTAAGAACGGTTCTTGCTAAGCCCGTAGCAGCCACGTAAAACTTGCAACAACAAAGTAGAGGATGTCTAACTTGTTTTTGCAGGGCATGTTGTGATGTGATATGGTCAAGACATGATGAGTTATACGGTTTTGTATGAGATGATCATGTTTTGTAATGTTATCGGCAACTGGCAGGAGCCATATGGTTGTCGCTTTATTGTATGAAATGCAATCGCCATGTAATTGCTTTACTTTATCACTAAGCGGTGGCGATAGTCGTAGAAGCAATAGTTGGCGAGACGACAACGATACTACGATGGAGATCAAGGTGTCGCGCCGGTGATGAAGGTGATCATGACGGTGCTTTGGAGATGGAGATCAAAAGCACAAGATGATGATGGCCATATCATGTCACATATTTTGATTGCATGTGATGTTTATCTTATTATGCTTCTTATTTTGCTTAGAACGACGGTAGCATTATAAGATGATCCCTTACTAAATTTCAAGGTATAAGTGTTCTCCCTGAGTATGCACCGTTGCGAAAGTTCGTCGTGCCGAGACACCACATGATGATCGGGTGTGATAAGCTCTATGTTCAAATACAACGGGTGTAAGCCAGTTTTGCACACGCAGAATACTCGGGTTAAACTTGACGAGCCTAGCATATGCAGATATGGCCTCGGAACACTGGAGACCGAAAGGTCGAGCGTGAATCATATAGTAGATATGATCAACATAAGATGTTCACCATTGAAACTACTCCATCTCACGTGATGATCGGACATGGTTTAGTTGATTTGGATCACGCGATCATTTAGATGACCGGAGGGATGTCTATCTAAGTGGGAGTTCTTAAGTAATATGATTAATTGAACTTTAATTTATCATGAACTTAGTCCTGGTAGTATTAGCATATCTATGTTGTAGATCAATAGCTCGCGATGTTGCTCCACGTTTATTTTTTATATGTTCCTAGAGAAAACCAAGTTGAAAGATGTTAGTAGCAATGATGCGGAATTGTTCCGTGATCTGAGGATTATCCTCATTGCTGCACAGAGAAATATGTCCTTGATGCACCGCTAGGTGACAGACCTATTGCAGGAGCAGATGTAGACGTTATGAACGTTTTGACAAAAGCTCGGTATGATGACTACTTGATAGTTTAGTGCACCATGCTTTACGGCTTATAACCGGGACTTCAAAAACCGTTTTGAACGCCACGGAGCATATGAGATGTTCCAAGAGTTGAAATTAGTATTTCATACTCATGCCCGTGTCGAGAGGTATAAGACTTCTGACAGTACTTTGCCTACAAGATGGAGGAGAATAGCTCAACCAGTGAGCATGTGCTCAGATTGTCTGGGTACTACAATTACTTGAATCAAGTGGGAGTTAATCTTCTAGATAAGATAGTAATTGACAAAGTTCTCTAGTCACTATCACCAAGTTAGTAGAACTTCGTGATGAACTATAATATGCAAGGGATGACGAAGGTAATTCCCGAGCTCTTCGCAATGCTGAAATCGGCGAAGGTAGAAATCAAGAAAGAACATCAAGTGTTGATGGTTAATAAGACCACTTGTTTCAAGTAAAGGGCAAAGGGATAGAAGGGGAACTTCAAGAAGAATGACAAGCAAGTTGTCACTCCCATGAAGAAACCCAAAGCTAAACTCAAGCCTGAAACTAAGTGCTTCTACTGCAAAGGAAATGGCCACCGGAAGTGGAACTGCCCTAGATACTTGGCGGATAAGAAGGATGGCAAAGTGAACAAAGGTATATTTGATATACAGATTATTGATGTGTATTTTACTAGTGTTCATAGCAACCCCTCGGTATTTGATACTGGTTCAGTTGCTAAAGAGTAGTAACTCGAAATGGGAGTTGCATAATGAACAGAAACTAGTTAAAGGATGAAGTGACGATGTGTATTGGAAGCAGTTCCAAGAATTATATGATCATCATCGCACACTCCCTATACTTTCGGGATTAGTGTTGAACCTAAATAAGTGTTATTTGGTGTTTGTGTTGAGCATGAATATGATTTGATCATGTTTATTGCAATACGGTTATTCATGTAAGTTAGAGAATAATTGTTGTTCTGTTTACATGAATAAAACCTTCTATGGTCATACACCTAATGAAAATAGTTTGTTGGATCTCGATCGTGTGATACACATATTCATAATATTGAAGCCAAAAGATGCAAGGTTAATAATGATAGTGCAACTTATTTGTGGCACTGCCGTTTAGGTCATATTGGTATAAAGCGCATGAAGAAACTCCATAGTGATGGACTTTTTGAAATCACTTGATTATGAATCACTTGGTGCTTGCGAACCATGCCTCATGGGCAAGATGACTAAAACTCCGTTCTCCGGAACTGTGGAGCAAGCAACAGAGTTGTTGGAAATCATACATACTGATGTATGCAGACCAATGAGTGTTGAAGCTCACAGCGGGAATCGTTATTTTCTGACCTTCACTGATGATTTGAGCAGATATGGGTATATCTACTTAATGAAGCACAAGTCTGAAACATTTGAAAAGTTCAAAGAATTTCAGAGTGAAGTGGAGAATCATCGTAACAAGAAAATAAGAGTTTCTACGATATGATCGTAGAGGTAAAATATTTGAGTTAGCGAGTTTGGCCTTCAGTAAAAACAATGTGAAATAGTTTCACTACTCACGCCACCTGGAACACCACAGTGTAATGGTGTGTCCGAACGTCATAACCGTACTTTATTAGATATGGTGCGATCGATGATGTCTCTTACCGATCTACCACTATTGCTTTTGGGGTTATGCATTAGAGACAGCTACATTCACGTTAAATAGGGCACCATCTAAATCCGTGGAGATGACACCGTATGAACTGTGGTTTGACGAGAAACCTAAGCTGTCATTTTTTTAAGTTTGGGACTGCGATGCTTATGTGAAAAAGTTTCAACATGATAAGCTCGAACCCAAATCGGAGAAGTAAATCTTCATAGGATACCCAAAAGAAACTGTTGGGTACACCTTCTATCACAGATCCGAAGGCAAGGTCTTTGTTGCTAAGAGTGGATCCTTTCTAGAGAAGGAGTTTCTCTCGAAAGAAGTGAGTGGGAGGAAAGTAGAACTTGATGAGGTAATTGTACCTTCTCCCGAATTGGAAAGTGGAACATCACAGAAACTAGTTCCAGTGATTCCTACACCAATTAGTGAGGAAGCTAATGATGATGATCATGAAAACTTCAGATCAAGTTTCTGCTGAACGTTGTAGATCAACCAGAGTACGTTCCGCACCAGAGTGGTACAGCAACCCAGTTCTGGAAGTCATGTTACTAGACCATGATGAACCTGCGAACTATGAGGAAGCGATGATGAGCCCAGATTCCGCAAAATGGCTTGAGGCCATGAAATCTGAGATGGGATCCATGTATGAGAACAAAGTGTGGACTTTGGTTGACTTGCCCGATGATCGGCAAGCCATCGAAAATAAATGGATCTTCAAGAGGAAGACTGACGCTGACGGTAATGTTACTGTTTACAAAGCTCGACTTGTTGCGAAAGGTTTTCGACAAGTTCAAGGAGTTGACTACGATGAGACTTTCTCACCCGTAGCGATGCTTAAGTCTGTCCGAATCATGTTACCAATTGCCGCATTTTATGAAATCTGGCAAATGGATAACAAAACTGCATTCTTTAATGGATTTATTAAAGAAAAATTGTATATGATGCAACCCGAAGGTTTTGTCAATCCTAAAGGTGCTAACAAAATGTGCAAGCTCCAGCGATCCATCTATGGACTGGTGCAAGCATCTCGAAGTTGGAATATACGCTTTGATAAGTTGATCAAAGCATATATATTTATACAGACTTACGGTGAAGCCTGTATTTACAAGAAGTGAGTGGGAGCACTACAACCTTTCTGATAAGTATATGTGAATGACATATTGTCGATCGGAAATGATGTAGAATTTTCTGGAAAGCATAAAGGAGTGTTTGAAAGGAGTTTTTCAAAGAAAGACCTTGGTGAAGCTGCTTACATATTGGGCATCAAGATCTATAGAGATAGATCAAGACGCTTGATAAGACTTTCGATGAGTACATACCTTGATACGATTTTGAAGTAGTTCAAAATGGATCAGACAAAGAAGGAGTTCTTGCCTGACTTGTAAGGTGTGAAGTTGAGTAAGACTCAAAGCCAGACCACGACAGAAAAATATAGAGAGAATGAAAGTCATTCCCTATGCCTCAGCCATAGGTTCTATAAAGTATGACATGCTGTGTACCAAACATGTTGTGTACCTTGCCATGAGTTTGTCAAGGGGGTACAATAGTGATCCAGGAGTAGATCACTGTACAGCGGTCAAAATTATCCTTAGTAACTGGATGACTAAGGAAATGTTTCTCGATTATGGAGGTGATAAAGAGTTCGTCGTAAAGGGTTACGCCGATGCAAGCTTTGACACTAAATCCAGATGAATCTAAGTATCAATCTGGATGCGTATTGAAAGTGGGAGCAATTAGCTAGAGTAGCTCTATGCAGAGCATTGTAGACATAGAAATTTGCAAAATACATACGGATCTGAATGTGACAGACCCGTTGACTAAACTTCTCTCACAAGCAAAACATGATCACACCTTATTACTCTTGGGTATTAATCACATAGCGATGTGAACTAGATTATTGACTCTAGTAAACCCTTTGGGTGTTGGTCACATGGCGATGTGAACTATGGGTGTTATTCACATAACGATGTGAACTATCGGTATTAAATCACATGGCGATGTGAGCTAGATTATTGACTCTAGTGCAAGTGGGAGACTGAAGGAAATATGCCCTAGAGGCAATAATAAAGATGTTATTTGTATTTCCTTATATCATGATAAATGTCTTTTATTCATGCTAGAATTGTATTAACCGGAAACTTAGTACATGTGAGGATACATAGACAAAACAGTATGTCCCTAGTATGCCTCTACTAGACTAGCTCATTGATCAAAGATGGCTATGTTTCCTAGCCATAGACATGAGTTGTCATTTGATCAACGGGATCACATCATTAGGAGAATGATGTGATGGACAAGACCCATCCGTTAGCATAGCACTATGATCGTTTAGTTTTACTGCTATTGCTTTCTTCATGACTTATACATGTTCCTATGACTATGAGATTATGAAACTCCCGAATACCGTAGGAACACCTTGTGTGCTATCAAATGTCACAACGTAACTGGGTGATCATAAAGATGCTCTACAAGTGTATCCGAAAGTATTCGTGGTGTTGGCATAGATCAAGATTAGGATTTGTCACTCTGAGTGTCGGAGAGGTATCTCTGGGCCCTCTCGGTAACACACATCACAATAAGCCTTGCAAGCAAAAAGACTAATGAGTTAGTCACGAGATGATGTGTTACGGAACGAGTAAAGAGACTTGCCGGTAACGAGATTGAACTAGGTATAGAGATACCGACGATCGAATCTCGGGTAAGTAACATACCGATGACAAAAGGAACAACGTATGTTGTTATGCGGTTTTGACCGATAAAAGATCTTCGTAGAATATGTAGGAGCCAATATGAACATCCAGGTTCCGCTATTGGTTATTGACCGGAGATGAGTCTCGGTCATGTCTACATAGTTCTCGAACCCGTAGGGTCCGCACGCTTAACGTTTGATGACGATCGGTATTATGAGTTTATGAGTTTTGATGTACCGAAGGTAGTTCGGAGTCCCGGATGAGATCACGGACATGACAAGGAGTATCGGAATGTCTGAGACATAAAGATTGATATATTGGACGACTATATTCGGACACCGGAAGTGTTCCGGAAAAGTTTCGGATTTAACTGGATTGCCGGAGGGGGTTACCGGAACCCCCTACGAGGGGGGATGGTTCATAGTGGGCCTTGAGGAAAGGAGAGAGGCAGCCCATAGAGGCTGGCCGGCGCCCCACCTAGGGATCTTAGTTGGACTAGGATTGGGGGGCGCCACCTCTCCCTATTTTCCTTTCCCTCTCTTCCTTCTTGATGGACTCCTACTAGGAATATGATTGCAATCCTATTCCTAGTAGGATTGCCCTAGCCACACCATAGGAGGCCGGCCGGCCCTCCCCTCTTGCTCCTTTATATACGGGGGCAGGGGTGCACCCAAAGACACACAAGTTGAATTGTTCCAGCCGTGTGCGGTGCCCCCCTCCACAGAAACACACCTCGGTCGTACCATCGCAATACTTAGGAGAAGCCCTGCGCCGGTAGATACATCATATCCATCACCACGCCGTCGTGCTGACGAAACTCTCCCGTGAAGCTCAACTGGATCAAGAGCTCGTGGGACGTCATCAAGCTGAACGTGTGCTGAACACGGAGGTGCCGTACATTCGGTACTTGATTGGTTGAATCGCGAAGAAGTTTGACTACATCAACCGCGTCACTTCCGCTTCCGGTCTACGAGGGTACGTAGACACACTCTTCCCTCTCGTTGCTATGCATCTGGTAGATGGATCTTGCGTGATCGTAGGAAAATTTTAAAATACTACGTTCCCCAACAGTAGGAACCAACATGGGTATCCAGGTCCCGCTGTTGGTTATTGACCGGAGAGTCGTCTCGGTCATGTCTGCGTGTCTCCCGAACCCGTAGGGTCTACACACTTAAGGTTCGGTGACGCTAGGGTTGTAGAGATATATGCACACGGTAACCCGAATGTTGTTCGGAGTCCCGGATGAGATCCCGGACGTCACGATGATTTCCGGAATGGTCCGGAGGTAAAGAATTATATATAGGAATTCCAGTTTCGGTCATCGGGAGAGTTTTGGGGGTCACCGGTAGTGTACCGGGACCACCGGAAGGGTCCCGGGGTCCACCGGGTGGGGCCACCTATCCCAAGGGCCCCATGGGCCAAAGGGGAGGGGAACCAGCCCATAGTGGGCTGGTGCGCCCCCTTGGGATTTCCCCATGCGCCTAGGGTTGGGAACCCTAGGGGTGGGGGCGCCCCACATGCCTTGGGGGGCAAGTTCCCCCCTTAGGCCGCCGCCCCCCTAGGAGATTGGATCTCCTAGGGCCGGCGCCCCTCCTGGGCCCCTATATATAGTGGGGGGAGGGAGGGCAGCCGCACCCTTGCCCCTCGCGCCTCCCACTCCCTCCCGTTACACCTCTCCCTCCTCCCGCAGCGCTTGGCGAAGCCCTGCAGAAATACCGTTGCATTCACCACCACGCCGTCGTGCTGCTGGATCTCCATCAACCTCTCCTCCCCCCTTGCTGGATCAAGAAGTAGGAGACGTCGCTGCACCGCACGTGTGTTGAACGCGGAGGTGCCGTCCGTTCGGCGCTGGGATCATCGGTGATTTGGATCACGACGAGTACGACTCCATCATCCACGTTCTCTTGAACGCTTCCGCTCGCGATCTACAAGGGTATGTAGATGCACTCATTTCTCCCTCGTTGCCAGATGACTCCTTAGATTGATCTTGGTGAAGCGTAGAATTTTTTTTGAATTCTGCTACGTTCCCCAACACACCCTCCCTTAAGCATTAAACTTGGCATTATGACATGTAATAAGCAACAGAAATAGTCGATAGTACCAAACTAATAGCATTAGTTTAGCTTGTGATTGTACTGTTGATGTCTACACACGCTTCTACTCTCGTAGACTATGTTGGGCCTCCAAGCGCAGAGGTTTGTAGGACAGCAACAATTTCCCTCAAGTGGATGACCTAAGGTTTATCGAACTCAGGGAAGTAGAGGTTGAAGATGGTCTCTCTCAAGCAACCCTGCAACTAAGATACAAGAAGTCTCTTGTGTCACCAACACACCTAATACACTTGTTAGATGTATAGGTGCACTAGTTCGGCGAAGAGATGTTAAACGGCAAGTGATATGGATGGCAAAACAAAGTAATATAAATCTGTAATAAAAAGTGCAGCAAGCAAACAAGTGGTAAACGTGAGCACAAATGGTATTGCAATGGTGGAAACAAGGCCTAGGCTTCATACTTTCACTAGTGGCAACTCCCAACAACATTAACATAATCGAATCACATGATATTTCCCATAAAACATGCAATGGAGACGCACCCGGAGGTCATTCCTTCGTGGTCAAGAGAGGACGAGAATTATGTAGGGCTACAAAAGCACACCTCAAAGTTCGTAGTTCTCAATCTAAGGATTTCCCAATGTCACCGCGGCCATCCAAAGAGAGTCCCACAATCACCACGACATATCTAAAGGATAGTCAAAGACAAGCACCAAGAGACTCTCAATCTTCAATCAACACACAAGAGAGGAAATCACTCATGAAAATATTTTTCTAATCCATGTCCAATAGACCGCTGTCACCTTGGTCTCGGGGATTATACTAGATAAAGACAAGTGAGTGCATCAATCCAATACATAGAGGAAGGGGAAATATCATGGGATCACCCTAGATTAACATAGCCTATGATCACAACGAAGATCACATCATGGGAGAGAGAATTGACCACATAGTTACTGGTAGAAACCTCAGCCCCGAGGAGGAACTACTCCCGCATCATGGAGGGAGGAAGCAACGTCGATGGAGATGAATCCGGGGGCACTTCCCCGTCCCGGCAGGGTGCCGGCACAGGAATTCTGGTCCCCCGAAGCTTGATGGCGATGGCGGCGGAGATCGGAATTGCGTTTGGAGAAAAGGGGTCCGGAATCAGGGTTTCCTCGACGGGTGTTAAATATATGCCAAAGGGGGGCACCAGACGAGGCTCGGGGGGCCCAGGCGCCCCCCCCCCCCCGGCGCGGCCCAGGGGGGGGCGCGCCACC
>LR738714.1:444796774-444812137 GCA_902687465.1 Secale cereale
CCCCCCCGGCTGTACTTTGGCTACCGGGAACCTTCTGGAACGCTGATTTTTTATATAATTTTTCCGGGATTTTTCTGGCAGTTCTCGTAATGGGAAAAACTGAAATACAAAAACAGCAGAAAACAGAAACTGGCACTGGGGTGCACTGAGTTAATAGGTTAGTCCAAATATGATCAAAAGTGTATGGAAGTGTATAAATATCATAGCAATATCACCCAAAAGAGGCATGGAGCAAGCAGAAATTATAGATACGTTTTGGACATATCAACTGTATAGCCATGTTGGGCACTTTGGCTACTAGTCATTGGGTATTTCCTCACATATGTTTCTTTCAAAATCTTAGGAATGATGACTTGCTTAGACAACACTCGTCTAAATTCCACTGAAGCAGCCAACCAACTAATGATTGAGGAGGGGTGCTATTTATAGCCAGTCCGCAACCTGAGACCCGGTGTGACTGTTGGACACGACGGGCCCGCCAACCGGCTGTTTCCAGCGAGACAACGATCGGACCCATTTTTCTCACAGTAGGAAAACCATACTGCTAGTTTCCTAACTCTTCCGCGAAGAATTTGACTAAAACGTACAGAAGAATATCATCTCAGACTAGTGGCATAAGTGATAAAAACCCAAGAAGAAAAAGATCTTGCGCTCAAAGAGCTTTTCAAAGTCTTCACTCCATGAAATATGTTTAGATTGGGCACACTTGAAAATATTGTCTTGGTACCACCTAGACCCCCTTAACAATACAAATTTCCCCATGACTCAAAGAAGAATAAAAAAGAATTAAAAACCACTAAATAGTCACGCTCCAATTCTTCGGCTAATTCTTCAGAGGCGCATACCTAAATTTTCAATGTTTCCTTCACATTTTTAGGGTTCACTATCATTGGTTAAACCAAATGTTGAGATACTTCATTTGTGTATACTCACAAATACATTAGCCCCTTCATCACTTTTGTCATCAATGCTCCAAAACCACATAGGGGCACTAGATGCACTTGTTGGGGAACATTGCACGAGAAACAAAAAAATTCCTACGCTCACCAAGATTAATCTATGAGATGTACATCTACGAGAGGAGAGATTGGATCTACATACCCTTGTAGATTGCTAAGCGTAAGCGTTAAGAAACGTCGTTGATGTAGTCGAATGTCTTCTCGATCCAATCACGATCCGTCCCACGGACTCCCGATCAAGTGCCGAACGGATGGCACCTCCCCGATTAACACACATACGGCTTGGTGGCGCCTTCACCTCCTCGGTCCAGCGAGCAAGGATGACGTAGTAGCTCAAATTCCCGGCAGCACGACGGCGTGGTGGCGGTGATGGTGGAGCAATCTCAGTAAGGCTTCACCAAGCGTCTGCACGAGGTGGAGGATGTGTAACGGGAGGGAGAAGAGAAAGGGTTGAAGGTTTTCTGCCCCAATGCCTCCGCACCTTTATATAGGCATGGAGGGGGTTGGTGACTTTCCCTCCAAGGCCCTAGAGTCGTTGGCCAAAGGAGGAGGAAGGAAATCCCTTCTTTCCTTCCCCACTGATCGCTATCCCCTTTTTAGGGATCCTGATCTTATCCCTTTGGGATATGATACTATTCCTTTTAAGGGAGTATTTTGGTGCGCCTAGAGCAGGGTTGTGGGGACTCCCCCCACTACCCACATTCATGTGGGTCTCCCATGCAGGTGGGCCCCACTCTAGAACCTTCTCGGTAGAATACCCAAAAAGTTGAACTTTTTCAGAATCCCGATAACAAAGTTCCATATATGAGTCCTCACCTTCGGACCATTCCGGAGCTCCTTGTGATGTCCGGGGTGTCATCCGGGACTCCGAACAACCTTCGGTCACCAACACAATAACTCAATTATACTTGGATCGTCACCAAACGTTAAGTGTGTAGACCTTGCGGGTTCGAGAACTATGCATGCATGACTGAGACACCTCTACGGTTAATAACCAATAGCTAGACCTAGATGCCCATATTGGCTCATGCATATTCTACAAAGATCTTTATCGGTCGAACCACGATGTCAAGGATTCAGCTAATCATGTATGCAGTTCTCTTTGTCCATCGGTATGTTACTTGCCCGAGATTCGATCGTCGGTATCTCCATACCTAGTTCAATCTCATTACTGGCAAGTCTCTTTACTCGTTCCCTAATACAAGATCCCATGACTAACTCCTTAGTCACATTACTTGCAAGCCTGTTGTGATGTTGTATTACCAAGTGGGCTCTGAGATACCTCTTCGTCACACGGAGTGACAAATCCCAGTCTTGATCCATGCCAACTCAACAGATACCCTCGGAGGTACCTGTAGAGCATCTTTATAGTCACCCTGTTACATTGCGACGTTTGATATATACAAGGTATTCCTCCGTTCTCAGGGAGTTGCATGATCTCATGGTCACAGGAACAGATAATTGACATGAAGAAAGTAGTAGCAATAAACTAATACGATCAAATACTATGCTTACAGTTGGATCCTGTCCATCACATTAGTCTCCTAATGATGTGATCTCGTTATCAAATGACAACTCATGTCTATGGTTAGAAAACCTTAACCAGCTTTGATCAACAAGCTAGTCTAGTACAGGCTCACTAGGGACACGTTGTTGTCTATGTATCCACACATGTATCTGAGTTTTCGATCAATACAATTCTAGAATGAATAAAAACGCTTATCATGAACAGGGAAATATGATAATAACCAATTTATTATTGCCTGTAGGGCATATTTTCAACAACACTTAGAATATATGAGTCTCTAGGTAACAAATAATCTCTCTTTGCAATATAAGAAGGTGCTAGGAAGGATATGAAGTGGGCATTTGAACTGCTCCAGGCTTGTTGGGGTATTGTTTGTGGAGCTGTAATATGATGTGGGAACCGGAGACCTTTTGACACCTAATAACATGTTGTATAATCTTGCACATCATGATTACGGAGGATGAGGACGAAGGGACAGCATGCACACATGATTTTGAGAAACCCAGATTACAGGTCCGCTTCCTCGAATATGGAAAGCATGTTGTGAACTCTCTAGAAATGCATCAACAACTTCGAGATCGCAACTACTCGGTGATCTTGTGGAGTATATGTGGACCCACACCGGAAATCATTGAATTTTATGTTTGAATTATGTGCTTGGAATAAATTTTATGGCCGAAGCATGTATTTTCTGTATGAATAAATTTTATTTGTGTGTGGTATTTATTTTTATATGAATTTGTATCATAAAATGATCGACGTGCATGTGTTTGCATGGAATTGTGGTTTCGAAATTGAGGGTTATGGCTGTAAGGGAGGAGGAGGGCATTTGAGGGGCGGTTGATGTTGTGCGGTCGTTCAGGACTCGGATTTACCTAGTCCGGTTGTAGATGATTTTATATCCTTATAACTGTGAATCCTTGGTGTTATTCTTTTAGAGAATCCTTAGTGTATTAAAATGATGATTTCTTAAAAAAGCTCCTCTAACATGTTCATACGAATAAGCCATCTATGTAACGCAGTCCCACGAGGCCAATGGTCTTATAGCAATGGCACCAAATTACCATCTCCAATGTGAACCAATTGATAATGTATCAGTCAATTTAAGCAAATTTGATGTCCATACTTCGTACAATCATGTACTCCATCCGTTCACAAATATAATTTATTTTGAATATTTCAATCGGAATTATATACGGACTGAAACGAGTGAGCAAACACCGTTTTATTTTTTCGAAAAGGAGGGGATCCTCTGGCCTCTGCATCAGAAAGATGCATGCGACCATTTATTAAAAATAAAGCAGTTCCAACATGGTCTTTAAGTCTCGAAAATCAAAAGGGCTCCCATAGAGCTAAAAAAGAAAGTAAAAAGAAAACGGGATAGCCACAACCGGCGGAATAAATTTAGATAGGAGACTAAACGCCTATCCTATTACATGACCGTCATCCAAACCGGTTGAAGATAGCTCGTGCTACCATCTCCCATCGGATAGATCCAGTAACCATATGCTCCATGACATCCATGGGAGTGAGTAGCGACCACATACGGATCAAAGTAGTGGCCCGGAAGATAACCTGCAAAAAATGAATATGTGTTGCTCTGTTAAAAATCAAATCATTTCTGCAGTTCCATATAGACCACAAAAGAGCACATACTCCAACACGAATATGTTTTGCCAATTCTGTGTCTACTACATTTAGCCACGCACCAAATAACGTGTGAATGCTATTAGGAGGGTTGATGTTAAACACTATATGAACTGAACACCATAGAATTTTGGCCATAGGGCAATCAAGAAAGAGGTGTTTGATAGACTCATCATGAAACTACACCGCGTAGATCATGTCCAGTTACGTTTTGCTAAATTGTCTTTAGTGAGAATGACTTGTTCGTGGACAAACCACGCGAACACTTTAATCTTTAAAGGCACTTAGACTTTCCAAATATGCACGGATCTAGGGATCGAGCCAGAGTTAATAATGTCCACATACATGGATTTAACCGAAAATACTCCATTCTCAGTTAATTTCCAGTGCAAATTATCTAGCTGTTGAGAAAGGGTAACATCCATCAATCTCCGCACAAGATGGAGCCACGTTTCCCAACGGTTACCCAGTAGAGTCCTTCTGAATTGAATATTGAGAGGGTTTGATTGTAATACTGTTGAAACATAAGCATCTCTATGCTGGACAATATTATAAAGAGAAGGATATTGGATAGCTAGAGGCGTCTTCCCTAACCACGTATCCTCCCAGAATCTCGTGGAAGTACCATTTCCAACTATAAATTTCGTCCTTCGGAAAAGGGCTGAAGGCTGATTGCACTCGCATCAGCCCTTTCCAAAACGGCGAATCAGTGGGTCTGGCCGTCACTTGAGACCGTGTTTTAGAATGAAGGAACTTATTACGCAGAATCTGGGCCCATGTTACATCGGTCTCTAAAAATAGTTTGAACAACCACTTGCTGAGCAGGCATCTGTTCTTTACCTCTAAATTTTCAATGCCAAGACCACCTTGGTCCTTTGGCCTACAAATAATATCCCACTTGGCAAGTCTGTATTTTTTTAACTCATGACTTTGAAAAAAAAAACGCGATCGATAGAAGTCTAGTCTCTTTCGAACCCCTACATGTATCTCAAAAAAGGACAATAGAAACATTGGCATACTCGTGAGTACCGAATTAATGAGAATTAAACGGCCTCCATATGACATAAGTTTGCCCTTCCAGCAACTTAGTTTCTTTTCAAATCGACTATCAATGCACTTCCACTCCTTATTCGAAAGCTTATGGTGATGAATCGGAATGCCTAAACACGTAAAGGGCGGCGATCCTACCTCACAACCAAACAGTTGTTTGTAAGCTTCTTGTTCGTCCTTGACTCTCCTAAAGCAGAACAGTTCACTTTTATGGAAGTTAAATTTTAAACCCGATAACTGCTCGAATAAGCATAACACCAGCTTCATATTCCGAGCTTTTGCCAAGTCATGCTCCATGAAAATAATAGTATCATCGGCGTACTGTAAAGCAGACACTCCACCATCCACTAGATGTGGAATGAGACTGCCTACATGGCCATTTTCTTTAGCTCTTCCTATCAGAATTATCAACATATCAGCTACTACGTTGAACAAGATAGGCGACATCAGATCTCCCTGTCTTAGACCCTTATGTGTCTGAAAATAGTGACCTATGTCATCATTCACTTTGATTCCGACATTGCCTTTTTGCAAGAAAGAGTCCACCTCCTTTCTCCAGGCCGGATCAAAACCTTTCATCCGCAAGGCCTGCTGAATAAAAAGGTCACTTAACCTTGCCATACGCTTTCTCAAAATCCACCTTAAAAACCACGCCATCTAGTTTTTTCGTATGGATTTCATGGAAAGTTTCATGTAGGACCACAACCCCTTCTAGGATGTTTCTGTCCGGCATAAATGCCGTTTGAGATGGGTGAACCACACTATGCGCTATCTGTGTCAACCTGTTGGTCCCTATCTTTATGAATATTTTAAAACTTACATTAAGAAGGCAAATTGGTCGGAACTATTCAATCCGAACCATCTCTATCTTCTTAGGGAGCAAAGTTATCGCTCCGAAATTCAGGTGGAATAGCCCTAGATGCACAGAAAACAAATCATGGAACATCGGCAGCAAATCCCCCTTAATAATATGCCAACACTTTTTATAAAACTCTGCCGGAAAGCCATCCGGTCCAGGAGCTTTATTATTCATCATCTGTGAAATCGCCTCAAACACCTCTTTCTCCGAAAACGGGGTTGTCAAGATGTCATTCTCATCTGATGCTAGTTGAGGTATATCCCCAACTCTTGACTCATCTAAGGATACTGAACTATCCTCAGGAGCCCCAAACAGTTGTTTGTAGTAGTTTATGATGTACTTCCTCCGTCCCATAATATAAGAACGTTTTTGACACTAGTGTGTGTAAAAAAGTTCTTATATTATGGGACGGAGGGAGTACAATTTTAGGTTCTCCTGACCCAAATCGTCCCCTCATCTTGCTCAAGCTGAAAAAACTGGGTATTATCGTCCCCTTGGACGACTTTACGAACCTTCGCTCTAAGCGCCCACTTCATTTCTTCTTCTCGAAGCAATTCTTTCGGTTTCGAGTCCGCCTCCATTTTAGTCTCCCGCTCCGTAATATCTAAAATAGCGGACTCGACTTTTATATCTAAGGCATTTATTAGATCAAGGAGTCTTTCCTTTTCAACCTTATAAACACCACTCAAATGCTTAGCCCAACCGCGTAGAAACTGTCTTAAGTGTCTAATTTTATTTTGCCATCTTTCTATATTCGATCTCCTTCCTGAATCCTTTGCCCACTCCCGTGCTATTAGATCCAAGAAATCATCTCTCTCAAACTAAACTAATTCGAAAGAGAAGATATTTTTATTCCCCATATGAGTTGCCTCCCTAGAGTCAAGAAGTAGTGGGGTGTGGTCGGAGATCGCCCGGGACAACGTTTGGACCGTCACCAAAGAAAACTTCTGCTCCCATTCCACACTGATGAGAACACGATCCAGCTTTTCATAAGTTGAATTTGGTAACGTGTTGGCCCAAAACACCGTAAAACGTGTCTACAAACATCTGATTTAAGAACAAATTAGAACATCTCCGATTTAAGAAATGAGTGAGCAAACACTAAAACATGTCTACGGACTGAAATTCCCATCGATCTAACCATAAAAGTAGGTGCCATCATATGTTCTGGTATGACCGGTGGTGTTGTTGCACAAAACAACAAGAAACCGGACGTAAACCCACTTTGTAGTTCTGTTCATGTGGCGGCTCGCAGTTTGTGTTCTCTGATATTTCAAAGCTGCTCTGCTGCCGACAAGTAATAACCACAATAGTTTGTAGCCGCCTGACCGGCCACTGCAGCACTGCAGGCTTGGCCCGTGAAATGCAAAAACTGAATTTTAGGGCAGATGCATTAGTGTAGACTGTAGATTATACATATTGGATCCAGAATTATTCGGCCTAGAAAACTATTGGGCAATGATTGGCTTGACCACATGGGTCTGCGTCGGTGCTGAGGTGGACGATAAGCAAGGCGCCAAACCCTAGCTTTAAGAATAATAATGTGCACGCTAGAGCTTAATTGGAACTCTGGATGGAACCACACGCGACAGATGGACCCGATCCACGCATGCACCGTCATTGCTATCCTTCGTTTTTCTTCCCCCGCACAACATGTGGAGTCCATGCGGTCATGCGGTGCCAGCCGTACCAACCATTGATGATGGATAGACGGGGATGTTCAAATCGCGTGGCCCGGATGAAACCGCCGGCTGATCATGGCAATGCGGCTGCCGGACGAGCATAATGGCCTTGCGCCAGCTAGCTGCGACCGTGTTCCATTGACCATCGGTGATAACTAGTCGCCACCATTTGAGTCCGATTAGGCATGACAGGACCATTCACGGACGTTCTACTCTGTCCATGGCTCGAAAAGATCAGCCCATGTATGATGTGTCACCCTGCGAGACTCCCAATTTAATTCTGTCGGTACGTAGCTGTCTCCATCGCAGTATCATTTACTGGTCGCATCAAAATAGCTCTTCCAAAAAAGAAGAAAAAACACCCGAACCTGATTACCTGAACGAATGTTCACCAGGCAGTTCTCCTGGGAAATGACCCGAGCAGGTGCCTTCGAGACGGTCTGCGCTACACGGCCACAAAATATTAGCCGGTGGCTGCGCCTGCACTGGATGACTAGTGCGTGGTCCCGGTACATGATTTTCGCGTGCACTGAACACGATTGGACGATGATCCAACGCGCCCTCCCTCCCCTCTGCTCGCTCGCTCGCTCGCTCGCTCTTGTGTTGCCTCTCACTCTTTTTTTGTGTTGCCTCTCACTCAATCGCGAGTTTCTGGTTACGGAACGACAACCTTTAGAATTTAGATACTCCAAAACGTACGCTGATACGGCACACCAACTGTTAGATACCACAGAAGAATACTCCAAAACGTACGCTGATGACTAACACAGACTACCATTAATTCATTGACACCCACCAAACACAAACAACCCTTGATATATATCGCTTCAGGGAAACCGCGGAAGCAGTCGAGCGAAAGATGACCCAAGCTTTTCCAAAAAAAAAAAAAAAAGATATTTGCGAGAACCCCATCTTTTCCATTTATATCCCTCATCAATCAAAAGAAACACACTTGGCTTCCACGACGCAACCGCGGACCACAGGCCACAAAACACAAACCTTTTATGTCCGATGTTAACACATTTGCAGCAATTAATGTTGGATCTGAAAGTCATAGAGAGCATCCGGAAAAAAGATGCATCTGTGCGCTAGATGGTCTTGCTAAGGCGCTAGTCACAATCAGAAGTACTCCCTCCGTTCCTAAATATTTGTCTTTCTAGAGATTTCAACAAGTGACTATATACGAAGCAAAATGAGTGAATCTACACTCTAAAATATGTCTACGTACATCCGTATGTTGCAGTCCATTTGAATGTCTAGAAAGACAAATATTTAGGAACGGAGGGAGTATCATATGAGTATTATGGTACCTTCACAATGCATAGTACCATAATTTGATATTATAGAAACCTAATTAATTGTCATGCATGACACATACTAACACATTTTAATATGATACAATATTATATCATGATACTTAACTCTTTTTTTCTTATTTAATTGTGTGTTATCTCAACTAAAATGCCTAGTTGCATGCATGATACTACTTATAATACTTCCACTATGACCAGCCTATTTGCTAATGGTTATTCATGTTTTTTTTATTAAATTTGGTCTATCCTGCAAAAGACAAAGATGTCGTCTACCTGGTTAGAGCATACGGTCAGAGAGATTTTCTCTCATCATGGTGATGGTGTAATCTTTGAATAGTGCCTATCCTATGTAGGTTGACACCTTTTTATGATGTAAAACAATGTTTGCTTTTTGGTTATGTTGAATGTGTTGGTTCTGTGCACCATGTTATGCAGAGGTTGGACATTCACTCGGTGCAATTGTATCATCTTGACATACTGACTGAATAAAAATGATCTCTGTCGAAAAAGTCAACCAATTTTACCACACTTTATACCAATGAGACATGTATGTATCAAATAAAATTTGACAACCTTTTTGTGATAAAAGCGCCGGCCAACAAAGCACCAACATGTTGTGAGCTTGCACGCGTGTAATATAGTGCTTATCTTTTTCTTTTCTTTTTGCGGGGGAAGATGATGATTATCTTAACAATGCCACCTAGGTGGATGTTAAGATAGAAGAGAATGAAGTAAATTGATTTGTCTTATTATGACAATATTTGTTACAATCTGCAATTACCTATACAAAATATTGATTTGCATCCACCAATGTGTTCACCATAAGAAATAAAAGTTGTTACTAGCAAAATTTGGAAAACATATTTCAACACTCCTCGCATATCCACCAAGTCTTAAGGCCTAAGATGTACGATGAACACAGTGAAGAACTTTTTTTTGGGCCCACAACTACTTTATTGTTAGCATACTAACTATTTTTATTGCATGCACATACTTGTTTACTAAACAATCCAAATAGATAGAATGTGTCAGCCATATAATTTAGCATCAAAGAAGACTTCGATTAATATGAAATAAGATTCTGACTGTTGTTAGTGGTTGGAGAAACTGGATTGTGTTTGTTGATTTATGTGTGTCCTTAGAGACCTATGTTAAATAGACTTATTTTTGGAAAATATCAAATCATTTTTCAGTGGTTTTTAGAGCAAGAGGCGGATGCAATACCCTTCAACCCGCCGCATGTAGCGGCCAATGGACGGCAGAGGAACACCAGATCCATGTTCTAATTTCGTGTCCCATAGGGTTTTGAGTTCCTCGTCGCCGGCGAAGTTGGGGCGGCACGATGATGAGAACAATGATATCTTGATTTTTCCATGTTGATGGCCTTCCTGGAAGGACGTCGACGAGTCAGATGATTCAATCAAGGGCATTCGGTCTGGGGTGTTTAGCATTCGTCCACGACAACACCCTGCGAAGGAGACGACGTTTGCTGTGTGTTTTTGCTCTCAAGTTCTATCTCCACCCGTTGAATCTCAGCCGAATACTACTCTGTCGGAGAACCTGTGAAGTTTGTGTCCCCTTCTTTGTGGCTGGAGTTGAGATTGTCGTTTACCCGTATCAGTTAGGCTTCTCCAGGACGATGATCTTCCCAAATTTTGGTCACCGTGTCGTCCGGTATATGTCGACGACTTCCTAGTCGTTGCTTCTACAAGCTCTTGTGTTTCAACAAGGTCGCTTCGGTAAGACACAGGTCTGGAAGCAACAACGAGCGCTGTCCGGTGTGCCTCCAATGGATGCGAAAGGCAGACAACAAATTGGGTTAAGAGCATGTGTTATTTTTCTTCCGCTGCAACGCACGGCCTTTTTTGCTAGTTAATTGGACAACTAAATAATTTGTGTATGTTCACGGGTAAATCTGAAGACAGACCAGAAAACAAGTCTTTCTTCTGAAAGAAAAAAAAACAGACGATCTTGTTCCGGCGCCTGCCGGTGGTTGCACTTGCTTCCTTGGCTCTCCGCTATTCGGATTGATGCCCGTCATCGTCTTCCCCACCTGTCACCCTTCCTTCTCCAATCACAGGCCGTCTCCTTTCTCGCCCGTTTCGTGTTGGCGTACACGCGCAGTCGCAATTCGCCCGCCCTATAAGACACTCTGCCCCTTTCCGCGAGCAGGAGCAGCGCCTCTGCCCTCTATCCGTTCCCCCCGCTTCCGCCCCCCTTCGCGCGCGGCGTGTGCGTGCGTTCCTCTTGTGCGTGCGGGCGGGCGGGTTAGTTAAATGGCCGACCTGGTAGGCGGAGACTGCCCGGAGCCGGCGGCGCCCGAGGAGGAGGCGGCAGCGCCGGCGCCGGCCGTAGGCGGTGCCGACCACCTGGTGATCATGGTCCACGGGATCGTCGGGAGGTACGTGCCTATACTTACTAAGCTTGCGGACCACCCGGCATCGATTTCGTTCTCTGCTTTGTCCAGTGATTTGGCTTCACTTTTCAGGAAAGAAAAGTAATTTGGCTTCCTAAATTGCTCGATGCTCGTAGTAACACGTACGTATTTTTTTTTTCTTTCTATATGCGGACCTTTCGGTTGTCTCCAAAGCTTTGCGGATTTGCGATAGATAGTTATCTGATATGCTTTTACTTCAATACTGAATTCTGGTTAGTACAGTATAAGGATGAGCATGGGCGAGCTCCAAGTTTATACTTATCTAGTACTCCTACCTTTTGACAATAGAATGGAATAATTTGATGACTTGGAATATCATGGTAGCAGACTAGATTGAGATGGGGCATCACTTCATGCCATGTGGTTCACACGGATTCGGCCGGTTTGGCATTTTCAGCTGAGCAGGCAAAATTAGGTCCCCATAACAATGAACTCAGAGTGCCCAACTTGCTGAACTTAAGAAGTTTTACTATTTCACCCAATGCATCCACACATTTATAGTGCCACTATGAATGATCAAGCTGTTGCTACTTTGCCATTTCCCCCTTGTATTGATATTTCTCTCGTTATTCGTACAGCACAGCCGATTGGAAATATGGAGCTGAGCAATTCCATAAGTTGCTACAAGACAGAGTCATAGTTCATTGTAAGGTCTACTCATTCCTGCGTGTTCATCGCTTGTCTTATTGGTGTAAACTGTTAAGTTTTGTAAGCTATTGCATTACCACACGTAGATCACACATTCTCACAATGAAATAAGAAAAGCTATTGTGGCAGATAACAATTGATTCCTCCATCCCTGTACTTCCATTATTGCAATTCTTTTACATTTCCTTGTGGATAGTCCAATGATATGTTAATTCTGTAGGTAGTAACAGCAACATGCACAAGCTAACTTTAGATGGCATTGATGTGATGGGTGAACGATTGGCACAAGAGGTTAATTTTCCATTACACATCTTCCATTTTTCATCTTCCTTTCTGCGCTTTATGTCTTCATTCCCCCAATTTAATGACAAAGATCTAGCAAGCCAGGTTATCGAGGAAATCCACAAAAGACCACAGATAACAAAGATATCTTTTGTTGCGCATTCCGTTGGAGGATTGGTTGCAAGATATGCCATCGGAAGACTTTATAGGCCTCCTGGACAATCACTTAAAAATTCTCCTCAAAGTTTGAGAGACAGCAACAGAGGCAATATACATGGGCTTGATGCAGTCAACTTCATAACTGTTGCATCACCACATCTTGGTTCTAGAGGAAACAAGCAGGTAGTGGTTTAATTTTATCTTATGTTACTGTATTCAGAACAGGAGAAATCATATGATATGTCCATCTTACGTTGATGTTTTTTTTAAACCAATATACAGGTTCCTTTCCTTTTTGGAGTTACTGCGATAGAAAAGTTTGCGTGCTGCATCATTCACTTCATATTCAGAAGAACGGGCAAGCACCTATTTCTTACTGATAATGATGATGGAAAGCCTCCGTTGTTGCAACTTATGGTGGATGATTGTGGGGACCTACGGTTCATGTATGCTTGTCTGCCAACTGCCTCTATGTGCTTGGATTGTGAATACGTGTACATTTTTATGCTTACAGATTTCTTATTGTAGATCTGCTTTGCAAGCATTTCATCGAAGAGTTGCATACTCCAATGTTGGTTACGACCGTATCCTTACTTTAATCCTTAAATAAGCCTGTAAAAATAAGCTTTTTCTTGAGGTTTTTCCATAACTGATATTGATTAAGACATTGTTGGATGGAGGACATCATCAATCAGGGGAGCCTCCGAACTGCCCAAGGTACTGTTTATGAACTTTTATGTGTATATTTTGATTTTGGTACGTAACTGTGTATCTATATCATAATCCTTCCACTTAGTTGCCCATTTGTAACTTGATTTGATTGTGTTTTGTAGTGGGTTGATTCGGCAAGCAAGATTTATCCACATATTGTATACGAGGAACTAGCCAAAGCAGAAACTCTTGATCAATGTGCTGATGTTGCTGATATGGACAAGGATAACTGCACCCTAGAAGGTATGCATTATGATTTTGACTAAACTAGGATTCTGTTGCATTTCACTATGTCATGACTAGTTTCTTATGAACAAAAGGATTCTTAGAGAAAATATTATTAAATACCACTATAAGATGGAAAGCTTAGTTGTGATTTGGACTTTCCTAGCTGTGTTATTTGAATTATTATTTGTTTGTGTCCTAGATGGGAGTTGACGATGCTGCATTTTATGCGTGTTGATAGACAATATTGAGAATAAGCGTCCCAGACCCTGTTGGTTTCAAACACGACCTAACTAAGCGGAAAAGGACAAACATTACTATTGACAGCATACTTATCTCATTTTTGTTTCTTCTAGCATAACTTGAGTTTAAAGTTGTAACTTAAAGGATGCTCTGACATTACATGGACTATATGTAAAAAAACAAAAAAAAATCATGTTGATTTGGTGCTCTAACTGAACCCGGGTTTTACACTAATCTCCAAGGGAGGGCTGAGGGATGCTGCCTTCAGTTTTACACTTTCTTCGTTTGATCCACAAAACTAAATCAAACTATTGCTTTGCTTCTCAGTTTGGAATAGTCTGGGCATGGGAAACATCCGGACATGACACCAATTGTCATGTTGTGGGTTGTTTAACGTGCCGTGCCATGTTGCATAGGATCCCTGACTAGACACCATGTTTCCTGGGGTGCGTATGACTCTAGAATGTTTAGGTGTAACATGATGTCGGCAGATACGGTCACAAATGAGACCATGTTCAAGGACAGTTATCAGACTAATCCAGATAAATCATTGCTCCTACCTCCCTGTTCACTGCCATGACTTCTGGTTGTGGTGTTCCGTGTTGGATCTTGTGGTTGGGCTGTTATCTTTTCCTATGTTTCTTTTTTTCTGTTGGGAGAAATCTTTTTCTGTGTAAACAAATGACTTTTCTTTGCAAACAATCTTAATGCAGAAGTGGACCCGATGGGCTAACTTTGCCTGAAATATTGCAGAACGGCTTTTGAGAGGACTTAAGCGTGTGTCATGGGAAAAGGTGGACGTCAGCTTCCATAATAGCAAAGCAAGATCTGCTGCACACAGTGTAATTCAGGTACGTCTTTGGCTCTCAAACACCATCCGTGCTCTGATATCCACAGCGCTAATGTTTGGGAACATAGTGCTGAGGCTGAGGTTGTCTTCCTATAAACTGGAATTTCGAGCAGGTGAAAGATCCTGTCATCCATAGCGAAGGCGCCGATGTCATAAAGCATATGATCGACCATTTCATTGCCTAATAGACAACCCCCGATCTCTGGAAACAAAGATTGTGTTGTGATCACACACGAGCTACTAACTGCGGAGTCGCCGAGCCTGGTGAGCACGTTTATGGCAATCCCAGGAATCAAGTGTCAGATAGACGGCGTTCAGAAACTCGGAAGTGTTTGATAGATAAGTAAATATATAGGGGTCGTGCCATGTTGTTCACTAATCTTTCGCAATTATTATGCAATATGTATGTTGTGCGGTGTGAGCATAGTATTGGCTTTGTGCTTGTAAATCTCCACCATTGTTTTATCAATGTTGATACGTTGGCGCACATTTTTTAAGGGGAAACGTCGCAAGGATAATGGTTATCAGAGATGCAAAGGCAGTGCTGATATTTGACAAACCTGATGGCAAACGACCTTTATTTTCTTCCTTTTTCACTTTGTATATGCGCTATCTTCTTTTTTCTGATCGAGTGGCAAAAATGACTGCATTTTCTTCTTCACAAAAAAAAAAAACATGCACATTGTAATTTAGACTGGCAAAACAAAATTCAAAACTGTTAGCTTAAGAATCTTCTGAAGAAAAGGAACTAATCAGAACAGGAATGTTTG
>LR738714.1:444812249-444832904 GCA_902687465.1 Secale cereale
CCCCCCCCCCTCCAAAAAAGAGGAAATTTAAGCACAAAATCTTTTGTTTGTACATAAGCCACAAAAAAATTATGTTTTTTTCTTCAAAATTTGCAATCACATAGGAGTCGAACATTATACTTATATGCCTAATTGTTTTGACATTTGATAAACAGTCTTTTGCACCAGTTAGCACATTCTCCCGGCTGCATCTTAGTTACCTGATTAATCACGAATTGAACAGACCATTGCCAATAACCATGTAGGAGTACATGGAGACGACGGGCAAGGACATGGAATTTCATTACCAGGCTCAGGCGAGCATTGCTAAGGCAAACATTTTCGACGATTCCTATTCCAGCTCATTTAATAAAATATACAGACTAACATCAGTACCAGGCTCAACATTTTCTGAGTACGATACATCAGTCATTGCACGAACTGGTAAACAGCAAGTAACTAGACTTATCTTTTCGACAAGATGGCCAATTCCTATCTGTACACCTGCTAGAAAGGCAAAACTCTATGAAAAGGAATAGGTTGTACCAGTGGCAAGCTCCACGGTTCTGTCCTGTCACTCAAACCACCCAGAAACATCGCATCATCGCCCTGGACTCCAGTGGTTGCAGTTATAATACGTCAATTTTGCAGAAAAAAGCATGGAACATGTCAAAGAAGATCTTTGGCTAGCTTTAATGGCACGTCTACAGGATGCAAGTCAGTGGATGGTGCTTCCAACAGGTGCTTGTCCTCATCACCCTCATCGCTGTCCAAAGAAGATATCGAATCCAAATCATCATCTGCATATAGTGTTTAAAAAGGAAACAATCAAGATGGTCAATAAGATGGCATAAAATTATCATATACTATAGGATAACATCACACAGTATTTACACAACCCTCCATTTTATATGGGCCTTATAAAATGTGGTTGTTTACAATGGTAACTTAGATGGGTAAATATTCTACTTGAACTGATTATACCAGAAGATAGAAGAGTAGCCAGTAAAAGAACTCTTAATTCTCCGTAAAAAAAAAACTCTTAATTCATGTAAAATCATACTGTAGTTTTTAAGTATCAATTTTTGTCTAGATAATGTTATACAACTGACAAGCGATAGCTTTGGACGCTTCCTCCACCACTAGGTTTTCCTGATCCAAGCATATAGCCACCGTTCTGGCAGCCCCATGCAAACTATCCCATGACGGGAATAGATAATTGGTATGATGAAAACCACTGGAATACCTTTGTTTTGCTCATTCAGCATGAAACCATGAAAACTTGTCTCATTTCAAGGAAACTTAATACATTCAATTATAACTACACAAAACTTGCAAGATCTTAAAGCTGCATGAGTTATATGAAATGTGAAACACCATATATGTTTCCATGTGTTGTGAAGCATTCTCATAAGATTATCCATTTTAGATATAATAATTAATAGAGATTTGCGGTAAACGAGTGATAGCCTCTAAAGAATGCTAAAATAGGATTGATTCCTTTTTCTAAAGATCCGAGACTGGTGAACATATTGCATAATTTAAAGAAGCCCATTCCATTTTTAGGCGTTATTCAGGATGATGTCTTAAGCAATAAGACGTTCTGATTCTTCTATAACACATTTAATTACTATTTACTACTAATTGCTTAATCATGTGCAAGTTACCAGTGCGCATAACACTTTAAGGTTGATGGCACTAACTGTTCAAACTGAAAGGAGGATATATAAATAAAGTTACGAAGAATCCTGACTACCGTGCAAGACAAAGTGAAATCTCTAACCTCCAAGGAACAACAAGGAAAAGGATCAGATCTTAATCAACATGGTGGAGCTTAAATTTTACAAAGGAAAGCAAAGTATAGAACAACATTTCATTCTTAGCCTCATGACCTTTCACAATGTCACACTAACAGAAAGAAACAACATGTCAACATATAGGTTTCTTTTGAAAGGAAATGGAAGAAAAGTTAAGAAGATACTGACCAATAACTGGACGAAGAGTTGGGACACGACCAACAGGAGAAGCTTGGACACTTTCTGGTAGTAGACAGTCAAAAACTGAGCCTAGAGTTTTGAGAGAGAGAAAATGCAACCAGTTAGCTATGATTTTCACCAATCTCAGGAATTATGGAAACATATATGATAATGATACAAACCTACTCTGGCCAACCTATTCACCCAGCCAGGGATGGGTTTTCCAGTCAAGTTCTTACAGACATCGTCTGTGAAATGATTGCAGTTCTTCGAAATCAAATTATATGTATTGCCATGATACTTCCCTGCAAGTCTTTCAATGAACGAGCGGAAATCTTCCCGAGACAAGTCAGTTGTGCCTAGCCACACCGTCTTTCTATAGACAAATCCAGGGCAACATTTTGATTCCACCTCAAATACACCGCTGGATGAGAAATCATGTGCTCCAAATCCATATTCCATGCCATGAACTACTCATTTGGGAAAAATGGGTAAAAAACATGAGTTCACGCTTCTGTAGATCATTTAAGTATGACATGCACATGGAGAAAAGGAACATATGTAGCAAACATAAGTGAGATGTTCCATAGTTCCACACATAACAAGCCTGATCTCTGCGATGCACACAATGAAATAAACCTACAGTCAGTTTCAGTTGTTGAATTTTAGTGTACGCCAAAACTACACTTATGGAAGTATTTTCTTCATGCAAAATATAATATACCAAGACGGATGTCATGCACATTTCTTCTTGAAATTCTTCCCAAGAAAATACATTGTTCATTTAATATTTGCTTCCCCCTTTTCCCCTGTTGTTTCTCGCGCATTGATCAGACATGTCAATATATTTTTGGAAATCCTCCAGCAAAATTCACTATTACGATTGGGGTAACCAAAACATCTACTTCAAATTCATCCTAAAACAGCAACGGTGATAACAAAATTGTTCAAAAATCACCATAACCAAATTGTTTTTAAGGAAACTGAAACAGCTCGCATCTAAGTTAAATCCATATAAGCATAATCATGCTAACAGGGGCAGAATCACGGGCATAGGAGAATCCGCATGAAGAACAAAGGTATACCTTCGATTCCGGAGTGGAAGACGCCGAAGCCGAGCCAGTAGAGGTAATCGTTGACGGGCGTGAGGTCGTACACGTTGAGCAGCACCGGCGTCGTCGTGCCGTCGTTCCCGGCGTCCATCTCCTCCCGCCGGCGGAAGCCAACGAGCCCTACAGATCTCGCAGCCCGCCCACCATCAACTGGCAGGGAGGGCTAGGGCTAGGTCGGAGCGCGTGAGCCGGGCGACGACGACGACGCCGAGACGGTGGCAATAGAGATTTTTTTTTTCTGTTTTTCCCTGGAGTTGATTTTGATTTTTTTCTGATTAATTAGGGGATAATGAACGGCCGCTTCTTTTGACCATGTGACGCTATCTTCACGCGCAGCTGTTTTGGTGCCTAGGTGAGCCACCGCCGGCGACGGTACAGTTCAAACTCAAGTTCAAAAGATTAACACGGTTCGCGTGAAGCTCTTTCCGTTTTCATTTTTTTGTTCAAATTTTTTAAATTTATTTGAAAACATTATAACGGTACCGCTTATGACCCACGTAATCTCAGGCTGCAAGTGAGACGTTCCGCGGGAGCCCGCGTCCACACCTACATCTGCCGCGTAGTATTAGTTTTTCCTTTGAGCGGGTGCACTACTAGTAAGAAGGGCTTTTCACATCCCCGTGACCCCTATGTAAATCACATGCTCAAGTAATTCTTTAGCCAAATCTGAAGATCAATAATCAAAGGTAGGGACACTCTAAAGCAAGGCCTAATCCGACGGATAGACAATGATACATCAACGAATATTTGGAATGGTAGATGACTCCCTAGGAATGAAATGATACGACCTTATGGCTGCTTGGTACCCAATCCACCTAATATAGTCTCGAAATTGATTGACGGTACCTCAGCGACGTGGAACAAACAGAGAGCTGAAGAAGTTTTCATGCCTATGGATGTGCGATTCATTCTTTGTTTATCGCTCTGTACAAGAAATGTTGAAGATTTTTTAAGTTGGAATTACGAGAGACACAATTTTTTTTCTGGTGAAATATGCTTATAGAATGCTCGTGGCAACACGCCAAGGGAGAGAGTTATGGTTGTAAGGCTCCACCTAAGGAGGAAGGATGTTGGAAGGAGCTATGGTAGTTCCACGCAAGGTCAGGCAATTTTTATGACGTTTATCTAAACAATCAATTCTGACAAATGATGTATGAGCTCACAAGCACATGACCGATAGCGGTGCATGTGGTTTCTGTGGATCCCTAGACTCATGCAGACATTCTCTCGTCGAATGCACAGTGGCACGATGTACATGGGCGCTGATAGATGATAAATTAGCTCAAGCGCTAGTGGCGACGTCGGAACCAAATGCAAAAAAGAAAATGGTTGTTCACGCTCATGGAGTCATTATCACATACAATGTTTGTTAAGCTCTTGGTAACATTATGGGATATTTGGTCTGCACAGAGCAAGGCGATTAATGAAGGAGTGTTTTAGAGTTCTCAAACCATAAATTCTATCATTGCCGGGTATATCCTTGAGCTAGATATGATACAGGAGGGTCGCCCAGTGAATCGCCACTAGAGGTCCGGCACCGCCTATGCCCAATCAACGACCCAAGGCACCACCACCAGGGGGTATGCAAAGATCCACATTGATGTGGGCGTCGGGACTGGGAGAGGTGGAGCAGCAGCAACAGTAGTATGCAGAGATATAGATGGTTGGCTCCTTCTTGAGAAGTTCCGCCCTTTTCATCGGCAAAGTGGACGACCCAACCACGTTGGTGGTAATAGCGTGTCAAGAGGCTTTGGCCTAGATCCACATATTCAACATTTTACATCTCTTTGGACTTGAAACAAGTCATTGCAGACATCAACAATAACTGCCATGTGAATTATGGAGCTATCGTTAGCGAGATCGCATCTATAGCATCTTTATTTCATTGTAAGTTCATGTTTGAAGGTCATGTTGTTAATTATGAAGCACATAGTTTAGCCAAGTTTGCATCTTCATTGGGTCTCGGACGCCATGTCTGGTTTGGCCAATCCCAGGACCATAATTGTATCCACACCACATGGCTTTTGATGAATAAACATAGTTGGCCCCCCTCAAAGAATCACATGCTCAAGTTTATATTTTTTCTGTTTTGCAATGGACATGGAAGGAGCGGATAAGTTCAGAATTCATTATCAGGTGAAGAATCTCCGGGGTTGGCACTACAAATCATATCTTTTTCGTAGTACTTGAAAGTGCTAGTTATCGACTAGAGGGGGTGAATAGGTTTTTTTTATGAAAGTCTTCAAAACAAGAGATCTTTTAAGACAAACAGATGGAATGAACCTATTGATATGTGATACGTCAATTTTGCATCATGCTTATATGTTGATATTTATTGCATTATGGGATGTTATTACACGTTATGTCATAATACTTATGCCTTTTCTCTCTTATTTTACAAGGTTTACATGAAGAGGGAGAATGCTGGTAACTGGAATTCTGGGCTGGAAAAGAAGCAAACTTTGGAAACATATTCTGCACAACTCAAAAAGCCCCGAAACTTCAAAGGACACCGTTTCAGAAAATATAAAAAATATGTAGCGAAAGAAGATCACCGGGGGGCCACCACCTGTCCACGAGGGTGGGTGGCGCGCCCCCCTCTTTGGGCGCGCCCCCTGCCTCGTGGGCTCCCCGATGGCCTCCCGATGCCCATCTTCTCCTATATGAGGTGTTTTGACCTGGAAAAAATCATAAGGAGGCTTTCGGGATCAGACGCCGCCGTCTCGAGGCGGAACCTTGGCGGAAAACAATCTAGGGCTCCGGTAGAGCTGTTTTGCCGGGGACACTTCCCACCGGGAGGGGGAAATCGTCACCGTCGTCATCACCAACAACTCTCCCATCTTGGGGAGGGCTATCTTCATCAACATCTTCACCAGCACCATCTCCTCTCAAACCCTAGTTCATCTCTTGTATCCAATCTTTGTATCCAAATCTCAGATTGGTACATGTGGGTTGCTAGTAGTGTTGAATACTCCTTGTAGTTGATGCTAGTTGGTTTATTTGGTGGAAGATCATATGTTCAGATCCATTATGCATATTAATACCCCTCTGATCATGAACAATATTATATCTTGTGAGTAGTTACTTTTGTTCCTGAGGACACGGGAGAAGTCTTGTTATAAGTAGTCATGTGAATTTGGTATTCGTTCGATATTTTGATGAGATGTATGTTGTCTCTCCTCTAGTGGTGTCATGTGAACGTCGACTACATGACACTTCACCATTATTTGGGCCTAGAGGAAGGCATTGGGAAGTAATAAGTAGATGATGGGTTGCTAGAGTGACAGAAGCTTAAACCCTAGTTTATGCGTTGCTTCGTAAGGGGCTGATTTGGATCCACTTGTTTCATGCTATGGTTAGGTTTACCTTAATACTTATTTTGTAGTTGCGGATGCTTGCATTAGAGGTTAATCATAAGTGGGAGGCTTGTCCAAGTAATGACAGCACCCAAGCACCGGTCCACCCACATACCAAATTATCAAAGTACCGAATGTGAATCAGATGATCGTGATGAAAACTAGCTTGACGATAATTCCCATGTGTCCTCGGGAGCGCTTTCCTTCATATAAGAGTTTGTCCAGGATTGTCCTTTGCTACAAACAGGATTGGGCCATCTTGCTGCACCTTATTTACTTTTACCGTTTGTTACTTGCTACCAATTACCTTATCACAAAACTATCTATTACCTATAATTTCAGTGCTTGCAGACAATACCTTACTGAAAACTGCCTATCATTTCCTTCTGCTCA
Source organism: Secale cereale (assembly GCA_902687465.1). Lineage (NCBI taxonomy): Eukaryota > Viridiplantae > Streptophyta > Magnoliopsida > Poales > Poaceae > Secale > Secale cereale. The sequence goes on from LR738714.1 coordinate 444,819,066, forward strand.
TCGTTGGGTTCGACACTCTTACTTATCGAAAGGACTATGATAGATCCCCTACACTTGTGGGTCATCAAGACTCTTTTCAGACGCCGTTGCCGGGGAGTGAAGCGCCTTTGGTAAGTGGAATCTGGTAAGGAAAAATTTATATAGTGTGCTGAAATTTATTGTCACTTGTTACTATGGCTCATAATCCTTTGAGGGGCTTGTTCGGGGTATCTTCATCCCGGCCAGAAGAGCAAAGAGTTGCTCCTCAACCTACTGCACCTACTGAAAATGTTTGCTTTGAAATTCCTTCGGGTATGATAGAGAAACTGCTAGATAATCCCTTTACAGGAGACGGAACACTCCATCCCGATTTACACCTAATCTATGTGGATGAAGTTTGTGGATTATTTAAGCTTGCAGGTATGCCCAAGGATGTTATCAAGAAGAAGGTCTTCCCTTTATCTTTGAAGGGAGATGCATTGACATGGTTTAGGCTATGTGATGATATTGGATCATGGAACTATAATCGTCTGAAGTTGGAATTTCATCAGAAGTTCTACCCTATGCACTAGGTTCATCGTGATCGTAATTATATTTATAATGTTTGGCCTCGCGAAGGAGAAATCGTCGCTCAAGCTTGGGGGAGGCTTAAGTCAATGTTATATTCATGCCCCAATCATGAGCTCTCAAAAGAAATGATCATTCAAAAAAATTATGCTCGGCTTTCTCTCCATAATCGCTCCATGCTCGATACTTCTTGTTCTGGCTCTTTTATGATGAAGACTATTGAATTCAAATGGGATTTATTGGAAAGAATTAAACGCAACTCCGAAGATTGGGATCTCGACGAAGGTAAGGAGTCAGGTATGACCCCTAAGTTTGATTGTGTTAAAGCTTTTATGGATACCGATGTTTTCCGTGAGTTTAGCACTAAATATGGACTTGACTCTGAGATAGTAGCTTCTTTCTGTGAATCATTTGCTACTCATGTTGATCTTCCCAAGGAGAAGTGGTTTAAATACCATCCTCCCATTGAAGTAAAAGTAGTTGAACCTGTTAAAGTTGAAGAAAAGACTATCACTTATAATGTTGATCCTATTGTTCCTACTGCTTATATTGAGAAACCACCTTTCCCTTTTAGAATAAAGGATCATGTTAAAGCTTCAACCGTAGTTCGTAAGAGTAATACTAGAACACCTACTGTAGGTCTTCCCTCTGAGAAAATTAAAGTTGAACCTAGTGTTGCTATGGTTAAAGATCTCTTGGTAGAAGATTTAGATGGACATGTTATTTACCTCCAAGAGGAATCTTCTAGAATAGCCAAACTCGATGCTAGGAATAAACATAGACCTATTGTGGGCTTTCATGTTATCTCTGTTAAAATAGGAGATCATGCTATCATGGTTTATGTGATGTGGGTGCTAGTGCGAGTATTATCCCTCATACCTTATATCAAGAAATTATGCATGACATTGCACCTGTTGAGTTAGAAGGGATTGATGTTACTATTAAGCTTGCTAATAGAGACACTATTTCACCAGTTGGGATTGTTAGAGATGTTGAAGTTTTGTGTGGGAAAGTTAAATACCCTGCTGATTTTCTTATTCTTTGTTACCCACAAGATGACTTTTGTCCCATCATATTTGTCAGACCCTTCATGAATACTGTTAATGCTAAAATAGACTGCGTGAAAGATATTGTTACGGTTGGTTTAGGGGATATGTCTCATGATTTTAACTTTGCTAAATTCCGTAGACAACCCCTTGATAAAGAATTATCTAGTAAGGATGAAATTATTGGTCTTGCTTCTATTGTTGTGCCTCCTAATGATCATTTAGAACAATATTTGCTAGACCATGAAAATGATATGCATATGAATGAGAGAAGGGAAATAGATAAAATATTCTTTAATCAGGGACCCATATTGAAAAACAACTTGCCTGTTGAAATCCTAGGGGATCCTCCTCCACCTAAGGGTGATCCCGTGTTTGAACTTAAACCTTTGCATGATAATCTTAAGTATGTTTATCTTGATGAAAAGAAGATATATCCTGTTATTATTAGTGCTAACCTTTCAGAGCAGGAAGAAGAACAATTATTGAAAACTCTGAAGAAGCACCGTGCTGCTATTAGATATACTCTGGATGATCTTAAGGGCATCAGTCCCACTTTATGCCAACACAAGATAAAATTGGAAGAAAACACTAAATCGGTTATTGATCATCAACGACGGTTAAATCCTAAGATGAAAGAAGTGATAATAAAGGAAATTCTAAAGCTTCTAGAGGCAGATATTATCTATCCAGTTGCTGACAGCCAGTGGGTAAGTCATGTCCAATGTGTCCCTAAGAAGGGAGGTATGACTGTTGTTCCTAATGATAAAGATGAATTGATCCCACAAAGAATAGTTAAAGGTTATCGGATGGTAATTGATTTCCGCAAATTAAATAAAGCTACTAAGAAAGATCATTACCCTTTGCCTTTTATTGATCAAATGCTAGAAAGGTTATCCAAACATACTCACTTTTGCTTTCTAGATGGTTATTCTGGTTTCTCTCAAATACCTGTGTCAAAAGGGGATCACGAAAAGACCACTTTTACTTGTCCTTCCGGTACCTTTGCTTATAGACGTATGCCTTTTGGTTTATGTAATGCACCTGCTACCTTTCAAAGATGCATGATGGCTATATTCTCTGATTTTTGTGAAAAGATTGTTGAGGTTTTCATGGATGACTTCTCCGTTTACGGAACTTCTTTTGATGATTGCTTAAGCAACCTTGATCGAGTTTTGCAGAGATGTGAAGACACTAATCTTGTCTTGAATTGGGAGAAGTGCCACTTTATGGTTAATGAAGGCATTGTCTTGGGACATAAAATTTATGAAAGAGGCATTGAAGTTGACAAGGCTAAAGTTGATGCTATTGAAAAGATGTCATGCCCCAAGGACATCAAAGGTATATGAAGTTTCCTTGGTCATGTCGGGTTTTATAGGAGGTTCATTAAGGACTTCTCCAAAATCTCCAGGCCTCTAACTAATCTCTTACAAAAAGATATTCCTTTTGTCTTTGATGATGATTGTCTAGAAGCATTTGAAATACTTAAGAAAGCATTGATCTCTGCACCTATTGTCCAGCCTCCTGACTAGAATTTACCCTTTGAGATTATGTGCGATGCTAGTGATTATGATGTAGGTGCTGTTTTAGGGCAAAGAGTTGATAATAAATTGAATGTTATCGAATATGCTAGTAAAACTCTAGATAGCGCCCGGAGAAATTATGCTACTACTAAGAAAGAATTTTTAGCAGTTGTATTTTCTTGTGATAAGTTTAGACCATATATTGTTGATTCTAAAGTAACTATTCACACTGATCATGCTGCTATCAAATACCTGATGGAAAAGAAAGATGCTAAACCTAGACTTATTAGATGGGTTCTCTTGCTGCAAGAGTTTGACTTGCATATTACTGATAGAAAGGGAGCTGAGAACCCCGTTGCAGATAACTTGTCTAGGCTAGAGAATATACTTGATGGCCCACAACCTATTGATGATAGCTTTCCTGAAGAATAATTAGCTATCATAAATACTTCTCGTACTACTCCATGGTATGCTGATTATGCTAATTATATTGTTGCTAAGTTTATACCTCCTAGCTTCACATACTAGCAAAACAAAAAAATTCTTCTATGATTTGAGACATTACTTCTGGGATGACCCACATCTTTATAAAGAAGGAGTAGATGTTATTATTAGACGTTGAGTACCTGAGCATGAACAGGAACAAATCCTACACAAGTGCCACTCCGAAGCTTATGGAGGACACCATGCCGGAAATAGAACTGCACATAAGGTATTGCAATCTGGTTTTTATTGGCCTACTCTCTTCAAGGATGCACGTAAGTTTGTCTTATCTTGTGATGAATGTCAAAGAATTGGTAATATTAGTAGACGTAAAGAAATGCCTATGAACTATTCACTTGTTATTGAACCATTTGATGTTTGGGGATTTGATTATATGGGACCGTTTCCTTCCTCTAATGGGTACACACGTATTTTAGTTGATGTTGATTACATTACTAAGTGGGTAGAAGCTATTCCAACTAGTAATGCTGATCATAACACCTCTATTAAGATGCTTAAAGAAGTTATTTTCCCGAGGTTTGTAGTCCCTAGATACTTAATGACTGATGGTGGTTCACACTTTATTCATGGTGCTTTCCGTAAAATGCTTGCTAAGTATGATGTAAATCATAGAATTGCATCCCCTTATCACCCACAGACTAGTGGTCAAGTAGAACTAAGTAATAGAGAGTTGAAATTAATTTTGCAAAAGATAGTTAATAGGTCTAGAAAGAATTGGTCCAAGAAAATTAATGATGCATTATGGGCCTATAGAACTGCATACAAAAATCCTATGGGTATGTCTCCATATAAGATGGTTTATGGAAAAGCTTGTCACTTACCTCTTGAGCTAGAATATAAGGCATATTGGGCTATTAAAGAGCTCAATTATGATTTCAAACTTGCCGGTGAGAAGAGGTTATTTGATATTAGCTCTCTTGATGAATGGAGGACCCAGGCCTATGAGAATGCCAAGCTGTTTAAAGAAAAAGTTAAAAGATGGCATGACAAAAGGATACAAAAGCCTGAGTTTAATGTAGGTGATTATTAATTGTTATACAACTCTCGTTTAAGATTTTTTGCAGGAAAACTTCTCTCTAAGTGGGAAGGACCTTACATTATCGAGGAGGTTTATCGTTCCGGTGCCATAAAAATCAACAACTTCGAAGGCACAAATCCGAAGGTGGTTCACGGTCAAAGAATCAAACATTATATCTCAGGTAACCCTATAAATGTTGAAACCAATGTTATTGAAACCATAACCCCGGAGGAATACATAAGGGACACTTTCCAGAGCGATCCAGACTCCGAAAAGGAAGAGGAATGTGGTACGGTAAGTAAACCGACTCCAAAACAGTTCTAAAGGCAATTTTTCACCGTTTGGAATATTTAGAAAAATAGAAAAATAAGTGGCAGTCCGGAAGAGATAGAGGCGTCCACGAGGGTGAAGGGCGCGCCCCCTTCCCCTGGGCATGCCCCCCTGCCTCGTGGGCACCTCGTGTGCCTCCCGGACTCCGATTTCTTGTATGTTACTCCTTTTGGTCGGTAAAAATTCATTATATATACTCCCGAAGGTTTTGACCATCGTATCACGCAAAAATCCTCTATTTTTGTTTCAAGTTGTTTCTGTCGCAGATAAGAGCAATATGTCGTTGATACGTCCCAAACGCATCCATAATTTTTGCTTGTGACATGCTTGTTTTGCATCATTGTCTCATGTTTATATCAAAGTTTTCTATCTTTTTAGGCATTTATTGGACTAACCTACTAATTGTTGCAAAAGTGCACAATGTTCTTGTTTTACACTTTATTGTGTAGGAATTACTTGGAAATTGACAAAAACGCAAAATGAGTCGTATTGGAGTAGGACTCTGACTTTCCTGAAATCTGTCTGAGAACGTTTTTAGAAGATGGTCACGTTCCGGCCCGGAGTTTTACACCACAAAGCTTAAGCTCCGAACACCACAAAGGTTGGGCTATGTCCCCAACGACACCACGAAGCTTCACCACAATGGAATATGGCTCCGAGGTGACCTCAACCATCTAGGGCGCCCAAGCACCCAAGAGGAACAAGCTCAAGGGTACCAAGCACCCCAAGAGTAATAAGCTTCTCAACTTGTAACCTCCACGTATCATCGTGGAGAACTCAAACCGATGCACCAAATGCAATGGCAAGGGCACACGGAGTGCCCAACTTCTTCTATCCCAAATCCCACCAAAGCAACTAATGCTAGGGAGGGAAATGAGAAGAAGAACGGAGAAGAGAACACGAAGAACTCCAAGAACTAGATCCAAAGGGTTCCCCTCACAAAGAGGAGAAAGTGATTGGTCGAAATGTGGATCTAGATCTCCTCTCTCTTTTCCCCCCAAAACTAGCAAGAATCCATGGAGGGATTGAGAGATAGCAAGCTCGAAGAAGGTCAACAATGGGGGAAGAATACGAGCTCAAAGGATTGGGTTCATTGGGGAAGAAGACCCCCTTTTATAAGGGAAAAAAAATCCAACCGTTATGCTCACAGCCCGCACCGAGCGGTACTACCGCTCCAAGGAGCGGTACTACCGCTAGGGCGGTAGTAGCCCTTTGAAACACAACAACGAGGAGGCAAAAAGGCTAGAAGAACCGTCGGAGCGGTAGTACCGCCTAACCTCACGGTACTACCGCAAGGGGTAGCGGTACTACTACTAAGGGTAGCGGTACTACTGCTTGCGAGCGGTACTAAAAAATTACATCCCTGCCTACCACCGCTGGACTTATGATGAGTTTTTGGTCCAGAGCGGAAGTAAACCATGGAAGTAAAAAATTACATCCCCTCCAAGCGGTAGTACCGCTCCCATTTGCGGTAGTACCGCTGCAGCCCTTTTGAGGACACCAAAACTGACACAACTTTTGCAAACGGACTCCGAATTCAACGAAACCAAGTTTGTTGGAAAGCTAACGATGTGGCCTAACACAATCTTGATAGAAATAAAAATAAGAAGCAAATGAGAAAATGCCCATAATAAAATGGAGAGAACCCTTCCTCGAAAGAGACCGGTAAAACCTCCAACACCGAAAACGCAATAGAAGAAGCATGTGAACTCCGTTTTCGATGAACTCAAGCTTGTCAAGAAGATGACCATAAGCTCAAAATATCACAAGAAGAAAACCAAACAAGAACCAAGAAATATGATGCAAGCATGCAATGGTTTGAGCTCTCTATGAACGATACGATCAAGCTACCCACTTGAGAGCCCCCCCTTGATAGTACGGCAATCAGTCCTATAACCCGGTCTCCAAACTACCACCATGAGACCGGTAAAATAGAGAACCTATCAAGGGAAAACCTTTGCCTTGCATAAAGTCCACTTGAGCTAGATGTAGACGATCTTGACTTCCTCAAGTTGGACCACCTTTCTTGATTTCGTTGGCTCGGTGAAGACTAGTAGATTGCTCCCCCATACTCCACTATGGGTGAGCCACTCTTCGGCACATCTTCACAAGTTCATTGTCACCACAATGAATGGCAAGCTTCAAGCACTTGATCTCTTCGTGATGCATCACTTGAACTTGCACACCACAACCTTGATTTGACATCATCCTCCATGGGTTGTATGTGATATACCTCTTGAAGCAAGCCCATGGAAGATAACCTAACCCCACATAGAACTCTCACAAAGACCATGGGTTAGTACACAAAGCATAATTGACAATGCTTACCATACTATGGGATCGCTTGATCCCTCTCTGTACATCTTCTATGCTTTGTGTGTTGATCAACTTGATTCACTCTTTGACTTAGTCTTGATCAACCTTGAATCTTTCCAACTCTCTTCATTTGGATGATGTCTTGAAGGAAAACATGAATGATAACACACTCATCTTCTTCAAGACATGCTTGTAATAAGCTCAACACTCACAAGACCAATCTTTGGATAATTCCTTAATAACACCTTGGTCATCACAAACTCTCCTTGAAACCAACACATGGACTACAAGAAAAGCCTATGGACAAACCCTTCAAATATAACTCAAGGCAACCATTACTCCATAGAGATTGTCATCAATTACCAAAACCAAACATGGGGGCACCGCATGTTCTTTCAAAAGTGTTGGGAACATTGAGTCGTTTTCGTTGGTGGGAAAAGTATGCTCCCAAAATAATTTTATCTCTCAATTTAAGCTTTGAGCTCTAACACCTCTACAAATCCCTACTTCCCTCTGTGAAGGGCCTTTCTTTTACTTATGCAATTTTTATTTTTGAATTTGAGTCTCCATCTTCTCTTATAAATCACCAACTAGGAAACATTAAAATCGTACTTGAGCATTGGGTGTAACTAATATGTGAATGTGTTTCATGAATGGATCAATGGTTGAGCATAATGGGCTAGGGATAACTTATTTTAGCATTGATATTTTGAAAGACATGGTTGCTTGTTCATAAGTTTGAGTATTTAAATCTCATGTAAAAACTAGACTATTTCTTTGAACTATATAAAAGTCCAAATGTCCATGCTATAAAGAAAAAAAATATGATATGACATGATAGGCAGCATTCCACATCAAAAATTCTGTATTTATCATTTACCTACTCGAGGACGAGCAGGAATTAAGCTTGGGGATGCTCATACGTCTTCCACGTATCTATAATTTTTTATCATTCCACGCTGTTATATTATCATTCTTGGATGTGTTACAATCATTTTATAATCATTTTATATCATTTTTTGGTACTAACCTATTGACATAGTGCCAAGTGCCAGTTGTTGTTTTCTGCATGTTTTTTACATCACAGGAATCAATATCAAATGGAGTCCAAACACCGTGAAACTTTTTGGAGAATTTTTACGGGCCGGAAGACACCCAATGGGCCAGAGCTACACCTGGGGGTTGCCACAAGGGGGGCACAACCCACCAGGGCGCGCTAGGCCCCCTGGCGCACCCAGGTGGGTTGTGCCCACCTCGGTGGCCTCCCGCACCGCCTCTTCGCTCTATAAATACTCGGATATTCCAGAAATCCTAGAGGAGTCGACGAAATTCTATTCCAGCCGCCGCAAAGTCCAGAACCACCAGATCCAACCTAGACACCATCACAAAGAGGTTCACCATCTCCATTGGCGCCTCTCCAATGATGTGTGAGTAATTCCTTGTATGCCTACGGGTCTGTAGTTAGTAGCTAGATGGCTTCCTCTCTTTCTTTTGATTATCAATACAATGGTCTCTTGGAGATCCATATGATGTAACTCTTCTGCGGTGTGTTTGTTGGGATCCGATGAACTTTGAGTTTATGATCAGATCTATCTTTTTATATCCATGAAAGTTATTTGAGTCTTCTTTGATCTCTTATATGCATGATTTCTTATAGCCTCATATTTCTTCTCCAATATTTGGGTTTTGTTTGGCCAACTTGATCTATTTATCTTGCAATGGGAAGAGGTGCTTCGTAGTGGGTTCGACCTTACGGTGATTGATCCCAGTGATAGAAAGGGAACCAACACGTATGTATCGTTGCTACTAAGGATAAAACGATGGGGTCTATTTCTACATAAATAGATCTTGTCTACATCATGTCATCGTTCTTATTGCATTACTCCATTTCTCCATGAACTTAATACACTAGATGCATGCTGGATAGCGGTCGATGTGTGGAGTAATAGTAGTAGATGCAGACAGGAGTCGGTCTACTAATCTTGTATGTGATGCCTATATAATGATCATTGCCTGGATATCGTCATGATTATTTGAAGTTCTATCAATTGCCCAACAGTAATTGTTTTCCCACCGTTTGCTATTTTCTCGAGAGAAGACACTAGTGAAATCTACGGCCCCTGGGTCTCTTTCTCATATTATTTGCCTTTGCAATCTATATTTCTTTGCTTTTATTTTCAGATCTACTAGACCAAAAAACCAAAAATACCTTGCTGCAATTTATCTTATTTAGCATTCAATCTATCAATATTTACAACTCTATAATGTCCGTTACCCGAAAGGGATTGACAACCCCTTTTACACGTTGGGTTGCGAGTATTTGTTATTTGTGTGCAGGTGCTTCTTACGTTATGTTGCTTGGTTCTCCTACTGGTTCGATAACCTTGGTCTCATCACTGAGGAAAATACCTACGCTGCTATACTGCATCATCCCTTCCTCTTTGGGGAAATACCGACGTAGTTCTAGCAGACATCACGCACCATCAATCACATTCTGAGGCGTACTATGTGGCCTATCAAGGGCAACTCTTCTGAAGCCGAACTCGAGGGCGCCATGAAGACATTGGTATTTTACATTCTAAATGGCATCGGATTCAACACTCATGACTACTTCATTCGTTAGCTGGCTGCGTAAGGCATTGATCTGTTTGGCCTCAAGTTTTATGCTCCATGGGTCATGCGGCTCATTATGCTTCACTCTACAATCAACTATCAAGCTTCAACGCACAATCATGTTGTATTCTTGCCTGAGGTCGATATGTCCTATGAATCCATCTACCCTGAGCCTGCCAAGAAGCCACTTCAACTGCTCAATGTTGATCATCAAAGCTTCACTCAGCATGTTGAAGGTATTCATGTGCCAAGTTATGTTGCTCCTGCTTATCCTCTGGCTGGCAATTTGCGTCTGCCGCATCGTGCCAACACCAATGCCACAGCTAGCACAATTGCTAAAAGGCCTCAGAAGCGTCCCCGTGTCCTCAACGACCAAGAGCTTCTTGTATCACTTCACCAGAAGCAGGATAGGCATCATGATTGGTTGAAGCGCCAGATGCAGAGTCTTCTCACTAATGTAAATCGCATTCACAATCTGGCAACCAAAAACTCCTTTGTTGCCCATGAAGCCTATCGGCGGTTCTGGAAGAGTCTCACATTGCTGTTGCTCTGAAGCTGATCTTCAAGCAGATGGCTTCACCGAGCATTTCAAGTTTAACTCCAGGCCTCCACAATCTGAAAGTTGGCGTCCCACTCCCTCCATTGAAGATTCTGAGTATTCATCTTCGGCTGCAACTGTTGTTACGCGAGTCATAGATGAAGAAGAAGACGCCACTTCTCCAGCAATGGCTTCACTGCATCACGATTCTGCGTCAGGCCCGTCTGCACCGCCCAACTCCAACGTTGACCGGGCTGCCCCAACATCTTCACCACCTGGGAACGAATAGGCACTCTATGTCTTCAAACCTTTTTTGTCCTTCCTGACAAAAGGGGGAGACGCATATGAGTTGATAGTCTTCAAGCGGGTCCATATATGGGTCGGGTTACTATTTTTGCTAAGTTCTTACAACTCTTGTTTTGAAACTATTTAGCTCTTGAGTTGTAACACTTAAACTTGATGGTTGTTTGCTACATTTGTTGTTGTTTCTACTGTGTGATTAAATATCTATCTTATGCACATGAAATCATTCAGCGGACGCCCATTCTCCATTATGCATATCATTATCTTCACTACATCTGTACATGCATGATAAATTGTCCTCATAAGATTGAGGGAGATCTCCACAAAGCAAAACCTGCCATGTGCATTTGCATTCAAAGGAAAATTACTTACATGCACATCTTCAGGGGGAGCCTTCTTAGTCTCATGAAGCCAATGACCGTGTTATGTAACTTTCACATATTTTTATCCCCGTTGAAAACTTCAACCAGTTTGTCATCAATCACCAAAAAGGGGGAGATTGTAAGTGCATCTAGTGCCACCCCTAGTTGGTTTTGGAGTATTGACGACAAACGTGGTTGAGGGACTAATGTGTTTGTGAGAATTGCAGAATAACACAGGTAGTTGTCCCTTCAGTTTACCTACCAGAGATGACCCCTAAAAATGTTTGATGACATTGAAGACAATGGTGGTTCGTGAACACATTCACTTGAACATAATGACATGTGAGGACATTCACTTGAAGATGATGGAGTGCGAACACTTAGTTTCTTTCGTAGTTCCCTTTCTTATTTCTTGATTCATAGGAACCACCATACTGTTAAGTGGGATCTAAGTTAACATAGTCAGATGACTGATGTGATGCTCAACCAAAATCCTATGTCTTTGAGCGAAGACAATGAGAGCAAGTCTTATCCAGAGTTGGATAAGTCAGCTTTGCTTGTAGCCCAAGCAAAGTTGCCGCGTGTGTTTGAAACCCAAACATAGGACACGTGTCATTTCCTTAGTGACCAAGGGTCATTTCGGACATATCATGTCGGGTTGCCTCCTGGCAATAAATAGCCCACCCCCTACACCATAAATTGGTGGCTGCTCAGAGTTAGTGCACGACTTTTGTCATTTGAGAGCAACCCACCTCCGAAGCCTTTCGAGAGAAAGATCCTTGCGAGGACAAAGCCCAAAACACCCAGAGCCAAAGACTGGTAACCATCACCGAAGTCTTTCTGTCTGTGTGATCTGAAGACTTGTTACACTTGAGAACTGTGCATATGATACGTCCCAAACGTATCCATAATTTTTGCTTGTGACATGCTTGTTTTGCATCATTGTCTCATGTTTCTATCAAAGTTTTCTATCTTTTTAAGCATTTATTGGACTAACTTACTAATGGTTGCAAAAGTGCACAATGTTCTTGTTTTACACTTTATTGTGTAGGAATTACTTGGAAATTGACAAAAACGCAAAAGGAGTCGTATTGGAGTAGGACTCTGACTTTCCTGAAATCTGTCTGAGAACGTTTTTTGAAGATGGTCACGTTCCGGCACGAAGACGACGTCAAACGGAAAAAGTCTAGTTGCGAAAGTTGTGGGGAATTTCGACAGGATGCTTCTGGATATAAAATTCGTCCAAATCGGAGTCCGGACGGCCGAGAAAAGCCCGTTTTACTGAAGCCCAAAATCTGATGACGGGAATCCGAGAGTCTTTATAAAGAGAGGAAACCTAGGTCACCAAGGGTCACGAATTTTCCTCCTCCCAGGCCGCCGTCTTGGAGGGGAGGACCAGCACCATTGCAGCACCATCCACAAGGAAGAAGGGGGGCCAAGTGTGACGCCCAGGTAATCAAGCTACAGTAACCCTCTGGTAATGATGCCACGTCACCACGATGAATGTTGCTAAACTCGCGTTAGTTCGAAACTAATTCAAAATCCAAATTCAAAAACAATTCAAACAATTAAAGTTTTCAAAAGTCAAAACTAAAATGTTCATCAGGTGCCAAATAATCTTTACCTAATAATAAAGAAAGTTGGGTTTCAGCCCGTCCGTCATGTCATTTTGCAGAAAAGCCCCTTTGTTTTCTGTAAATTAACCCGCACTACACGTTTAAGTCATACCGAACCGTTTTTTGGCATTTTCTCATAAAAACCCCTCAGGTTTCATGTAATCAACCCGCCATCCATACTTAAGTCAGCCGAATCGTTTTTTTGTGTTTTAACAGAAAAACCCCTAACCTTTTGGTTAATTAATCTGCAGTTTATCTAAAACAAAAATATCCTTATCTTTTAAACCGTAACTCCGATTTTAACATATTATATATGAAATTTGATTAGAAAAATGTGTAGAATCTAAATAAACTGTTACTTTTAGCTTTTAAATTTTTCTAAACTATTAATTTGGGTGCAAACTTAATCTATAGTGCACGGTTCGTTTTTCTTTCGCACCGGTGGCGATCCAAATTGCAAATAAACACACATTAAATTAAAACCAGATTGAGAGGAAAAAAATATATTGATAACCACGCACGCACAACTCTGAAAAACCTCACGGGAAAAAAATAACATTTTTCTCATCTTATTCTGAGCGATTGTGTGCGTGCGAGTGCGCGTACGTGTGTGTGAGAGAGAGACGCCTTAGGACTGACCATATTCAAATACGTTTGAGACCACCATCGGGAACACAAATGTGATGCCATTTTAAAATAAAGAACATCTACCTACCAGGGTCTCGAGTCGTGGTTATTAGGTTAAGAACGTGTGTTTTTTTCTATCCCGTTGCAACGCACGGGCTCTTTTGCTAGTCCATAACTAATATTGGTAGTGAACCAACATTAAAAAAAAGTGTTTAAGTGCACTAAACTATTTAATTCAGTCGCTAGAACAATAAATTAAATGCCTTTTTAATTTATTAAAATTCTAACTTCTCCCGAAATTTTGTGGCAGTGCCAAACATTGCATGTTATTTATGTGGTCAATTCCCATATTTTACAAACTCATTTCAGCGCCCCAAATATTATAAAACCCTCTCTGTAAAAGAAAAATAGAAATAAAATAAAATGGATAGGAAGCCCCTGCCTCCCTGGGCCTTAGCCATCCGGACCAGCCGGCCCAACCTAGACAGCCCACCCCC
>LR738714.1:444833031-444949921 GCA_902687465.1 Secale cereale
CCCCCCCCCCGGTCGCTCTCTTACCCCCCCTGTTCATCCGATCGGGGCTTCGCCGATGCGTCGTCGCCGGACCAGCATGCCGTCCCGCGCCTCGCCAGCGAGAGGATAAGGCCAACACCGCGGCCCTGGATATTTTCCCTCGCCCACTCGCTCTCTCTCTCTCTCTCTCTCGCCTAGGTGCTCTCTCTCTTGCTCCCCACCTCAAACGAGCGCCGCCGCCGCCATGGCTGTGCCGTAGCCACGGCCACCGCCCACCCAGCGCCTCGCCAGACGTCTACGGGACGCGCCGTCGACCTCTACCTCGCCTACGACGACTGCCTAGAGCCCTACGCCTCTGCGTCGGCAGATCGGCGACATCTTCTTCCGCAACGGCCGTCGGCTATCCTCAGCGATTCCGACGCCCTCGGACCTTCCTCGAGCCCACTGAACACATCTGCAGGCTCACTGTGAGCATTCTCCCTTCTCCCTCTCTCTACGCTCGAGCCCGTCCCCTAGCCCCTACTGCCATGCTCGCCGGGCACGCCACATAGCCGCCGCGCGCTGTCCGTCCCCCGCAGCGGCGACGCTAGCCATCGCCCGCGCAGCCCTGCCCTTGTCCCCGCCTCGACCTCCTGCTATGCCCGCCCGCACGGCCTTGTCCCAATGCCGCACTCGCCAACCACCGCTTGCAGCTTGGTCGCGCGGCCTCGCACCACGCCACCGCTGCCGGCGGCGGCTGCAGCCACCACGCCGTCGCTCGCCCTGCTCCTCTCCTCGGCGAGCCGCCCAGCCAGCCGCCACCTCCGGCCGCCGCGCCCGCATACACCCGGCGGCCCTCCCGCTGCTCGCCGCCCTCCTAGGCCCCCGCTCGCCACCCACGCGCCCACGCCGCACCGTTCCTCCCGGCCGCCCCTGCTTCGTGCCGGCGGCCGCCCTCGCCGGCTCTAGCCGCGGCCCTCGCCCCGGAGCTGGCCGCCCACAGCGCCCGCTCCCCGGCGTCGGCCCGCCGTGGCCTCACCGCCGCCGGGCACGGTCGGTCGGCTGGCCTCGCCTCGCCTTGTCCCCCGCGGGCGATGGGGCCTGGGTGCGCACCGCCCCAGCGCCCGTTAACATGCCCGCACCACTAGCCCTGGGCCACTACCACCTCGGGCCCAGCCCTTAAAAAAAGGTTAAAAAAAGAAGTTAAAAATATATATTTATTAATTAAAATAATAATTAATTAACTTAATTTATCCTATTAATTAATCTAATTAATCCTGTTAGTTAACCTTAATGATCTGTTTAGATAACAGTCAGTGACTAACAGACCCCACAAGTCAGTTGGACTGGTCAACAGTCAGAGTTGACCGATGACGTCATGCTGATGTCATGATGACATCAGCAGACACTATTCTGGATAATGTTACATTTAAATAAATAATTAATTCTAGAAAATGTTATACACTTTAGAAAATCATATAAAATAATCCGTAACTCGGATGAAAATAATTTATATATGAAAGTTGCTCAGAACGACGAGACGAATCCGAATACGCAGATCGTTTGTCAACCACACGTCCCTAGCATACCGAACGAGCAACATTCCCCCTCCGTTTCATCTGCTCGAAAATGCCTAACACCGGGAATACTTTCCCGGATGTTATTCCTCTTCGCCTGTATCACCGAGCACCGCGTTAGGTCATACGTAGCACCGCCTTTTGCCATGTTATGCTTTGTGATGCTATTTTTTGCTCTGTTATCCATTTGTTTCCCCCTTCGTTGCTTATTTTCGGTAGACTCCGATACTGTGATAGACTCCGGGACCATTGATGCTTCGGTGTTCGACTACGGCTACGCTTCCGAAGATTCCGTTCGTCTGCAGAGCTTCCAGGCAAGCCCCCCCCCTTTGATCACCAGATATCGCCTATTCTTCTCTCTACTGCTGGCATTAGAGTAGTGTAGCATGTTACTACTATCGAATGATCCTATTCTGTTGCATAGCATGTCATTGCTGCTACTACTGTTGATACATGTACCTGCCATCCTAATGCTTAGTATAGGATGCTAGTATTTCATCATTGGCCCTACATTCTTGTCCATCTGCCATGCTATTCTATCGGGCCGTGATCACTCGGGTGGTGATCACGGGTATATACTATATACATACTTTATTTACACATGATGATGATTCGGAGATGGGGGCTGAAGGGGCAGGTGGTTCCACCCAGGTAGTGGTGGGCCTGGGTTCCCGACAGCCCCCTGATGGTTACTTTGTGGTGGAGCGACAGGGCAGGTTGCGACCACCTAGGAGACAGGTGGGCCTGGCCCTGGTCGTTGTCCGCGGTTATGTCATAATAACACGTTTATCGAGATCTTGGTATTTGATCTGAGTCTGGCCATTTGGTCTATACGCACTAACCAGCTGCGTGGGAACAGTTATGGGCACTCGACGTCGTGGTATCAGCCGAAGCCTTCTTGACGTCAGCGACTTAGCGGCGCGCGCCGGATTGGACTGGAAAGCCTACTCTGGTATTAGGAGAGGCTAGGTCTGCTTACCGGCCGCCCTCGCAACGTGCAGGTGTGCATTGGGCGATGGGCCCAGACCCCCGTGCGCTTAGGGTTTAGACCGGCGTGCTGACCTCTCTGTTGTGCTTAGGTAGGGCTGCGACGTGTTGATCTTCCGAGGCCGGGCATGACCCTGAAAAGTGTGTCCGGCCAAATGGGATCAAGCGTGCTGGGTTATGTGGTGCACCCCTGCAGGGAAGTTAATCTATTCGAATAGCCGTGTCCCTCGGTAAAAGGACGACCCGGAGTTGTACTCTGACCTCATGACAACTAGAACTGGATACTTAATAAAACACACCCAGGCAAGTTCCAGATACAACCCGGTGATCGCTTTCTCACAGGGCGACGAGGGAAGGATCACCGGGTAGGATTATGCTATACCTTGCTACTTGGTGAACTTACCATCTATTCTATTCTACTGCTGCAAGACGGAGGCTGCGAGAAGCGAGGATACTTGTTACTTTCAGCTACTCTCTTCTTCTGCTGCAAGATGGAGGTGGCCAGAAGCGTAGTCTTCGATTGGATTAGCTATCCCCCTCTTATTCTAGCATTCTGCGGTTTAACCCACATATATTACCCCTTTACACATATACCTTTGCATATGTAGTATAGATCCTTGCTTGCGAGTACTTTGGATGAGTACTCACGGTTGCTTTGCTCCCCCTTTTCCCCCTTCTTTCTTCTTTCTGGTTGATGCAACCAGATCAGTGGAGTCCAGGAGCCAGAAGATCCCGAGGATGATTCTACATGGAGTTCGGCTTCGAGGAGTTATTAGGAGGTCCCAGGCAGGAGGCCTTGCCTTTTCGATCGTTGCTAATTTTGTGCTAGCCTTCTTAAGGCAAACTTGTTTAACTTATGTCTGTACTCAGATATTATTGCTTCCGCTGACTCAGGTGTTTTCGAGCTTTTGTATTCGAGCCCTCGAGGCCCCTGGCTTGTAATATAAAGCTTGTATTATTTTAATTTGTGTCTAGTGTTGTGTTGTGATATCTTCAAGTGAGTCCTTGATCTTGGTCGTACACATTTGCGTGCATGATTAGTGTACGGTCAAATCGGGGGCGTCACAAGTTGGTATCAGAGCCGACTGCCTGTAGGAATCCCTCTTTCCAACTCCTTGGCCGAAGTTGAGTCTAGTCTTTGAAAAACAAATTTACTAACTTGTTGTGTGGCTTACGGGCCCACAACACCATTGGGTGATATTAGGATCTTTTACTCCTCGTCTATACTCTGGGACTCTTATCTCTCTTCTATTCGGGATAAATGAATTTTGCTAAACCTAACATTAGGATCTCGTTATCACTTTCACCCGGAGAGTGCCTTATGATCGATGATCGTCTGCTGCACCAGAAGACCCTGAAGATACTCCCCGCTGTTAACCCGAGAACTTGTGTTCATCGCCTTTGCGATTCACTACCACCGATATATCCCTATGGATATCTGCATGCATTTGCCATTCTCATGATCATTCCTCGTCGCTCTTGTTATTACAAGAGGCCTCGAAATATTCTCCGTTGTCCCGAGAATCCTTTGAGTTTACTGTCTTGCAGTTTTATTTCGCATGAAAACCCTTACGGTTATTTCCTCACATTTCTCGAGGATCCGTTCTTCTCAATTGTTCGCGTGTCTCACAATATTCTCCGAAATACTTTTGATCTTTAGAAAATCCTCTGCAGCATGTTACTCTTGAAATTCTTGCCTGCTTGCATTATGGTTAATTCCATATGGCTAGTAGTCTTTGTTAACATCCCTTGTCTTAGCCATTTTGAGCCTATTGATTCATTGTGTGCGTATGCACGCAGTCATCAGGTTATCCTTTTTTAAAATTATCTTTCCGGCTCAGACGTCATTCTGGACATGAGTTGGTTCTCGACAATTCAGACCTTTATTCATTGTCCAACTAAGTGTTTTCAACTTATCCATCCTTGATCAGAGCGTCTGCTTCTGATCCTTCGTTTTGGAAACCATAATTTCTTTCTATTTAAGTTTCATACTAATCAGGTGATTCTTGAATCTGATGCCTCTGCATTCTTCTTCCTCTGAGTGAGTACGGATACTCACATCAGCTTCGTTGTGGATCGCTCGATCCTTTGTTGAAATATTATCCGACAATGTCCTTCGTATACAAAAAAAAAACCTCGAGAAGTTCTGTCCCGGATACATAATGCCTTTGGTAAATTGTATCCTCTGCTTGGCCAACCATGCTCTGCTTTCGAGCATGTATATTTACTTTTGAAACTTGTGGTATATGTTACTAGGATGCCTGATGGGTTGAATCTATGCCTTCCCTTAATTCGTGAGAACCCGAAAGTTTTCACAAGTCATACTCTTCCGGTGTCCCACCAAATGTAATTCCAACACTACAGTTTTATCAAAGCAAGAGGTAAATGAAACGTATGCATTAAAGAAGTGGGAGTCGACCTTGAAATTTGTGTTCATGCCCATGAATATGATGTAGACCATCTCGGAAGCTTCTTGCAAGGTGATTTTTCACCTAATTAATTCTTTCGGTGTCAATAAATTTGATCCCTTGCAGTTATGGTTCCGACCATGCTGTCCTTATTCAATATATCTGGAATGAATCCATTCTAGGCCTCGTCGATTTTTTGACAAGGTTACAGTATCTACTATCATAGGTCAATGACCTAGTTCAACTTCTATCGTGTTCTACCTTCGAGTTTTACCCTCTTATATCTCGAGGATATCATGACTTTGCACTACACCTTTTGAACTTTTGATGAAGTAATACCTTTGCTTGTCGTAATCACTCTATGGGTTCTAGGTTGCCGTCAACTGAGGACACCGTTTAGTAAATCAATTCCGCTCGAAAAATTCAACACCCCTAGTAGATGTTACTGGGAAAATTTTAAACTCAATCTGGTTTATTCCTAGACTATCGGGTACATCCCTTGTTTAGATATCTTTGACTATTCTACCTCGTCCTTCTCTGGTGCACAAATTCTTCAGTGTGTGAGCACGACTTATGTCGAGCTTTCAACATCATGTTGCTTGTCTTGAAAGGCAACTTTGGTTCCGAGTTTTCATCTTATATATTGATCCTATAAATAGCCACTTCGTCATTCCCTTGCCTGTTGTCGTTGTTGTTTGATTGCATCCTCCTGAAACCTCCCGACAAATGTGTCGGATCACCTTCAACACTTTGACTTCTTCTGAGATGTCAACTGTGATCGTAATGAGAAATCCCCTCCGTGCCCTCGATGATTTTTATTATCATCGACAACACCCTTGGCTTCCTTTCATCGCGAACTTGTCCACATTATAAATACAACTTGCTCTCCATCAAGTGTTGTGTTCTGCCTTGAAGTATTACTGTCTTTTATGTAGAGAATGTGGTGGGGATTGCTCCACCTCTTAGAAATTCTCGGTATGATGATACTACTCACCATCACCATTCTTCCTTGGTCCCCGTGTTGTTTTTAGCCGGGATACCAATATGCTAGCGATGCTGCTTGAGTTCTGTACTCCTAGCAACCCAATTGCTTTGAAGTTTACGATCGACAGTTCGTTCTTAGGCTGTTGGTTATTGAATCGTCACTCTGACATTGATCTTTCTGCCTAAGGTCATATTCGGGCACACCTTTCAACTAATGGTTAATGGTGTATGTTTTTCCTCGAGCATACAACATTATATCATTTGAGTTGACAAGTGTCACCTTCTTTTTCACATTATTGTAGAAATCCATCCGTTTGAAATTCTCGATGAATTGTTGTTGAGCCCATCAGCCACCTCCTCATCCTCTCCTTTGTTTAATGATGAACTATTATTTTGGGGACCTGCTCCCATAGTTCATTTTCCGAGAATCTTGCAATGTCATTTCGTCGATTTGTGATGCACCTTTTATTCTTGAACATCTTGAGCCTGTGGTATCATGACACCAATCGGATTTGAATCTCTGTCAGATATGATGGTTGGGACAACTTTCCAGTAGTTATAATGTTGGTCCTTTGATGACCCGGTAATATGATGTCATGCCTAGCACCCCGGGCTAGAGGACCCATCATTATAATTTCTTTTGTAAGGATAGCCATTCTTCCAGGAGGAAATGGTAAGACTTATTCTATAAGTTGCTTCTGATGGATCATTTGTGTATCCAAGGTCTGGCCCTTAATTGAAACACCATATCATTGCTACCTCGAAGCATGACTATGATACCCCCGCTCATCAACAAGAACATTGGAGGCACGATGCTAAATGTTTCTTGGTCAGTTATCCAAACACCGTTGTATGGGTAACATCTTGATTAATCCTTGCCTCTTTATCTGAATGGTTGGGTGCTTGCTCTCCTACCCTGTCTGCCATGATTCTTCTTGTCCACGGGATGGATATACTCCTAATAATTGTGTGTAAGCACAATTTTCCTTTCCATTTGTTTGTTTAACCTTTTCTTGATCTACATATAATCTAAGCAGTAATAATACTCTGTCGGTAAGACCCTGTTACCATGGTTGGTAACATTCTGGTAACCACCGCTGGAAGAAAACTTTGCCTACCGGCCCGCCTCGTTTCAACGAGCAAGACAATGGTTCTCTTCGTTCCCCGTCCTTGGTACCGACATTGTTGCCAACTTAGCTGACAGACTATCCTCTGACATGCCTTGCTTTCTGTGCAAGATGTCATCACCCTTCCTACTTTCAACCCACATGGTGGGCCCATAACCCACAGGTCCACTGGATCGAAACCTGACTCTTCTTTACAACCTGAATTCTATGGTATCCTTTGCACTTGGCTTCGTATGTGATTCACGAGCTAAATTCTACTATGTTTCATCCTGGTATCAAACACCATGTTATTCTCGTTGTTCAAGCCCCCATTCCAGCTTCTGGTTAGGCATCGAATGACTGCCTACCCGTTTGAAACTTTGGTACCATCACTTATTGTTCTCAATGCATTCACTGAAATACTACGCGTAGGGCACTTCGTGTACCACTTTCTGAATTCGCCGTCGTATGCACATACTTCGTGGAGATACGTTCCTCCAAAGTTTATTTTTCCCCCTGGTCGCGTTCATAGGATGATGGAGCTCCCGAAGAAAGGATGACGACTTGATCACGATGACTTGAAGGAGAGGAATGAAGACATCAACAAGAGGAGTCAACCTCTTCGAGAAGGGCAACCAAGACCAAGAAGACTCGTTAGCTTTTCGCTACCAAAACTCCCCCCCCCCTTACTCCACCGCTTAAATCTCGGGACGAGATTTATTGTAGTGGAGGAGAATTGTGACGCCCGGGTAATCAAGCTACAGTAACCCTCTGGTAATGATGCCACGTCACCACGATTAATGTTGCTAAACTCGCGTTAGTTCGAAACTAATTCAAAATTCAAATTCAAAAACAATTCAAACAATTAAAGTTTTCAAAAGTCAAAACTAAAATGTTCATCAGGTGCCAAATAATCCATAACTAATATTGGTAGTGAACCAACATTTAAAAAAAAGTGTTTAAGTGCACTAAACTATTTATTCAGTGGCTAGAACAATAAATTAAATGCCTTTTTAATTTATTAAAATTCTAACTTCTCCGGAAATTTTGTGGCAGTGCCAAACATTGCATGTTATTTATGTGGTCAATTCCCATATTTTACAAACTCATTTCAGCGCCCCAAATATTATAAAACCCTCTCTGTAAAAGAAAAACAGAAATAAAATAAAATGGATAGGAAGCCCCTGCCTCCCTGGGCCTTAGCCATCCGGACCAGCCGGCCCAACCTAGACAGCCCACCCCCCCGGTTGCTCTCTTACCCCCCTGTTCATCCGACCGGGGCTTCGCCGATGCGTCGTCGCCGGACCAGCTCGCCGTTCGGCGCCTCGCCAGCGAGAGGATAAGGCCGACACCGCGGCCCTGGATATTTTCCCTCGCCCACTCGCTCTCTCTCTCTCTCTCTCTCTCTCTCTCTCTCTCTCTCTCTCTCGCCTAGGTGCTCTCTCTCTTGCTCCCCACCTCAAACGAGCACCGCCGCCGCCATGGCTGTGCCGTAGCCACGGCCACCGCCCACCCAGCACCTTGACAGACGTCTATGGGACGCGCCGTCGACCTCTACCTCGCCTACGACGACTGCCTAGAGCCCTACGCCTCTGCGTCGGCAGATCGGCGACATCTTCTTCCGCAACGGCCGTCGGCTATCCTCGGCGATTCCGGCGCCCTCTGACCTTCCTCGAGCCCACTGAACACATCTGCAGGCTCACTGTGAGCATTCTCCCTTCTCCCTCTCTCTACGCTCGAGCCCGTCCCCTAGCCCCTACTGCCATGCTCGCCGGGCACGCCACATAGCCGCCGCGCGCTGTCCGTCCCCCGCAACGGCGACGCTAGCCATCGCCCGCGCAGCCCTGCCCTTGTCCCCGCCTCGACCTCCTGCTATGCCCACCCGCACGGCCTTGTCTCGATGCCGCACTCGCCAGCCACCGCTTGCAGCTTGGCCGCACGGCCTCGCACCACGCCACCGCTGCCGGCGGCGGCTGCAGCCACCACGCCGTCGCTCGCCCTGCTCCTCTCCTCGGCGAGCCGCCCAGCCAGCCGCCACCTCCGGCCGCCGCGCCCGCATACACCCGGCGGCCCTCCCGCTGCTCGCCGCCCTCCTAGGCCCCCGCTCGCCACCCACGCGCCCACGCCGCGCCGTTCCTCTCGGCCGCCCCTGCTTCGTGCCGGCGGCCGCCCTCGCCGGCTCTAGCCGCGGCCCTCACCCCGGAGCTGGCCGCCCGCAGCGCCCGCTCCCCGGCGTCGGCCCGCCGTGGCCTCACCGCCGTCGGGCACGGCCGGTCGGCTGGCCTCGCCTCGCCTTGTCCCCCGCGGGCGATGGGGCCTGGGTGCGCACCGCCCCAGCGCCCGTTAACATGCCCGCACCACTGGCCCTGGGCCACTGCCACCTCGGGCCCAGCCCTTAAAAAAAGGTTAAAAAAAGAAGTTAAAAAAATATATTTATTAATTAAAATAATAATTAATTAACTTAATTTATCCTATTAATTAATCTAATTAATCATGTTAGTTAACCTTAATGATCTGTTTAGATAACAGTCAATGACTAACAGACCCCACAAGTCAGTTGGACTGGTCAACAGTCAGAGTTGACCGATGACGTCATGCTGATGTCATGATGACATCAGCAGACACTATTCTGGATAATGTTACATTTAAATAAATAATTAATTCTAGAAAATGTTATACACTTTAGAAAATCATATAAAATAATTCGTAACTCGGATGAAAATAATTTATATATGAAAGTTGCTCAAAACGACGAGACGAATCCGAATACGCAGACCGTTCGTCAACCACACGTCCCTAGCATACCGAACGAGCAACATCCCCCCTCTGTTTCATCTGCTCGAAAATGCCTAACACCGGGAATACTTTCCCGGATGTTATTCCTCTTCGCCTGTATCACCGAGCACCGCGTTAGGTCACACGTAGCACCGCCTTTTGCCATGTTATGCTTTGTGATGCTATTGTTTGCTCTGTTATTCATTTGTTTCCCCCTTCGTTGCTTATTTTCGGTAGACTCCGATACTGTGATAGACTCCGGGACCATTGATGCTTCGGTGTTCGACTACGGCTACGCTTCCGAAGATCCCTTTCGTCTGCAGAGCTTCCAGGCAAGCCCCCCCTTTGATCACCAGATATCGCCTATTCTTCTCTCTACTGCTGGCATTAGAGTAGTGTAGCATGTTACTACTATCGAATGATCCTATTCTGTTGCATAGCCTGTCATTGCTGCTACAACTGTTGATACCTGTACCTGCCATCCTAATGCTTAGTATAGGATGCTAGTATTTCATCATTGGCCCTACATTCTTGTCCGTCTGCCATGCTATTCTATCGGGCCGTGATCACTCGGGTGGTGATCACGGGTATATACTATATACATACTTTATTTACACATGATGATGATTCGGAGATGGGGGCTGAAGGGGCAGGTGGTTCCACCCAGGTAGTGGTGGGCCTGGGTTCCCGACAGCCCCCTGATGGTTACTTTGTGGCGGAGCGACAGGGCAGGTTGCGACCACCTAGGAGACAGGTGGGCCTGGCCCTGGTCGTTGTCCGCGGTTATGTCATAATAACACGTTTATCGAGATCTTGGTATTTGATCTGAGTCTGGCCATTTGGTCTATACGCACTAACCAACTGCGTGGGAACAGTTATGGGCACTCGACGTCGTGGTATCAGCCGAAGCCTTCTTGACGTCAGCGACTTAGCGGCGCGCGCCGGATTGGACTGGAAAGCCTACTCTGGTATTAGGAGAGGCTAGGACTGCTTACCGGCCGCCCTCGCAATGTGCAGGTGTGCAATGGGCGATGGGCCCAGACCCCCGTGCGCTTAGGGTTTAGACCGGCGTGCTGACCTCTCTGTTGTGCTTAGGTAGGGCTGCGACGTGTTGATCTTCCGAGGCCGGGCATGACCCTGGAAAGTGTGTCCGGCCAAATGGGATCAAGCGTGCTGGGTTATGTGGTGCACCCCTGCAGGGAAGTTAATCTATTCGAATAGCCGTGTCCCTCGGTAAAAGGACGACCCGGAGTTGTACTCTGACCTCATGACAACTAGAACTGGATACTTAATAAAACACACCCAGGCAAGTTCCAGATACAATCCGGTGATCGCTTTCTCACAGGGCGACGAGGGGAGGATCACCGGGTAGGATTATGCTATACGTTGCTACTTGGTGAACTTACCATCTATTCTATTCTACTGCTGCAAGACGGAGGCTGCGAGAAGCGAGGATACTTGTTACTTTCAGCTACTCTCTTCTTCTGCTGCAAGATGGAGGTGGCCAGAAGCGTAGTCTTCGATTGGATTAGCTATCCCCCTCTTATTCTAGCATTCTGCGGTTTAACCCACATATATTACCCCTTTACACATATACCTTTGCATATGTAGTATAGATCCTTGCTTGCGAGTACTTTGGATGAGTACTCACGGTTGCTTTGCTCCCCCTTTTCCCCCTTCTTTCTTCTTTCTGGTTGATGCAACCAGATCAGTGAAGTCCAGGAGCCAGAAGATCCCGAGGATGATTCTACATGGAGTTCGGCTTCGAGGAGTTATTAGGAGGTCCCAGGCAGGAGGCCTTGCCTTTTCGATCGTTGCTATTTTTGTGCTAGCCTTCTTAAGGCAAACTTGTTTAACTTATGTCTGTACTCAGATATTATTGCTTCCGCTGACTCAGGTGTTTTTGAGCTTTTGTATTCGAGCCCTCGAGGCCCATGGCTTGTAATATAAAGCTTGTATTATTTTAATTTGTGTCTAGTGTTGTGTTGTGATATCTTCAAGTGAGTCCTTGATCTTGGTCGTACACATTTGCGTGCATGATTAGTGTACGGTCAAATCGAGGGCGTCACACCAAGGAGCCGCTGCCCCCTAGGGCCGCCGCCGCCCCTGAGGGCTGCCGCCGCTGCCACGGCTGCCGCCGGCCGCCTCCTCCTCTCCGGGCTGCACCTCTCCATCAACACCACCATCAATCTCTTGCTCACCATGGCCATGTGTGAGTAGTCTTCTCCGGGGCTGAGGGCTTGTACGTGTAGCTATGTGGTTATCTCTCTCTCCCATGATGTGATCTTCGTTGTTATCATAGGCTATGTTAATCTAGGGTGATCCCATGATATTTCCCCTTCCTCTATGTATTGAATTGATGTACTCACTTGTCTTTATCTAGTATAATCCCCGAGACCAAGGTGACAGCGGTCTATTGGACATGGATTAGAAGAATATTTTCATGAATATTTTCATTGATACTCTAGGATAGTCAAAGACAAGCACCAAGAGACTCTCAATCTTCAATCAACACACAAAAGAGGAAATCACTCATGAAAATATTCTTCTAATCCATGTCCAATAGACCGTTGTCACCTTGGTCTCGGGGATTATACTAGATAAAGACAAGTGAGTACATCAATTCAATACATAGAGGAGATTTACATGAGATTTAAATACTCAAAGCAATAGTTCAAAGCAATAGTCTAGTTTTTACATGAGATTTAAGTACTCAAAGCAATAGTTCAAAGCAATAGTCTAGTTTTTACATGAGATTTAAATACATAGAGGACTTTTATATAGTTCAAAACAATAGTCTAGTTTTTACATGAGATTTAAATACTCAAACTTATGAACAAGCAACCATGTCTTTCAAAATATCAATGCTAAAATAAGTTATCCCTAGCCCATTATGCTCAACCATTGATCCATTCATGAAACACATTCACATATTAGTTACACCCAATGCTCAAGTACGATTTTAATGTTTCCTAGTTGGTGATTTATAAGAGAAGATGGAGACTCAAATTCAAAAATAAAAATTGCATAAGTAAAAGAAAGGCCCTTCGCAGAGGGAAGTAGGGATTTGTAGAGGTGTTAGAGCTCAAAGCTTAAATTGAGAGATAAAATTATTTTGGGAGGCATACTTTTCCCACCAACGAAAACGACTCAATGTTCCCAACACTTTTGAAAGAACATGCGGTGCCCCCATGTTTGGTTTTGGTAATTCATGACAATCTCTATGGACTAATGGTTGCCTTGAGTTATATTTGAAGGGTTTGTCCATAGGCTTTTCTTGTAGTCCATGTGTTGGTTTCAAGGAGAGTTTGTGATGACCAAGGTGCTATTAAGGAATTATCCAAAGATTGGTCTTGTGAGTGTTGAGCTTATTACAAGCATGTCTTGAAGAAGATGAGTGTGTTATCATTCATGTTTTCCTTCAAGACATCATCCAAATGAAGAGAGTTGGAAAGATTCAAGGTTGATCAAGACTAAGTCAAAGAGTGAATCAAGTTGATCAACACACAAAGCATAGAAGATGTACAGAGAGGGATCAAGTGATCCCATAGTATGGTAAGCATTGTCAATTATGCTTTGTGTACTAACCCATGGTCTTTGTGAGAGTTCTATGTGGGGTTAGGTTATCTTCCATGGGCTTGCTTCAAGAGGTAGATCACATACAACCCATGGAGGATGATGTCAAATCAAGGTTGTGGTGTGCAAGTTCAAGTGATGCATCACGAAGAGATCAAGTGCTTGAAGCTTGCCATTCATTGTGGTGACAATGAACTTGTGAAGATGTGCCGAAGAGTGGCTCACCCATAGTGGAGTATGGGGGAGAAATCTACTATTCTTCACCGAGCCAACGAAATCAAGAAAGGTGGTCCAACTTGAGGAAGTCAAGATCGTCTACATCTAGCTCAAGTGGACTTTATGCAAGGCAAAGGTTTTCCCTTGATAGGTTCTCTATTTTACCGGTCTCATGGTGGTAGTTTGGAGACCGGGTTATAGGACTGATTGCCGTACTATCAAGGGGGGGCTCTCAAGTGGGTAGCTTGATTGTATCGTTCATAGAGAGCTCAAACCATTGCATGCTTGCATCATATTTCTTGGTTCTTGTTTGGTTTTCTTCTTGCGATATTTTGAGCTTATGGTCATCTTCTTGACAAGCTTGAGTTCATCGAAAACGGAGTTCACATGCTTCTTCTATTGCGTTTTCGGTGTTGGAGGTTTTACCGGTCTCTTTCGAGGAAGGGTTCTCTCCATTTTATTATGGGCATTTTCTCATTTGCTTCTTATTTTTATTTCTATCAAGATTGTGTTAGGCCACATCGTTAGCTTTCCAACAAACTTGGTTTCGTTGAATTTGGAGTCCGTTTGCAAAAGTTGTGTCAGTTTTGGTGTCCTCAAAAGGGCTGCAGCGGTACTACCGCAAATGGGAGCGGTACTACCGCTTGGAGGGGATGCAATTTTTTACTTCCATGGTTTACTTCCGCTCCGGACCAAAAACTCATCATAAGTCCAGCGGTGGTAGGCACGGATGTAATTTTTTAGTACCACTCGCAAGCAGTAGTACCGCTACCCTTAGTAGTAGTACCGCTACCCCTTGCGGTAGTACCGTGAGGTCAGGCGGTACTGCCGCTCGGACGGTTCTTCTAGCCTTTTTGCCTCCTCGTTGTTGTGTTTCAAAGGGCTACTACCGCCCTAGCGGTAGTACCGCTCCTTGGAGCGATAGTACCGCTCGGTGCGGGCTGTGAGCATAACGGTTGGATTTTTTTTCCCTTATAAAAGGGGGTCTTCTTCCCCAATGAACCCAATCCTTTGAGCTCGTATTCTTCCCCCATTGTTGACCTTCTTCGAGCTTGCTATCTCTCAATCCCTCCATGGATTCTTGCTAGTTTTGGGGCGAAAAGAGAGAGGAGATCTAGATCCACATTTCGACCAATCACTTTCTCCTCTTTGTGAGGGGAACCCTTTGGATCTAGTTCTTGGAGTTCTTCGTGTTCTCTTCTCCGTTCTTCTTCTCATTTCCCTCCCTAGCATTAGTTACTTTGGTGGGATTTGGGATAGAAGAAGTTGGGCACTCCGTGTGCCCTTGCCATTGCATTTGGTGCATCGGTTTGAGTTCTCCATGGTGATACATGGAGGTTACAAGTTGAGAAGCTTATTACTCTTGGGTGCTTGGTACCCTTGAGCTTGTTCCTCTTGGGTGCTTGGGCGCCCTAGATGGTTTAGGTCACCTCGGAGCCATATTCCATTGTGGTGAAGCTTCGTGGTGTCGTTGGGGACATAGCCCAACTTTGTGGTGTTCGGAGCTTAAGCTTTGTGGTGTAAAACTCCGGGCAAGCGTCGGGGTCGCCAATTAGGTTGTGGAGATCGCCCCGAGCAATTTGACGGGTTCTGATGACCGCCCCCAAGGGTTGCCAAAGTGTACGGGTTCGGTGACCGCCCCCAAGGGTCGCCATTTGTACGGGTTCGGTGACCGCCCTCAAGGGTCCCTTAGTGGAATCACGACATCTTGCATTGTGCGAGGGCGTGAGGAGATTACGGTGGCCCTAGAGGCTTCTTGGGGAGCATTGTGCCTCCACACCACTCCAAACGGAGATTAGCATCCGCAAGGGTGTGAACTTCGGGATACATCGTCGTCTCCGCGTGCCTCGATTATCTCTTATCCGAGCCCTTTACTTATGCACTATACTTTGTCATAGCCATATTGTTTCTTGTCATATATCTTGCTATCACCTAGTTTTTATCTCGCTCAGCATAAGTTGCTGGTGCACATAGGTGAACCTAGTTGTTGTAGGTTTTGTGCTTGACAAATTAACCGCTAGATTTATTCCGCATTTGTTCAAGACTAAACCGTAATTATTTTTAAAGCGCCTATTCACCCCCCGTCTAGGCGACACCCATGATCTTTCAATTGGCATCAGAGCCTCGTCTCTCTTTATAGGGCTTAACCGCCTAGAGAGTAAGGATGTCGACTGGGGGTTTAGGATTCTATGACACTCTTAGTTTTGATGGCACAAATTTTGATGTTTGGGTAATTCGCATGCTTAATCTCTTTAGGGTCATGGACCCAAATTTAGAGCGAATTGTAGATATGGGTTTTTCTCCTCCAAAGGATCCACAAAGATTATCTTTAGAGGATGATAAAAAACTCATCTCAATGCTCAAGCTTCTAATGTGATTTTTGATGCTTTGAGAAATGTAGTTATATTTCAACTCATACCGTTTCGGGGTGCTCATGAGTTGTGGACAAAGCGTCAAGATAAATATGGTGTGTCCGAGAATTATGGGAATGATTGTTCTCCCTCCACCTCCGGCCGTGTTGTCTTCTCAACTTATTCTACTTCACCTACATGTGGTTTGCCACAAGGTAATGATATGGTGAGTAGTGTTGGTCATTGCAATGATGATAGTATGCTTATTGTGGATGATCCTACATCACTATCTTATTGCAATGCATCTTCTTTGGACTTTAACACTTCGAGCACCCTACATGTTTCACATGCTTGTGTTAATAGTCCTTGCATATCATGTAGAAATTGCTTGACTAAAACTCATGATCATATGCTTGCTATATCTTGTTGCCATGATAAAAATGCATCTATTTCCTCGAATTGTTGTTCTAACAATGTAGAGGAAACCCAACACCCCATGGAACAAGATGTAGTCTTGAATGGTGCTTCAAGGGATCCTACATCATCATCTATTGCGTTTTTCCTTATGGCTAAGGCTTCAAAGGTATCTCCCACTTTGAATCCCAACATATCTTGTGATGATAGTGATGATGACAATGATGATGATGTTGATAATGATGAAGAGAATGATAATGTTGCCTCCTTAAAAATTAAGCGGAAATGGTTTTTGAAGCTCTTCATAAGAATAAAATTGCTCGTTCCAACTTCATGGAAATCATGTCTATTGCCATTGAGGGCAAGAAATATATAGAGGAGTTGGAATCTCATCTAGAGGATCATGAGGTCACCATTGAGAAAATGGAAGGTCATGAGCATGATTACGCTAATGAGATCGCCGACCTCTCACAAGCTCTTGAACTTGAACAAACCACCAAGGAATCTCTCGAGGAGACTTTTGCTCTAGAACTATCTAGAATAAAGGAATCCCGTGATAGAGCTCTCGAGGTGGCTAATGATTTTGAAACTAAAAATGAGAAGCTTGAATTTGCACATGCTAAACTCCTTGAGGATTTGGAGCACCTCGAAAATGGTTCAAGGGTCATTAAGAGTGAGCTCATCAAACTCACTGAGTCTCATGCTCATCTTAAAGCTTCATATTCTAAAGATCTTGCCAAGTTGCCTTCTCCTCTTGCTATTATTGATGATGCTTGTGCTACTAACCTATTTCTAGTGAAGCATCCATTTTGAAGGAGAATGTTGAGCTAAGGGCTCAACTTGAGTTGCTATCTAGCAATTATGGGAAATTGGAAGGAAGTCATGTAAAGCTCACAAAATCTCGTTGTGATCTTCTAGTATCCCATAATGTTCTAAAGATAGCTCATGAGGCTGTGAGTATCAAGGTAACATCTAGTGAGCCTCATGTGGATACTAGCACTACTTCAAGTCAACATGCTATCTTGCCATGTGCTAGTCCTCATAATTCATCTACTCACAAAGTTGCTACTTCTTGTGATGAATTACTTTCCTTGCCTTGTTGCTCTAATGATGAAGCGTATACTTCCTCTAGTACTCGTGTTGATACTAACCATGTAGAGGAAATCAAAGAGCTCAAGGCCCAAGTCACTTCTTTGAAGAAAGACTTGGAAAAGTGTCATGAAGGGAAGTCCACACTCAACAATATCTTGTGTGTGCAAAAATCCCTGAATGACAAAGGTGGACTTGGATTCAACTCCAATAAGAAGAAAAAGTCCAAGATCATTAAGAAGAAAAAGGGCCAAGAACAAGTCAAGAATTCGGCCAAGATTATTTGCTTCAAGTGCAAAATTGAAGGGCACCATGTTAGATCTTGCCCATTGAAGAAGAAACCCATTAGTGACAAGCAACAAGGGAAGTGGCCACGAGTTCATTCTCATGCTCAACCTCAAGTTGAAGAAAGGCCTCTTCCCAAGAAGACTCAAGTTCATGCTTCTCTCGTTGAGAAATCAAGTGAGAAGAAATCAAAGAGTAGATGTTGCTACTTATGTCGTGAGAAAGGTCACATCGCTTCTTCATGCACAAATGGTACCTTATACAACCCAATTATTGTTGATGATGTCTATTATCTTGGGAAGGATAATGTTGGCAATGTGTTTGCCAAGTTTGTTGGTACTCAAAGTGGTGTCAAGAAAAGAACCATTTGGGTAGCCAAGCCTATTGTGACTAACCTCTTAGGACCCAACTTGGTTGGGGACCAACAAACTAAAATTTGATCAATAGGTGTTGTTGGAGGGCATTGGAGCCTTGGTTACATTATAAAGAATTAAGGGGTCTCCATCATTCATATTGTCTCAAGCCAAGTCAGCTTATCAAGTTTCTATATTATATCCAATGTTCCTCCTTGCGGTAACTTGTGCTTAAATTATTTACATTGAAAGTTACTAGCAAAAGGGCCCGTGTGTTGCAACGGGAAAAAAATATAGCACACACTTATGTTCAATTCTTCTTTACCGGATCTGTCATTACATGTGCTCCGGTGTAATAACATCATAAATTACCAAACTGCCTTACGAGTTTTGTCTCAGGCACCACATTGAGAATGATTAACAATATGAGCATCACCAGCCTGAAGAAAGTTGTCGCTGTTATGACGGGCATGGGCGCATGGCCAAGAGGATATATGATGTGCAATGACATCCAACAACAACATTTCTCATGGTTTCGGTTTTTTTCCTGAACCAGTGCTATATTTGATTATTTGGCACAAAAAAAGTTGTAATTCTTTCACTCCAATTACGACCAACATGGCTCGTCATTCTTCCAAAAGATGTCCCTTATGATTTTTTCAGAAAAAAATTAGTACATTATCTCCTTGTTGTCGTCTAACTGAAGGAAACTGAATGTGAAAATGTAAGTGTATATAGACTGACCCACTCGGAGTGCATACAAAAATATTTTTATCCAAGTCGTTAGTGCCACATTGTACCTCCAATGTCCGTCTGCATCTACATGGCTATGTCTAATCTTAAGCAAGAATGCAAACTGAAGCAAGAAACTACCAACCAAACTGAGATAACAGCATGTAGCTAAACCTGTATAGGTGCTTCGTTCGGGAGGAGGCTTGTTGAGGTCGTGTGTACTCTCCTTCACTCAGACAATATCACCACTGCGTCCTCTCATCCCCTCCTCAAACTGCAAGGCTATCACACCCCGGGCAGCAGGTGGTCAGGGTCTCAGGGATCAGCAGAGAAACACGAAGCCTCGGCTGACGACCGCGAGCATGGCCAGGCCCATCTCGCTCTCGTGGCTGCCGTAGTGGCTCCCGGGCCTCTCCGTGGCTCCTCCACTTCGAGTCTACTACCCGAGCTCGGCAGCCGGCGACTCACCGGGGTACGGCGTGGCTGTACTCGAAGGAGCAGATCTCTGTAGCGCTGACACGGTGGCCAGTTTGTGGCAGCACCGAAGGGCAATAGCCCAGCTGGCTGCCCAGCGAAATTGCGCCATAGCACCGCGCCGCGGAAGCTCCTGATGTTGTTTTGCACGGTGACGACGATTTCTCAATCGGTGACCACACTTGTGCCATGCCCGAAGCCTTGTTCTGCGAAATATGCACATTTTGTTCCTTCGAGTTGCGCCACTTGAGATAATGACCAGGCTGCACCAAACTTTTCACTACAATTTGTTCATCTATTTGAAGCTTTGGGAGGAGCGTTTATCCATGACGTGCTTGATGGCGTTGCCATGCACTTTCTGACCCAAGCACCATGTGGTTCTCTGATTCTGCATATACTACGAGCATAGTTGACAGGGAGAAGCTGCACCTGACAACTTCGGAGGACACCACATCAAGACGTAGATGGTACTGGGAAGAACACCTTACTGTCTGAAGCACTTGCCGCACACTATCATGTTGATTACTCGTAGTATAACTCCAGCAGCGAACTACTTGTATCACCGCGGACTCCCTTTTCTTGAAGACAAGCGTGTGTACCTACTCACGGAAGCTCCTTAGTTGCTCAGCCGAGCACATGCCCGCAGCACTGCCACAATGGCATGGCCGAGCAGACCGCCAGGGAGTCCCTTTCCTTCATGACAAATGCAGGTGAAAAGTATTGCTACTTCGTCATGGAAACCACCATCGGAGTAGGCCAACACCATGGTCGCCCATGTGATTTGGTCCTTGCTGCAGGGGCTGGCATATCCGAGGAAGAACCAGTAATCCAAACTAAAACAGTTGAAACGAGTTCCAAGCATACCTTTGTAGGAAAAAAATGCAGCCATCCATCCAAGCGCTTCATATTGGTCTAATGACAGATAACTGACGAGATGTTAGCTTATCTGAAGGTACTCCTATTCCTGCAAAATCGAAATTCCCAGACCATGAACTCAGAACCCAGCTGGTAGCTGAAGTGGACTTCTGTAGCAAGATGAAGATATCTGGCAACGTGTCATGTAAAATTCCAACTTTCATGAGCCTGGACATAGTGCTTGGGCAGGACAAGCAGAGCAGCAGCGAGGGACACATGAAGGCGCAGCAGAAACCATCGAGGAGATTATTAGGCTCAACAAAAAAGAAGAAAAGGAAGACCAGGTTTAGACTTGCTCACGCCGTGCAGCTATATGGGACCTATGCGCTAGCCAACTGCGCCCCCACCACACTTGCTGGACTACAAGCAAAACAAACCTCCTTGTTAGTGGCAGGGCCAAACAAATCATGGATGGCTCCAGATTCTGTATACCTGCAAGTATCAACAAGGGATTTTGACCTTGTTAGTTCATGTATCAACAAAGTATGACACACACAAGATTAGTTTGAATTTAGAAGCAATGAGCGAGACTCAGAGTGCATACATCACTCACAATTCAAAACAAGAAACAAGAAAAATAATATGAAGCCTACAACTCTAATCTGTCTGAAGCCTGGGATTTTCTTTCACTAAATATGAACCTGCTTCAGGGCAACATAGCTAGATAAAAGAAGAGCGGTAACATTCTACCAGCATGATAAATCGAGCCCTCAATTGGGGAATTCACAGTATATATATGTGAGCTGCAACTTTGCTCTCAGTCCACATAGAAGCTCAATCTTTCATATCCTATTTAGATCCACTTGTACATGTATTTACCCCTAAAAAACATATACATATATATGGGGCAGGAAGAGGCCCGTCGTCTTCGTCGAAGCCTACAAAATAATATGGAGCCTACAACTCTAATCTGTCTTAAGCCTGGGATTTTCTTTCACTAAATATGAACCTGCTTCAGGGCAACATAGGTAGATAAAAGAAGAGTAGTAACATTCTACCAACATGATAAATCGAGCCCTCAGTTGGGGAATTCACAGTAAATATATGTGAGCTGCAACTTAGCTCTCAGTACACACAGAAGCTCAATCATTCATATCCTATTTGGCTCCACTTGTACATATATTTACCCCTAAAAACGTATAAGTATATATGGGGCAGGAAGAGGGCCGTCGTCCTCGCGGCCGTCCGCCCACATCGATTGATCTCCTTCAGCCAGTTCTTGTTGCCTGTATGTACGTATACCAAGAATCTACTGGCTGATCCTTGTACGGTTATTAAGGAGGTTTGGGGAAAATCTTGGTACTACTACTCTGACTTGTACCAGGGCTGCCGGTGGAAGGTAGGTAGCGCTGCAGGTCGAGCGGGGCGGCGCTCCGGCGGCGATGACGGTGGGCCCGGTCGGATCCGGGCGGATCTGGCCGGGGTGGATCCATTTCTGGCGGATTTGGCGTGGAGACGGACGGATCCGGCGAGATTGTGGGACGGCGGCGCCATGGAGGTCCCTGTCCAGAAAGAGGGAGATGGGTGAGAGGAGACCGAGAAGGAGGAAAAGGGAGAGGGGCGAGGTGGAGGAGCAGCCGGAGGTCCGGCGTGAAAGTTCGTCGGCGGCAGGGCGTGGCGGAGGTATGGGGTCGCCGACGAGGCGGCTTGCGGGCGCGAAGGGAGATCGGGCAGAAGGGAGCTGCGGGCGGCGACGCGGCCTGGTTCGGGCCCGGGCGGGATTAGAGTTTTTTTTTGAAACCGAAACGTTTTCCCAGTCGTAACTTAAAAAGGAACTGCGGGTTCTATTTTCAAAAAGTAAAAGGACTTTTCTGTAAAGTGGCTCGACGGACGGGCTGAAACCCTATTTTCTTTATTACTAGGTAAAGACTTGCCCCTTAGCATGTTGTGGTTTTGTACCTTGCATGTTCGTGTATATGTTGTGCTTCCAATTTGCTTATCTTGAGAAATCAAGTATGTGTATGTTGGTTTGCACATCATGTACGTGTGTGTAATGTGTTGAGCCTTTGTGCATCTTGTGTGTATCTTAGTTGGCTCTTGTGAGAGATTAATGGAACATCCCATTTTGGGGGAGTGATGTGCTTTGTGCACCTCACAATCCTATAAATGTGTGTACGTGAGGAATACTATATAGTATTGATATTACAAGATTATCTAGTCTCTATGTGGTATGTCTTGTCATGAGAATTTCAAATTCTATTTGGTCCATTAATTATCTCTTGTTGGTTCTCTTTTGCATCTTGTTAAGTTTTTCATTGGTATCACATTATGGGGGAGTAATATGCTATGTGTATATTACAAGCCTAGAAAATGTGTACATATGAGATATTGTCACCTAGAGTTGATATTGTAAATTATCTTGTGCCTAGGTGACATGTTAGCTCTACAAGTTGCAAATTTCTTTGTGTGTTTGGTGTGAACATGATGTTGGATATCTTTGCAATCTACCATCGGGAATTATTCCCAAATACTTCTTGTCTCTTGACAATGGGTAATCATTTGTGTGGTAGAAATTACTGATCATCTTTACCTTGGCTTTTGCTTTCATTTGTCTTATTTCTTGCCAAGATTGTGTCAACTCACATTTCCTTCCGTGCCACTTGTGGACATTGTTGTTTTCTTGATCATGTCTAGAGTTTTTGAGATATAGTGAAAGTGGTGATCCCATCTTGTGCATTTTGTATTCAAATGTAAATTCTCTATAATGCACAACTCTTGGGGGAGCTATCCTATTTTCTATAAAACACTCATCTTGTGATCCATTTCAAGTGTGTGTTGGTGGAAGGCAAGCTGTTTCTTTTTGGTACTTTGTGCCATCATGAAACTTTATAGAAGGCTTGGTTTGTTTGGAACCATCCTCTCTTTTGGGAGTTTGATATCTTTCTTTTTGAGTGTGTAAATGGACATCTCATTCCTTGATGTATCTTTTAATGATATCTTCCAAGTGATGATTTCTCTATTTGGTATCCTATTTTCACTTGGTATTTATTTTTCATTTGGTATCGTTTCTTGAAAGTCTTGAGCATGCATACTTACTTCATGTAGTTTCTTTGGCATGCTTTCTTTCTTTGACCCAATATATAGGGGAAACTCCATCTAGTCTCAATTTGGATGAGATGTGCATGAAATTCATTTTCATATATATATATATATATATATATATATATATATATATATATATATGCACATATGTATGTGGAGTTTGTCCTATATATTGGTGTTTCTAACTCTTTGGTCCCAATGAGTTTGGGTACCGTTTAGTTTGTGTTGTTCTTCTAGGAACAATTGAAGATGCATTGGATGCTCGGCTCACTCACAAGGAAGGTGGTGTCACCATGTGCTTATTGGAGTCAAGCTAGGATGATCAATGAACTACTATCTACCTTCAATTGATATCTACTACATCCTTCCAATGGTATCTCGGTAACAAGTATCATCATTTACTTCATGCACACATTTCTTGCATCAACCTTGTGTAGGTTGTATCATGGCATGTAATTCATTCTTTCTTGTGATACTTGTTTCCTTTCTCAAAGCATCCCAACAATGATCTCTTGTTGCTAGTTGTGATGTCTTTGATGCTCATGTGGTTGGAACTCATTTATATACAATAATACCATATCTAGCCATGTGTTATGCCGTCAAGCAAATATCTTATTGGTATATTTATGACTTCCTTGTGGATATCTTATTATTTTCTTTTACAACAATTTCGTGTGTACATCCTTCTTTGTGGATTTATATCATCATGATCTTCATCTACCTAGAATCTTATACACTTGAGAGAAGTTGCATATCTAATTCATATCCCCTTCTTTCACGTCCACCTTTTCTTTCTTGCATTATTTCTTTGCTAGCTCCGTGAAGGTGTGTGTCTTGAGTGCGGATCTTATATTGTTGCATCTTGATGCACTCTTTTGTGGTGAAGGTCATTTCCCTCATGCTTGTCTTGACAAGGCTTTGCCATCTAATTGGTATCCCTCGTTTTGATGAGGCTTTCTTTTTTTCTTCACCAAGGGTTGTCACAAGCTTGGTTGTTATTTCTTTTTAGTGAGCTTGAGAATCCATTTGCTAAGTTGTGTGTGTGGGAAGGACATGTCACGCACCTTGTATCTCAACTATTAAAGACTATGTTGATGCTTAATGCTCATCCTTATATTAGTCTTATCGAGTGCTTTGCCATGACTCAAACACATCTTTTTGGTTGAGCCTATTTCCAAGTTGCATCTTTTATATGTTGCTCAACCATTTGTTTGTTGCAAGTGCTATACTTTGTTTCCTACATGCTCACTTGCACTTGTTGTGAGTTTCTATTGATTTTGGGGGAGTGATGATCCTATTTTGTGCACTTGATATCCTATTGCAAATATTCTAAGGAGTGCACAAATCATGGGGAGCTTCACTAGTGTCTTTTAGAACCCTCTATTGGTCTCTTGCACTTGTCGTGAGGTTCTATTGATCTTGGGGGAGTGATGATCCTATTTTGTGAGCGTTGTATATTGCAAAACTAAATTGTGCACAAAACAAGGGGAGCTTCTCTAGTTTCTCTAGAACACTCCTTTGATCATATCATTATATCTTTTATTCATGCGGCACATAGGATCATTACTCTAGTTGGTTCAATTGGTATCTTTTGATAGCTTGCTTCAATTGGTATCGTTTGATTGCTTGAGTGCTTGTTTCTCTCTTTGTTATGTGTCGGAGATATTGACCATGGGTGTCTTCATCGACCACCCATGGTGTTTTAAGACAAACAAGGGCCGCCTGTCATCCTCCGGCTGCCTGTGCATCAGGTCGCCTCCTAGGGCCGCCATGCCTAGGAGCCGTATGCCAGCAGGCGGCGGAGACCTAACAGGTGGCAGCCAAGCGGCCCGCATCTGAAAGACAACCCCATACCTCCCCCTCGGGGTATGCGCTGGAGATCCACGACGAGACTAAAGCATGGCTACAGTTAAGCCTGTCCCTAAAGAATCCACAGAAGCATGGCTACAGTGTGAGTGTACCCTGCGGACACTCCCTGATCGGCGCATTACTCTAGCCATGTTATCGATGACCTAGCTTTGGTGAGAGGGAGCCATGATCCCACTACCCGTCGGCGGAGTGGCCAGCAGACGGCAGGCCCCACCCGCCAGTGAGCCACCCAGAAGCAACCAACCTTTGGCAGACGGCCCGGGGGACGGGCCGCCCTATAGCAGGCGGCTAACCGTTCCCCGGGAGTCTGAACCCCATCAAGATGACAAGACGGGATGTGGCAGCAGTGTACGACCGAGAGGCGGCGGCACTGTAGCCACTTCCCCCATGATGATGCTTCCGTCAGCAGAAGGACGCCAACATTGAAATACAATCACGCGGGCCCAACAGACGGCGGGGCCCAACAGCCGGCGGAGAAGCCGGCGCCTAGAGACACTGATAGCCGGGGTCCACTCCGCCCGGATTACCATTGTATCCCTGGGGGTAGGCCTATATAAACCCCCCAGGGTCCACCATGCAGAGGGGTTAGACTTTGAGAGAAACACAAGAGGCAGATAGGGAGAAACCCTAGCGATAGCTCGCGTTTTCCTAGAGGGAGAGAAGAGAGCTAGCCTTGCCCTTCTTCCTCCTCTAGATGACACAACTCAAGGAGCAACCTTGTGGCTACCATATTGACATTAGTCATGATGTGGAGTCCCTGTAGAGCAGGACTAGGGGTGTTATCTCCACGGAGAGCCCCAAACCTGGGTAAGATTCGTAGGCGTCCCAAGTACCGCCTTATCCCGCTTCCAGGGCCCGGCGACGTTCTCTTGTCCCCATGCATGATAAGCCATCCTTTGGCATATATCGCACCAAAACGCCGACATTTGGCGCCCACCATGGGGCAAGGTGCACCGTCGTCCAGAGACATGTTCTAGACGGGAACTTTGTTCCTCCCTGGCGAGCGCAGCCAGCCCGGCATGCCCAATGGCGTGGATGCTGGGATACTTTGCGGCGCTGAGGCCGCATGCACCGTAAGCAAGCTCGCCGATCTTCTCGGCGAGGTCCTGAAGGAAATATGCCCTAGAGGCAATAATAAATTTATTATTTATTTCCTTATATCATGATAAATGTTTATTATTCATGCTAGAATTGTATTAACCGGAAACTTAGTACATGTGTGAATACATAGACAAAACAGAGTGTCCCTAGTATGCCTCTACTAGACTAGCTAATTGATCAAAGATGGTTATGTTTCCTAGCCATAGACATGAGTTGTCATTTGATCAACGGGATC
Source organism: Secale cereale (assembly GCA_902687465.1). NCBI lineage: Eukaryota > Viridiplantae > Streptophyta > Magnoliopsida > Poales > Poaceae > Secale > Secale cereale. The sequence continues at coordinate 444,859,479 of LR738714.1, forward strand.
ACATCATTAGGAGAATGATGTGATGGACAAGACCCATCTGTTAGCTTAGCACTATGATCGTTTAAGTTTTACTGCTATTGCTTTCTTCATTACTTATACATGTTCCTATGACTATGAGATTATGCAACTCCCGAATACCGGAGGAACACTTTGTGTGCTACCAAATGTCACAACGTAACTGGGTGATTATAAAGGTACTCTACAGGTGTCTCCGAAGGTACTTGTTGGGTTGGCGTATTTCGAGATTAGGATTTGTCACTCCGATTGTCGGAGAGGTATCTCTGGGCCCACTCGGTAATGCACATCACTATAAGCCTTGCAAGCATTGCAGCTAATGAGTTAGTTGCAGGATGATGTATTACGGAACGAGTAAAGAGACTTGTCGGTAACGAGATTGAACTAGGTATTGAGATACCGACGATCGAATCTCGGGCAAGTAACATACCGATGACAAAGGGAACAACGTATGTTGTTATGCGGTTTGACCGATAAAGATCTTCGTAGAATATGTAGGAGCCAATATGAGCATCCAGGTTCCGCTATTGGTTATTGACCGGAGATGAGTCTCGATCATGTCTACATAGTTCTCGAACCCGTAGGGTCCGCACGCTTAACGTTTGATGACGATCGGTATTATGAGTTTATGAGTTTTGATGTACCGAAGGAGTTCGGAGTCCCGGATGAGACCGGGGACATGACGAGGAGTCTCGAAATGGTCGAGACGTAAAAATCGATATATTGGACGACTATATTCGGACATCGGAAAGGTTCCGAGTGATTCGGGTATTTTCGGAGTACTGGGGAGTTACGGGAATAGAAGAGAGAGGCCAAAAGGAAGGAGGCGCGTGCCCCCCTTCTGGTCCGAATTGGACAAGGGGTGCAGCCCCCTTTTCCTTCTCCCTCTCCCCCTCTTTCCTTCTCTCCTACTCCGGAAAGGAAAGGGGAATCCTACTAGGACTTGGGAGTCCTAGTAGGACTCCCCACACTTGGCGCGCCCCCTCTAGGGCCGGCCTCTCCCTTGCTCCTTTATATACGGGGGCAGGGGGACACCCTAGGACACACAAGTTGAATTGTTCCAGCCGTGTGCGGTGCCCCCCTCCACAGAAACACACCTCGGTCATACCGTTGCAGTGCTTAGGAGAAGCCCTGCGCCGGTAGATACATCATATCCGTCACCACGCCGTCGTGCTGACGAAACTCTCCCGTGAAGCTCAACTGGATCAAGAGCTCGTGGGACGTCATCAAGCTGAACGTGTGTAGAACGCGGAGGTGCCGTACGTTCGGTGCTTGATCGGTTGAATCGCGAAGAAGTTCGACTACATCAACCGCGTCACTTGACGCTTCCGCTTCCGGTCTACGAGGGTACGTAGACACACTCTTCCCTCTCGTTGCTATGCATCTGGTAGATAGATCTTGCGTGATCGTAGGAAAATTTTAAAATACTACGTTCCCCAACAGTGGCATCATGAGCCAGGTCTATGCGTAGATGATATGCACGAGTAGAACACAATGAGTTGTGGGCGATACTAGTCATACTGCTTACCAGCATGTCATACTTTGCTTCGGCGGTATTGTGAGATGAAGCGGCCCGGACCGACATTACGCGTACGCTTACGCGAGACTGGTTTCACCGTTACGAGCACTCTTGCTTAAAGGTGACTGGCGGGTGTCTGTCTCTCTCACTTTAGCTGAATCAAGTGTGGCTACGCCCGGTCCTTGTGAAGGTTAAAACAACACATACTTGACAAAACATCGTTGTGGTTTTGTATGCGTAGGTAAGAACGGTTCTTGCTAAGCCCGTAGCAGCCACGTAAAACTTGCAACAACAAAGTAGAGGACGTCTAACTTGTTTTTGCAGGGCATGTTGTGATGTGATATGGTCAAGACATGCTGAGTTATACGGTTTTGTATGAGATGATCATGTTTTGTAATGTTATCGGCAACTGGCAGGAGCCATATGGTTGTCGCTTTATTGTATGAAATGCAATCGCCATGTAATTGCTTTATTTTATCACTAAGCGGTAGTGATAGTCGTAGAAGCAATAGTTGGCGAGACGACAACGATGCTACGATGGAGATCCATGTGTCGCGCCGGTGACGAAGGTGATCATGAAGGTGCTTTGGAGATGGAGATCAAAAGCACAAGATGATGATGGCCATATCATGTCACATATTTTGATTGCATGTGATGTTTATCTTATTATGCTTCTTATTTTGCTTAGAACGCCGGTAGCATTATAAGATGATCCCTTACAAAATTTCAAGGTATAAGTGTTCTCCCTGAGTATGCACCGTTGCGAAAGTTCGTCGTGTCGAGACACCACGTGATGATCGGGTGTGATAAGCTCTACGTTCAAATACAACGGGTGTAAGCCAGTTTTGCACACGCAGAATACTCGGGTTAAACTTGACGAGCCTAGCATATGCAGATATGGCCTCGGAACACTGGAGACCGAAAGGTCGAGCGTGAATCATATAGTAGATATGATCAACATAAGATGTTCACCATTGAAACTACTCCATCTCACGTGATGATCGGACATGGTTTAGTTGATTTGGATCACGTGATCATTTAGATGACCGGAGGGATGTCTATCTAAGTGGGAGTTCTTAAGTAATATGATTAATTGAACTTTAATTTATCATGAACTTAGTCCTGGTAGTATTAGCATATCTATGTTGTAGATCAATAGCTCGCGATGTTGCTCCACGTTTATTTTTTATATGTTCCTAGAGAAAACCAAGTTGAAAGATGTTAGTAGCAATGATGCGGAATTGTTCCGTGATCTGAGGATTATCCTCATTGCTGCACAGAAGAATTATGTCCTTGATGCACCGCTAGGTGACAGACCTATTGCAGGAGCAGATGTAGGCGTTATGAACGTTTTGACAAAAGCTCGGTATGATGACTACTTGATAGTTTAAGTGCACCATGCTTTACGGCTTAGAACCGGGACTTCAAAAACGTTTTGAACGCCACGGAGCATATACGATGTTCCAAGAGTTGAAATTAGTATTTCAGACTCATGCCCGTGTCGAGAGGTATAAGACTTCTGACAGTACTTTGCCTACAAGATGGAGGAGAATAGCTCAACCAGTGAGCATGTGCTCAGATTGTCTGGGTACTACAATTACTTGAATCAAGTGGGAGTTAATCTTCCAGATAAGATAGTAATTGACAAAGTTCTCTAGTCACTATCACCAAGTTAGTAGAACTTCGTGATGAACTATAATATGCAAGGGATGACGAAAGGAATTCCCGAGCTCTTCGCGATGCTGAAGTCGGCGAAGGTAGAAATCATGAAAAAGCATCAAGTGTTGATGGTTAATAAGACCACTTGTTTCAAGTAAAGGACAAAGGGATAGAAGGGGAACTTCAAGAAGAATGACAAGCAAGTTGTCACTCCCGTGAAGAAACCCAAAGCTAAAACTCAAGCTTGAAACTAAGTGCTTCTACTGCAAAGGAAATGGTCACTGGAAGTGGAACTGCCCTAGATACTTGGCGGATAAGAAGGATGGCAAAGTGAACAAAGGTATATTTTGATATACAGATTATTGATGTGTACTTTACTAGTGTTCATAGCAACCCCTGGGTATTTGATACCGGTTCAGTTGCTAAAATTAGTAACTCAAAACGAGAATTGCAGAATGAACAAAGACTAGTTAAAGGTGAAGTGACGATGTGTGTTGGAAGTGGTTCCAAGATTGATATGATCGTCATCGCACACTCTCTATACTTTCGGGATTAGTGTTGAACCTAAGTAAGTGTTATTTGGTGTTTGTGTTGAGCATGAATATGATTTGATCATGTTTATTGCAATACGGTTATTCATGTAAGTTAGAGCATAATTGTTGTTCTGTTTACATGAATAAAACCTTCTATGGTCATACACCCAATGAAAATGATTTGTTGGATCTCGATCATGTGATACACATATTCATAATATTGAAGCCAAAAGATGCAAGATTAATAATGATAGTGCAACTTATTTGTGGCGCTGCCGTTTAGGTCATATTGGTGTAAAGCGCATGAAGAAACTCCATAGTGATGGACTTTTGGAATCACTTGATTATGAATCACTTGGTGCTTGCGAACCATGCCTCATGGGCAAGATGACTAAAACTCCGTTCTCCAGAACAATGGAGCGAGCAACAGATTTGTTGGAGATCATGCATACAGATGTATGTGGACCAATGAGTGTTGAAACTCGCGACGGGTATCGTTATTTTCTGACCTTCACTGATGATTTGAGCAGATATGGGTATATCTACTTAATGAAGCACAAGTCTGAAACATTTGAAAAGTTCAAAGAATTTCAGAGTGAAGTGGAGAATCATTGTAACAAGAAAATAAGAGTTTCTACGATATGATCGTAGAGGTAAAATATTTGAGTTAGCGAGTTTGGCCTTCAGTAAAAACAATGTGAAATAGTTTCACTACTCACGCCACCTGGAACACCACAGTGTAATGGTGTGTCCGAACGTCATAACCGTACTTTATTAGATATGGTGCGATCGATGATGTCTCTTACCGATCTACCACTATCACTTTTGGGGTTATGCATTAGAGACAGCTACATTCACGTTAAATAGGGCACCATCTAAATCCGTGGAGATGACACCGTATGAACTGTGGTTTGACGAGAAACCTAAGCTGTTATTTCTTTAAGTTTGGGACTGCGATGCTTATGTGAAAAGGTTTCAACATGATAAGCTCGAACCCAAATCGGAGAAGTAAATCTTCATAGGATACCCAAAAGAAACTGTTGGGTACACCTTCTATCACAGATCCGAAGGCAAGGTCTTTGTTGCTAAGAGTGGATCCTTTCTAGAGAAGGAGTTTCTCTCGAAAGAAGTGAGTGGGAGGAAAGTAGAACTTGATGAGGTAATTGTACCTTCTCCTGAATTGGAAAGTAGTACATCACAGAAAATTGTTCCAGTGATTCCTACACCAATTAGTGAGGAAGCTAATGATGATGATCATGAAACTTCAGATCAAGTTTCTGCTGAACTTCGTAGATCAACCAAAGTTCGTTCCGCATCAGAGTGGTACGGCAACCCGGTTCTGGAAGTCATGTTACTGGACCATGATGAACCTATGAACTATGAGGAAGCGATGATGAGCCCAGATTCCGCAAAATGGCTTGAGGCCATGAAATCTGAGATGGGATCCATGTATGAGAACAAAGTGTGGACTTTGGTTGACTTGCCCGATGATCGGCAAGCCATCGAAAATAAATGGATCTTCAAGAGGAAGACTGACGCTGACGGTAATGTTACTGTTTACAAAGCTCGACTTGTTGTGAAAGTTTTTTCAACAAGTTCAAGGAGTTGACTACGATGAGACTTTCTCACCCGTAGCGATGCTTAAGTCTGTCCGAATCATGTTAGCAATTGCCGCATTTTATGAAATCTGGCAATTGGATAACAAAACTGCATTCTTTAATGGATTTATTAAAGAAGACTTGTATATGATGCAACCAGAAGGTTTTGTCAATCCTAAAGGTGCTAACAAAATGTGCAAGCTCCAGCGATCCATCTATGGACTGGTGCAAGCATCTCGGAGTTGGAATATACGCTTTGATAAGTTGATCAAAGCATATAGATTTATACAGACTTACGGTGAAGCCTGTATTTACAAGAAGTGAGTGGGAGCACTACAACCTTTCTGATAAGTATATGTGAATGACATATTATCCATCGGAAATGATGTAGAATTTTCTGGAAAGCATAAAGGAGTGTTTGAAAGGAGTTTTTCAAAGAAAGACCTTGGTGAAGCTGCTTACATATTGGGCATCAAGATCTATAGAGATAGATCAAGACGCTTGATAAGACTTTCGATAAGTACATACCTTGATAAGATTTTGAAGTAGTTCAAAATGGATCAGTCAAAGAAGGAGTTCTTGCCTGACTTGTAAGGTGTGAAGTTGAGTAAGACTCAAAGCCAGACCACGACAGAAAAATATAGAGAGAATGAAAGTCATTCCCTATGCCTCAGCCATAGGTTCTATAAAGTATGCCATGTTGTGTACCAAACATGTTGTGTACCTTGCCATGAGTTTGTCAAGGGGGTACAATAGTGATCCAGGAGTAGATCACTGTACAGCGGTCAAAATTATCCTTAGTAACTGGATGACTAAGGAAATGTTTCTCGATTATGGAGGTGATAAAGAGTTCGTCGTAAAGGGTTACGCCGATGCAAGCTTTGACACTAAATCTAGATGACTCTAAGTATCAATCTGGATGCGTATTGAAAGTGGGAGCAATTAGCTAGAGTAGCTCTATGCAGAGCATTGTAGACATAGAAATTTGCGAAATACATACAGATCTGAATGTGACAGACCCGTTGACTAAACTTCTCTCACAAGCAAAACATGATCACACCTCATTACTCATGGGTATTAATCACATAGCGATGTGAACTAGATTATTGACTCTAGTAAACCCTTTGGGTGTTGGTCACATGGTGACGTGAACTATGGGTGTTATTCACATAACGATGTGAACTATCGGTATTAAATCACATGGCGATGTGAGCTAGATTATTGACTCTAGTGCAAGTGGGAGACTAAAGGAAATATGCCCTAGAGGCAATAATAGATTTATTATTTATTTCCTTATATCATGATAAATGTTTATTATTCATGCTAGAATTGTATTAACCGGAAACTTAGTACATGTGTGAATACATAGACAAAACAGAGTGTCCCTAGTATGCCTCTACTAGACTAGCTAATTGATCAAAGATGGTTATGTTTCCTAGTCATAGACATGAGTTGTCATTTGATCAACGGGATCACATCATTAGGAGAATGATGTGATGGACAAGACCCATCCGTTAGCTTAGCACTATGATCGTTTAAGTTTTACTGCTATTGCTTTCTTCATGACTTATACATGTTCCTATGACTATGAGATTATGCAACTCCCGAATACCGGAGGAACACTTTGTGTGCTACCAAACGTCACAACGTAACTGGGTGATTATAAAGGTACTCTACAGGTGTCTCCGAAGGTACTTGTTGGGTTGGCGTATTTCGAGATTAGGATTTGTCACTCCGATTGTCGGAGAGGTATCTCTGGGCCCACTCGGTAATGCACATCACTATAAGCCTTGCAAGCATTGCAGCTAATGAGTTAGTTGCAGGATGATGTATTACGGAACGAGTAAAGAGACTTGCCGGTAACGAGATTGAACTAGGTATTGAGATACCGACGATCGAATCTCGGGCAAGTAACATACCGGTGACAAAGGGAACAACGTATGTTGTTGTGCGGTTTGACCGATAAAGATCTTCGTAGAATATGTAGGAGCCAATATGAGCATCCAGGTTCCGCTATTGGTTATTGACCGGAGATGAGTCTCGATCATGTCTACATAGTTCTCGAACCCGTAGGGTCCGCACGCTTAACGTTTGATGACGATCGGTATTATGAGTTTATGAGTTTTGATGTACCGAAGGAGTTCGGAGTCCCGGATGAGACCGGGGACATGACGAGGAGTCTCGAAATGGTCGAGACGTAAAAATCGATATATTGGACGACTATATTCGGACATCGGAAAGGTTCCGAGTGATTCGGGTATTTTCGGAGTACTGGGGAGTTACGGGAATAGAAGAGAGAGGCCAAAAGGAAGGAGGCGCATGCCCCCCTTCTGGTCCGAATTGGACAAGGGGTGCAGCCCCCTTTTCCTTCTCCCTCTCCCCCTCTTTCCTTCTCTCCTACTCCGGAAAGGAAAGGGGAATCCTACTAGGACTTGGGAGTCCTAGTAGGACTCCCCACACTTGGCGCGCCCCCTCTAGGGCCGGCCTCTCCCTTGCTCCTTTATATACGGGGGCAGGGGGGCACCCTAGGACACACAAGTTGAATTGTTCCAGCCGTGTGCGGTGCCCCCTCCACAGAAACACACCTCGGTCATACCGTTGCAGTGCTTAGGAGAAGCCCTGCGTCGGTAGATACATCATATCCGTCACCACGCCGTCGTGCTGACGAAACTCTCCCGTGAAGCTCAACTGGATCATGAGCTCGTGGGACGTCATCAAGCTGAACGTGTGCTGAACGCGGAGGTGCCGTACGTTCGGTGCTTGATCGGTTGAATCGCGAAGAAGTTCGACTACATCAACCGCGTCACTTGACGCTTCCGCTTCCGGTCTACGAGGGTACGTAGACACACTCTTCCCTCTCGTTGCTATGCATCTGGTAGATAGATCTTGCGTGATCGTAGGAAAATTTTAAAATACTACGTTCCCCAACAGGTGCACCTCCACGACGAGCCCTCTCCGGTCGCAGAAACAGTCGGCCCGGAGAGCTGCCTCATCGAGCTCCTCGACAAGCTGCACACCGTCGACGAGCGCGCCTCCGACCTGGAGTCCATTGGCTCCTCTGATCCACCCGTCGACATGATCGTCGACCTCGACACGGCATGCGCCGATTCCTTCCCCGACCACGTGGTGGTCATCGACGATCCCCTCCCCCCTGCAACCTGCGACACAAGCGTGGAGGTGCTGGCCGCCAGCCACGACGAACCCTCCGACGGGTCTGGCCAGGACCCGCTGCGGGCGGCACTTTAGAGTCTCTCCGCCCCCATCGCCGCGGGAACAGACGGCGCTGCGCTGGAAGCGCTCCGTATCTCGCTCCTCGACAATGCCAACAAGTTAGCCGCCTCCCGGCGCCTCACTGAAGCCTACCGCCACAAGATCGACCGTGCCATAGGCGGTACGCCGGCTGCTGGCGAGCCTAGCCGAGCCGGCGGCGTCCGTGACCGAGGCGGAGCCCTTGCCAGCATGCTGGGGGCCCCACGACCAGTATACGCCACCCCGTTGGAAAACCTAAGGGCTGCCCAGGCGGCAGTTGACGAGCTGAACCACTTGGAGGGAGATGAGCTTCGCTGCATGACGTAGCGCGTCCAGCAGCTCCTCGACACGGCTGTTGAATAGCAGGAGGCCCGCCACTGGGCTCTGGAAGCCAACGTGCAAGCAGACAACCGCCCTCTTTGGCGGGAGCAAGGGGCTACACCCTGTTCGCCGACAGTCGGCGCTCGCAGTCGGCGCGACTTCGAGCCGGCTGCCAGCCGCAGCCGGCAAACTCGCATCACCATAGAGAGCGACCTAGACGGCCGCCCATGGGCCGTGGAGCGGCGAAACGAGCGCTCACCTCCCCCTCGCCGGGAGAGGCGTGTATCACGCCGCCTGTCGAGCATCCGTCATTCGGAGGCCGCTTGGGCCGCCGCGAGGGAGTTGGGGAGAACGATGCCCGCCACCGCCTTGACCGACTCGCTCGGTCTCAGGCGGTCGAGGAAGAAGACGCACTCGGCCCGGCTTGTTTTGGCCCCCGCATCCATGACGAGTCTTTCCCCAAAGGTTTCTCACTTCCCCGAGTACCCCCAAGTACAATGGATCCATGAAGCCAGAGGACTGGCTGGTGGATTATTCCATAGCCGTTAACATAGCAACCGGCAACAAGCGCGTTGCAGTGAAGTATGTACCAGTCATGCTCCAGGGCACAGCCCGAACGTGGTTAAACGGCCTCAAGCCCAACAGCATCAACAATTGGCTGAATTTCACTGACGTCTTCACCCGCAACTTCACCAGCACCTACAAGCGGCCGCCCAAGCCACGACAGCTCTCCCTATGCGTCCAAGGTCCGAACGAGTCCGCTCGTGACTACCTGACGTGTTGGGCCGAGCTACACAATTCCTGTGAAGGGGTGCATGAGGTGCAAGCCATCGAGTACTTCACGGCTGGGTGCAGAGAAGGCACCTTACTCAAGCACAAGCTCCTCTACGACGAGCCCACCATGTTGGATGAGTTGTTGAGCATAGTGTACAAGTACGCCACAGCAGACTCTTCCATGAAGTCCGAGATGCACATAGATGCTTCCGGAAAGATGGCTCCACCGGCTCCTCGGACGCCGGCTGGAGAGTCCAGTCGGCGCCAGCAACAGACGGACAACAAGCGCAAAGCCCCCCCGCCGGCTTCCAGCAGCCGGCTGGTGGCAGAAGTTGAAGGCCAGCAGCCAGAAGCTCAAGCCGGTCCCAAACGCCAGAAGGGTGGCAAGCCGGTCTGGCTGCCCGCCTTCTCCTATGAGCAAGCCCTGGATTCCCCTTGCAGGTTTCACAGCGGTACGAAGCCATCCAACCATGTCACACAAAAGTGCCACTGGCTCACCCAGATTGCCAGAGGTGAGGCTCTGCCCCCGCCAACTGCTGGGCAGGTGGCTCCGCCTCCAAAACCGCCGGCAGCTCGTCCAGGCGGCCAGGTCCAGGACGAATTCCCAGAAGAGAACAGAGCCTATGTCGTCTTCATGAGCCAGTCGGATGACACGCACAGCCAGCGTCAGCAGCATAGGGAAGTCAATGCAGTCGCCTCGGAAGCCCTAGAATTCATTCATTGGTCCGAGAGGCCCATCAGCTGGAGCCGTGAAGATCATCCGGACGTCATGCCCTCACTAGGCGCCTATGCCATGGTTCTGGACGCAACTTTTTCCACCGATAGGCGGGCCTGCCGGTTCTCCCGAGTGCTGATAGACGACGGCAGCAGCATTAACATCATGTATCGAGACACCATGGAGAAGATGGGCATCAAAGAGAAGCAGCTTCAGCCTACCCGGACCGTGTTCCATGGTGTCGTCCCCGACCTCTCTTGCTCACCAATCAGCAAGGTCAAGATTGATGTCCTGTTTGGTCACAAGAAGCATTTCCGGCGGGAGCCGGTCTGGTTTCAGGTGGTGAATCTGGAAAGCCCCTATCATGTGATATTGGGCCGGCCAGCTCTCGCCAAATTGATGGCGGTGCCCCATTATGCCTACCTCAAGATGAAGATGCCAGGCCCCAATGGAATAATCACCATAGTCGGGGACTATGAGAAGTCCATCGCGTGTGCTACTGCCAGCAATCGGCTGGCTGAGTCTCTTGTCATAGCTGAAGAGAAGCGCCGCCTTGATCGGCTGGTGGCAATGGCTGGCGAGCAGTCGGCCATACCATCCGATCCCAAGGAGGCAGAACCCCAAGGCTCATTCCTGCTGGCCAAAGAAACCAAGAAGATTGCCTTGGACCCGGCACACCCGGAGCGATTTGCCTTCATAGGGTCAAACCTAGACGGAAAATAGGAAAGCGAGCTCGTCGATTTCCTCTGTGAGAATCGGGACATCTTCGCATGGTCCCCCAAGGACATGTCGGGTATCTCGACGGATTTCGCCGACCACAAGCTGCACGTAAGAGAAGACACAAAGCCCGTCAGACAGCCGCTTCGCCGCCCGTCTGAAGAAAAAAGAAGAGTTGTCGGAGAAGAAGTCGCCCGCCTGCTAGCAGCCAGCTTCATTATGGAGGTGTTCTACCCTGAATGGCTCTCCAACCCAGTCTTGGTGCTGAAGAAGAACAACAAGTGGCGCATGTGCATTGATTAGACCATCCTCAACAAAGCTTTCCCTAAAGATCTATTTGCCCTGCCGCGAATAGATCAAGTGATTGACTCCACAGCCGGATGCGAGTTGCTGTCATTCCTTGATGCTTATTCCGGATTGTTGGAAATATGCCCTAGAGGCAATAATAAATTGGTTATTATTATATTTCCTTGTTCATGATAATTGTTTATTATCCATGCTAGAATTGTATTGATAGGAAACTCAGATACATGTGTGGATACATAGACAAACACCATGTCCCTAGTAAGCCTCTAAATGACTAGCTCGTTGATCAATAGATGGTTACGGTTTCCTAACCATGGACATTGGATGTCGTTGATAACGGGATCACATCATTAGGAGAATGATGTGATGGACAAGACCCAATCCTAAGCCTAGCACAGATCGTGTAGTTCATATTCTAAAGCTTTTCTATATGTCAAGTATCTTTTCCTTAGACCATGAGATTGTGCAACTCCCGGATACCATAGGAATGCTTTGGGTGTACCAAACGTCACAACGTAACTGGGTGGCTATAAAGGTGCACTACAGGTATCTCCAAAAGTGTCTGTTGGGTTGGCACGAATCGAGACTGGGATTTGTCACTCCGTATGACGGAGAGGTATCTCTGGGCCCACTCGGTAGGACATCATCATAATGTGCACAATATGTGATCAAGGAGTTGATCACGGGATGATGTGTTACGGAACGAGTAAAGAGACTTGCCGGTAACGAGATTGAGCAAGGTATCGGTATACCGACGATCGAATCTCGGGCAAGTGCTATACCGATAGACAAAGGGAATCGTATACGGGATTGATTGAATCCTTGACATCGTGGTTCATCCGATGAGATCATCGTGGAACATGTGGGAGCCAACATGGGTATCCAGATCCCGCTGTTGGTTATTGGCCGGAGAGTTGTCTCGGTCATGTCTACATGGTTCCCGAGCCCGTAGGGTCTACACACTTAAGGTTCGATGACGCTAGGGTTATAGGGAAAGTATGTACGCGGTTACCGAATGTTGTTCGGAGTCTCGGATGAGATCCCGGACGTCACGAGGAGTTCCGGAATGGTCCGGAGGTAAAGATTCATATATGGGAAGTCCTGTTTTGGTCACCGGAAAAGTTTCGGGCGATATCGGTAATGTACCGGGACCACCGGGAGGGTCCCGGGGGTCCACCAGGTGGGGCCACCAGCCCCAGAAGGCTGCGTGGGCTAAGTGTGGGAGGGGACCAGCCCCAAGGGGGCTGGTGCGCCCCCCACCAAGTCCCAAGGCGCATGGAGAGTGGAGGGGGGCAAACCCTAGGTCCAGATGGGCCTTAAGGCCCACCCTAGGGCGCCCCCTCTCTCTCCCCCCCTTGGCCGCACCCTAGATGGGTTTTGGGGGGCTGCCGCCACCCCTAGGGAGGAAACCCTAAATGGGGGCGCAGCCCCTACCTTCCCCCTATATATATGTGAAGTTTAGGGCTGCCCAGAACACGTTTTGACCTCGGTCGATTGGCGCAGCCCTACCTCTCTCCCTCCTCGTCTCTTGCAGCGCTTGGCGAAGCCCTGCTGGAGTCCCGCGCTCCTCCACCACCACCACGCCGTCGTGCTGCTGTTGGATGGAGTCTTCCCCAACCTCTCCCTCTCTCCTTGCTGGATCAAGGCGTGGGAGACGTCACCGGGCTGCACGTGTGTTGAACGCGGAGGCGCCGTTGTTCGGCGCTTAGATCGGAATCAACCGCGATCTGAATCGCAGCGAGTACGACTCCTTCATCCGCGTTCTTGCAACGCTTCCGCATTGCGATCTTCAAGGGTATGTAGATCCACTCTCCTTTATGCTCGTTGCTAGATTACTCCATAGATAGATCTTGGTGATGCGTAGGAAAAATTTTGATTTTCTGCTACGATCCCCAACAGTGGCATCATGAGCTAGGTCTATGCGTAGTATCTTGCACGAGTAGAACACAAAGTAGTTGTGGGCGTAGATCATGTCAATTCTCTTGCCGTTACTAGTCTTATCTTGATTCGGCGGCATCGTGGGATGAAGCGGCCCGGACCGACCTTACACGTACTCTTACGTGAGACAGGTTCCACCGACTGACATGCACTAGTTGCATAAGGTGGCTAGCGGGTGTCTGTCTCTCCTACTTTAGTCGGATCGGATTCGATGAAAAGGGTCCTTATGAAGGGTAAATAGAAATTGGCATATCACGTTGTGGTTTTGACGTAGGTAAGAACCGTTCTTGCTAGAAACCTATAGCAGCCACGTAAAAACTTGCAACAACAATTAGAGGACGTCTAACTTGTTCTTGCAGCATGTGCCGTGTGATGTGATATGGCCAAAAGGATGTGATGAATGATATATATGTGATGTATGAGATTGATCATGTTCTTGTAATAGGAATCACGACTTGCATGTCGATGAGAATGACAACCGGCAGGAGCCATAGGAGTTGTCTTATTTATTGTATGACCTGCGTGTCACTGAATAACGCCATGTAATTACTTTACTTTATTGCTAAACGTTAGCCATAGTAGTAGAAGTATTGTTTGGCGAGACGACTTCATGAAGACACGATGATGGAGATCATGATGATGGAGATCATGGTGTCATGCCGGTGACGATGATGATCATGGAGCCCCGAAGATGAAGATCAAAAGGAGCAAAATGATATTGGCCATATCATGTCACTATTTGATTGCATGTGATGTTTATCATGTTTTACATCTTATTTGCTTAGAACGACGGTAGTGAATAAGATGATCTCTCACTAAAATCTCAAGAATAGTGTTCCCCCTAACTGTGCACCGTTGCTAAGGTTCGTTGTTCCGAAGCACCACGTGATGATCGGGTGTGATAGGTTCTAACGTTCGCATACAACGGGTGTAAGCCAGATTTACACACGCGATACACTTAGGGTTGACTTGACGAGCCTAGCATGTACAGACATGGCCTCGGAACACGGAAGACCGAAAGGTCAAACATGAGTCGTATAGAAGATACGATCAACATGAAGATGTTCACCGTTGATGACTAGTCCGTCTCACGTGATGATCGGACACGGCCTAGTCGATTCGGATCATGTATCACTTAGATGACTAGAGAGATGTCTATCTGAGTGGGAGTTCATTAGATGAACTTCATTGTCATGAACAATAGTCTAAGTTGTCTTCGCAAATTATGTAGTAGACCAATAACTGCGTTGTAGCTCCCTGTTTAATACGAACCTAGAGAAAGACTAAGTTGAAAGATATTGTAAGCAATGATGCGGACTGGGTTCGTAGTCCGAGGAGTGTCCTCACTGCTACACAGAAAGCTTACGCCTTTGATGCACCGCTCGATGTGCAAACCCCTACAACGTTGTCTGTGGATGTTGTGAACACCTGACAGACACATCCTGATAACTACTTGATAGTTTAGTGCACCATACTTTACGGCTTAGAATCGGGATTCCAATGACGTTTTGAACGCCATAGAACATATGAGATGTTCTAAGAGCTGAAACTGGGATTTCAGGCTCATGCCCGTATTGAGAGGTATGAGACCTCTGACAAGTTCTTTTGCCAAAAAGATGGAGGAGAATAGCTCAACTAGTGAGCGTGTGCTCAGAATGTCTGGGTGCTAAAATCACTTGAACCAAGTGGGAGTTAATCTTCCAGATGAGATAGTGGTTGACGGAATTCTCTAGACACTATCACCAAGCTACTAGAACTTCGTGATGAACTATGACATGCAAAGGATGGAGATGATCCCGGTGCTGTTAGCGGTTCTTAGTACCGCAAAAGTAGAAATCAAGAAGGAGCATCAAGTGTTGATGGTTTAGCAAGACCACTGGTTTCAAAAGGGGTAAGGGCTAGAAGGGAAACTTCATGAATGGCAAACCTGTTGTCGCTCTGATGATGGAACCCATGATTGAACCCAAACCTCGAGACTAAGTGCTTCTATTGTAAGGGGAACGGTCACATGGTAGCGGAACCACCCCAAATACATGATAGATATGATAGCTGGCAACTTCAACAAAGTATATTTGATATACGTGTTATTGATGTGTACCTTAGTAGTACTCCTTGTAGCACCTGGGTTTTGGATACCGGTTCAGTTGCTATTATTAGTGACTTGAAGCAAAAGCTACGGACTGAACGGAGACTAGCTAAGGGTGAGGTGACGATGTGTGTTGGAAGTGTTTCCAAGGTTGATAAGATCACCATCGCACACTCCCTCTATTTTCGAGATTAGTGTTGAACCTAGATAAATGTTATCGGGTGTCTACGTTGAGCATGAATATGATTAGATCGTGTTCATTGCAATACGGTTATTCATTTAAGTCGGAGAATAATGGTTATTCTGTTTACATGAATAATACCTTTATGGTCATGCACCCAATGGTTTGTTGAATCTCGATCATAGTAATACACATGATGATAATATTAATGCCAAAAGATGTAGAGTTAATAATGATAGTACCACTCTCTTGTGGCACTGCCGCTTAGGTCATTTTTGGCATAAAATGCATGAAGAAACTCCATACTGATGGATGTTTGGAGTCACTTGATTTTGAATCGCTTGACACATGCGAGCCATGCCTCATGGGCAGGATGACTGAAATCCCGTTTTCAGGTACAATGAAACGGGCAAGTGACTTGTTGGAAATCATACATGCTGATGTATGTGATCCAATGAGAATTAAGGCGTGTGGTGGATATCGTTATTTTCTCATCTTCACTGGCGATTTGAGTAGATATGGTATATTTACTTAATGAAGCAAAAGTCTGAAACGTTTGAAAGGTTCAAACAATTTCAGAGTGAAGATTAAGAATCATCATAACAAGAAGATCATGTTCCCACGATCTGATCAAGGGGATATTTTCTGAATTATGAGTTTGGCAATCACTTAAGACATTGTGGAAATGTTTCACAGTTGAAGCCACCTGGAACACCACAGTGTAATGGTGTGTCCGGACATCGTAATCGAACCTTATGAGATATGGTGCGATCTATGATGTATCTTACCGATCTACCGCTGTTATTTTGAGGTTATGCATTAGAGACAGCTACATTCACTTTAGATAGGGCACCATCTAAGTCCGTTGAGACGACGTCGTATGGTTTGGCAAGAAACCGTAGTTGTCGTTTCTTAATGTTTGGGGCTGCGATGCTTATGGCTTCAGCCGGGAAAAGCTCGAACCCAAAGCGGACAAATACATCTTCATGGAATACCCACTGGTAACGGTTGGGTATGCCTTCTATCTCAGATCCAAGGACAAAAATGTTTGTCGCTAAGAACGGGTCCTTTCTCGAGAAGGAGTTTCTCTCGAAAGAATTGAGTGGGAGGAAGATAGAACTTGATAAGGTTTTCGAACCCTCACTTCAACCGGAGAGTAGTGCAACACAGAAAGATGTTTCTGTGGAACCTATGACTGTTTAAGAGGAAACTAATGATAGTGATCATGAAACTTCGGATCAAGTTGCTATCGAACCTCGTAGGTCGACAAGGATATGTACTACTCCCTAGTGGTACGGTAATCCTGTCTTAGAAGTCATGTTGTTGGACAACAATGAACCTACGAACTATGGAGAAGCGATGGTGGGCCCATATTCCGACAAATGGTTAGATGCCGATAAATCCGAGATAGGATCCATGTATCAAAACAAAGTATGGACTTTGGTGGACTTGCCCTATGATCGGCAAGCCATTGAGACAAATGGATCTTTAAGACTAAGACGGACGTGGACGGTAATGTCACCGTCTATGAAGCTCGACTTGTGGCGAAGAGTTTTTTCACAAGTTCAAGGAGTTGACTACGATGAGATTTTCTCACCCGTAGCGATGCTTAAGTCCGTCGAAATCAAGTTAGCATTAGCTGCATTTATGAAATCTGGCGGATGGATGACAAAACAAGTTTCCTTACCAGTTTTTGTAAGGAAAGGTTGTATGTGATACAATCAGAAAGGTTTTGTCGATCCTAAGGATGCTAAAAGATATGCTAGCTCCAGCGATCCTTCTATGGACTAGAGCAAGCATCTCGGAGTCGGAATATACACTTTGATGGAGTGATCAAAGTTTTTGGGTTTATACTAAGTTTGTTAGAAACTTGTATTTACAATAAAGTGAGTGGGAGCATCATAACATTTCTGATAAGTATATGTGAATAACATATTGTTGATCCGAAATGATGTAGAATTTCTGGAAAGCATAAGGGTTGTTTGAAATGAGTTTTTCAAAGGAAGACCTAGATAAAGCTGCTTACATATTGGGCATCAAGATCTATACAGATAGATCAAGACGCCTGATGATACTTTCAAAAGGAACACACACCTTGGCATGATTTTGAAGGAGTTCAAAATAGATCAGTCAAAGAAGGAGTTCTTGCCTGATTTGTAAGGTGTGAAGTTGAGTAAGACTCAAAACTTGACCACGGCAGAAGGAAGAGGAAGGACGAAGGTCGTCCCCTATGCTTTTGTCATAGGCTCTATACGGTATGCCATGATGAGTACCGCACCTGATGTGTGCCTTGCCACATGTCTGGCAAGAGGGTACAAAGGTGATCCAGGAGTGGATCACTAGATAGTGGTCAAAATTATCCTTAGAGGAATAAGGAAATGTTTCTCGGTTATGGAGGTGATAAAGAGTTCGACGTAAACAGTTACGTCGATGCAAGCTTAACACCTATCCGGATAACTCTAAGTGGAGATACCGGATACGTATAATGGAGCAACAGTTTGGAATAGCTCCAAGTGGAACGTGGTAGAAGCATCTACGATATGACATAAAGTTTTGCGAAGTACATAGGGATCTGAATGTTGCAGACCCGTTGACTACAACCTCTCTCACGAGCATAACATGATCAAACACAGAACTCATTGAGTGTTAATCACATATTGATGTGAACTAGATTACAAACTCTAGTGAACTCTTTGGATGTTAGTCACATGGCGATGTGACCTATGAGTGTTAATCACATGGCGATGTGAACTAGATTATTGACTCTAGTGCAAGTGGGAGACTGTTGGAAATATGCCCTAGAGGCAATAATAAATTGGTTATTATTATATTTCCTTGTTCATGATAATTTTTTATTATCCATGCTAGAATTGTATTGATAGGAAACTCAGATACATGTGTGGATACATAGACAAACACCATGTCCCTAGTAAGCCTCTAGATGACTAGCTCGTTGATCAATAGATGGTTACGGTTTCCTAACCATGGACATTGGATGTCGTTGATAACGGGATCACATCATTAGGAGAATGATGTGATGGACAAGACCCAATCCTAAGCCTAGCACAGATCGTGTAGTTCATATGCTAAAGCTTTTCTATATGTCAAGTATCTTTTCCTTAGACCATGAGATTGTGCAACTCCCGGATACCATAGGAATGCTTTGGGTGTACCAAACGTCACAACGTAACTGGGTGGCTATAAAGGTGCACTACAGGTATCTCCGAAAGTGTCTGTTGGGTTGGCACGAATCGAGACTGGGATTTGTCACTCCGTATGACGGAGAGGTATCTCTGGGCCCACTCGGTAGGACATCATCATAATGTGCACAATATGTGATCAAGGAGTTGATCACGGGATGATGTGTTACGGAACGAGTAAAGAGACTTGCCGGTAACGAGATTGAGCAAGGTATCGGTATACCGACGATCGAATCTCGGGCAAGTGCTATACCGATAGACAAAGGGAATCGTATACGGGATTGATTGAATCCTTGACATCGTGGTTCATCCGATGAGATCATCGTGGAACATGTGGGAGCCAACATGGGTATCCAGATCCCGCTGTTGGTTATTGGCCGGAGAGTTGTCTCGGTCATGTCTACATGGTTCACGAGCCCGTAGGGTCTACACACTTAAGGTTCGATGACGCTAGGGTTATAGGGAAAGTATGTACGCGGTTACCGAATGTTGTTCGGAGTCCCGGATGAGATCCCGGACGTCACGAGGAGTTCCGGAATGGTCCGGAGGTAAAGATTCATATATGGGAAGTCCTGTTTTGGTCACCGGAAAAGTTTCGGGCGATATCGGTAATGTACCGGGACCACCGGGAGGGTCCCGGGGGTCCACCAGGTGGGGCCACCAGCCCCAGAAGGCTGCGTGGGCTAAGTGTGGGAGGGGACCAGCCCCAAGGGGGCTGGTGCGCCCCCCCACAAAGTCCCAAGGCGCATGGAGAGTGGAGGGGGGCAAACCCTAGGTCCAGATGGGCCTTAAGGCCCACCCTAGGGCGCCCCCTCTCTCTCCCCCCCTTGGCCGCACCCTAGATGGGTTTTGGGGGGCTGCCGCCACCCCTAGGGAGGAAACCCTAGATGGGGGCGCAGCCCCTACCTTCCCCCTATATATATGTGAAGTTTAGGGCTGCCCAGAACATGTTTTGACCTCGGTCGATTGGCGCAGCCCTACCTCTCTCCCTCCTCGTCTCTTGCAGCGCTTGGCGAAGCCCTGCTGGAGTCCCGCGCTCCTCCACCACCACCACGCCGTCGTGCTGCTGTTGGATGGAGTCTTCCCCAACCTCTCCCTCTCTCCTTGCTGGACCAAGGCGTGGGAGACGTCACCGGGCTGCACGTGTGTTGAACGCGGAGGCGCCGTTGTTCGGCGCTTAGATCGGAATCAACCGCGATCTGAATCGCAGCGAGTACGACTCCTTCATCCGCGTTCTTGCAACGCTTCCGCATTGCGATCTTCAAGGGTATGTAGATCCACTCTCCTTTATGCTCGTTGCTAGATTACTCCATAGATAGATCTTGGTGATGCGTAGGAAAAATTTTGATTTTCTGCTACGATCCCCAACACGGATACCACTAGATCAAGCTGGATCCGGCCGATCGCCTGAAGACCGCCTTCCTCACGCCATTTGGAGCATTCTGTTACCTGACTATGATGTACGGCTTGAGAAATGTCGGCGCCACCTTTTAGCGTTGCATGCAGAAGTGTCTCCTCAAGCAACTTGGCAGAAACGCCCACATTTATGTGGATGATATCGTGGTGAAGACGGAGAAGCGTGGTACTCTTCTAGAGGACCTCCAAGAGACCTTCAAAAACCTGCGCCGCTTTCAGTTCAAGCTAAACTCGGAGAAATGCGTCTTCGGGGTACCAGCAGGCCAGCTCCTTGGCTTCGTGATGTCTGAACGCGGCATCGAGTGCAACCCAACAAAGATCAAGGCCATTGAGAGGATGGAGAGGCCAACTCGCATACGAGACATCCAGAAGTTTACTGGGTGCTTGGCATCACTCGGCCGATTTATCAGCCGGCTGGGCGAGAAGGCACTCCCTCTGTACCAGTTGATGAAGAAGACCACCTGCTTTGAGTGGAATGACAAGGCGGACAAAGCTTTCCACCAGCTCAATAAAGTGATGTACACGCCGCCTGTCCTGGCGGCGCCTATAGACAAGGAACCCATGTTCCTTTACATAGCCGCCACCAGCCGGGTGGTCAGCACTGTGATTGTAGTCGAGCGCCCAGAGGACGGCAGAGCCTTGCCTGTCCAAAGGCCCATATATTACTTGAGCGAGGTGATGTCAGCCTCCAAGCAGAATTATCCCCACTACCAGAAGATGTGCTATGGCGTGTACTTTGCCACCAAGAAACTCAAGCAATACTTCCAAGAGCATCCGATCACGGTCGTCTGCACAGCCCCGCTTGCTGAGATAATGGGCAACAGAGATGCTTCAGGCCGAGTGGTAAAGTGGGCTATTGAGCTGGCCCCTTTCGCCGTCTTCTACCAGCCCCGCACCACCATTAAGTCACAAGTGCTGACCGACTTCCTCGTCGACTGGGCCAAGACCCAGTACCTGCCGCCTGCTCCAGATTCAACCCATTGGCGGATGCACTTTGATGGATCAAAGATGCGCACTGGCTTGGGAGCTGGTGTCGTCCTCACCTCCCCCAAAGGCGACAAGCTCAAGTACACATTGCAAATCCAGTTTGCCGCCTCCAACAACGTGGCCGAGTACGAGGCGCTCATTCACGGGCTTCGGATGGCCAAAGAGATCGGCATCCGCCGAGTGTTGTGCTATGGTGACTCGGACTTGGTGGCCCAGAAGTCATCTGGTGACTGGGACGCCAAAGATGCAAACATGGCAAGTTACTGCTTTCTGATCCAGCAGATCAGTGAGCATTTTGATGGCTATGAGTTCCTCCACGTGCCACGAGCCGACAACGATCAGGCAGATGCCTTGGCACAGATCGGATCAACTCAGCAAGCAATACTGGCCGACATGTCCTTCCAATGCTTGCACAAGCCGTCTATCCAGCCGGCACCAGAGTCAGAATCAATCTTCGTGCCAGCCGACCCTGGAATTGACGGCCCAAAGACCTCAGCAGGAGGCCCAGGGATTGCAACAGCCGGCTCAGGAACTTCAGCAGGTGGCTAAGGGACTGCTGCGCCAGCAGGCGACCAAGGATTGCAGCACCAGCAGGCGGCCAAGGGACTGCTGCACCAGCACCCGGCCCGAGGACTTCAGAACCCGGCCCAGGGACTGCTGCAGCTGGCCCAGGGACTTCAAAAGCACAACAAGCGGCGGCTAACCCCAGCCCTCCACCTCCCGGCCCAACCACCCTGGTTTCAGTGGCAGAAGTAACATGAGTCACATCACCATCATGGGCGCAACCTATCCTCAATTTTTTGCTCAGAAGAGAGTTGCCAGCAGATGAGACCTTGGCATGGCAAGTTCGGCGCAGAGCCTCAGCATACACACTAGTGAACAAAGAGCTCGTCATACGCAGCACAACCGGCGTCTTCCAACACTGGTAGAAGCAGAAAAGGTCTGGCCATTTTGAGAGATATTCTTCAAGGCAAATGCGGCCACCATGCGGCCTCCAAATCCCTCGTGGCCAAAGCTTTCTGCCATGGTTTCTTCTGGCCAACTGCTTTGGACGACGCAAAGGACCTAGTGAAGAAGTGTAATGGATGTCAGTGATTCAGCTCCAAGCAACATCTATCGGCTTCTGCACTCAAGACCATCCCAATCGCATGGTCATTCACAGTTTGGGGACTAGACATGGTGGGCCCCTTCAAGATAGCACGCGATGGCATGACTCATTTGCTCGTTGTCGTAGACAAGTTCATCAAGTGGGTTGAAGCAAGACCAATCAAGAAACTCAACGGTCCGACCGCCATGACCTTCATCGCTGACATTACAGTCTGGTATGGCATACCACACAACATCATCACCGACAATAGCACAAACTTTGCCAAAGGAGCATTGGCCCGTTTCTGCGCAACACAGGGCATGTCACAGCCCTATAGCTTTAGCCTTTGCTTAACTCTTCATGATCATGTGCATCATGTTTAATTTTCTCAGAAACTTGGAAATGGGGATGATCAAACCCTAGCA
Organism: Secale cereale; assembly: GCA_902687465.1. NCBI lineage: Eukaryota > Viridiplantae > Streptophyta > Magnoliopsida > Poales > Poaceae > Secale > Secale cereale. Next base: position 444,882,205 of record LR738714.1, read on the forward strand.
CTTCAATTTTCAAATAGGTCCAGTTAAAAACATTGCATTCAATGTTTCCAAAGTGTTCTTATTAATTGTTTGATATTTTTGGCAAGGCTTTTGCACCAAACAAAAAATAATGAACATTTTTAAGAATATTTTGGGCACTGAATTTAAATCATTATTGTATTTGAATTTGGAGTTATATTCACAATATATAGAATATATTTCCAAATAACTTTGTAATTTATGTGGTCCTGGAAAAGTCCATGGGAAAACATAAAAATACTCAGAGGATGTTTTGGCACTTATTTGAATTTTTTCAAATTCAAAGAGTGGCAAAAGAAATAAACAAAGAAAAGAAAACAGAAAACAGAAAGAAAAAAGAGAGAGAGAGCACCTACCTCGGCCTTACCCAGCAGAAGCAGCCCAGCCCACGAGGGGCATACCTGTCTTCAACCTCTGCCTACTGGCAGAGGCAAGAGCGAGCACGGCGCCCGCGCGCGCCGGCACGCAGGTGCCTGCCTGGCTCCCCTCGACGCGCCTAGACGACGCCACGGAGACGCCCAGAACCCCCTGCACCTCTCCCTCTCTCCCCCTCCTCTGTTCTCCTCACTGAACGCGCCCGCCGCCGCCGGCGAGAACCACCGAGGCCATCGTCCACCCCTCGCCTTGCCGAAGCATCCGGAAAGACCGGCGTCGTCTCATTCATCGTCTACACCAGTCCGTTCGACCGCGGGAGCACCGCGCGACGTTTCTGCCTTGTCTTCAACCTCAGGCACCCGAGCTCGCCTCCGGTCGATTCGGCACCACCAGGACCTCCCCGGGCTCGATGACCTCCTCTTCGGCATCGCTGTGAGCTCCCGCTCCGAACCCCTCTCTTCCCCGCCTCTTTTGCACCGCGTAGCCCTAGTTTCACCGGAGCCGATAGCTCCTCGCCGCCGGCCATGCCGCTGATACGTCCAAAATGCATCACTATTTTGTATCATAATTTATCCTTATTCATTGATATATTTCACGTTACGATGATGTTCTTATGTTGTTTTGGTCTATTTTACACAGTTTGCAAACTCTCCGATGCCGGAACAGCAAACGCAGGATTCAGCAGTAAAAAGTGGACGCTGAGTTGCTGAAGAAGAATACCTCCAAATTACCTGAAAATTGACGGGAGATATTTTTTAGATGAATCACGAAGACACGCAAAAGGGGAGCCAGAGGGGGGCCACAGGGTGCCCAGGCGGCCTGGGGCGCCCCCCCTGGCCGCGCCGGGGGGGCGCCTGGAGCCCCTGGCCCACCTACGGATGCCCCCTTTTGCCTATATACTCTCCGTTCTCCGAAAACCCTAAAAAGAAGACTTTTTACGGAGTTCCGCCGCCGCTCCGAGGCGGAAACCTACAGAGAAGAAAAGGGCATCTCCGGCGGGCAGATTCCGCCGGGGAGATCACCTCCCGGAAGGGGAGATCGTCGCCATCGTCATCACCATCGTCACGGGCATCATCGAGATCATCATCAACATCATCCCCAACACCAGCACCATCTCCCTCTTCATCCAAATCTCATCTTACAATTGCAACTCGTGTTGTAACTCGTACTACCTATCCTCTCTACTCCATCGGTGTTGATTACTACTTTATGGTGAATGCTATTGAGTCTTGTTGGAGAAATATTATTATGTCTAGATTGTTTATCACATATTTATCCCCACCGATCATGATCTCTTTTATGTCTTGTGAGTAGTTACCTTAGTTCTTGAGGACATGGGGAAAGTCTTGTTGTTAGTAGTCATATGTTGTTGAAGTAATATGTGTTGTTTGATACTTAAGTTGTGTTGTCATTCTACTAGTGGTGTTGTGTGAGTCGAACACCCAACACTTCGCCTTATTAAGGACCTAGGAGAATACATTGTGTATAAAGAATGCTTATGGTGGGTTGCCGGAGTGACAGAAACCTGAACCCCAGTTCGCACACTTTTGCATAAGGGAATAATGGATCCTCGATCGTATTGCTATGGTTAGGCCTTTGCCTTAAATTATATCTTGTATTTGCGGATGCTTGCAAGGTGTTTAATCATAAGAGTGCATTCATCTTAGTCTAGAGAGTGCACTAGCATAGATCCACCCACTCAACACTTATCAACACATAACATAGTATCGATACGGAATATGGTGAAAGCACATGACTACCTCTCCCGTGTGTCCTCAGGAACGCTTTAGTCTTTATAAGTTCAGTTGCTAGGCCTCTCCTTTGCTATGAAAGGATTGGGCCACTTGTTACTCTCAGTACCTTTTACATTACTTACTTTTACTTTCCTGTTGCTTATACCGAGAAAACCCCTAAAAGTTATCTTTCAGTGCTTGCAGTAAATTCTTGCTCAGAATCGCTTATCAATACCTTCTGCTCCTCGTTGGGTTCGACACTCTTACTTATCGAAAACGCTGCAAAAGATCCCTTACGGTTGTGGGTCATCAAGTACCGTTTTCTGGCGCCGTTGCCGGGGAGCGTAGCGCTATTGGTAAAGTGAAACTGGTAAGAAAGTTTTTTTTATAATTCTGTTTTTATTTTTGCTATTTGCTGCTCCTTGTCCTTATGGACAACCCTATTATTGGATCGTTGCTTGCGGGAAGACGCCCCACACCTGTGGTGGTTGATCCTCCCCCTACTGAAATTGTGCCTTATAAAATACCAGCTGGTATTATCGATTATGTTTTGGCTAATCGTTGCGCAGGAGACAGACATCCCGGTGAACACTTGCTATATCTGTCACAACTATGTTCATTATTTAAGCTTGCAGGTGTATCGAGGGAGTTTGTCATGAGGAAATTGTTTGTCGTATCACTTATAGATAAAGCTTCAGATTGGTATGGGCTTCTCGATAACTCACACTTGCTGGACTGGCAGGAGCTTATGTCTCTCTTTTATACTAAGTTTTATCCTCTTCATGAAATTCATCGAGACAGGAATTATATCTATAACTTTAGGTCTCGTGACGGAGAAAGCATTGCTCAAGCTTGGGGGAGATTGAAGTCCCTAATGCTCAAATGCCCTATTCATAAGCTTCCCAAGGAAATTATACTTACAAATTTTTATGCCAGGCTTTCTCGTCAGGATAAGGAGATGCTGGATGCCTCCTCTAGTGGGGTGTTTCAGAAGAAGAGTGTTGAAGAACGGTGGGATCTCCTTGAAAGAATCCAGAGGAATACCGAAGATTGGGAAATTGATAAAGGTATTGAACCCGCTATAAATTATGAACATGATTATATTGAGAGCTATGTGGAAACTGATTACTTCAATACTTTTTGCTCTAAGATTGGTCTTGATTCCCATCTAGTGATTGATTTGTGTAAGAATTTTGCCTCTCACGTTGATTCTTTTAAAAAGAAGAGAGACCAGCACCATGAACCTTTTAAAGAACCACCTATTGATATTTATGTTGCTGACCCTATTTTGCCTGCAGTTATATATGAAAATCCTCCTTTTCCTACGAGGATAAGGGAGCACTCTCTTGTGACAGGCATAATAAATAAAAGTGAGAGAAGAGTTGATGAGCCTGAGGACCAGATCAGGGTCGATCCTCAAGTTGCATTAATTAAAGACCTTGTTACTAATGATGTTTTGGATTCCAATATAAATTTTTGTGCTGTTTCCACTAACCTTGTCACAGCCAAGAATAAAGGCCCAATTTCAGGTACTCCAGTGGTATCTGTTAAAATAGGATATCACAATTATTATGGGCTATGCGATTTGGGATCGAGTGCAAGTGTTATCCCCTATTCACTTTATGAAGAGATCATCGGTGAGATTTCCCCTTGTGAACTTGAAGAAGTTGATGTTACTATTAATCTTGCAAATAGAACAACTATCTCTCCTATCGGAATTGTGAGGGACGTTGAAGTCCTATGTGGAAAGGTAAAATACCCTACCGACTTTCTAGTACTTGGTTCAGAGAGGGACAATTTTTGTCCAATTATTTTTGGTAGACCTTTTCTTAGAACTTGTGGAGCCATAATAGATTGCAAGAAAGGTAAAGTTTCTGTTGAATTCGATGGTGAGCCATATGAATTTAATTTTTCTAAGTTCTCTAAGCAGCCTCGTGATACTGATTTACCTAGTGATGATAAAATTATTGAAAGTATTGCCTCTATTGCTATTCCCCCTAATGATCCTTTGCAGCAATACATGGAGGACCACGAGAATGATTTGCATATGCAGGAAAGAAATGAACTAGATGAAATATTCTTGAGGCAGCCTGCTATCCTGAAGCACAACCTTCCGGTTGAACCTTTGGGAATTTTATCAAAACCGAAAGAAGACCCGGTGTTCGATCTTAAACCTCTTCCCGATACGCTCAAATATGCTTATTTAGATGAAAAGAAAGTATATCCTGTTATTATCAATTCTAACCTTTCAGGATATGAAGAGGAGCGATTATTGGAAGTACTTCATAAACACCGAGGCGCAATTGGCTACACCCTTGATGACCTTAAGGGGATTAGTCCATCTATCTGTCAACATACTATCAACCTTGAGCCTGATGCTAAACCAGTTGTAGATCATCAACAACGATTGAACCCGAAGATGATGGATGTCGTGAGAACTGAGATTCTCAAGCTTCTAGCCACAGGTATTATCTACCCTATAGCTGATAGTAGGTGGGTAAGTCCGGTACATTGTGTTCCTAAGAAAGGAGGTACAACTGTGGTTCCTAATGATAAAAATGAATTAATACCTCAGAGAATTATTATTGGATATAGAATGTGTATTGATTACAGGAAGTTGAACAAGGCAACCAGGAAGGATCACTATCCGTTGCCGTTCATCGACCAAATGCTTGAAAGGTTATCCAAAAATACCCACTTTTGTTATCTCGATGGTTATTCTGGCTTCTCTCAAATTCATGTTAACACTGTCGATCAAGAGAAGACCACTTTTACTTGTCCCTTTTGTACTTATGCTTACAGGCGTATGCCTTTTGGTTTATGTAATGCCCCTGCTACTTTTCAAAGGTGTATGTCTGCTATCTTTCATGGTTTCTGCGGGGATATTATGGAAGTCTTCATGGACGATTTCTCCGTCTATGGAACTTCTTTTGACCATTGTCTTCACAACCTTAATAAAGTTTTGCAGAGATGCGAGGAGACAAATTTGGTACTCAACTGGGAAAAGTGCCACTTTATGGTTAATGAAGGAATTGTTCTTGGTCACAAGATTTCCGAAAGGGGAATTGAAGTGGACAAGGCTAAGATCGAAGCTATTGAGAGGATGCCCTATCCAAGGGACATCAAAGGTATTCGCAGTTTCCTCGGTCATGCAGGTTTTTATAGAAGATTTATTAAAGACTTTTCTAAAACCTCGAGACCCCTCACTAATCTTCTCCAGAAGGATGTTCCTTTTGTATTTCATGAAAATTGTAAGGAAGCTTTTGAAGTCCTTAAGAAAGCTTTAATAACTGCTCCTATAGTACAACCACCTGACTGGAATTTACCTTTTGAGATTATGTGTGATGCAAGTGATTTTGCTGTTGGAGCTGTTTTAGGACAAAGAGTTGATAAGAAAATGAATGTTATACATTATGCTAGTAAAACCCTTGATAGTGCTCAAAGAAATTATGCTACTACTGAGAAGGAATTCTTAGCTGTAGTTTTTGCTTGTGATAAGTTTAGGCAGTATATTGTTGATTCCAAAGTTATTATTCATACTGATCATGCTGCCATCAAGTATCTTATGACAAAGAAGGATGCCAAGCCAAGGCTTATCAGATGGGTACTCCTTCTTCAAGAATTTGATTTGCAGATTGTTGATAGGAAAGGGGAAGACAATCCGGTGGCGGACAATCTTTCAAGGATGGAAGATATACCGCACGACCCCATCCCAGTTAACGATAGTTTTCCAGACGAGCAACTTGCCGTTGTAAAAGTACAATCTCTTTCCGATCCTTGGTATGAAGATTATGCTAATTTTATTGTTGCAAAGTATTTGCCTCCAGGTCTAACATTTCATCAAAGGAAGAAGTTCTTTCATGATTTGAGGCACTACTTTTGGGATGACCCACATCTTTTCAAAGAAGGTCCCGACGGGATCGTGAGAAGATGCATTCCGGAACATGAGCAGAAGGACATTCTCAGACGGTGTCATGATAGTCCCTATGGAGGACATCATGCCGGTGAGAGGACTGCACATAAGGTTCTACAATCAGGTTTTTATTGGCCTACTCTCTTTAAAGATGCTAGAAATTATGTTTTAGCTTGTGATAAATGTCACAGAGTTGGTAACATTAGTAGAAGGAATGAGATGCCTATGAATTACTCACTAGTGATTGAACCTTTCGATTGTTGGGGTTTTGATTTTATGGGTCCTTTTCCTTCTTCGCACAAGTACACTCACATTTTAGTAGCTGTTGATTATGTGACCAAGTGGGTTGAAGCAATCCCCACTGAAAGTGCTGATCACAAGACATCTTTGAAAATGCTTAAAGATGTAATATTTCCCAGGTTTGGTGTACCAAGGTATCTCATGACTGATGGGGGATCACACTTCACGCACGGAGCTTTTAGAAAAGCTTTGGCCAAATACGATGTTAATCATAGAATTGCTTCACCATATCATCCTCAAACTAGTGGGCAAGTTGAGCTCACCAATAGAGAGATTAAGTTGATCCTGCAGAAAACAGTAAACAGAAATAGGAAGGATTGTTCAAACAAGTTAGGAGATGCTTTGTGGGCATATAGAACTGCTTACAAAAACCCCATGGGCATGTCTCCCTATAAGATGGTGTATGGCAAGGCTTGCCATTTGCCATTAGAGTTAGAGCACAAAGCTTTCTGGGCTATTAGAGAGCTTAACGCTGACCCAAAATTAGCTGGTGAGAAGCGTCTCATGAACTTGACTTCTCTAGATGAATGGAGAAGTGAAGCTTACGAGAGCGCTAAAATGTTCAAGGAAAAGGTAAAAAAGTGGCATGATAGGAAGATTCTGAAACGTGAATTTAATGTTGGCGATAAATTTTTGTTGTTTAGATCCCGTTTCAGGTTTTCTCCAGGTAAACTACTTTCCAGGTGGGAAGGACCATTTCATATTGAAGAAGTTTATCGGTCTGGTGCAATTAAGATTAACAATTTTGAAGGCACCAAACTTCAAGTTGTGAATGGGCAAAGACTTAAACATTACATGGCAGGAGACCCTGTCAATGTTGATGTGAATATAATATACACAACAACTCACGAAGAACATGTTGCAGCCCTGTTTCAGACGCCAGCAGAAGCAGAATAAAGAAAAGGTATGTAGTACGGTAAGGAAACATCGCGAACCGCCATAAAAGTTCTGTATTACGAGTTTCTGCAAAATTAGTAAAATTCTGAGTCTAAGTGGAGCCGGAGACGACCTCCAGGGAGTCCAGGCGCCCCCCTGGCGCCCCCCCTGGGCCGCGCCGGCAGGCCGCCTGGACACCCGGGAGTCCGCCTCCGACCCCGCTTTGGTCCGTTACCTTCCTTTCTGTGCATAAATTTTTCCTATATATTTGCCCGGATTGTTCCGGCAACGTATCTTGCGATTTCGCGTGTTTTCTCTTCGGTCTGTTTCTGCCAGGGAATCTTTCAGCTGAATTTAGGTGCCATGGCTTCTCCAAGTTCCCCCAAGGACAAGTTCATCGTCAACGTCATCAACCCTTACCTCGCTGAGGTGAAGAAGCACCCTCAGGTTGTTCGGATGGAGGACGGTGTCCTTCATCAAGAAGATCTGAAGTGACCTATCAAGGAGGGGAGCATCCAGGCCAGGCTGGAAGAAGTGGAGCAAGAAGTCTTCGAGTACAAGAAGATGATCGAGCATGGTGTTGAAGCTAACTTTAACATCACCAACGAGCTGAAGAACTACTTCCTGAAGGAGATGAAGGAGATGTGGGAAAGAATCACCGCGTCTGAAGAAAGAATTATAGAGCTCCAAGGGCAAATTAATGATCTACATAACCAGAACTGTGAGTATGAACTAAGGTTTCTGCGCATGGGTTTGGGTGCTAAATGCAGGATTCAGGAGACGAGCTTCTCATATGAGACTGGAGAACCCCTTCCGTGGAAGCGTTTCGCCAAGGACTACTTGATCAACGCCAACAAGGATGATGAGTGAAATCTCCTGGGGTAATGGCATTCCCTTGGCTTGTTCCAAGCTTGGGGGAGTGCCCGGTATCTTCATCTTTACCTTTTGTCTTTTAGAGTCAAGTAGAGTCGTATCATGTCTAGGGAGGTTATTATATGAGATAGGTATGTGCACTGAGGTCTATCACTCCTTCGGTGAAGAATTGTATCCGTGAGTGTGGAGTCGTCCATGATGGAATATTAATGAGAAGTTTATTGGTTCCCTTTGCTGCACTCGGTATTCTCTTCACGCAATCGACCTTATATGATGATTCTTATGGGGAGTATTGACCTTATGTCAGGTATGGCTATGAAACTTTATTTAATCTTAGCAAACATAGATTTGGTCATAACAACAAGCATGATTTTCTTAAATTATCAACATAGCCAAAACTTTATGTTATTATGCTTGAAGTGTTATGCTGACAAGGAAGACAACTTGATGTGTTATGCTTATTTCAATGTTCATGCTTTATATTGCTTTGCATCTTAGTCATCATCAATTGTCTGTTCTCTCAAAACCTTTGCTAGCTTAACTCCGTACTAAGCAGAACTCTGCTTGTGCATCCATACCCTTAAGCCAATACCTTCCATATGAGTCCACCATACCTACCTACTCGTGGTATTCCACTACCACCTCCTAAAAGTATATAATTTATGTGTTATCCTTAAATGTTCAAAATCTTTTATTTTGTGCCTCTGTTTTAGCTCATGAGGAAGTAATAGCTAATTCATAGTCTTTTTGAATTGGACAAGCTTCACCCCGGGATTGCATGTCTAATGTGCAAACCCATAATACGAGAAGGAACTGGCAAGGAGTGCGCCCGGCTTAAAAATAATATAACAAACAAACCCTCCTTCATGCTTTGTTCATGAGAAATCAGAAAACTTTGGCAGTGATAAACAAAGGAGAATAAGAGGATGTTATCATCCTCGTGCGGGAGCTGTTCCTCGAAACTTGTCCAGCTCAAAAAGCAATTGAGTTATCTATTAGCATTCGTTGACAAATCATGCACCCCTAAAAACGTGTTTTCATTCTGTTTGATTTTGAGGATAGCACATGAGTTTTCCCTACTACCCTAGAGCAGGGCCTATCTTTTAATTTTAAGTTGAGTCAGTTACTTCTACTTCCTTCTATTTCTCAAAGAGAGCAGATGTTTCATGTTGATAAGGATTCATTCATATAAAGCTGCATTAAGATTTGTCATATCATATCCTTGTTGACATTATCATTCGATAAGTAAGTTGTTTGTCATGCCCAGCTAAGGCAAACATCTTCCTTTGTGTTAACACTTTCACTTCTTGCCTATTAACATGTTATTTTCAAAAAGCTTCAATTGATCTCATCAAATATAAGAGCAAAAGTTAAATCTATTGTTGTTCTTTGACCAAAGGACATGTTTGCCATGATATAATGAGTTTCCTTAGCCCTACTTTCGAATATAAGTGTTATCACTCTTTCATAAGGGCCTTATGAGTTGAAGATTGCTGTTGAGGATATTTGAGTTGGTAGAGAAACTATGATGCTTCTTGTCCGTATTCTATTTATCGACACTTCACTCTCTAAACTTGTGGACAGGTTTACCGAGTTCATATTCGCTTGGGGACAAGCGAGGTCTAAGCTTGGGGTGTTGATACGTCCAAAATGTATCACTATTTTGTATCATAATTTATCCTTATTCATTGATATATTTCACGTTACGGTGATGTTCTTATGTTGTTTTGGTCTATTTTACACAGTTTGCAAACTCTCCGATGCCAGAACAGCAGACGCAGGATTCAGCAGTAAAAAGTGGACGCTGAGTTGCTGAAGAAGAATACCTCCAAATTACCTGAAAATTGACGGGAGATATTTTTCAGATGAATCACGAAGACACGCAAAAGGGGAGCCAGAGGGGGGCCACAAGGTGCCCAGGCGGCCTGGGGGCGCGCCCCCCCTGGCCGTGCCGGGGGGGGCGCCTGGAGCCCCTGGCCCACCTCTGGATGCCCCCTTTTGCCTATATACTCTTCGTTCTCCGAAAACCCTAAAAAGAAGACTTTTTACGGAGTTCCGCTGCTGCTCCGAGGCGGAAACCTACAGAGAAGAAAAGGGCATCTCCGGCGGGCAGATTCCGCCGGGGAGATCACCTCCCGGAAGGGGAGATCGTCGCCATCGTCATCACCATCGTCACGGGCATCATCGAGATCATCATCAACATCATCCCCAACACCAGCACCATCTCCCTCTTCATCCAAATCTCATCTTACAATCGCAACTCGTGTTGTAACTCGTACTACCTATCCTCTCTACTCCATCGGTGTTGATTACTACTTTGTGGTGAATGCTATTGAGTCATGTTGGAGAAATATTATTATGTCCAGATTGTTTATCACATATTTATCCCCATTGATCATGATCTCTTTTATGTCTTGTGAGTAGTTACCTTAGTTCTTGAGGACATGGGGAAAGTCTTGTTGTTAGTAGTCATATGCTGTTGAAGTAATATGTGTTGTTTGATACTTAAGTTGTGTTGTCATTGTACTAGTGGTGTTGTGTGAGTCGAACACCCAACACTTCGCCTTATTAAGGACCTAGGAGAATACATTGTGTATAAAGAATGCTTATGGTGGGTTGCCGGAGTGACAGAAACCTGAACCCCAGTTTGCACGCTTTTGCATAAGGGAATAATGGATCCTCGATCGTATTGCTATGGTTATGCTTTTGCCTTCAATTCTATCTTGTATTTGCGGATGCTTGCAAGGTGTTTAATCATAAGAGTGCATTCATCTTAGTCTAGAGAGTGCACTAGCATAGATCCACCCACTCAACACTTATCAACACATAACATAGTATCGATACGGAATATGGTGAAAGCACATGACTACCTCTCCCGTGTGTCCTCAGGAACGCTTTAGTCTTTATAAGTTCAGTTGCTAGGCCTCTCCTTTGCTAAGAAAGGATTGGGCCACTTGTTACTCTCAGTACCTTTTACATTACTTACTTTTACTTTCCTGTTGCTTATACCGAGAAAACCCCTAAAAGTTATCTTTCAGTGCTTGCAGTAAATTCTTGCTCAGAATCGCTTATCAATACCTTCTGCTCCTCGTTGGGTTCGACACTCTTACTTATCGAAAACGCTGCAATAGATCCCTTACGGTTGTGGGTCATCAGCCGCCACCGCGGCTACGGCCGCGCAAGCTCGCCTCTGAGCACGTCAACGCACTCAGGGAGTCTCCAGGAGCTCGAAACACCCGCCCGTTAGGCCTGCCCCGCACCGTAGCCGCAACCCCGTGCACCTCCGAGCTCCGGCGGCCGCCTCCGTCGTCGCTGTCATCCCTGTAGGCCACCCCGGCTCCTGGCGTTTGTGCCAGAAGATGCGCCGCACCGCCAGCTCGCCGTAGCCGCAAACCACGCATGAAACGGTGCTCCGTAGCACAGTCCCGAGCAAGTCCGGTGACCCTCCGCCATCGACTTTGGTCGCCGACGTTAAGCCGCCGACGTGGCACACTTAGTTAGCACTAATGACCCCGCTAAAACACCCTAGTGCCACTGCCATGTGGGCCCCCACGCCCAATTAGATTAGTCTAATTTTCCTGTTTAGATTAGTACTACTCCTGTGGACCCCACGTGCCAGTTTTGACTTTTGTCAAGTCAACGTTGACTGGTCCCACCTGTCATCCACACAAACCAGCCCTGAGTCACTGACCAGTGGGGCCCACTGGTCAGGTTTGACCTGGACTGACCCTGTTGACCTGCTGACATCAGAGTGACGTCATGCTGACGCAGTAAGTATTTTATGGAATTTAAAATAAATTAGAAATGATTTATTTATTTTCAGAAAATGTTTTAAACTTCTAAAAATCATATAAAATCAACCGTAGCTCAGATGAAAATAATTTATATATGAAAAATGATCAGAAAAATTCAAGAATTTGTTTATGGCATTTTCATGCATGTTTGAACAAGTTAAACCTGTTGTTTAGGTCAAATCAATTAAATGACATTTAAATAACCACATGTGGAGTTTGAATTTGAACCTTTGGTTCAAACCAACTTCATTTAATATGGTTGCTAGTTGCATTAGCTCAATCAACAGCATATTGCCATGTCATGATCATGCATCACATTGTCGCATTGCATTGATTGTGTTCTCTCTTGTTTGTCGGTGTTTGTCCCCTCTCAGTAGACGTTGTTCCGACGAGGTGACCGATGACACTGATGAAGACACAGTGATATCTTCAGAAGTGCCAGGCAAGCAAAACCCCTTTGAGCATCCCGATACAATCCCACTCTCTCGCTCTTGCTCTCTTCTACTGCATTAGGACAACAACACTTCAACTGTTACCTGCTGCGGTAGTTGAACCCCTTTCCTCTGCATGACCTGTCATTGCCACAGTAAATAGTTGAAACCCACTAGCATGAGTAGGAGTTGTTTGAGCCTTGTTGTGCCTACTCATTCATGCTTTCTGGTTATGCCTGCTATTGCTTAGAGTTGTGTCAGGTCTGATTCATCCGGGATGAATTGGAATGTGGTGAACATGTCCTACTGTTGAGAGCTAAGTGTGTGAACACGATTTGGTAAAGGTAGCGATGAGAGGCCATGTAGGAGTACATGGTGGGTTGTCTCATTGCAGCTGTCCTCAGGAACTGAGTTCTGTGTTTGTGATCCATGAAACAACTACTACCACACATTGGGATCCTTAATTGACTCCCTCGGCTTCTTAATCACCCTTGTCCTCTGTCCAGGAGTTGCAAGTAGTTTCTGGTGTTTGTAGTATGCTGGAGGCCGTGCGCAGCGCTGACCGGAGGGGTGGGATGTGATGCGGTAGGCACGTGGCCGGGTATGCCGGGCGCCCGTTTGGTGACGCGGAACCCTGTACACATCGTTCGGGGCCGTATGTGGAAACCTCGGCCAAACTCCCTGCGGACGGAACCTGAATAGGCGATAAACCTGGACTAGAGACTTGAGTGTTTAGGTAGGCCGTGGCCGACACCCTCGCTGGGCTTCCGCTTGAAGGTTGCCGAGTACATGTCGTGTAAACGGCGGTTAGTGGTGAGAGCGTGTGTGAAGAAGTACACCCCTGCAGGGTTATATATGATCTATTCGAATAGCCGTGTCCGCGAAAATGGACTTCTGGGTTACCTTTACAGTTCATAGACAAGTGGAAGTGGATACTCTAAAACACGCAAGATAAGCGTGAGTGCTATGGATGGCCTTCTCGTAGGGAGACCGGAGCGGATCCATAGTGGTGTATTGATTGGTGAATATGTGGACTCGTGTGCGCCACCTCAAAAGAGTTACTTGCAGTAGTAGTTCAGGATAGCCACTGAGTCAAAGCTGGCTTGCTGCAGTCAAACTCCACCACCCCTTTGTTGATACTGATGCATAAGTAGTTAGTTCTGATCTAAGTCTTGCTGAGTACCTTTGTACTCACGTTTGCTTAATTTATGTTTTTGCAGAGAGACTTCAGTCTCACTAGTGGTTCCGTGTGGACTTCGACGTTTAGCTTGTTACCTCAGCTGCGATCTTGTACCTTGGGAGGGTCTTGTAGATAGTCAGGCTCCTCAGCCTTTTTCATTTGTAGTTGTCTGTACTCAGACATGTTATGCTTCCGTTGCCCGTATGCTCTGTATGATGGGTCATCTGACCTCTGTTTGTAACAAATGCTATGATGACTCTTCTGGGCCTTTATCTATATGAGTTGTTGAGTTATGGTGTGATGCCATGTTGTACAACACATACTTGCATGTTATGCGTACGTGTAATGTGTATTGCTATGTGTGGGATCCGACACCTAGTTGTTTACCCTTGGTAGTGTCACATCCCTAGTCAGTGCTTGCACTAGGACTAGCTAGAGTGTGCATCATGTTTACTTTCCACAGAAACTTGAAATGGGAATGGCAGAAACCCCAACACCCCTCTTCTAACAACTAGGGTTTAATAAAATCTTTTCCAATGTACCCAAAATGCCCTTCAAAAATGTTCATCATCTTTGCCTTGGTCTTAAACCTCTACCAAAAATGGTGCACAATTTTCTAGGACATCTAAAGGTCTCTGGATTAATTCATATTGTAATTGCATTTGGGCATTTAAATGCTATAAAATATTTTATGTGCCCAAATAATCATAAACTAAAATGTTCCATGCTGTTCATATTATATACAGTGGGCATGACTAGTTTTGTGATTTATAAAAATGCTCTAGCATTTTTACTAATTCAACAAAGTTAAAAAAGAAACAAAATAGAAGGAAAATAGAAAAAGGAGAGAGAAAGGGGGACAGCCCACTCACCTGGGCCACTAACCTGGCTTGGCCCAGCACGGCCCAGCCCGCTGGCGACCGCCAGTCGTCCTCCTCCTCTCGCCAGGAGGACGGGGCGCGTGGCCGTGGCGTGCACGCACGCGTCCGGCCACCTCCTGCCTGGCTGCCTGCGTCCCCCGACGCCTCAACGCTCCTATGCGTCGCCACGCAGCTCCTGGCTCCTCTCTCACTTTCCCCCGTGTCCTTTCCCTCCTCTATCCCTCTCCGCCGAGCTCCACCGAGCGAGCTCGTCGCCGCCGATCGCTGCCACCGCGCCCTTAGCCACCACCTCGCCTCCCCGACGCACCCATCGGCTTCGCCGCGTCTCCCTGAAGCTCCCCACCAACACACACGACGCCGGAAGCCCCGTAGTGCCTTCCTCGCCGTCGCCTTCAACCTTCGGCACCGGAGACTGCCGCCGCCCGTACGACGCCGCCTGGCCTTCCCCAAGCCCGCGTCGACGCCCTCTGCGACCGCTATGAGCTCACACGTCGAACCCCCTCTTCCTGAGCTCGATTACGCTTCGTAGCCGGCGTCCCGCAAGCACTTGAGCTCACCGCCGGCGTCCTCGTCGCCGCCGACGTTCTAGTGGACCTTGGACACGCCCGAGCGCTTTATCGTGCTCCTGACCTCACCAGGATGCCGTTGAGCCCCTCCCCTTGCTCGCCCGTGCCCCGCAACGCCTAAACCGATGATGCCCGAGCTCCGGTCGCCGCCACGAGCTCTACTCCGGCGAGTTCCGGCCACCCTAGCTCCAGCCACCACCACCACTAGATGCGCATGAGCTCTAGCTCGCCGTAGGATCAAACCCCATTGCAAACTGCAGCCTGTAGCGCCGTTCCGAGCAACTCCGGCGAGCCACCGCCGCGCGAATTGGTCGCCGCCGGCCAAACTCGGGCGGGCTGACGTGGCCACCTAGTTAGGGACTAATGACGTTTAGCTTAACCACCACAGCCACTGACAGTGGGCCCCACCGCATGGTCAAACCCAGTCAACTCCAGTTTTGACCGGGATTAGCCCCTGTGACACTGACACGCGGGACCCACCAGTCAGGTTTGACCTGGACCAGGTCTGTTGACCTGCTGACGTCAGCATGATGTCATGTTGACGCAGTAAATGATTTTCTGGGATTATTTGATTTAAAACAATTCTGAAAATTCCAGAAAATGCTTTAAACTTCAAAAAAATCATATAAATTCAACAACAGCTCAGATGGAAAAGATTTATATATGAAAATTGATTAGAAAAATCCAATCTTTCAAATGGCACTGGTTTCATGCATGTTTGAGCAAGTTAACCTTGCTGTTCACTTTAAAACATGATAATGCACTTTAATAAATAATAAGTTTGGGTATAAATTTGAATCTTTGATTCAAATAGGCTCAAACCTGTTTATAGTTGCATTAGCCCAAAACACATTCATCTTGCCATATCATGAGCATGCATCATATTGTTGCATTTGTTTCTTATTGATTGTATCGCCGGTATTCTCCGTGGTAGGTCCTGCTCCCGAGGATACTTCTGTGTATCCAACTGAAGAGCAGTACCCGACAACCACTCCGTCAGGCAAGCAACCCATTGATCATTCCGATACAAACCCATCTTCTCGCTCCTGCTCTCTTTTACTGCATTAAGGCAACAGCGTGTGAACTGCTACTTGCTGCGGTAGTTGAACCCTATTCCCTTGCATGACCTGTCATTGCCACAGTAAATAGTTGAAACCCACTAGCATGTGTAGGAGTTGATTGAGCCATGTGATGTGTGTTCCACCATGCTATTTGTTTATGTTGCATGCCATGCTTAGAGTTGTGTCAGGTCTGGTCCATCTGGGTGATGGATCAGAGTGAAATAATCATACTCGATAAAGAGAGGGAAGTGTGGAACATGTTTGGTAAAGGTATCGATGAAAGGCCATGTAGGAGTACATGGTGGGTTGTTTCATTGGAACCGTCCATAGGACCTGAGATCTGTATGTGTGGTTCAAGTTTCAGCTACTACCACACATTGGGATCCTTAATTGACCCTCTCGACTTATTAAATGCCCTTGACCTCTGTCCAGGAGTTGCAACGAGTTTCTGGTGTTTGTAGTTTACTGGTGGTCGTGCACATCGTTGACCCTAGGGGTGGGCTGTGATGCGGCAGGTACGTGGCACGGTGTACCGGTCGCCCATTTGGTGACTCGGGCACCCTGTACACAACGTTTGGGGCCGTGAGCGACACCCCGGCCGGATCTCCCCACGGATGGAACCCAAATAGGCGATAAACCTAGACTAGGGACTTGTGTAGTTAGTCAGGTCGTGGCTGACACCCTCGCTGGGCTTCCGCTTGAAGGTTGCCCAGTACATGTCGAGTAAACGGCGATAAGTGGTGGAAGCGTGTGTGAAGAAGTACACCCCTGAGGGTTACCAATCTATTCGAATAGTCGTTGTTCGCGGTACGGACTACTTGGTTGCTCTTACAGTTCATAGACAAGTTGATGGATACTACTAAAAGCCTCAAGACAAGTGTGAGTGTCGTGGATGGCCCTTCCATAGGATGACGGAAGAGGATCCACGGTAGTGTATTGTTGTGGTGAGTAGAGGACTCGTGTACATAGTCTTATCTTGCAATCTGCTGAGAGTCGTAGTATAGGTTAGCCAAGAGTCAAAGCTGGCTTGCTGCTACGAACTCCACTACCCTTGTTGATAATGATGCATGTATGTTAGGTTCTGTTGTAAGACTTGCTGAGTACCTTTGTACTCATGTTTGCTTAATAATTGTTGCAGAGGAGAACCCTGCCCCTTCTGATGGGTTTTACATAGACGTTGACGTCGACGAGTAGCTTGCTACCAAGACGGAGATCCTGAGCTTGTGAAGGGCCTTGTAGATAGTTAGGCTACACCAAGCATGTTTTATTTCCAAGTTGTCTGTACTCACACATGTTAGCTTTCGCTTGTGCTTGTATGATTGTATGACTTGAGTGTTGGGTCATGTGACCCCTACCTGTATGGATATGTTATGTATGGCTCTTCGGAGCCTCTTAAATAAAATACTTTGAGTCATAGAGTTCTGTTGTGATGCAATGTTGTATTTGCACATATTGAGCATATTGTGTGTATGATTGAAATGCTTGATATGTGTGGGATCCGACACCTAGTTGAATACCTTTGGTAGCCTATCTTACAGGGAAATGCCTCCTAGTGCTTCCACTGAGCCTTGGTAGCTTGCTACTGCTCGGAACACTTAGGCTGGCCGGCATGTGTCCTTCTTGGTTCCTGTGTCTGTGCCTTAGGGGAAATGTCACGCGTTTTTCCTTTAAGTCCATGTAGCTTGCTACGACTTGGGTTCATACGTTGATGACCGACACGTTCGTTGCTGGGTCGTGGATGCCCGTCTCTGTAATTTAGTGCCACTTTTGGTTTATAACTAGCCATGTCGGCCCGGGTTCTCTGTGATATGGATGCTAGCGACACTGTCATATACGTGTTCCAAAATGCGCAAACGGTCCCGGGCCAGGTAAGGTGGCACCCGTGGGGATACCGTGCGTGAGGCCGCAAAGTGATATGACGTGTTACAAGCTAGATCGGTGTGACTTAGGATCGGGGTCCTAACAGCATTGGCATCAGAGCCGGACTGCCTGTAGGTTTCTCAAGCCAAACTGGTCGATGTTGAGTCTAGAAAAAATCTTAGTTATATGTAGGGGAATTGATTGTGGAATGGAACGTAAGGCTCTTTTACTTCTTTACCTTATGCCCTTCTGATCTGAGTCAGCCTATTCTTTCTATGGGGGTTTAGGACTTGGCCTCTCATCCTTACTAGGTTCGCGTGTTACTAATCCGTAGACTCTTAGGATTGTTGGTTTAAGCCTCAGTTCAGTTTCTACCCTTCTAGTATGTTGATTAGTTGGAACCGAAACCTTGATACAATATTGTTGAGTGGCTATGCTATCATTTATATGATTTCTCAAAATCTTTTTTTTGAGCATTTACAGTTGTTTTGCTGCCTGATTTCTTCCAGAAATTCTAATGCCTTTGCATTATCTCGTGTTTCAGATGTCTAGTCGCACACCTCACCAGGTGGTCCATTTGACTCGGTGCATTAATGTTCCCGGTCACACGACCATGCTAGTCCGTGTGTTGACTGAGACCGGCTACCGTTGGTATCCTGAGTACACTATGGAGGAACAGTACCGGGATTTCAATCAGAGTCCGTATTTCTGCACCGTCCGGATATACCCCTCATATCCCGGAGCTACCGACCCCATCCATTGGTATTATGGACTCGGGGTTACCATCGAGATGGCAGTGCAGGATGCCGCTTACTCGATGATGACCATCATCCGGGCTAGGCATGCCCTACTGCTGAACACTGAGTTCTGCTACATGCCAGCCTCACTTCCTGGAGAGGAAGGCTACTACACTGGTCTGTATACTGATGCCGCTCATGAGGAGCCACTGCTTCAGACTACTACTCAGATGCTGGAGGATAGGGACCGTGAGGTCCGTGCCCTCCGTATGGAGCTTTATAACACTCGAGCCGCCTACTAGACTACTTTGACACGGCTTGCACCTGCCGTGCACGCCGGATATCTGGATATGCGGGATTTGTACCCCGTGCGGACTCGTCTGCCTGATCGTATGGATTGGCGTGACGTTGGGGGTATTACACCTCCACGCGGGCGTCGGTTACCACCAGCATCGGGACCGAGACCGCATCCATGCCCCTATGCTCCACAACCTTTTAGTGCTCGAGAGTTTCAAGATCCACCTGTTCCACTTCCAGGCTACGGTGGTAATCTTTATGAAGATTACTACGGGAGTGTCTGAGTTAGACCGTGGCAGTAGTAGTATCATAGTACTCGTATTTCCATAGTCGTGCGCGTCTTGTGGAATATGACTTAGTTTGTATTGAGTTTCAGAGGTGTAGTTAGATAATGTATAGGAGCTTGGAATGCCTCTGATGAGATGTATCGTCTTTCACCGCAGTTGTACTTTAGCCTTGGCTTGTACTAAACTATGTTTGGTGTGTATGACCACTTGTGTATATATGGCAGTTTCTATATTACCATGTCGTACGGATGAACATCTCTGCATTCCATGTCATCCATTACATTCTGCACTCCTATGTCAAAGTTTTTGCCATCCTTGTCTAAACCGTTGTTTTGTTTTCCTAGGATGGTCAACACTCGCAGCACTCCTGCTGCTCAAGAGCAGGGTGAGGCTAGTGGGGCTAGAGATGAGAATCTGCCCCAGCCACCCTCCTTGGCTGAAGTTATGCTCGAGGCAGAACGGAACAAGAGAGAGACCAACCGTCTGCTGGAACGCATAGAGCGGAACACTGGGTTCCATCAGAGGAATGACGTGGTGTCAATCAATGACTTATCAAGATGTGCCCACCGAAGTTCCATCATTCCGCCGAACCTCTGGATGCGGATGACTCGCTTCGCAGTATCACCCACAAGCTACACTCTGCCCGTGTGGCCGAAGCTGACAAGGTTACCTACGCCGCCTACCATCTTGAGGGCCCTGCCAGCCTCTGGTGGGAAAACTTTGGAGCTATGCGTCATGCTGGCCAACTCACTACTTGGGCTGACTTCATTGAGGCATTCAGTGAACATCACACTACGGAAGGTCTCATGGATTGCAAGCGGGAGGAATTCTGCAATTTCACCCAGGGCCGGCTAACCGTGGATGGCTATAGTCGCGAGTTTGGCTGGCAACTTGGCACGTTGTGCACGCGAGGAAGTATCCACCGATGCCAAGAAGTAGGCGAGGTTCCGCAAGGGACTCAGCCCTGAACTTCGCCGAGATCTACATCTTCACGAGTGGACCTCCTTCCAGAAGTTGGTGAACAAAGCTATCAGTGCTGAGATGGGCCAGACTGATTTCGAAGCCACACGCAAGCATCCTCGTGACTTTGGTTCCTCATCCGGCTCTGGCTCTCACAAGCGTCGTGTGTGGGTTTCTAACACTGCTCTGCCACCCAAGTACACTCCGAGGCCATCATATGAGGCGCCTCGCCCAACTCAACAGTATGCACTTGCCAAGACCTATGGAGGACCACCTGCCAACTTTGCTCCACGCACTCGCACTGTGACATGTTTCAAGTGTGGAGAACCAGGGCACTACATGCGTGAGTGTCCTAAGAACCAGCCAGGAAAGCCCGTTGGCCGTGGTAAGCCAACATGCAAGGTGAACTATGTCAAGCCAATCCCCACTGCACGTGGTCATGTCAACTATGTCTCTGCTGAGGAAGCTTATGAGGATCCTAACGTCGTCCTTGGTACGCTTCTTGTTAACTGCCATCCGGCATCTGTTCTTTTTTATACTGGAGCATCTCATTCGTTCATATCTGAGAGCTATGCTCGAATGCACAACATGACTTTTTGTGACATGCCCACTTCCATGGTTATTCAAACTCCTGGTTCAAAATGGCAAACCTCTAGGGTAAGCCATGGAAATGAAATTCTTGTCGATAGACTTGTTTTCCTTGAATCACTAATAGCTCTCAAGTCTTCGGACATAAACATCATCTTGGGTATGGACTGGATGACAGCTCATTACGCCAAGATTGATTGCTACACTAGGACTGTTCAACTTACAGACCCATCCGGCAAGACAGTCAATGTCTTGACTCGAATGGCTGAGCGTCAGCTCTACTCTCTTAATGCCAGTCCTCTACCAGAACTCGAAGATATCCCGGTAGTCCGTGATTTTCCGGATGTCTTTCCAGAAGAACTGCCAGGTGTCCAACCTGACAAAGATGTCGAGTTCGTGATAGATCTTATTCCAGGAACTGTCCCAATCTCTAGGAGACCCTATAAGATGGCACCCCTAGAATTAGCTGAGCTTAAGAAACAACTCGATGAGTCCTTGAAAAAGGGTTTCATCCGTCCTAGTTCTTCCTCTTGGGCTTGTCCCGTCCTCTTCGTCAAGAAGAAGGATGGAACGGAATGGATGGTTGTAGATTATCGACCTGTCAATCTGGTCACCATAAAGAACAAGTATCCGCTCCCCAGGATCAACGATCTATATGATCAGCTCGCTAGATCCTCAGTCTTTTCCAAAATGGATTTGAGGTTGGGTTACCATCAAATCAAAATCAAGAACGGGGACATTCCCAAGACGGCTTTTGTTACTCGTTACGGCCAATACGAGTACACCGTCATGTCCTTCGGGTTAACCAATGCCCCAGCCACTTTCTCCCGGCTAATGAATTCTATATTCATGGAGTACTTGGATAAATTCGTCGTGGTATAATTCGATGATATACTCATCTACTCTAAGAACAAGGAAGATCATGCCGAGCATCTAAGGCTGGTATTGACAAAACTTCGAGAGCACAACCTTTATGCCAAATTCTCCAAGTGTGAATTCTGGTTGCCAGAAGTAACCTATTTGGGTCATGTAATCTCTGGTAAGGGTATTGCCGTCAATCCCGAGCGAGTTCAGGCCGTCCTTGATTGGACTCCTCCTGAATCGGTCAAGCAAGTTCGGAGTTTCCTTGGCTTAGCGAGCTATTGCTGACGCTTCGTCGAAAATTTCTCCAAGGTTGCTAAACCTCTAACTGAACTCCTCAAGAAAGATAAAAAGTTCGAGTGGACCCCACAGTGCGAGTCCAGCTTTCAGGAACTAAAAAGACGCCTGACATCTGCACCCGTACTGGTACCACCAGACTTTTCCAAGGACTTTATTATCTACTGCGACGCCTCGCGACAAGGACTAGGTTGCATACTCATGCAAGATCGTCAAGTGATCGCATACGCATCTCGACAGTTGCGTCCACATGAGGATAACTATCCTACACATGATCTAGAGTTTGCAGCTGTAGTCCACGCACTTAAAACATGGCGACATTACCTTCTTGGTAATCGCTGTGAAATCTTCACTGATCACCAAAGTCTGAAATACATCTTCACCCAACCGGATTTGAATCTCAGGCAAAGACGTTGGGTTGAGTTGCTCACAGATTATGACTTAGGAATCACCTACACCCCTGGGAAGGCAAATGTCATGGCTGACGCACTGAGTCGTAAGTCTTATTGTAATAATCTGATGTTACAACAAGGGCAACCACTTCTCCACGAGGAATTTCGTAAGCTTAACCTTCACATTGTTCCTCGAGGATTCCTTTCCACCTTGGTGGCGAAACCTACCCTTATGGATCAAATCATAGCTGCCCAGCGGTATGATAGAGGTATATCTCGGATCAAGGGGAACATTGCTAGCGGTGTTGCTAAAAGTTTCTCTATGGATGATCGAGGTGTTGTGTACTTCGAGAACCGCTTGGTGGTACCCAAAAAACAACAACTACGGTAGTTGATCCTTAAGGAGGCTCATGAATCTCCTCTCACAATTCATCCCGGTAGCACCAAAATGTATCAGGACCTACGCCAGAGGTTCTGGTGGACTAGGATGAAGAGAGAAATCGCTCAATTCATTGCTAACTGCGACGTTTGTCGTTGAGTCAAAGCAGAGCATCAACGGCCTGCTGGCACCCTTCAACCTTTAGCTATTCCTAAATGGAAATGGGATAAGATCGGTATGGACTTCATTACCAGGTTTCCCAGGACCAGAAAAGGGAATAATGCTATCTTCGTCGTTATCGACCGCCTCTCCAAAGTAGCCCATTTCCTACCTGTTCGATGGAGTATAACCTCTAGCCAGCTAGCAGACTTGTATATCTCTCGGATAGTATCACTTCATGGTGTGTCGTTGGAGATTAACTCAGACCGTGGAAGTCTTTTCACTTCACGATTTTGGGAAAGTTTCCAAAATGCTATGGGGACTCATCTCTCTTTTAGCACCGCCTTTCATCCTCAGTCAAGTGGTCAAGTGGAACGAGTCAATCAAATTCTGGAAGATATGCTTCGAGCCTCTGTCATCTCTTTCAGTATGGATTGGGAGAAGTGTCTTCCATTCACCGAGTTCGCTTATAACAATAGTTATCAAGCCAACTTGGGCAAGGCTCCCTTCGAAGTTCTATATGGACGAAGGTGTCGAACGCCTCTTAACTGGTCAGAAACCGGGGAAAGACAATTCTTTGGTCCGGATATGATCCAGGAAGCATAAGAGCAAGTTCGCATCATTCGTGAGAAACTGAAAACAGCCCAGAATCGCCAGAAGAGACAATATGATAGTCATCATAAGGCTGTGACTTTTGAAATCGGCGATAAGGCTTACCTTCGGGTTACTCCTCTTAAGGGAACCCATCGCTTCGGTATCAAAGGCAAATTGGCTCCTCGTTACATCGGTCCTTTTCGCATTCTTGCCAAACGAGGAGAAGTTGTCTACCAATTGGAACTACCTCCGCACCTTTCCAGAGTTCATGATGTCTTCCACGTTTCTTAACTCAGGCGTTGCTTCTCGGATCCTATCCGCGGAGTGGACCACGAAATGCTTGATCTCTAGGACAATCTCACATATCGAGAACACCCCATTCGTATTCTTGATCAAACCGAGCGTACCACTCGACGTCATAATATCAAGTTTCTCAAGGTTCAATGGTCACATCATTCCGAGAGTGAAGCTACTTGGGAAAGGGAGGATCGTCTTCGACTTGAGTACCCCACCCTTTTTCCGAAGGAACCCGAATCTCGGGACGAGATTCTTTTGAGTGGGGGTGAGTTGTCACATCCCTAGTCAGTGCTTGCATTAGGACTAGCTAGAGTGTGCATCATGTTTACTTTCCACGGAAACTTGAAATGGGAATGGCAGAAACCCCAGCACCCCTCTTCTAACAACTAGGGTTTAATAAAATCTTTTCCAATGTACCCAAAATGCCCTTCAAAAATGTTCATCATCTTTGCCTTGGTCTTAAACCTCTGCCAAAAATGGTGCACAATTTCCTAGGACATCCAAAGGTCTCTGGATTAATTCATATTGTAATTGCATTTCGGCATTTAAATGTTATAAAATATTTTATGTGCCCAAATAATCATAAACTAAAATGTTCCATGTTGTTCATATTATATACAGTGGGCATGACTAGTTTTGTGATTTATAAAAATGCTCTAGCATTTTTACTAATTCAACAAAGTTGAAAAAGAAACAAAACAGAAAGAAAATAGAAAAAGAAGAGAGAAAGGGGGACAACCCACTCACCTGGGCCACTTACCTGGCTTGGCCCAGCACGGCCCAGCCCGCTGGCGACCGCCAGTTGTCCTCCTCCTCTCGCGAGGAGGACGGGGCGTGTGGCCGCGGCGTGCACGCATGCGTCCGGCCACCTCCTGCCTGTCTGCGTGCGTCCCCCGACGCCTCAACACTCCTATGCGTCGCCACGCAGCTCCTGGCTCCTCTCTCACTCTCCCCCATGTCCTTCCCCTCCTCTATCCCTCTCCGCCGAGCTCCACCGAGCGAGCTCGTCGCCGCCGATCACTGCCACCGCGCCCTAAGCCACCACCTCGCCTCCCCGACGCACCCATCGGCTTCGCCGCGTCGCCCTGAAGCTCCCCACCAACACACACGACGCCGGAAGCCCGTAGCGCCGTCCTCGCCGTCGTCTTCAACCTTCGGCACCGGAGATCGCCGCCGCCCGTACGACGCCGCCCGGCCTTCCCCAAGCCCACGTCGACGCCCTCTGCGACCGCTGTGAGCTCACACGTCGAACCCCCCTCTCCCCGAGCTCGATTACGCTTCGTAGCCGCCGTCCCGCAAGCACCTGAGCTCACCGTCGGCGTCCTCGTCGCCGCCGATGTTCTAGTGGACCTTGGACACACCCGAGCGCTTTATTGTGCTCCTGACCTCACCAGGACGCCGTTGAGCCCCTCCCCTTGCTCGCCCGTACCCCGCAACGCCTAAACCGATGATGCCCGAGCTCCGGTCGCCGCCACGAGCTCTACTCCGGCGAGCTCCGGCCACCCTAGCTCCAGCCACCACCACCACTAGATGCGCGTGAGCTCTAGCTCGCCGTAGGACCAAACCCCGTTGCAAACTGTAGCCTGTAGCGCCGTTCCGAGCAACTCCGGCGAGCCACCGCCGCGCGAATTGGTCGCCGCTGGCCAAACTCCGGCGGGCTAACATGGCCACCTAGTTAGGGACTAATGACGTTTAGTTTAACCACCACAGCCACTGACAGTGGGCCCCACCGCATGGTCAAACCCAGTCAACTCCAGTATTGATCGGGATTAGCCCCTGTGACACTGACACGCGGGACCCATGATACGTCTCAAACGTATCTACTTTTCCAAACACTTTTGATATTGTTTTGACCTCATTCTTGCATGATTTGGACTAAACTAACTCGGACTGACGCTGTTTCCAGCAGAGCTGCCTGTATGGTTTATTTGTGTGCAGGAAAACTGATTTTTAAGCATCTCAGAAAAATCCACGAAAAATCCACGCACCCGAGGAAACCAAATGCCAGAAGTGGGGCCAGAGGGGGGCCAGGGGGTGCCCAGGCGCCCTGTGGGCGCCCCCCCGGGCCGCGCCGGGGGGCGCCTGGGTGGGGCCCACACCCCCTGGTGCCCTACTTTAGCTCGTATTTTTCCTCCCGACGCAGAAACCCCAGATCGGAAGTTCTTTCGCTGTTTTTCGTCGCGGAGCCGCCGCCACCCCCTGTTCTTCTTCGGGAGGGCTAATCTGGAGGCTGATTTGGCCTCTGGAGAGGGGAGATCGTCGCCATCGTCATCATCATCACCACTCCATCATCCCTCCATGACTTCCCCCTTCATGTGTGAGTAATTCCCCTGCTGTAGGCGAAGGGGGTGGTAGGGATTGGATGAGTTAGATCATGTAATAGTTCGTCAGATTGTTGGGGGCATGTTGCCTATCATCTAGTATGGTGTTTATCATCTTTGCTACAACTTGTTATTCTTAATGCTTGACACTTAGGGCCCGAGTGCCATGATTTCAGATCTGAACCATATGTGTTTGCATGAATATATTTGTGTTCTTGATCCTATCTATGAGTTGTATGCACCTGTGACGGTTCGGAACCGACGATCCCAAAAGTGACAGCTTGGGACACCAAAGGGGATGGCCCGTAGTTTGAGGATTACATGTATCCATTGAGTTCATTGCTTTGTTCCGGTGCTCTTTGACAGGAGCACCTTAATATCCATTAGTTCCTTTTGGCCCCGTTCGTAGCGGGATGGTAGGACAAAAGATGTTGTGCAAGTTCTTATTGCAAGCACGTACAACTACCTACGGGATACATGCCTAATGTTTGATATTTGCCTAGATGATCATTACTTTTCCGTGTGCCGTGCCCCAAGTTAGAATCTATCTCATCCATGCAGCGCCCAACCATCCATCTCCCTAGCCTACAGTATTTTAAACCTTGCCTGTCACTAGTTGCTATTTCTGCCATTTACTACTGCTATTTACTTTTGCTGTTTACTTTTACTATTACTATCATCATTATCATATCACTGTTACCACTTATCTTTTGCTGCAAGTTAGTATATTTCAGGTGCGGTTGAATTGACAACTCAACTGTTAAAGCTTATAAATATTCTTTGGCTCCCCGTGTGTCGAATCAATAAATTGGGTTATTCTTACCCGCGAAGACTATCTCGATCCCTTACGGTTGAGGGTTATCAAGTACCGTTTTCTGGCGCCGCTGCCGGGGAGCATAGCAATATTTACAAGTCTACTTGAGGTATCCTACCTGCTGCACTTTATTCACTATGGGTAAGAAAGGTGACCCCAAGATTCCGATCTTACTATCCACTACAAGAAGAGGTACTGCTCTGAGCACTAGTGCTACGCTTGATTCACCTTCTGTTATGAGTAAGTTTGCCTCACCACCACCACATGATGCTCCTACTGAATCTGTTATTATGTCTGATACTCTTGATGATGCTTCTACTACTTTTGATGATGATATTAGTTCACTTGGTTATGCTCTTGAGAAACAAATTACTGCTGCTGCTGAAAAATATGGAATTGAACTTCCTGTTGCTCGCTACCCTATTGGTGAAACTTATGATTATCCTGATTTGAGTAAACTCCAGGAGAGGCTCCTTGATGATGATTACTATATACTTGATGAAGATTTATGCAGGGAACTGACAGAGTTTGCCGGCTCTGACACTGAAACAATTAAGAAAATATTTGAAAAACACTCTTTGAAAAACAAAATCGTTCCTAATCCTGAGTTTGCTACATCTCCTATATGCATTGATGATCCTGATTTTGATTTCTCTGTTGATCTTTCACTTATACCTATGGTTGAAGCTGACCCCTTTTATGGCAGAGAAAATGATGATGCTATTGCACACCTAACTAAACTTGGTAAGCTAGGTAGCCTGTTTACCACAGATGAGAAGATACGCTACTTTTATGTGACCAAGCTTCTTCCTTTCTCCTTGAAGGAAGGTGCTAAAGCATGGTATGATTCACTCCCATGCGGTTCTATTAAGAGTCCTCAGGACTTAGCTCACTCTTTTGTTGATAAGTACTTTCCTGCTCATATGCAACATGCTGCTTTACAAAGAATTTACAACTTTAAACAGTTGCAGGATGAGTTCCTCCCTAAATCTTGGGGGAGGTACTGCAGTTTGATTCGGGCTAGACCAGGACATGAAATCCCTAAGAATGAATTAATTGATATATTCTATGCTGGTCTAACTGATGAATCTAGGTCCTATCTGGACAGTTGTGCTGGTTGTGTTTTCAGGAAAAGAACACCGGACGACGCGGAAGATTTAATGGGCAGGATTGCCAAAAACCATGAAGATTGGTCCGTCCCTGAACCACCTCCACCAACAAAGAAGAGGGGCATGTTTGTTCTAAGCCCCGAGGATATGCGAGAAGCAAAGAAGTCTATTAAAGAGAAAGGTATTAAAGCTGAAGACGTGAAGAATCTACCCCCTATTGAGAAGCTGTGTGAGCCTACTACTCATCCTCCTATGGTAGAGGTACACTCTCTTTTAGATTTCAACGCAAGTGACATCCCTCATGGTAAGCCGCCTGATCAATGTTTAGATGAGTTTGATAATTTTATTATGAAACAGAATCATTTTAATGAGAGGATAGAAAGTCAGTTGCATGATAATTCCCTTGCTATCAAAAAGTTGCTTGGTGTTTTAGATAGAACAGTTAATGATGTTCAATGTCTTGTGAAGCATTTTCATATGGTTCAAACTCAGCTCGATCAAATTTCTAATGTGCAAAGAGATTGGCTTGCTAACAATGCCAAACAAGATAAATTGCAGGCTTTTGGGATTAAGACCCGAGGAGGAACTAGTACTCAAGATCCTCTTTATCCAGAGGGACATCCGAAGAGAATCGAGCAAGATTCTCAAATGCAGGAAGAAGAAATTATTGTCTCTCCAAATAAGAAGAAGAAACATAAAGAGACTGACAATTCTAATGATCCTATTTCAGATGAAGAGCCAGCTATTGATCCCAACAGTGTATCTATTTCCGATGCTGAGACTGAAGACGGTGCTGAACCTGAAGGTAATGATAATGAGAAGAATGATCCGCCTGAAGTTCGAGAAGAAGAAGCACCTGACAAACGTAAGAGGTACACTAAAGAAGACTTCATCGCAAGAAAACATGGGAAGGATAAAGAACCATGGGTACAAAAACCCATGCCCTTTCCAGGTAAGTCCATCAAATCTAAAGAAGAAGAGCATTACAATAAGTTTTGTGAATGGATTAAACCTCTTTTTCTTTAAATCCCTTTGACTGACACTATCAAGTTACTTCCTTATTCAAAATATATGAAAGATATTGTCACTAACAAAAGAAAAGTTCCTAATGATGCAATATCTACTATGCTTGCTAACTATTCTTTCAGTGGGAAGATTCATGAGAAGCTCGGTGATCCAGGTATACCCACCATTCCTTGCTCCATAAAGAATAATTATGTCAAAACTGCTTTGTGTGATCTTGGAGCGGGAGTGAGTGTTATGCCTCTCTCTCTTTACGAGAGGCTCTGTTTAGAGAAACTAATTCCTACAGATATCTCCCTTCAGATGGCTGACAAGTCAACCGCTGTTCCGATAGGTATTTGTGAGGATGTTCCAGTTGAAGTTGCTAATTGTTTAATTCTTACTGATTTTGTTGTGCTCGACATGCCCGAGGATGGGAGCATGTCCATTATTCTTGGTAGACCTTTCCTTAACACCGCAGGTGCTATTATTGATTGCAACAAAGGGAAGGTTACCATTCATGTGAATGATAAAGAACACACGGTATATTTTCCGAAGAAGACCGACAGGAGGCATGCCCTCAACTCTATAGAGAATATCGAGACCGTGAAAATTGGAGAATGGGACTGTCCACTACATGTGCCTCACAAATACAAAACTATCATGGTAGGGACAATGTCCATCAAGGTAAAAGTTCAGTGATTACTTCGTAGGAGGTGAGACTTTTTACTCTATATATCGCTTGTTTGTTGGTAAGACTTGATCAACCTTACTAGTGAACGTGTTTTATATGGATAAAAAGTTGAGCTTGCTATGTTTTCATTTGTTTTTAGTGTTGTCCTACTTGCTGTACCAAGTATCTATGTTTTTGAAGCTTCACAATACTACTAACTGCTTCAAGTTTTCAGAGAGTTTCGCAGCTTTTTGAACTTCGAAAAAATTTCAACAGTGAAGTTTTCAGAAAAATTCCAAAAAAATTATATTAAAAATTTCCACAACGGGAGAGACCCGGAAAGTCCTGGGGCCAGCCAGGGGGGGCCACCAGTGGCCCAGGCGGCCAGCTGGCGCGGCCCAGCCCCTGGCCGCGCCCACAGGGCGCCCGGGGCCCACGGGACCCCCCTCCAGGTACTTCTTCTTCCCCTCTCTCTCTCTTTTTCCAGAAACCCGAGTTCTGGTCGTGTTCTTCTTGTTCTTCCTGTTCTTGGGGGCGATTCTTCGATCTCTCTCTACAGCCCATCATTTGAGCTGAAATTTTGAGAAAATACTCCCTGGTATGTGACTCCTCCACCCCTCCAATTAGATTTTTGATTTGTGGCCTCATTTGTGAGTATTTAGTAGTTCTTGGTGCTGTAGAGATGACCTTGCATGCATGTGTAGAAAGTTGTTTTCCAAGTTTTGATGCAAGTTTATGCCTTGGGCAAGTGAGTTGAGTAGTTTGCCTTAGCTCACTTTGTTTTAATCCTCGTTTTTGTTAATTATAAGAAAATTCAGAAATGAGTTTGTTAGGAAGGTCAAAAGGATGGCTTGAGAAGAGGTGGCCCGCACACTCCGATCGAGTCACTAGAGCCGCAGCTTCACCATCGACCGTTAGGGTGAGCTACAATGAGGATCATGTGCCCCTGAAGTTGTTGGAAGACACAAGTCCAGCACGTGCGATGACATTTCCATGTGATGAATTCATGGAAGCTGCGGGAATCAAGGATGAGTTTTATAATCTTTGCGCTAATGCAGGTTTGACACGACTCGTCACGAGCCGTGTTACTCAGTATCAGAAACTCACCTCCGGTTTCATTAACAGTTTTAGATATAATCCTGATTCAGGTGCTATTGAGTTTAAAATTTATAATGATCTTATCACCATGACTCTGGGAAATTTTTGTGAAGTAATAGGTGTGCCGAACGTTGGGAGGACGGCAAGGATGGCCACGCAGCCCTCCGAGCTGAAAACCGTCATCAACTCTCTCTGCAGCATGGGTACAAGGGATATTCATCGGTCGAAGATCACCAGCATCTTGTTTCCTCACCTCAAGTATTTTGCATATTATATTGCTAGAGGGGTGTTAGCTCGTGACAACACGAGCAACATTTCTGCTCCGGATATTGCTATCCTGGCAGCAACCCTCTCAGGGAGGTCTGATTATAATATTGGTACCTTAATTGCTCGACGCCTTGCTATGAACGGTAACAAGGGGGACTTATATGGTGGCATTTATGCCACCCTTATTTTAGAGCATCTTGGAGGCACCCCACACCCTGATGATACTCCTTTTACTTATTTAAGCTTTGATCTTGCTGCTATGAAAAGGCATAAGTTTGTTACCATGGGTTCTGAACTTGATAACCTTGTTTATATCTTGCGTTTCGGAACTACCGCGGAACGCGAGATCCGTCTACCTGCACCTCTTTTGTTTAATTTTTCTCGCAGGAACGGATGGTCCTTTGATGTTGTCCAGTTCGATGAGTTCATGGTCCAGCATTAGTTCCATAACCCCATGGAGGGGGTTGTGCCCGACGAGGAGAGGCACGGTGAGATACCACATTTTCAGGATGAGACCGCCACCGAGTTTGGTGAAGGGTCTTCCTCTGTTTGGCGCTCGGAACCTTCCTTGTGGGAGACTCCGAGGAGTTCGGTGTACGCGCCATCATCCTTTTACGACCCTTGGTCTCACCACCATACCCCTGGAGCAGGAGGCTCCTGGGGGCAGTAGCTGCTACCAACTTAGGCCAAAAGCCTAAGCTTGGGGGAGTACGTGCCCTTCTCACTTTTCCATTGTATTATCCGTTTTATTCACTTTGATCTTTTCGAAGTTTTTACCCGTTCTTCTTTATTCCTCTATTTGCAAAAACAACAAAAAGATTTTCTCTTTCTTTTGCTTTTTATTCAACTTTTGAAAAACTCCAAAAGATTTCCTTTCTCTCTTTAGTTTGCTTTGTTTTCAGAGATCAGCTCGAGTCTGTGATGGCATTTGATTATATTTCCTACGTTCGATCGTGCAAGTGACAAGCAGTAATGACGAAGATCGACTGAAAGGAAGCAACAAGGAAGACCGGTATGAACTCTTTATGTTTCTACTTTTGTACATATGCCTGTACTTGTGATCTAGAGACCAGCTTGTAGCGACATAGTGCTATGTTTACAATGCTTTTTCAGTGGTTCATGCTTTCCTTGTGGCTAGTCCCGAATAACTAGAGTACATAATGTGTTATTGAAATGATCTACATGCATCGCGCTGTTTATAGTCTGGCATACTAAGGTGGTATTTCCCTTTAGAGAATTTTTTGATTGACTTGGCACATGCTTACACATGTTTAAGACTAAAAAGTCTACTTTGCCTTGATGATCTTTGAGTTTTAGAATAGTTATATCACTTTCATGCCCGATTCAATGTTGCTTTGTCGCTCTGCATGATTATGACCGTTATTGCTCTCTAGTTGGTCGCTTCCCAGTCTTTTGCTAAACCTCCACCCGTACTAAGCGGAATGACTGCTTGTGCATCCAAAACCTTTAAACCTGTTATGCCATATGAGTCCACTATACCTTCCTATACATGGTATTTACCTGCCATTCCTAACGAAGACTTTCATGTACCATCTCGAAATTAATCAAAAGCATTTCTCTTTTTGTGCATATGTTTTAGCTCATGAGGAAGTAGTAGTTAATTCATGATCTCTTTAAGTTGGACAAGTTTCACCCCTGGATTGCATGTATAATGTGCGAACCCCTAATATGAAAAGGAACTGGCATTGAGTGCGCCCGGCTCAAAAAGATAATATAACAAACGAACCCTCCTTCACGCTTTGTTCATGAGAAATCAGAAAACTTTGGCAGTGATAAACAAAGGAGATTAAGAGGATGTGATCGTCCTCATGCGGGAGCCGTTCCTCGAGACTTGTCTAGCTTAAAAAGTGGTTGAGTTATCTGCTAGCATTCGTTGACAAAATATGCACCTCTCAAAAACATATTTACTTCTGTTTTTAAAACCAAGAGCTCTGGTACATGTTTAGTTTTTGTTTCCGATCACGGGTTTTCAACTTTGCCAATAAAAGCCACGGTTCGAGAGTCTCATCTTCTTTATTCAAAGCACTGGCTAGGAGAGCATAATTGTCATTCTGAGTGTAATGTGCATTGTCCCAAAGTATTACATTGTCTTCTGCATACTTGTGATATGATTTATTCTGAAATTCTTAGTTCTAGTCTCCTTTAAAACTCTGGAGGAGTTTCTGCATTTATGTTTTGCTTCACTCATGGAGGCTAGCGAGATACCACCTTAATATGCTCAAGCTATGTGCAATGTGATCTTGTCTTGAATTTTGCTAATATATTGTTTACTCTTAATTATTTGTGACTGGTCACTTGAAAGAAGGATTGCTCCTTGCATTGTTCTCATAAGTACTATTTTAATACTTGTTGAACTCTTTTCGTAGTACATGCTTATATACATCTAATGAAGCAAAAGAGTTTGTCAAAGTTTTCTTTGTCGCGTCCAGTTCGTTGAACTGAATTGCTTGAGGACAAGCAATATGCTAAGCTTGGGGGAGTTGATACGTCTCAAACGTATCTACTTTTCCAAACACTTTTGATATTGTTTTGACCTCATTCTTGCATGATTTGGACTAAACTAACCCGGACTGACGCTGTTTTCAGCAGAGCTGCCTGTATGGTTTATTTGTGTGCAGGAAAACAGATTTTTAAGCATCTCAGAAAAATCCACGAAAAATCAAGAAAAATCCACGCACCCGAGGAAACCAAATGCCAAAAGTGGGGCCAGAGGGGGGCCAGGGGTGCCCAGGCGCCCTCTGGGCGCCCCCCCTGGGCCGCGCCGGGGGGGGGGCGCCTGGGTGGGGCCCACACCCCCTGGTGCCCTACTTTAGCCCGTATTTTTCCTCCCGACGCAGAAACCCCAGATCGGAAGTTCTTTCGCTGTTATTCGTCGCGGAGCCGCCGCCACCCCCTGTTCTTCTTCGGGAGGGCTAATCTGGAGGCTGATTTGGCCTCCGGAGAGGGGAGATCGTCTCCATCATCATCATCATCACCACTCCATCATCCCTCCATGACTTCCCCCTTCATGTGTGAGTAATTCCCCTGCTGTAGGCGAAGGGGGTGGTAGGGATTGGATGAGTTAGATCATGTAATAGTTCGTCAGATTGTTGGGGGCATGTTGCCTATCATCTAGTATGGTGTTTATCATCTTTGCTACAACTTGTTATTCTTAATGCTTGACACTTAGGGCCCGAGTGCCATGATTTCAGATCTGAACCATATGTGTTTGCATGAATATATTTGTGTTCTTGATCCTATCTATGAGTTGTATGCACCTGTTACGGTTCGGAACCGGCGATTCCAAAAGTGACAGCTTGGGACACCAAAGGGGATGGCCCGTAGTTTGAGGATTACATGTATCCATTGAGTTCATTGCTTTGTTCCGGTGCTCTTTGACAGGAGCACCTTAATATCCATTAGTTCCTTTTGGCCCCGTTCGTAGCGGGATGGTAGGACAAAAGATGTTGTGCAAGTTCTTATTGCAAGCACGTACAACTACCTACGGGATACATGCCTAATGTTTGATATTTGCCTAGATGATCATTACTTTTCCGTGTGCCGTGCCCCAAGTTAGAATCTATCTCATCCATGCAGCGCCCAACCATCCATCTCCCAAGCCTACAGTATTTTAAACCTTGCCTGTCACTAGTTGCTATTTCTGCCATTTACTACTGTTATTTACTTTTGCTGTTTACTTTTACTATTACTATCATCACTATCATATCACTGTTACCACTTATCTTTTGCTGCAAGTTAGTATATTTCAGGTGCGGTTGAATTGACAACTCAACTGTTAAAGCTTATAAATATTCTTTGGCTCCCCGTGTGTCGAATCAATAAATTGGATTATTCTTACCCGCGAAGACTATCTCGATCCCTTACGGTTGAGGGTTATCAACCCACCAGTCAGGTTTGACCTGGACCAGGTCTGTTGACCTGCTGACGTCAGCATGATGTCATGCTGACGCAGTAAATGATTTTCTGGGATTATTTGATTTAAAACAATTCAGAAAATTCCAGAAAATGCTTTGAACTTCAAAAAATCATATAAATTCAACAGTAGCTCAGATGGAAAAGATTTATATATGAAAATTGATCAGAAAAATCCAATCTTTCCAATGGCACTTGTTTCATGCATGTTTGAGCAAGTTAACCTTGTTGTTCACTTTAAAACATGATAATGCACTTTAATAAATAATAAGTTTGGGTATAAATTTGAATCTTTGATTCAAATAGGCTCAAACACTACTGTTTATAGTTGCATTAGCCCAAAACACATTCATCTTGCCATATCATGAGCATGCATCATATTGTTGCATTTGTTTGCTTATTGATTGTATCGCCGGTATTCTCCGTGGTAGGTCCTGCTCTCGAGGATACTTCTGCGTATCCAACTGAAGAGCAGTACCCGACAACCACTCCGTCAGGCAAGCAACCCATTGATCATTCCGATACAAACCCATCTTCTCGCTCCTGCTCTTTTTTACTACATTAAGGCAACATCGTGTGAACTGCTACTTGCTGTGGTAGTTGAACCCTATTCCCTTGCATGACCTGTCATTGCCACAGTAAATAGTTGAAACCCACTAGCATGTGTAGGAGTTGATTGAGCCATGTGATGTGTGTTCCACCATGCTATTTGTTTATGTTGCCTGCTATGCTTAGAGCTGTGTCAGGTCTGGTCCATCTGGGTGATGGATCAGAGTGAAATAATCATACTCGATAACGAGAGGGAAGTGTGGAACATGTTTGGTAAAGGTATCGATGAAAGGCCATGCAGGAGTACATGGTGGGTTGTTTCATTGGAACCGTCCATAGGACCTGAGATCTGTATGTGTGGTTCAAGTTTCAGCTACTACCACACATTGGGATCCTTAATTGACCCTCTCGACTTATTAAATGCCCTTGACCTCTGTCCAGGAGTTGCAACTAGTTTCTGGTGTTTGTAGTTTACTGGTGGTCGTGCACAGCGTTGACCCTAGGGGTGGGCTGTGATGCGGCAGGTACGTGGCACGGTGTACCGGTCGCCCGTTTGGTGACTCGGAAACCCTGTACACATCATTTGGGACCGTGAGCGACACCCCGGACGGATCTCCCCACAGATGGAACCCAAATAGTCGATAAACCTGGACTAGGGACTTGTGTAGTTAGTCAGGTCGTGGCCGACACCCTCGCTGGGCTTCCGCTTGAAGGTTGCCGAGTACATGTCGAGTAAACAGCGATAAGTGGTGGAAGCGTGTGTGAAGAAGTACACCCCTGCAGGGTTACCAATCTATTCGAATAGCCGTTGTTCGCGGTACGGACTACTTGGTTGCTCTTACAGTTCATAGACAAGCTGATGGATAGTACTAAAAGCCTCAAGACAAGTGTGAGTGCCATGGATGGCCCTTCCGGTAGTGTATTGTTGTGGTGAGTAGAGGACTCGTGTACGTAGTCTTATCTTGCAATTTGCTGAGAGTCGTAGTATAGGTTAGCTAAGAGTCAAAGATGGCTTGCTGTTATGAACTCCACTACCCTTGTTGATAATGATGCATGTATGTTAGGTTCTGTTGTAAGACTTGCTGAGTACCTTTGTACTCATGTTTGCTTAATAACTGTTGCAGAGGAGAACCCTGCCCCTTATGATGGGTTTTACATAGACATTGACGTCGACGAGTAGCTTGCTACCCAGACGGAGATCCTGAGCTTGTGAAGGGCCTTGTAGATAGTCGGGCTACACCAAGCCTGTTTTATTTCCAAGATGTCTGTACTTAGATATGTTAGCTTCCGCTTGTGCTTGTATGATTGTATGACTTGAGTGTTGGGTCATGTGACCCCTACCTGTATGGATATGTTATGTATGGCTCTTCGGAGCCTCTTAAATAAAATACTTTGAGTCATAGAGTTCTGTTGTGATGCAATGTTGTATTTGCACATATTGAGCATATTGTGTGTATGATTGAAATGCTTGATATGTGTGGGATCCAACACCTAGTTGTTTACCTTTGGTAGCCTATCTTACAGGGAAATGCCTCCTAGTGCTTCCACTGAGCCTTGGTAGCTTGCTACTGCTCGGAACACTTAGGCTGGCCGGCATGTGTCCTTCTTCGTTCCTGTGTCTGTCCCTTAGGGGAAATGTCACGCGTTGTTCCTTTAAGTCCATGTAGCTTGCTACGACTTGGGTTCATACGTTGATGACCGACACGTTCGTTGTTGGGTCATGGATGCCCGTCTCTGTAATTTAGTGCCACTTTTGGTTTATAACTAGCCATGTCGGCCCGGGTTCTCTATCATATGGATGCTAGCGACACTGTCATATACGTGTGCCAAAATGCGCAAACGGTCCCGGGCCAGGTAAGGTGGCACCCGTGGGGATACCGTGCGTGAGGCCGCAAAGTGATATGACGTGTTACAAGCTAGATCGGTGTGACTTAGGATCGGGGTCCTGACAGGTAGCCTATCTTATAGGGAAATGTCTCCTAGTGCTTCCACTAAGCCTTGGTAGCTTGCTACTGCTCTGGAACACTTAGGCTGGCCGGCATGTGTTTTTCTTCGTTCCTGTGTCTGTCCCTTAGGGGAAATGTCACGCGTTGGTCCTTGAAGTCCTTGTAGCTTGCTACGACTTGGGTTCATACGTTGATGACCAACACGTTCGTTGTTGGGACATGTATGCATGTCTCTGTAATTTAGCACCACTTTTGGTTTATAACTAGTCATGTCGGCCCGGGTTCTCTGTCATATGGATGCTAGCGACATTATCATATACGTGTGCCAAAATGGGCAAACGGTCCCGGGCCAGGTAAGGTGGCACCCGTGGGGATACTGTGCGTGAGGCCGCAAAGTGATATGATGTGTTATAGGCTAGACCTGTGTGACTTAGGATCGGGGTCCTGACAGGGCATCCGACTGGACTTAGCGTACGTTGCTCACCCGCGGTCAAACGGCCAAGTTGAGCGTGCAAACGGTCTCATCTTGTCTGGCCTCAAGCCCCGGCTGGTCGAGCCCTTGGAACGGTCGGCCGGCTGCTGGATTGAGGAGTTGCCGTGCTTCCTCTGGAGCCTCAGAACGACTCTGAACAAATCAACCGGCTTCACTCCCTTCTTCCTCGTCTATGAGGCCGAGGCCATCATCCCAACAGACATTGAGTTTGACTCGCCTTGTGTCGCCATGTACACAGAGGCCGAAGCAAGATAAGCATGAAAAGACGGCGTCGACCTGCTGGAGGAGCCCCAGCTGGTAGCACTCCACCGATCCGCCATCTACCAGTAGGGTCTCCATCGCTATCACAGCCGGCGAGTTAGGCCGCGATCTTTTCATGAGGGGGACCTTGTGCTCCGGCTGATCCAGCAAACAGCCGGCCAGCACAAGCTCCCAGCCCCTTGGGAAGGACCCTTCATCATCAGTAATGTACTAGCCAACGACGCCTACTACCTTATTGATGCGCAGAAGCCAAGAGCACGCAAAAGAGACGATTCAGGCAAGGAATCAGAGCGCCCATGGAACGCAAATCTCCTTCGTCGCTTTTACAGCTAAAAGGCAGTATGTATCATACCATCTACTGTATTTTGAGAAACAACGGGATCCTCGAGGAGCACTCGGGGACTGCCCCTCCCTTTATCTATATGATAAGTTTGTGCCTGTGAATGTGTTATTTTCATTCCTTCGCCCGGCACCGGGACCGAACAGACGGCTCGGGGGCTTGCCGCCTGGCCCTATGTTTAATTTTTTTTCCAACAGCCGAACAAGTAATGTGTCGACATCCAAGCCCTCTCCCACCTAAAGGTCACAGACTTGCAGAACGCAGTTGTCTGACTGGCGGGAGTCAAAGGCAGGAAGCGATGCCCACATGAAAAATGGCTAAGAAAAATAAGCATAGGGCCAGACGGCCTTAAGACAAGTTGGCCGGCTACCGAGCAGCCGACCAGCCGGGTTCTGGCTTATCCAAAGTCGCGTTCCAAAAGGCGGGATACTTCCTTATCCAGAAAACAGCTAAGTCTCTGACCCAAGCACAGACCACAGAGTGGCTGCCTGGCTGGCAGGGCGGCGGTTAAAAGGAAACGACAGAGGAAAAATGCCCAAAGGAATAAAAGGCAGCGCTAAGTCTAGAACTCGGCAAATAGCATAAACATATGCAGAATTAAAGAATATTTACATATCCAAAGGCCCCCGCCCTCCTTACATCAAGTGTTTTGGATACACCCAGTGGGTGGAATTGTGCAATACTAACTTTACCAAATCATAAAGCAAACATGATATAAAAAGATAGCATGGCCGCCTAGGCCAGAGGTGCAGCAGGCGGATCGGATGACACCATGAGGTCCGCTGTGCCGGCTGCTGATGTCCAGCAGGTGGGTCTCGGCCTGTTCGCCTTCTGTGGCAGACGGCGCGGTCCCGCGGGGCTCGCTTGTCGAGGCCTGGTCGGGTTGATGATGAGCAGATGGCTCCTCCTCCAGAAAGCCGCCTTCCTCGTCGTCCTCCTCCTCGTCCTCATCCTTGTCGCTCGAGGCGATCTCTTCATCTAGCTCCTTCGACGCCGCCATGTCCAGCCCAAAGTGATCGGGCGGCACCATATGGCCATTTTCATCCAACTCCGGGATGAAGACGATAGTGTCGGCGTAATCAGCAATCGCGGCGGCGCGCTTGATGAGATCTCCTCGTGCCACTGCCAGCTCGGGCTCAGCCTCCAGGTGGAAGGTCGCTAGCTGAGCGAGATCCAGATTAGGGTACCAGCCCTTGGCAAATTCCAAGGCGACCCACGTGCCGGCTCTCGCTGCAGCGCCCTTCCAAGCCTCGAAGCGGCCGACGGCCGCCTCCAGCCACTCGGCAGCCCGGCTGGGAGTGCGGGGTGCTAGGACGTCTGGCCAAAGGGCGGCCAACACCTGGGACCCGACGCGTTGAAGACATATCAAACGGTGGGCTGGCTGCAGGCACGTTCTCACGGCAAGGAGTTGCTCGTTGGGAGTCCGGGGCGCATTGGGTGCAATCACCTAACCTGCCCGGCGCATCTCGTCGCGCTGAGCCTCAATGGCCTGGCTGGCGGCAACAGAGTGGCCCGAGAAGTACTCTGCGCCAAGGAGAAGATAGAGAATCAGGAAAAGGGAGCTGGCTTCTACGGCAGACGGCAAGCATGAGAAAGCAAAAGAAAAGCAACTCACCATCGACCATGTCCTCGATGGCTCCATAGCCGTCCTGCAAGGCCATCTCCGTTTCGGCCCAGTTCGAGCGTTCAGCCTCGAACTCGACCCGAAGAAGCCCCTTGGCGTTTGCCAGCTTCTTGAGCTCCGCCTTGTGCGCCTCCTCCTGGTCAGCTAACTCCTTGGCCAGGTGGTCGCGCTCTTGGCGGCCAGGCTGCGCTCCTGCTCCTTGGTGGCTAGCTCAGCTTGGACACCGCTCAGCTGGTTTCGTAGATCGGCTGCGGCCGCTGACAAGAACCGAAAATTATGTGGGCTTGGACGTGGGCACCGTGAGCAGCTCACATCCACTTGTAGCGTGAATGTAATCCGAGTTAAATTTAATGCACAAAGGACCACATTAGCCTTTACAAATGATCAATTAGTTCACGAGTGTGTATTTAAGCATCATTGTTTTTTTAACACAGTACATACGCAAGCGCTTATACATTCACGCATACACTCACCCATATGAATGCATACACGCACACCCTACCCCTATGAGCACCAGGATTTGAACCCTGATGGACTGGGGATACCACTGTCCCTCTAACCATCCAACCACATGTTAGTTTGCATTTAAGCAACATTGTTAAACGGCTTTCTGGTATTGACCTTGACCGTGGCCGACCATCTAGCCGCTTTAGATAATTCATTGATTTCCGTCTCGCCAACAAAAACATCATCACGTTATCCTTTCTTCGGTTTCATGCTTTTCATTGCTACTCCTAGATTTTCACATTTTCAGAAGATTTTCTTCCCTTTCGACACATTCTTGTTGTGATCCGACGACATAGTTGTTGCAATAAAACCTTAACCTGATCCATTCTACTCTTCTCCCAAGCCAAATGTGCGAGTTACCAAGGCCAGACAGACGGGCAGAGCCCCCCGGTTCAGTGTGAGTATTCATGCACGCATTTTTCTGGATTTATTTCAGGCCTTCCGATGATGTGCGTTCAGTGGGAGGATACATTTACGTCGACTACGAAGGCGTTTGTAGCGATGTCATCAATCTCAAGATGATGTGCCGACTTAGTGTCTCGAAGGTGCTCATAGGGATAGAATGTGCGTGCGTGTGCATTCATAGGGGTGCGTGTATGCTCGTGTATGTCAAATGTTTAATTTTTTGGTGGTATAATTCTCACTAACTTTAAAGATATACTATGTTTTCTGCCGTTGCAACGCACGGGCATATGTGCTAAGTAAAGCCTAACCGGAAAAGAACTAGCCCAACATCCGGCTAGTTCTACAGCCCAAAACATAGTGATGGGCCGACGGGCTAACGTTTCGTGGCCCGTACGAAAACCGAGAGCTTTTTAAAGCTCATAGTTCTATAGCCCAGAACATAATGATGGGCCGATGGGCTAACATTTCGTGGCCCTTACGAAACGAGAGCTTTTTAGAGCCCTCGCTGCATCCCTGAAGAGAGGCACAGACTGCAAAACGAAAGGACGCCGCCGGCCCTAGTTCCTTTCAGTGCCTGTCTGCAGTCTCCACCACACGGACTTGCCACCATGACGGCGGCTCCTCTTCTATCGTTGACGGATGCGGCGACGGTGACGGCGGTGCCGGCCCCCGGCCGAGCGCCCACCAGAGCCCGCATTCAGGCCGCCCCTCGCCACCCCGCCACCGTCTCGCTGAGATGCCACCGCGCTCGGCCCCTGACCCCGGCCGCCGCCACGGGCGACTCGCCGTCGTCCGCCGCGTTCCACGGCGAGTGCTTCGTCGTCGGGGACAACATCGACACCGACCAGATCATCCCGGCCGAGCACCTGACCCTGGTGCCGTCCAAGCCCGACGAGTACCGCAAGCTCGGCTCCTTCGCCTTCGTGGGCCTCCCTTCCGCGGCCTACCCGATTCCGTTCGTGGCCCCCGGCGAGGAGTCGTCCCGCTACGCCGTCATCATCGGCGGCGCCAACTTCGGGTGCGGCTCCTCCCGCGAGCACGCGCCCGTCGCGCTCGGAGCCGCCGGCGCGCGCGCCGTTGTGGCCGAGGGCTACGCCCGCATCTTCTTCCGCAATTCCGTGGCCACCGGGGAGGTGTACCCTCTGGAGCTTGCGGACAGCGGTGCCAGCAAGGAGTGCAAGACCGGGGACGTGGTCACAGTGGACCTCGATAACTCGGTCTTGATTAACCACACATCTGGCAAGCAGTACAAGCTGAAGCCTATTGGTGATGCAGGCCCGGTGATCGAGGCCGGGGGGATCTTCGCTTATGCTCGGAAGACTGGAATGATCGCGTCCAAATCCGCGTGAACAAAAAGTGAGTATTCTTCTACCTCATATTAAATCACAGAAGTTTCAACATTGTTGATTTGATTCGAATTGGTGCTGTGCTTTGTGTGTGACTATGCCGCGAACCTAAGATTATCACGTATTCAGACGAACATCCGTTTTCTGCCAATGCGATTAG
Organism: Secale cereale; assembly: GCA_902687465.1. Taxonomy (NCBI): domain Eukaryota; kingdom Viridiplantae; phylum Streptophyta; class Magnoliopsida; order Poales; family Poaceae; genus Secale; species Secale cereale. The sequence continues at coordinate 444,924,762 of LR738714.1, forward strand.
GTGGTGTTCCGTTCAGTTGATCATGTAAGCAGGCAGTAAACACCTCCCTATGAGAGGTTTGGTCTATGTTTCTAACTAGTAGAAACATATGCTTGAGCCATATGGATTTTGCTATTGATTCTTACAGTATAATAGTTGCACGTTTTGTTAAGTATTGCTTCGGCATGCAATGTTGCTTCTTTGTATCATCTGATATCAGCTATACACAAGAGCACATATCGCAGTAGCCAAAACTAGACTATAATATGATGCCTAGTTTGCACCAAAGAGGGTCAGTAACCCCAGTGTCCATGTAGGAAATCGTTCAAGATATATCTGAGATAAAGAATATTGTAGTGTTGTAACTTGTAAGGTTACTGATGTTTGTGTATTGACTTCGAAACAGTGGATTGAGAATCCTAGGCACGTGATTGTCAGATGAGCCAATTTGGCACCCCTTTATTTTGATTGCGCTAGGATGGAATAACTTACTTGAAAAGTAAAACTTAAAAGGTTATTTGTATTAAGTCAATCAGAGTTGTGCAAGGTTCATTTTCTGCAGCAGTTCTGAATATTAGTTTAACCTCATTATCTTTGTTTTTCCGGAAACATACCTAAATAACCCAGCCATGGATCGAACATATTATGTGAATGTGACAACTGTTTACATGTTCCTACAACAAAAAATCCTGGGATTAGCATCCCATAGTGAATCTGCACCCTCATCCCTAATCCTGGGGAATTCAACTAGAAATGGACACAAACCTAGAAGCCTGCTGTCTCACTGATGTTTTGGGACGTCCCCCCCACGTCGCCTCCCACCATTTTCTCAAGTTCTTCTTTCTCCTCCCAGTCAGACGAACTCAACTCAAACCATTTACCTCAAAAAGAAAGAAAAAACTCAACTCACCCCCTTGATTCGCTCGTATCTTCATCTTCCTCGATCAACATGGCTCCTGGAATATTTTTGCTTGCCCCTCGGCAATTTTGTATTTTTAGGGCATGTTTGGTTACTCTCCGGACTTTGCCACAGTTTTTGTGGTGGCCAAATTGGTTGCCAGACTTGTGGCAAAATATTGGCTAGCAACCAAGTACGTGGCAAGTGAGGTATGTAACTAAAAGAAGTGTGGCATGCCATAACTGTGGCTACAAGCCTACAACCAAACACTTGCCACACTTGTGGCAGAAAAGTGTGGTGAAGTGGATGCCAACCAAACATGCCCTCAGGCCACAACTCGATTGTGATTTGGCTCCCGGTTCATTTGCTTTTGGCATCCATTTTACACGGCATGACGCCACATTTTAGTGCCATGACACTCCAAGCGCCAAGCATGAGTTGCACTTGCCTCCATTTCTATTTACATGGCATGTTGTGGTAGGATCAGCAACAACGCATAATAAGGTTATTAGGTGCTTTAGGTCTATAAAATTTATTTGTTTGTTCAGTATAAAAGTCAGATGGTTATTTGATACTTGGGCTCAGTTTGTGGTTGCTGAACTGTACTGTGCTAAACTTACCTTATAATCTGTTGTGGGAAAATAGCAACAAAAGTAGAGAGAAGTTTGTTAGCCAAATGTAAAAATAGGCAAATCAGATGGTTCTCTGATAATGTGGAGACCTGGACCTGATAGGGTCCGAAATCTTTGTGTTTACCATGCTGGACCTTAGATCAGTCGCTTTGAAGATGAAATATCAAAACACATGTCATTTATTACATTGCAAACATAGATCCGGAGTACATTATTACACACACCGCCCGAAGGCCAATTCAACAATGAAAGTTCAACACAAATAAGATAAGAGAGTCCCTCAACCCCACACAAGTTGAGTGAAGACTCGCGACCCTAAGTCGTTGATCCTTTTCAAGGTCGGATTTTGCACATAAAATGTAGCGGGTGCATACATTGATTGTACTAATAACTCATAAGTCATGCCAGGAAAGAGCAATACATGCTTGATGTCCTATGTAGGCCTCTACGGTTTCTTTTTGTGTAGAGGCAGTTTTGAATTTGAAGTACCAATAATAGATTTTCTTGGAAATTACTTGTCTTTATGTTTTAAAAAATACTCCCTCCGTCTGGAATTACTTGTCGAGGAAATGGATAAAATTGGATGTATCTAGAACTAAAATACATCTAGATACATCCATTTCTCCGACAAGTATTTCCGGACGGAGGGAGTACGTAATTAAAGAGTACATGGCTTGATGGACAATCGTCTAACTAACCTGCCAAGTATGGGTGCATGTCAACTATGTAGCTTGATGCTCATGCCTTAAACTGTTAAATATGAGTTCATTACAATTGTATTGACTTGAGCCAAGTGTTTCCCAAGACATTTTTAAGTGTGAAAACAAGATGAGAGAAGATCATCTAGTCATGGCTAATTGCCTTGATTCACACTTTGCAGAGGTGTGCACTTTTCCCACAAGACACAATCAATCTTCTTTGTTGGTACACTTGCGGTCGCGATAAGATCATGGCGATGTCTTTCTAAAGAAGCACCCTATATATACTTGTACTAGATCTGCTCGCAACTATGTAACATTGGTCTCTCCGAATGGCCTTATCTACGTAAGGGTTTACCGCTATGTACTTGAACAAGTTAGAGCCCATGTGGCATGTGGTTGTACGGTAACCTTTGGGGCCCCATTGAAACATTGTTGATCTATTTTACCCTTGGTGTCGGTCCTCACGAGTTCTCGAGTCTGCACTTGTTTTCAGCTTGTAGCTCTTGTCAACGCTCCCGACCTAGCACTCTGCCCTAAGAAAATCATGTTTTTCTTTAGGCGGAGTGTCAGACAAGAGTTGTAGGCGGGAAGCAGCTACGGGCTCAGGAATTGGTGGGGACTGCTACCCAGGGTAAAAAAGAGAGATCGATTTATGTTCCAGTAGAACTCAAAAGCTTATCGTACATCCACATTTTATATCGGCTTTGGCTAGGTCAAATAATTAGCAGTAAACCCTTACATAAGTATTGCCATTTGGAGAGGCTGATGTTCCATAGCTACGGGCGGATCTAATACAAGTATATGGTGACCAGGAAAGACCCCGTCAGCCGTCACTAAGGATTGGTTGTGTCATGTGGGGTAAGTGTAGAACCTCTGCTGAGTGTCAATCTAGTCGATTAGTCATGCCTTGGTTACAAGCATTTGAGCCATGTTAAGTCTGGAAGAGCGGGAGGATCGTCTCTCGTCTTGTTTTCAAAATAAAAATGTTTTGGTAGTACACTTGTGTATCGATGTTGTATACTTGTTATTAACTCATGATGAATGTTTGAGGACCATATAATCCATTACGGCTCTCATGTATAGGTTAGTTGGAAGGATCATCTATCTGTTCTAGACCTAATAGCTCTAGACCCTAAACGGATAATTGCCTTGATTAACACTTTGCAGAAGTGTGTACTTTTCCCACATGATACAGTCAATATTCTGTGTTGGTACACTTGCGGTCGCGATAAGATCATGGTGAGATCTTTCCAAAGTAGCACCCTATACTTGTAGTAGATCCTCCCGCAACTATGTAACATTGGCCTCTCCGAATGGCCTTACCTAAGTAAGGGTTTCCCGCTATGTACTTGAACAAGCCAGAGCCCATATGGCTTGTGGTTGTACGGTAACATGTGGGGCTCCATTAAAAACATTGTTGATCTTTTTGACCCTTGGTGGCAGTCCTCACGAATTCCAAGTCTGCACTTGTTTTCGACTTGTAGCATATGTCAACGCTCCCGGCCTACCACTCTGTCCTTAGAAAATCATGTTTTTCTTTAGGCAGAGCATCAACAAGAGTTGCAGACGGGAAGTGGGTGCAGGCTCAGGAATTGGTGGGGACCGCTAGTCCGCTACCCAGGGTAAAAAAAAAAGATTGATGTTTCAATAGAACCCAAAAGCTTATCGTACAGCCACATTTTATACGGGCTCTGGTTTAGGTCAAATAATTAGCAGTAAACCTGTATTGCCATTCGGAGAGGCTGAAGGATTGATTCATGTGGGGTAAGTGTAGAACCTCTGCTGAGTGTTAATCTAGTCAATTAGTCATGCCCTAGTTACAAGCATTTTGAGCTATAGCAAGTCGGAATAAATGGAGGATCTTCTCTTGTCTTGTTTTCAAAACAAAAATGTTGGTAGTACACTTGTGAACTCTTGTTGTTATTAACTCATGCCGGATGTTTTGTGACCCTATAATCCATTACGGCTCTCATATATAAGTTAGTTGGAAGATTGTACAGTGGCCCTGGACTACTTGATAATGTATCTTGAAAACTATGTAAGTTATTTCCAAGGATTATTTGTCTTCCACACTCTGAACGGGTTTTACACAAAAATAAATTCTGGAAGCCTACATAGGATATACCCCTGAGCTCGTATCAGATCTCTGTTATCTCTCTGGTATTAACTTGTGAGTACATTCAATTTACTCACTCTCCTGCTACGTTGCAGAGAACGATGCGTGAAATGGAATAATAGGTTAGGGTTGAGAGTCTTAACTCAAATTTGCTGGAGGATTTGTGTTTGCGATGTACTCCCTCCGTCCGATAATACTTGTCATCAAAATGGACAAAAAGAGATGTATCTAAAACTAAAATACATCTAGATACATCCCCTTTTATTCATTTTGATGATAAGTATTTCCGGACGGAGGGAGTAATAAATGACATGTGTTTTGGTATTTCATATTCTAACTGTGCATGCTAGCGGTTGATCTAGAGAATAGCACGGTAAACACATCCAGATCCTACCGGGTTGCCACATGTACTAAGGCTCAGTTTGTGGTTGCTGAATTGTGTTGTGTTGAACTTATTTAATAATGTGCTGTTGGAAAATAGCCATGTAAGCAGGGAAAAGTTGGTTAGATAATCCACAGCCTTCATGAGATTTGTTATTGCCCTGATGTTCAGAGTTTACTTGACCTGGCTTGAGAAATAACTATAAAAAATGGCTAGAATTGGTGCAAGGCATCGCTTGGCAAACTTGTTAATTGTATATGAAATCGAAGGGGTTTGTTATCCCACCCAAAGCTACAAATTACTTGGTCATAATTCTGATCAGGCAGTTGTTTAAATTTGCATTAAAATCACCAATGACTGTCTGTTCGGGCAAACATTGATACCTGGTTATTTGCTTGAGCATTGAATTATCAAGTAATCGCTGATTGAAGAAACTTGGGCGTGCATTACTTCAATTTCATTTAAATTTGGCTTCAACTTCCTTTTTGTTAATATAGGATTCATAGCTAGAATGATAAGCACCTGGTTTTAGGGCGCTAGACATCGAACTGTATACTCCTGATTTTATGATCAAGTTCTTCCCCATAGTCGTATCAGATGTGTGTGATGCTAACAATGTGCCATTGATCTCCAGGTAAGCTGTCAGATTAGTTGAGGTCTTGCGGGGTGGCAAGTAAGACTGGTTTATGAATAAGAGTCGTTGCACCTCTCTTTGGAGGTGTGATCGTCCAGCGGTTTTGCTACTACTTTGGCATTGGCATGTAACAGTAATTATGCGCAAAAACTAGGTTCGAGAGTGCTGCTGGTATTGAATGTTACACCCATGTAATAGTTTTCATTGCACCCGCCATCTCAAGTGTACTCAAGGTCTCGAGCACTAGCTTATGTTTATTGATTACAGTGGTGGTTTGTATTCAGTTACTATTCAGTGAGGAAAAGAAGATAACACTTGCTTTTGAATTTATGGAAACGATTGCCAAAACAACAAGTTAATTTTGTCTTTCTTTTACAGATGAAAGAGAACATCATACTCATATTGAGCAAAGGAATTGTTAACTGCATCCTATGTATGATTTTTATTAGTTTCTTCTTCTAGTAAAGAAAAAAGAGAGTACTTGGCAATCAATGAAATATGCATGTAGCTTTGCTTTAGGCCACTGTATATTATGTGTGATCAGTTGTAACTGGAAGACGACTCCTTGTGGCAATCTAAAGTAACTTAAAAAAACATATTTACATATTCCACACACGCAAAATAAAAATTGCGATCTTGTTCCTGGATGACTGAGTCGTCATATGTATCAGTTTATTTTCGTTGGCTAAATAGATGTAGATGTTTGATTTGGCAGGCGATGCTGCGGACCTGCGGTAATAACAAAACCATCATCTCTAACCTGTGGTGATCTCCCAGCCCCAGGTCGCGCCACAGTGTGTATATAGCGACGAGCTTTCCGGCCCGTGCTGTGCTGTTCTCTGGTGACACTCACAGTCTCGGCACACTCGTCTATCTAGCTATGAACACGGCACGACCGTCTTGTCTAACTGACGCCGACGGGTGGCGCGCCACCGGGTGTTGCGTCGCGTCTCCGCGCACCGCCCGAGCTCAGCTCTTGGTTTCCTTTGTCGCGTTACCCGCTTCATCCTGGCCGCGCCCGCGTAGTCACGATCCAACAGCGAGGTCTACCTGCACTTGACCGACGGGCGGCGCCGTTGGACAAATCGCACGGGTCAGCACCGTTTTACCCCGACGCGACGCCTGTGCGCTTGCGAGTTGCGACGACGGTTGCGACGACGATCACACCCTCATCACGAGCTCAGCGACTCATTGGCAGCGGAAGACGAGCCTGGCCGGGGAGGGTCGGAATCGGGCGTGTGTACGGGGTTGACCACAAAGCTGTGGTGGCAGCCATGAATGGGCTCGCACGCCGCTGCCGCCTCCCTGCTGCGCGCCGACGGAAAACGATGGGCGCATCGCATCGCTCCGTATGCCGCTCGTACCGCGTCCTATATTTCTCCTATATCCACATCGCGAATTTAAGCAGTCACCGTCTTACCCGTTCCACCTGGCTCAAGACCTCCTTCAAGCTGCCAGCAGGCAGGCAGCTGACTTTTGTGAATGATTTGCTGGGCCTCAGCTAGCTCAAAGCGTTCTTATTTACCGTGACAGGGACTGCTGCCTTGAAGGGTGTAGCAGGACAACTCTGGCAAATGCCAAATCGCCAATCATGTGTGTGTCGTGATCGTCCCATGGCCATGGGGGAGAGCGGCACGCCCAAGTCAAACCCCCGCTCCCGTTTTGCTGGGCGGTGTGTACGGACATGGGTCGTCGGCCCGTCTGTTGACATCGTCCAGCGCCTGGCCGACCCATGATCATCTCCAATCAAATGTCAACCATTGAACTATTCGTAACGAATGCATTTGATCATCCAAGTAAACCCTCGGCCACATTCTGTCCCGCGCCTACTGTTGGTAGCACTGCTGCTGCGTCATCGTCTCCTGCCTCCATCCATCCCAGCCTCCAACTGCCAACGGCGATCTGATTCGCCAACAAGATATCTGACTTTTCAGTTCGCACACACCGAAAGAGGGGCAGAGCTTTCAGGACAAGGAAAATGGAATGCAGGCAGGCCGTATTCATTGCGGGGTTAGCGCTCCCATCCTTATCACTTTTGACAATGATGATGTAGCATTGCGCAGGGTTCGTTTTGGTTGCGATCGGTGTCAACCGGAACGAAGGAACATGGTGTCCAGCTGAAGCTGATTCCGTAGCATTAGAGATCTACACCCGCATACGATAAATATAACCCCTCAAAACACCCACGGACATGTTCGGCCGCATCCATGAGTAGTGGCCGGACACTTCTCAAATTACCAAAGCATTCGGACATCTCATGCTGGATTCTTAAATTCATACGAAAGCCCGCAAAGAAAAAAACATACATACTACATAGATCACATAGCTACTCTTTATCGGAGATGTCGACTATCTTCGTGCCCGTCTCCGGGTATATGGCGGCAGCTGCAGCTCCGGTGCCTCCGGCTACTTCACTCCGGTCTCCTCCTCGTGTTGAGTTCGGCGAAGCGCGCGTCGGTCACCGCCCGCTCGTACCGGAGAAACTCCCGGTTGGCCTTCACATAGTGTAATGCCCAGTACGCGGCTATGTCCCCTACGTGTCGAGGCACGACTTAAGGACATAAACGCATACTAGAATTATCTTAAGTATGGTATCTTTGCACAACTCATGTAAAATTCAGGGGTGAAAGTGTAAAATGATAGTTGGCTTACACTCGCCACGTCACACAATGAAATTCAATAATATACATCATCCAAATAACATCAGGGTCCGACTACAGACGAAATCCAAACAAAAGATACCATAAGTAGCACAAGCCCGGATCCTCCTAGTAAGAACCACTACTGATCGTCGGGATAAGACACATAGTAACGTCCACGCTCTTCATCGAACTCCCAGTACAGCTCTGAACCATCTCCTGCATAGTTCTCAACGGTATCTGCATCTGTTGTGTGTTGAATCTGTGAGCCACAGAGGACTCAGCAATCCCGTTCCCGGGTATCAAAACTACCAAAGCCTTAGGTGTGGAAAGGCTGTAAACAAAGGTTGCAACAAGCACTAAGCACTAGCTTACGAGTTTAGAGCGAGAAGAGAACAAGTGCCAACGATCGCCAAGTTGATCCAGAAGTGATCCTAACTACTCGCGATCAAACATAGCCCCACCGTGTTCACTTCCCGAAGCCCTTCGGAAAGAGACCATCACGGTTACTCACACAGGTAGTGTATTCATGAATAAGGTGTCAAGTTATCTACAACTGGATACTAACAAATTCCCATCTGCCACATAACCGCGGGCACAACTTTCGAAAGATCAAACCCTGCAGGGGTGTACCAACTTAGCCCATCACAAGCTCACGATCTGCGGAGTCACAACTCCAAAGTGGGAAGACCTGAGTATTCTCGGAATCCCGTGCTCAAGATATTTCGACAAAGATAAAACTAATCCAGCAAGACCTCCCGGCGTGCTGACACCCTGATAGTAGCCGCGCGTATCTCGTCTCAGGCCACGATCGGATAGGACATCCTACAGGTGTATACCAGACCTCGGGTTTCCTCGTGGTGGCCCCGCAGTCTGCCTAGTTTGGACCAACACTCATGAGGAGCACTGGCCCGGGATGTTAATTAAGAACTCGGGTTTGCAACGCCCTATGCAAGTTTTAGTTATTAGGCAAATGTAAAACCAATGTTGGGCCTTGCTGGAAAAGCTTTAACACAGAGCGAATTATCAAGGGGGGGCCCATAAATCCCAACCGTGTTAGGAACGCAAAATCAAGGAACATAACACCGGTTTATCGGTTTCTAGGGTGGCATGAGTGGAACAAAACACCAAGCAGAAAGGCTTAGCCTTCCACCCATTACCAATATATAGGTGGATTAGTTTAATATGTATATATATTGTGTTATCCCAACAACAACTTCACCACGGAGCAATCTTCAAAACTTCACCTGCAACTAACAATGCTATAAGAGGGGCTGAGCGATGCGTACTTAGCCAAACAACGGTTTGCTAGGAAGGTGGTTAGAGAGTTTCATGGCAACAATAGGAGGGCTGACAAACAGGAATAGACATCGAGGCAATATCTAAAGAGCGAGACATCTAGCATAGGCAAAGATATAAGTGATATCTGGGAATGGTCATCTTGCCTGTTGATTCCACGGAGGGGTCGTAACCTTGCTCCTCAAACTCAGCCTCAGTAGGAACCTCGAACTCCGAATCATCACCGGGCTCTAACCAACACAATAATGCAACATCGAAACAACAATCAATCATCATGCAATGCTCAAACACATGATGCATGGGTATGATGCATATGGACATGGATAGATATGATGCATCTCCTAGGGACACAAGAGTGCACAAACATCATGGCAATAATAAGATCACAACACAAGTAGATCACAAGCAAAGGAACAAAACTAACATGTTCACAAGGTTATGTAGATTATTTAAACAAGCACCCAACAGGTTTAAAAGAGTTGATTAACATGGAAAGGGTGCATCTAGGACTACAACAACATGCTAGCATTTTTAAATGGGCCGGAAAGAACAAACAACAGTTTCCGGTAACTCCCATATTCATGTAAATGCATTTGGGACAGACCTGAAAAACTCACATTTTAAAGTTGTTAAACATGCATAACAACAACACCACATTAATCTACACATTTTTCCACCCCAAATGCATATAAAGTTTGTTAAATTTGGAGTTGTAGATATTTAGTTATGATTTTTACAAGTTTAAGCACATTTTAAACACAAAAACAATTCAAACATAATTTTAAATGTTTTAAACATGGCAACAAACATCATATAAATATTCTACAGGAAAAACTAAGCAGTTTTCATATATAATTCATTTTCATCAGATGCATATTTAAACAGATATTAAATATGCAAAGTTAAAGCAGAAAAACAAAAATAAAAGCAAAACAGAAAAAGAAAAGCAGACGCAAAAGGTCAAACTGACCCAGGCTAACCTAGCCGCAGCCACTGACCTATGGGGTCAGAGGCGCTGAGGTGGCATGAGTGTGTGCGCGCGTGGGTGGAAAGGCACAGAGAGACCGACAGGTGGGGCCTGCCTATCAGCCTCACAGGAAAAGCAAAAAATTGGGGGGAAACCACAGCCCCCGATGGGTTTCGAACCCACGATCTCCTGCATATCTGAAGAAGAGCCAAGCCACTGGGCTAGGCGAGTGTTACTGGCAGAATACAGGCGAAATGCCTTAAGAGTTAACTGAAGATGCGAGCAGCAGGGGAAACCAGGGGCACGTTGGAGCTGCTCGTCGGAGCTGCTCCGGCGACCTAAACTGACGGCGGAGGGGTGCGGGATGTTCGTGGGGGGACTCCGCATCCACGCCACACACTAGCAGCTCCTAGCAACAACTACAACGCTGGCGGCAAGCTCAAAACAGAACGGCGGCGGCGAACCTCGACGAGACGCAGCAGAGGTCTAAATGGAGTGGCGACTGCGCTAGCATCTTCTACGCGACAAGACGAAGCAGACGGTCAACGGAGGAAGGCCTACGGTGGTCGGAATACTCGCCGGAGACGAGTCCCGACGGCGACACGCTCGGGTGGACGACGAACTACGGGCTAGACGGCGCGAAGGAAGGGGAAAAGTGCACGGGGAGGTGGAGATGCTCACCACGAACACGGCGAGGTGTTCGGCTGGCCCGGAGGTGGTCGGAGTCGACGACGGTGACAATCGAACAGCTGCGACTGCCGGAGTGGAAGAAGAGGAAGAAGAAGTCGCAGTCGAGGCAATCGGCTCCGTGTAGAGGACGTAGGCGACGTAGTCGACGACGAGGAAGCAGTCCGGCAAGGTTGGCGAGGCCGAGGTCGACGGGAGGCACGCCGGCGACGTGCTCGCGCTCCCAGATGCATTCGGGGACAGCTACGATGTGGCTGATCTGGTGGCCCTCGGCTCACCAGGCGGCGGGAGGAGGAAGGAGGAACCCTAGGGAGTGGGTTGGACACGAAGAGAGCTTAAAAGGGGGGGCCAGAGGCACGACGGTGCGACGACGACGTCGGGCTCGCGGTCCCCATGGCGTCGCGGGAGTAGGAAGAAAAGGTGGGTGAACCTACGGGCACAGACGCTGACGAGTGAGGCCTGGGAGTCCACGTGGGCGAGAGGTAGCGGGGGTATGTGGGCGCGTGGGTGAGAAGAGGTGCGAGGGACGCGCTGGGCTGCTGACGCGGGCCGGCTGGAGTTGAGCCGAGGGGAAGAGCTGGGCCTGCTGGCTGGGCTACACTGTTGCGGCTGCTACTGCTGCTAAACCTTTTCTTTTTCTATTTTTCTCAGACAGAAAATAAATAAAAAGTACAGGCTCAAAGAAATAGAGTTAGGAGAAAAATAAAATATCCCCATGCTCCTGGATTTATGCCCTATTTTATAAAATTGGTTTGGGCATTTTTAGAGGTAGAAAAATGAAATGAGTTTGAATATGGTTCAAACTTCTGTCATTTTTGAACCTAACCTAATCACTTTAAAATGGGGCAAGGCTTTGCATGGTGACTCATGACAAGGCTACAAAGAAAAGGGGAGAAGATGAACATTACTGGAATAGGCTAAGTCACTTGCAAAATTACTTAAAGAAAGGAAGAAAAAGGAGGAAGGAGAAGAGGTGAAGAGAAGGAGGGGGTTTAGGGTTTGGCAAGGCCATGGCTTGACACCACCAACACACAACAACCATCAAGGTGACCTCACATCACAACCAAAGACAAGTAAAAGAAGTTAAGATGAATATGATGCTATGTTGATGATGAAGCAATGCATGGATGCATAAGAAAAATAAAATGACAATGCAAAACAAAATAAAGCTTAAATGATAAGAACCCCCAAGGAAAAGGACAATGATCAAAATGATAAATGCTTTATTGCCATATATGGAAAGTATTACACATGGGGTGTTACAAAATCTCCTCCACTACAAAAAGATATCGTTCCGAGATCTAGGACTGAAAGAAGGAGGGATACTCGGAACAGAGATGATCTTCTCGTTCCCATGTAGCTTCCCGATCGGTATGGCGTGACCACTTCACTTTCAAGAATTTGATGGACTTGTTGCGGGTCTTGCGCTCAGTTTCTTCAAGAATAGCAATGGGGTGCACACGATAAGACAAGTCTTGTTGAAGATCAATCTCTTCGAACGGAATTGTGCGTTCCGGCGTCTTGAAGCACTTGCGAAGTTGAGACACATGAAACACATCATGCACATTTGCAAAGTTGGAGGGAAGCTCGAGTTGGTAGGCTAGATCACCTCTCTTGCCAAGAATCTTGAAAGGGCCCACGTATCTTGGAGCAAGCTTGCCCTTGATACCGAACCTTCGAGTGCCCTTCATGGGAGAAACACGGAGATAGACATGGTCTCCAATGTCGAAAGCCAAGTCACGATGCTTGCCGTCATAGTAGCTCTTTTGACGCGATTGCGCGGCTTTGAGATTCTCACGTATGACTTTGCACATTTCTTCGACTTCTGAGATCAAATCATTACCAAGGAGCCGACGTTCACCAGTCTCGGACCAGTTGAGAGGGGTACAACACTTTCTGCCATAGAGGATTTCAAAAGGAGTTTTGCCGGCACTTGCTTGAAAGTTGTTGTTGTAGGAGAATTCGGCAAATGGAAGTCAATCTTCCCATTTCATACCGAAGGAGATGACACATGCTCTTAGCATAACTTCGAGGATCTGGTTCACTCTTTCGACTTGACCACTAGTCTGAGGGTGAAACGTAGTGCTGAAGCGAATCTTTGTGCCCATGGCTGACTGAAAAGAATCCCACAACTTGGAAGTGAACAAACTTCCAGCTGTGCTGCGTTGATGGATTCTTTGACGGGAAGAAAATAAGCTACTTTAGTTAGCTTGTCAATCACCACAAAGATATCATCATTTCCCTTCTTGGACTTGAGAAACCCAGTGACGAAATCCATCTCAATGTGATCAAATTTCCACTCGGGAATAGGTAGAGGTTGAAGGAGTCCGGCTGGACGTTGATGCTCTGCCTTCACTCTTCTGCAGACATCATATTCATTCACGAACTGGGCAATCTCCCTTTTTAATGCGAGTCCACCAATATGATTGCTTGAGGTCTTGGTACATCTTGGAACTTCCTGGATGTATCGAGAGGAGGGAGTCATGTGCTTTGTTCATTGTGAGCTTCCTGAGATCACCCTTGGGAACCACAATCCTGTCCTCAAAGAACAAGGTGTCTTTCTCATCAACGCGATAGCACCTGTATTTGGGAGTACCCTTAGCAATACCATGTTTCACTTTCTGCACCATAGCATCACTGAGTTGGGCCTCACAGATTTGATCTTCCAAGGTAGGAGCAACTTGAAGGTTTGCAAGAAAGCCTTGCGGAACGACTTGGAGGTTGAGCTTCCTGAATGATTCACAAAGTTCAGGTTGGAACGGTTTGAGAATGAGACTGTTGCAATATGCCTTTCTGCTCAAGGCATCTGCAATGACATTGGCCTTGCCATGAGTATACTCAATGCTTGTATCGTACTCTTGAATCATCTCAACCCAACGAGTCTGGAGAAGGTTAAGGTTTGGCTGAGTGAAGATGTACTTCAAGCTCTTGTGATCGGTGAAGATGTCCACTTTTGTGCCCAACAGAAGGTGTCTCCACGTGATCAAGGCATGTACAACTACTGCTAGCTCCAGATCATGTGTGGGGGTAATTCTTCTCATTTGGTTTCAGCTGACATGAAGTGTATGCCACAATCTTCTTGTCTTGCATGAGAACACCACCAAGACCTTGCAATGAAGCATCACAAAAGACTTCATAAGGCTTGGACTCATCCGGAGGAGTAAGAACCGGAGCAGAAATGAGCTTCTCTTTGAGTGTCTTGAATGCCACATCACAATCAGGAGTCCTTGAGTACTTGACATTCTTCTGGAGCAAGTTGGAAAGAGGCTTGGCAATCTTGGAGAAGTTCTCAACGAACCTTCTGCAATAGCTAGCGAGACCAAGGAAGCTTCGGAGTTGCTTGACATTCTGCGGAGGTTCCCAGTTGACAATAGCTTCAACCTTCTCGGGGTTCACCGAAATGCCCTCGGCAGAGATAATATGGCCAAGATAGAGACTTTATCCAGCCAGAATTCACATTTGGAGAATTTCGCATAGAACTTGTGTTCACGGAGCCTGTCAAGGACCAAACGGAGGTGCTTGGTGATGGCTTCTCGCCCCTCGTTGGTTACCCCAAGTGGAAGGTTGAGATGTAGTGTAGCGGCAAATTTTCCATGACAAAGATACCAAGGATCGAATCCCGTGAGACTCCGAGGGTCGACAAGTAGGTGTCAACGGCGCCAGAAACTTAGCGGTTGATGGGACCTGCACACAGATACATATAACTTTGCTCCCAACGAGTACAGAGAGGTTGTTAATCCCTCCGGCCTTGTTGTTTACAAAGGATCAAACACAAGAGATAATAATGATAGCTATGACTGCAACTAGGAAATAAAAACAGGAAGTAAATAGAAGGTGTGATCAGCGGTGGTAATATGGACCGGGGTCCCATGATGTTCACTAGTGATGTCTCTCTCCCAAAAGACGATAAAACAGCAAAGTGAGGTAAACAAATTACAGCTGGGCAATTGACAGGATTATGTGCGCAAACCAATGCTAACTATGCTGCAAAGAAAGGTAGAGGCTCAAAAGCATGGGCGGTACACCAAGGCAAGTAGACCGAAATCCATCTGCATCTACTACTAATCATCCACCTTGAGATATCTATCCAGAACATCTCGCTGGTATTAAGTTGCGAATCCCACCCAAAGTGTAAACTCAAAGCAACAGACAACTACATTAAAAGAACTTTGCGTAAAGTAAACAATCCTTGCACCCGCAAGTACAAGCACCGTTGTTTTCTCCCTTGTGGCAACAACACATCCCCTAGACTCATGTTTCTGTCACTCAAGCTAGTCATCAGGGGGCATGAACCCACAATCAAGCATAACGCTCCCTCTTGGAGTTACTACCTACTACTTGGCCAAAGCAATAAACAGCAACGGAGAACATGCAAGAATTACTCAAGAACAAAGATATAAAATAGGTGAATCAAATATATTACTCAAACACAATCTGAACATAGTCTCATAATCCATCAGATCCCAGCAAACTCAGCAAAGCAACAGCAGAAAGATTACATATGTGCCTCGATCATGTAGGGCAGCTCACGAGGTCTAAACCATGAAGAGCAAAGAGGGGAGGAGAACATCACATAGCTACTGATCATGGACCCATGGTCCAAGGTGGACTACTCACGACTCATCCGGGAAGCGTCCATGGTGGTGGAGAAGCTCCCGGTGGTGGTTCTCCCCTCCGGCAGGGTGCCGGGAAGAGTTCTCCTGATGCTCCCGATCTTGGAAGCGCTGCGGCGGCGGAACAGAGGCGAGATCGCGAAAAAGGGTTCTGTCCTCGAGGGTTTCGAGACGAGAGGGATATATAGGCGAAGGGGGGCAGCCAGAGGCGGAGCAGGGGCCCCAGGCGCCCCCCTGGCGCGGCCAGGGGTGGGGCCGCGCCAAGTGGCCGCCTGGGCCTCCCCTGGCCCCCCTCTGGTCCATCTTTGGTTCTTCGCGAAGCTTCCTGTACGCTGATTTTTCCTATATTTTTCCTGGAATTTTTGGAGCACTTTTAATATGGGGGAAACCTGAAATAGAAAAAACAGCAGAAAACAGGAACTGGCACTGTGGTGCACTGAGTTAATAGGTTAGTCCAAATATGATCAAAAGTGTATGGAAGTGCATCAATATCATAGCAATATCACACAAAAGAAGCATGGAGCAAGCAGAAATTATAGATACGTTTTGGACGTATCAACATCCCCAAGCTTAATTCCTGCTCGTCCTCGAGTAGGTAAATGATAACAAGCATAATTTCTGTGGTGACATGCTACCAACCATATAAGAACTTTTTAAGTAAAGCAATCAAGGCATGTAATTCAATTCAAGTCATAACAAGCAAGAGTCTATATTAGCATTGTAACAAGCAACATAAGAATATAAAGGTGCAAGAGCTCTCGCTGTGCGTGACTCGAATGTCTCCAAATGGTGTTTGTGTGCAAGAAAGGGGATAGGGATATACGAGAGTGTAAAACATAGTTTTTGTATTGTTGAGAACTTAATCTACTAAAGTTTCACACTTGGTCTTCTTTGGAATCTTATCTTGACTCATCCCCAAACCACTAGCCAGGTACAAGTCAAAATGAACCACTCCCTTTCGATATTTTGAGCACTCATGCAATGGATGAGCGTAAGCAAGAAAGTTGACACTTAGGATGGCAAAGAGAGAAAAATGATGAAGGGGAAGGCAAAAAAGGTGTGAAAGGCTCACATCAATGAGGACAATCATAGGCGAGAGAAAGCCAAATGATAGATATGATGTGAGGAGTAGGGATTGCCATGCAACGGATGCACATATGAGCTAAGGTAAGCTCTCCAATGGAACTAGTGGGGGTGCATCCAACTTGCTCGCTCAAGAAGACCTAGAGCTCTTTTGAGGAGGCTCATCATTGGAATATACAAGCCAAGTTCTATAGTGTGAAGGTCCCCACATAGCTATATGCATGAATGATAATTTCTATGGAGTACAAGGTATAAAATGAAGTACGAGTGTGGATCTCTCAAAAGGAATAGTAGTGTACCCCCTTCTCTCTTTTTATTTCTTTTTCTCTTTTTATTTTTTATTTTTTATGGCCTCAATGGCTCTTTCTATTTAACTCTCATTTGTCCTCTTTGGGATCTTTTGATTTGTCCTCTTTGGGATCTTTTCCTCACTTTAGGGGCAACACTCTATAAATTACAAGAAGTATAGAAGATCTTTCACACTTTACAAGAGTACTCAACATAAATAAGATGAAACTATCATGATGTATCCAAATGTATGCCTCTGCCAGTGTAGCAGGATATGCAATGATACTAGCGCGTCATGTAGCAATGATTAGGGCAAGGCCCAACTAGCATGCGGCTCATCGATCAAGCAAAAAGCATGTATGACATGAAGATCAAGTCATGAGAAGATGGATGTTGCATGGCAATGTATCTCGGAAAGGCTATGGAAATGCCTTGATAGGTAGGTATGGTGGCTGTTTTGAGGAAGGATATAATGAGGCTTATGATGACAGAGCGTATCGTGCCAAGGATTTGGATGCACCGACGAAGTATGCGCCAACTCTCGAGGTGAGAAAGGACAATGCACGGTACCGAAGAGGCTAGAAAAATATGGCTAGGTGGAAGTGTCAACTTTCGAATACTCACATTAGTCCGAAGAACTCATGCACTTATTATCGGTAACTCTCAATCTAATTAGGAGGTTCACAAAGAGACAAGTACCCCGAGGAGGAGTGTATGGGGGTTTGGTTATCCTTGCGCATCCTCGACTCATGGTACGTGAGTGTACTCTAATATTCGATCCCTCCAAAGATTAGTGATCCATCTAGTAGCTAAAGTTCTCAACTATTTTGTAGGTTTTAGAAAATAAACACGGATTGACCAAAATACGACATCTATCACTAATAGGCTAAAGCTCTTGACACCAAAAGTTCAGACATTACTCATGGCAATACCTCAAAACTATTGCAAGTTACTACTAAAATTAAATAGCAACCTCAATTACCTACTTTAAGTTAAGACACACAACTCAGTGCAACAGGAAAACTCTCTTAACAAGATAAACATGAAAACTCAAGAGAGTTCAGCAACCAACTAAACAAAAGCTCTATAAAAAGAAAAGCATGAAAACTAAGAGCTAAACATGACAACAGCTATGGAAAGACAAAGAACACACACAGCAAAGATAAGCATGAAAATCCTATGTTGTGTTCTAGGTTGAAGTGGAGCGTGTTTCTCTCCCACACAAAGAAAGCTGGGTTCTAACTTGTTATGAACAGCAAGCAAAGCTAAAGAAAACTAAAAAAAGAAACTAAGAAGAAGACGCTCCAAGCATAGCACATAACGCATGAAGTGATAAAATTATAGTGGAACGAAAGACGAACTGATAATTGTTGATGGAGAAGGGGATGCATGGGGGCATCTGTGACGCCCCCGATTTGTCCGTACACTAATCATGCACGCAATTGTGTACGACCAAGATCAGGGACTCACTGAAAGATATCACAACACAACTCTAGACACAAATTAAAATAATACAAGCTTTATATTACAAGCCAGGGGCCTCGAGGGCTCGAATACAAAAGCTCGGAAACACAAGAGTCAGCGGAAGCAATAATATCTGAGTACAGACATAAGTTAAACAAGTTTGCCTTAAGAAGGCTAGCACAAAAGTAACGACGATCGAAAAGGCAAGGCCTCCTGCCTGGGACCTCCTAAACTACTCCTCGAAGCCGAACTCCATGTAGAAACATCCTCGGGATCTTCTGGCACCTGGACTCCATCAATCTGGTTACATCATCCGAGAAGAAGGAACAAGAGGGGAAAAGGGGGAGAAAGCAACCGTGAGTACTCATCCAAAGTACTCGCAAGCAAGGAACTACACTACATATGCAATGATATCTGTGTAAAGGGGGAATATATGTGGACTGAACTGCAGAAAGCAGAATAAGAGGGGGATAGCTAATCCAATCGAAGACTACGCTTCTGGCCACCTCCATCTTGTAGCAGTAGAAGAGAATAGATGGAAGTAACAAGTATCCTCGTATCTCGCAGCCTCCGTCTTGCAGCAGTAGAATAGAATAGATGGTAAGTTCACCAAGTAACAACGTATAGCAATATCCTACTCGGCGATCCTCCCGCACACCACCCTGTGAGAGAGCAACCACCGAGTTATATCTGGCACTTGTAAGGGTGTGTTTTATTAAGTATCCGGTTCTAGTTGTCATGAGGTCAGAGTACAACTCCGGGTCGTCCTTTTACCGAGGGACACGGCTATTCGAATAGATTAACTTCCCTGCAGGGGTGCACCACATAACCCAGCACGCTTGATCCCATTTGGCCGGACACACTTTCCAGGGCCATGCCCGGCCTCGGAAGATCAACACGTCGCAGCCCTACCTAAGCACAGCAGAGAGGTCAGCACGTCGGTCTAAGTCCTAAGCGCGCAGGGGTCCGGGCCCATCGCCCAACGCACACCTGCACGTTGCGTACGCGGCCGGTAAGCAGACCTAGCCTCTCCTAATACCAGAGTAGGCTTCCAGTCCAATCCGGCGCGCGCCGCTAAACCGCTGACGTCAAGAAGGCTTCGGCTGATACCACGACGTCGAGTACCCATAACTATTCCCACGTAGCTGGTTAGTGCGTATAGACCAAATGGCCAGACTCAGATCAAATATCCAAACTCGTTAAGCGTGTTATTATGAAATAACCGCGGACAACGACCAGGGCCAGGCCACCTCTCGACTGGGTGTCTCAACCTGCCCCTGTCGCTCCGCCATAAAGATCCACTTGGGGGCCGTCAGGAACTCAGGCCCACCACTACCTGGATGGAGCCACCTGTCCTTTCAGCCCCCACATCAAATCACTTGCGGGTACTCAATGAGCCGACCCGACTTTAGTCACATCATGTATCATGTAAAGTGTATGTAATATATACCCGTGATCACACCCAAGTGATCACGGCCCGATAGAATAGCAGGGCAGACGGACAAGGGTGTAGGGCCACTGATGGAGTACTAGCATCCTATACTAAGCATTTAGGATTGCAGGTAAGGTATCAACAGTGGTAGCAACAATGACAGGCTATGCAGCAGAATAGGAGTATCGAAAGCAGTAACATGCTACACTACTCTAATGCAAGCAGTAGAGAGAAGAGTAGGCGATATCTGGTGATCAAAGGGGGGGCTTGCCTGGAAGCTCTGCAGACGAAAGGAATCTTCGGAAGCGTAGCCGTAGTCGAACACCGAAGCATCAACGGTCTCGGGGTCGTATCACAGTATCGGAGTCTACCGAAAATAAGCAACGAAGGGGAAACAAATAAATAACAGAGCAAACAATAGCATCACAAAGCATAACATGGAAATACGCGGTGCTACGTGTGACCTAACGCGGTGCTCGGTGATACAGGCGAAGAGGAATAACATCCGGGAAAGTATTCCCGGTGTTTCGCGTTTTCGGGCAGATGAAACGAAGGGGGAATGTTGCACGTTCGGTATGATAGAGAGGTGTAGTGGATGAATGGGTTGCGTGGTCGGATGCGTCTCGTCGTTCTGAGCAACTTTCATGTACAAAGTATTTTCATCCGAGTTACGGTTTAAAAGATATGATTTTCTAAAGTTTTTATTAATTTCTGGAATTTAATTAATTAATTTAATAGAACATTATCCAGAATAGTGATAGGTGATGTCAGCATGACATCACCATGACGTCAGCAAGTCAAACCCGGTTGACCAGAGTCAAACCTGACTCGTGGGACCGTGCTGTCATAGACTAGTTTAACTAAGTAGGTTTAATTAAGTTAACTAGTGATTAGGTTTATCTAATCAAGATTAATTACGTTAATTAATTTGTTAAATAATTAATTAATTAATATATTTATTTATTTATTTATTTTAATTATTAATATTATATATTTTTATTATTATTATTATTTTCTTTTTACTTATTTATTTTATTTTATTATATATATTTTTTTGTTCTGGGAGGCGGGCCCCCCTTGTCATTGGCCCCGAGGGGCCAAGCGGGTTCGGGCACTGGGGCGGTTCGGGCGCAACGGGGAGGAGCCCGTGGGCACGGCGCTGCCCACCACAGCGACGGGGGTCAGCACCGGCGCCGGCGGCCAGGGCCCGTGCGGGCGTCGGCGGCCAGGGCCTTGCGGTCGCGGCCAGGCGAGGCCCCGGCGGGGGCGCACGCCGGCGGAGCAGATGGCTGCAAGGGGAGGGGGTTAGGATAGGCGGGCGGCGACGGTGGCTTGGGTTCGCGCGACGGGGCGAGTGGCCGCCGGCGACTGCGGCCAGGGGAACGGGAGTGAGGTGCGGCGCGGGGCCAGGACGGCGCAGGGCGAGCGGCGGCGGCGGTCGCGTGGGCGGGCGCCGGAGCAGCGCGGGCAGGACGCGGGGGAGGGGCGGCCGGAGCAAGGCGGGGACGGCGCCGATTCGGGCGCGCGCGTCGGCTTGCTGGACGGGGCGAGGCCGCGGTGGGAGGACGGGCGCGGCATGGCTACAAGGAGGCAGGCGCGCAGCAACGGGCCGCGGTGCCGGACAGGGCGCCGACGCGGAGCAAGGCGAGGAGGGCGCGGACGGCGTGCGAGCTTCGCAAGTGTAGCAAGGGGAAGAGGAGGCCGAGGGCCTCACCGGGGTTCGTAGGGACGGGGCAGTGGGCGCGGGGCGGAGATGGGGACGACGGTGCCGGAGACGAGGAGGCAGTCCGGCGACTGCGGTGGAAGGCCGGGGCGGCGTCGGGCGGCGAGCGGCGGGGAGGGATCGGGTCGATCCCGATCCAGTCGAAGAAAAGAAAGGGGGGGAGTGTCGGTGGGAGGGAGTGGGGATATTTTCCCCCACCAGTGGGCTGGGGGGTTATAGGGGTTGGTTGGGCCGGTTGGGCCGAGGGGGGGAAGGGGTCTGTTAGTTTTGTTTTGTTTTTCTTTTTTCGATTTTATTTTTTGTGTTTTCTTGTTTTTATTTATTTATACTCTGTTTTATTTCATGTTGCATTATTATAGCTTTATAAAATATGTAGCAAGCCCTAATTTAGTATGAACTATTATGATACTGCCCCACAATTTTTGGGCAACCAATATAAATAGTTTACTATTTTATAATAATTCAAAAGGCAATTAACTAACTGTTTTGCTACTATTTTAATTTATTCTAGGACATGCAAACACTTGTTAAACATGTTGGTTCTCCACCAATATTATCTAGGGATTAGTTGCTACAATTTGAACATTTTAGATTTGACAATTGAATACTTTTATTGTTTGACTTTAATTCCAATACAATTTGGATCGGTTTTGAACTAACACGAGAGTTGCAACAATAATCGTGGTGACGTGGCATCATTAACATAGGTTTACTGTAGCTTAAGTATCCGGGCGTCACAATTCTCCTCCTCTACAAGAAATCTCGTCCCGAGATCTAAGCGGTGGAGTAAGGGGGGAAAGTGCTGGTAGCAAAAACCTAACGAATCTCCTCGGTCTTGGCTGGCCTTTCGAAGAGGTTGATCCATTTCGTTGATGTCTTCGTTTCTCTGCTTCGAGTCATCGTGATCAAGTCGTCATCCTTTCTCCGGGATCTCCATCGTCCTACGAAAGCGAGCAGGGGGAAAAACTTTGGTGGAACGTATCTCCACGAAGTATCTGACAGTGAATTTAGAAAGTGATACACGAAGTGCCCTACGCGTAGTATTTTAGTGAATGCATTGAGAACAATAAGCGATGGTACCAAAGTTTCGAACGGGTAGGCAGTCATTCGATGCCTAACCAGAAGCTGGAATGGGGGCAATGCACAACGAGAATAACATGGTGTTTGATTCTAAGATGAATAATGGTATAGAATTTACCTCACGAATCACATACGAGGCTAGGTGCAAAGGATACATTAGAATCCGGGTTGTAAAGAAGAGTCAGGTTTCGATCCAGTGGACCTGTGGGTTATGGGCCCACCATGTGGGTTGAAAGTAGGAAGGGTGGTGACATCTTGCACAGCCTCGACAGGGAGGCATGTCAGTGGATAGCTCGTCAGCTATGACGGCAACAATGTCGGTACAAAGGACGGGGAACGAAGAGAACCATTTTTCCCGCTCGTTGATACGAGGCGGACCAATAGGCAAAGTTCTCATCCATCGGTGGTTACCGGAATGTTCTTAACGATAGAATCAATGTCTTACTGACAGCGTTGTACAACGAGGTGTTTACATAAGCAGAGAATTATTACTGCTTAGATCATGTAGATCAAGGAAAGGTTAAACAAACAAATGGAAAGGAAAATTGTGATTACACACAATTATTAGGAGTATACCCTTCCCATGAACAAGCAGAACATGGCATACAGGTTAGGAGAGCAAGTACCCAACCATTCAGATAAAGAGGCAAGGATTAATCAAGATGTTACCCATACAACGGTGTTTGGATAACTGACCAAGAAACATTTAGTATCGCGCCACCAATGTTCTTACTGATGCGCGGGGTATCATAATCATGCTTTAGGGTACAATGATATGGTGTTTCAAGCAAGGGCCAGACTTTGGATACACAAATGATCCATCATGAGCAAGTTATAAAATAAGTCTTACAATTTCCTCCTGGAAGAATAGTTATCCTTGCAAAAGAAAATATAATGATAGGTCCTCCAGCCAGGGGTGCTGGGCATGACATCATATTACCGGGTCATCAAAGGACCAACATTAAAACTCCTGGAAAGTTGTCCCAACCATCATATCTGACCGAGATTCAGATCCGATTGGTGTCATGATAACTCAGACTCAGGATGTTCGAGAAGAAAAGGTGCAACACAAATCGATGGAATGACATTGCAAGATTCTCGGGAAATGAACTATGGGAGCGGGTTCCCGAAACAATAGTTCATCATTAAACCAAGGAGAGGATGAAGCGGTGGCTGATGGGCTCAGCGACAATTCATCGAGAGTTCCAAACGGAGGGATTTCCACAATAATGTGAACAAGGTGACGACACTTATCAATTCAAATGATATAATGTTGTATGCTCAAGGAAAACATACACCATTAATCATTAGTTGGAAGGTGTGCCCGAAATATGACCTTAAGCAGCAAGATCAATGTTAGAGGGATGATTCAATAACCAACAGTCTAAAAACAAACTGTCGGTCATTAACTTCATAGCAATAGGGTTGCTAGAAGTATAGAACTCAAGCAGCATCGTTAGCATATTGGTATCCCGGTTAAAAACAACACGGGGACCAAGGAAGAATGGTGATGGTGAGAAGTATCATCATACCAAGAAATTGGTTTAAGAGGTGGAGCTATCCCCACAGCATTCTTGACATAAAAGACAGTAATACTTCAATGCAGAACATATTACAAGTTGGAGAGTAAGTTTTAATCATCACGTGGACAAGCTCGCGATGAAAGGGAGTCAAGGGTGTCGTCGATGATAATAGAAATCATCGAGGGCAAAGAGGGTATTTCTCATCATGAACACAGTTGACATCTCAGAAGAAGTCAAAGTGTTGAAGGTGATCCGACACATTTGCCGGAAGGTTTCAAGAGGATGCAATCAAACAACAACGGCAACAAGCAAGGGAATGACGAAGTGGCAAGTTAATGGATCAATATAAAAGATGCAAGCTCGGAATCAAAGTTGCCTTACTGAACAAGCAACCAGATGTTGAAAGCTCGACGTAAGTTGTGCTCAATCTCTAAAGAATTTGTGCACCAAAGAAGGACGAGGTAGCACAGTCAAAGATAGCTAGACAAGGGATGTACCCGATAGCCTAGGAATAAAACCAGATTGAGTTTAAAAATTTCCCAGTAACATCTACTAGGGGTGTTGAATTTTTAGGGCGGATTAGATTTACTAAACGGTGTCCTCGGTTGACGGCAACCTAGAACCCATAGAGTGATTACGACAAGCAAAGGTATTACTTCATCAAAAGTTAAACAGGTGTAGTGCAAAGGCATGATATCCTCGAGATATCAGAGGGTAAATCTCGAAGGTAGAACACAATAGAAGTTGAAATAGGCCATTGACCTATGACAGTAGATGCTTTAATCTTGTCAAAAATTGACGAGGCCTGGAATGGATTTATTCCAGATATATTGAATAAGGACAGCATGGTCGGAACCGTAACTGCAAGGGATCAAATTTATTGACACCGAAAGAATTATTTCGATGAAAATCATTTGCAAGAAGCTCCCGAGACGGTCTACATCGTTTCCATGGGCATGAACAAAAGCTCAAGGTCGACTCCCATTTCTCCAATGCATACGTTTCATTTACCTCTTGCTT
>LR738714.1:444954269-444966072 GCA_902687465.1 Secale cereale
TCCGGCGACTGCGGTGGAAGGCCGGGGCGGCGTCGGGCGGCGAGCGGCGGGGAGGGATCGGGTCGATCCCGATCCAGTCGAAGAAAAGAAAGGGGGGGAGTGTCGGTGGGAGGGAGTGGGGATATTTTCCCCCACCAGTGGGCTGGGGGGTTATAGGGGTTGGTTGGGCCGGTTGGGCCGAGGGGGGGAAGGGGTCTGTTAGTTTTGTTTTGTTTTTCTTTTTTCGATTTTATTTTTTGTGTTTTCTTGTTTTTATTTATTTATACTCTGTTTTATTTCATGTTGCATTATTATAGCTTTATAAAATATGTAGCAAGCCCTAATTTAGTATGAACTATTATGATACTGCCCCACAATTTTTGGGCAACCAATATAAATAGTTTACTATTTTATAATAATTCAAAAGGCAATTAACTAACTGTTTTGCTACTATTTTAATTTATTCTAGGACATGCAAACACTTGTTAAACATGTTGGTTCTCCACCAATATTATCTAGGGATTATTTGCTACAATTTGAACATTTTAGATTTGACAATTGAATACTTTTATTGTTTGACTTTAATTCCAATACAATTTGGATCGGTTTTGAACTAACACGAGAGTTGCAACAATAATCGTGGTGACGTGGCATCATTAACATAGGTTTACTGTAGCTTAAGTATCCGGGCGTCACAGCATCCCCAAGCTTAGACGCTTGAGTCTTCTTGAATATTTCTTGGGGGTGCACGGGGGCATCCCCAAGCTTGAGCGTTTGACCCTACTGAATCTTCTTTTATCATCTTCCCTCGCACACTTGAAAACTCCCTTCATACATAACTCATCATAATCTGATTAGCGAGGTTAGTACCCACAATAAAATAATTTTCCCCCTACTGGAAATAAAGATAATCTTGAAGATCTACTGTTTCTCAAGATTTCCAAAAGGTTTTTGCAAAGAAAAAGCAAGCTCAAGGTTTGCAAAACGAAGAAAAGGCAAAACAGGACAGAATCTGTGAAAAACAGACCAGCAGGTAGTAAATAATTTTTTCGGGGCACTTCTGCAACTCAAATCAAAAAACTCAGAACAGACGCTCGAAAGCCAATTGTATAGAGCATGCTGTCAAAAAAATTCAGATAAAAAAGATGATCTGGTGATTTTATTCAAATTTTTCTGTCCAAGGACAGAATCTGTTTTCTGGACAACACGTCACAACTTTTGAACTTTCTTGCAATCGGCGGCTAAACTTGGCACAAAGCTGAAAAGAAAAGATACAATGATGATGCTACTGTAGTAACAAACATCAAGACACAACAAAAGCAAAATAAAACCTAATTCATTGTGGGCTGCCTCCCAAAAGCGCTTTCTTTTATGCCTTTAAGCTAGGCATGATGCAAAAAGAGAAGATCAAGTTTTATCAAGAGTAAAAGAATAGCTAGCCCGTGTAACAGACTCAAAAGGCAACTTAACATTCTTTCTATGGAAGTGTTCCATCCCTTTCTTGAGAGGGAATTGGAAATATTCCCCTCTTTCATGTCAATGATAGCACCAACGGTGCGAAGAAAAGGACGTCCCAAAATAATTGGACATGAAGGTTCACATTCAATATCCATAATAATAAAATCAACGGGAACATAATTGTCATTGACAATGATAAGAACATCGTCGATCTTCCCCAAAGGTTTCTTTACGGAAGAATCAACAAGACGAACACCAAAAGAACAAGGATCAAAAGGTTTCAATTCAAACATATCATACATTCTTTTGGGCATAACGGAGGTACTAGCTCCAACATCACATAAAGCATAGCAAGAGAAGTTATTCAAGTTAATTTTAATCATAGGATCCCAACTATCTTCTAGCTTTCTAGGTATGGAGGCTTCTACCCTAAGCTTCTCCTCCCTAGCTTTGATGAGAGCATTAGTGATATGCTCCGTGAAGGCAAGATTAAGTGTGCTAGCGTGGGGATCTCTAGACATCTTGTGAAGAAAACCAATAACTTCAGAAAGGGTGCAATTATCAAAATCAAGGTCACTACTATCAAGTAAAGTGGTAGTGGTGTCCTTTAGGCTCACTTGTTTGGTAGCTTCTATGGTTATAGGAGTTTCTTCTTCTACGGTTGAGGTCATAGCATCACCATTAATAGGTCCAATGGGACTAGGAATGCATTGGGTGCTAAGAGTTTGGATATCCTCAACAACTTGGATAGTAGCAACAGTGTGGTGGGTAGGAAGGCTCTTAATTCTATCTTCTTCCTCCTTTTCTCTAGCCCATCTCTCTTTAAGTTTAGCCATCATCTTAATGTTTTCATTAATTTGCACTTGAATAGCATTCATAAGAGTGGTCTTCCTCTCCTCAAGAGGAGAAGTTCTAATTTTAAGAAACTCTACCTCATGGGCTAAATTGTCTACCTTCGAAGAGAGATTATCTAGTCTGTCTAGTTTTTCTTCTACACTCTTATTGAAGGCCTTTTGGGTAGTGATGAAGTCTTTAAGCATAATCTCTAGTTCAGAAGTGGAGTTCTTGGTGCTAGGATAAGCATTGTTGTTCCCATAGGAATTAGAGGGGAACGGTCTAGGGTTGCTACCAAAATTACTCCTATAAGCATTGTTATTGAAATTGTTTCTAGAGATAAAGTTCACATCTACTTGATCTTGAGCAATCAAAGAATTTAAAGGAACATCATGAGGATCAATAGAAGATTGCTTGGAAAGTAGAGACATGATCAAGTCAACTTTTTCATTTAGGGAGGAAATCTCCTCGACAGAGTTTACCTTCCTACCTGTTGGAGCGCGTTCGGTGTGCCATTGGGAATAATTGGTCATCATCTTGTCGAGAAGCTTCGTGGCAGCACCAAGTGTAGTTGACATAAAGGTTCCTCCCGCGGCCGAATCTAACAAGTTCCGCGAGGTAAAGTTCAAGCCTGCATAAAAAGTTTGGATAACCATCCAAGTAGTCAAACCATGAGTAGGGCAGTTCTTGACAAGAGATTTCATGCGTTCCCAAGCTTGGGTAACGTGTTCATTATCCAATTGTTTAAAATTCATTATGTTACTCCTTAATTGGATAATTTTAGCAGGGCGATAGTACTTCCCAATAAAGGCATCCTTGCACTTGTCCCAAGAATCTATACTATTCCTAGGCAAGGATTGAAACCATATTTTAGCTCCTCCTCTCAAGGAGAAAGGAAAAAGCTTAAGCTTAACAATATCACCATCTACTTCTTTGTACTTTTGCATATCACAGAGCTCAACAAAATTATTTAAGTGCAAAGCAGCAGCATCTCCAGCACCGGAGAATTGATCTTTCATAACTAGGTTCAGTAAAGCAGGTTTAATCTCATAATAAGGTGCTGAAGTGGCAGGGGTAGCAATAGGCGTGCAGATAAAGTCACTGTTGTTATGACTAGTGAAGTCATACAACTTGGTGTTCTCAGTGGAACCCATAGCAGCAGCAAGCAAGATAACTATTTTTGTGATTTTTGGTAAGGGACACTAAAGCAAAAACTGAAAGGTAAACTAACAAGACTAAAAAGCAAAGATAAAAGATAGCGTGCAACTCCCCTATCTTGAAGAGTGGAGTCCCCGGCAACGGCGCCAGAAACTTGCTTGATGGCTTCTCGCCCCTCGTTGGTTACCCCAAGTGGAAGGTTGAGATGTAGCGTAGCGGCAAATTTCCCTTGGCAAAGATACCAAGGATCGAATCCCGTGAGACTCCGAGGGTCGACAAGTAGGTGTCAACGGCGCCAGAAACTTAGCGGTTGACGGGACCTGCACACAGATACAGATAACTTTGCTCTCAACGAGTACAGAGAGGTTGTCAATCCCTCCGGCCTTGTTGTTTACAAAGGATCAAACACAAGAGATAATAATGATAGCTATGACCGCAACTAGGAAATAAAAACATGAAGTTAATAGAAGGTGTGATCAGCGGTGGTAATATGGACCGGGGTCCTATGATGTTCACTAGTGATGTCTCTCTCCCAAAAGACGATAAAACAGCAAAGCGAGGTAAACAAATTACAGCTGGGCAATTGACAGGATTATGTGCGCAAACCAATGCTAACTATGCTGCAAAGAAAGGTAGAGGCTCAAAAGCATGGGCGGTACGCCAAGGCAAGTAGACCGAAATCCATCTGCATCTACTACTAATCATCCACCTTGAGAAATCTATCCAGAACATCTCGCTGGTATTAAGTTGTGAATCCCACCCAAAGTGTAAACTCAAAGCAACAGACAACTGCATTAAAAGAACTTTGCGTAAAGTAAACAATCCTTGCACCCGCAAGTACAAGCACCGTTGTTTTCTCCCTTGTGGCAACAACACATCCCCTAGACTCATGTTTCTGTCACTCAAGCTAGTCATCAGGGGGCATGAACCCACAATCAAGCATAACGCTCCCTCTTGGAGTTACTACCTACTACTTGGCCAAAGCAATAAACAGCAACGGAGAACATGCAAGAATTACTCAAGAACAAAGATATAAAAGAGGTGAATCAAATATATTACTCAAACACAATCTGAACATAGTCTCATAATCCATCAGATCCCAGAAAACTCAGCAAAGCAACAGCAGAAAGATTACATATGTGCCTCGATCATGTAGGGCAGCTCACGAGGTCTAAACCATGAAGAGCAAAGAGGGGAGGAGAACATCATATAGCTACTGATCATGGACCCATGGTCCAAGGTGGACTACTCACGACTCATCCGGGAAGCGTCCATGGAGGTGGAGAAGCTCCCGGTGGTGGTTCTCCCCTCCGGCAGGGTGCCGGGAAGAGTTCTCCTGATGCTCCCGATCTTGGAAGCGCTGCGGCGGCGGAACAGAGGCGAGATCGCGAAAAAGGGTTCTGTCCTCGAGGGTTTCGGGACGAGAGGGATATATAGGCGAAGGGGGGCAGCCAGAGGCGGAGCAGGGGCCCCAGGCGCCCCCCTGGCGCGACCAGGGGTGGGGCCACGCCAGGTGGCCGCCTGGGCCTCCCCTGGCCCCCCTCTGGCCCATCTTTGGTTCTTCGCGAAGCTTCCTGTACGCTGATTTTTCCTATATTTTTCCTGGAATTTTTGGAGCACTCTTAATATGGGGGAAACCTGAAATAGAAAAAACAGCAGAAAACAGGAACTGGCACTGTGGTGCACTGAGTTAATAGGTTAGTCCAAATATGAACAAAAGTGTATGGAAGTGCATCAATATCATAGCAATATCACACAAAAGAAGCATGGAGCAAGCAGAAATTATAGATACGTTTTGGACGTATCAACATCCCCAAGCTTAATTCCTGCTCGTCCTCGAGTAGGTAAATGATAACAAGCATAATTTCTGTGGTGACATGCTACCAACCATATAAGAACTTTTTAAGTAAAGCAATCAAGGCATGTAATTCAATTCAAGTCATAACAAGCAAGAGTCTATATTAGCATTGTAACAAGCAACATAAGAACATAAAGGTGCAAGAGCTCTCGTTGTTCGTGACTCGAATGTCTCCAAATGGTGTTTGCGTGCAAGAAAGGGGATATGGATATACGAGAGAGTAAAACATAGTTTTTGTATTGTTGAGAACTTAATCTGCTAAAGTTTCACACTTGGTCTTCTTTGGAATCTTATCTTGACTCATCCCCAGACCACTAGCCAGGTACAAGTCAAAATGATCCACTCCCTTTCGATATTTTGAGCACTCATGCAATGGATGAGCGTAAGCAAGAAAGTTGACACTTAGGATGGCAAAGAGAGAAAAATGATGAAGGGGAAAGACAAAAAAGGTGTGAAAGGCTCACATCAATGAGGACGGCGAGAGAAAGCCAAATGATAGATATGATGTGAGGAGTAGGGATTGCCATGCAACGAATGCACATATGAGCTAAGGTAAGCTCTCAAATGGAACTAGTGGGGGTGCATCCAACTTGCTCGCTCAAGAAGACCTAGAGCTCTTTTGAGGAGGCTCATCATTGGAATATACGAGCCAAGTTCTATAGTGTGAAGGTCCCCACATAGCTATATGCATGAATGATAATCTCTATGAAGTACAAGGTATAAGATGAAGTACGAGTGTGGATCTCTCAAAAGGAATAGTAGTGTGCCCCCTTCTCTCTTTTTATTTCTTTTTCTCTTTTTTCTCTTTTTTTTTATTTTTTTGTGGCCTCAATGGCTCTTTCTATTTAACTCTCATTTGTCCTCTTTGGGATCTTTTGATTTGTCCTCTTTGGGATCTTTTCCTCACTTTAGGGGCAACACTCTATAAATTACAAGAAGTATAGAAGATCTTTCACACTTTACAAGAGTACTCAACATAAAGAAGATGAAACTATCATGATGTATGCAAATGTATGCCTCTGCCAGTGTAGCAGGATATGCAATGATACTAGCGCGTCATGTAGCAATGATTAGGGCAAGGCCCAACTAGCATGCGGCTCATCGATCAAGCAAAAAACATGTATGACATGAAGATCAAGTCATGAGAAGATGGATGTTGCATGGCAATGTATCTCGGAAAGGCTATGGAAATGCCTTGATAGGTAGGTATGGTGGCTGTTTTGAGGAAGGATATAATGAGTCTTATGATGACAGAGCGTATCGTGCCAAGGATTTGGATGCACCGGCGAGGTATGCGCCAACTCTCGAGGTGAGAAAGGGCAATGCACGGTACCGAAGAGGCTAGAAAAATATGGCTAGGTGGAAGTGTCAACTTTCGAATACTCACATTAGTCCGAAGAACTCATGCACTTATTATCGGTAACTCTCAATATAATTAGGAGGTTCACAAAGAGACAAGTACCCCGAGGAGGAGTGTATGGGGGTTTGGTTATCCTTGCGCATCCTCGACTCATGGTACGTGAGTGTACTCTAATATTTGATCCCTCCAAAGATTAGTGATCCATCTAGTAGCTAAAGTTCTCAACCATTTTGTAGGTTTTCGAAAATAAACACGGATTGCCCAAAATACGACATCTATCACTAATAGGCTAAAGCTCTTGACACCAAAAGTTCAGACATTACTCATGGCAATACCTTAAAACTATTGCAAGTTACTACTAAAATTAAATAGCAACCTCAATTACCTACTTTAAGTTAAGACACACAACTCAGTGCAACAGGCAAACTCTCTTAACAAGATAAACATGAAAACTCAAGAGAGTTCAGCAACCAACTAAACAAAAGCTCTTTAAAAAGAAAAGCATGAAAACTAAGAGCTAAACATGACAGCAGCTATGGAAAGACAAAGAACACACACAGCAAAGATAAGCATGAAAATCCTATGTTGTGTTCTAGGTTGAAGTGGAGCGTGTTTCTCTCCCACACAAAGAAAGCTGGGTTCTAACTTGTTATGAACAGCAAGCAAAGCTAAAGAAAACTAAAAAAAGAAACTAAGAGCAAGACGCTCCAACCATAGCACATAACGCATGAAGTGATAAAATTATAGTGGAACGAAAGACGAACTGATAATTGTTGATGGAGAAGGGGATGCATGGGGGCATCCCCAAGCTTAGACGCATGGGGGATGAGTTAGCTTGACCTCCTTGTTCGCACATGTTTGCATCATGTTTGGAGAGCCAATCCATCCCAAGAATAAGATCAATGTCGGAGTTGCCAAGAATAACCGGAGAAACTAGAAAACTGTAATCACCCATATGAATAGATATATCTGAAGCCACCATACTAGAAGTCATGTGTTTACCCGGAGAAATAACTTGCAACTTTTGAGGTAAGGCCACTGTGGCCACGTTGTGCTTAGATGCAAATGAACATGACATGAAGGAATGTGATGCACCTAAATCAAACAAAACTTTAGTAGGTTTAAGGTTAACTAGAAGATTACCAATTATCACATCTGAAGAATTCTCTGCTTGAGCTGCATTCATCAGATTCTCTCTTGCTTCCTTGGGATTGTGCTTGACAATATCAGTGCTGACAGGTAGAGGAGGCGGAAGGCGCCTTGGGTTGGGACACTTGTTGGCATAGTGACCCTTCTGAGAACACTTGTTGCAAGTAACTTCTGAAAGAGGCCGATGATAAGGACCAATTGATCTTGAAGCTTGGAACTGAGGCTTGGACTGATTGCTTGGGTTAGGTGGATGGGAGAATCCACAACCACATGAGTGCTTGTTGTTGTTTGGAGGACGAAGCACTGGAGGAGGCGGTAGCCAGAACTTCTGCTGCTTGGCAACCACTTGAGAGGAAGAGGAGGAGTGAACAACATCTCTAATCCTCTTTTTGGAAGCTTCACTCTTGAGCTGAGCTGCCTCTTGCTTGAGAGCCATATTGTAGAATTGGTCAAATTCATCCGGCTCGAACAAGGTGAGAGCAAGTTGGAGTTCATCTTTCAGACCACCTCGGAACTGATATATCTTGCTCTTGGCATCGGGGATGTCTTGCTTCGCATAACGGGAAGGATTCTGGAACTTGACATTGTATTGATAGACGGACATGGTGCCTTGCTTCAGGTTGCGGAATTGCTCACGCATAGCTTCAATGACACTGGTTGGAATGTGGTGAGAGCGGAAATCTTTGCAGAAGTCAGTCCACGAGATCTCACGATCACCTATGGAATCTTTGTACTGTTGCCACCAATCAGCAGCTTGATCTTTGAGTTGGAAAGCGGCAAACTTGACATAATCCTCAGGTCTCACGTTACTGCATTCAAAGTGCTTTTTGATGTCTGTGATCCAGTCTTCAGCATCTAGCGGGTCCACACAGTAACTGAACGACTTCGGTTGGTTTGCCAGGAATTGGTTCAGTGTCGCAAAGTGAGGTTGATTGAACAGATTGCCTTGGCCTTGGTTTCCATGATTGCCTTGATTTGCTTGGTTGGCTGGAAAGTTCTGCATCATTTGCATGAGCATCTGAGTGTTCTGGTTGGTCGCTTGCATAATTTCTCTCCATGCCTCAGACGAAGGAGGAGGGGAAGGAGGACGTTCAGGAGGACGCTCTTCTTCGCCCTCTTGGTTAGGGTTGGGAACCTTCTTAGGAGCCATCCTGAATATGATGACAACCGTTAGCCATTGATGCAAAACAGGTAAGCTGAATCAACGGCTAGAAATTTGCAACATAAGTCTTCACAATAAACATTCGAACAAAATAAACGAATGAATTCCACAGTTTAATGATACAACAATATTATTGA
Organism: Secale cereale; assembly: GCA_902687465.1. Classification (NCBI taxonomy): domain Eukaryota; kingdom Viridiplantae; phylum Streptophyta; class Magnoliopsida; order Poales; family Poaceae; genus Secale; species Secale cereale. The sequence goes on from LR738714.1 coordinate 444,963,365, forward strand.
GAAGCCACTTGGGAGAACAAAAGATAAAATAAAACTACAAGGTGCAGATGGAACAAATACATGATAGAAGTTTCGTCCCACATGTTCGTGCTGAATGCCCCATGGAATGTGTTACAACGGGTGTTGCAATCCCCGGATCAGCATAGCCAAGGCCCCTTTAAGATGCAACTCCCAATTGGAACAGCGCGCATGAAACCTCTTCACTCGATGTTGAACCCCAAACCTCGTACCATGCACTCGTTGGAAGAATGCCTACGAGCTACTTGAAGAACCCACCTATTAATTCCCGAAGGTTTCCGGTTATGCAATCTGGTGTTGGGGATACAGGGGAAGCACCGCGCACTCAACTCTAAACCTACATCCAGCTGTATCCATCCGTCAACACATAACCAGTCATCCTCGGAAACTGTTTACCTTGGACCTTCGAAACGTATCCGCTATACTAGCTGTGGCAATACTCCCGAACTATCCCACCAGTATTGGGTGACGTCGGGATTATCTCACCACTAACCGCATAGAAGAGTTTTCGATGTCGGCCGTCTTAAGTATTCTAGAACCGCTGCGATACATTTGTGACGACAACACCTCGGATCATGCTGGCAATGGGGATTACCCAGGCGGGTATTGGACTCCCATTCCCGTCCCCGCGAGAGTCACCCCATGCCCGTCCTCGTCCCCATACCCGCCCGTGGGGAACAAATACTAGGGATAGGGAACTCTGGCATATGCGGTGTCCACTCATATGCAACTGGGCGGTCGAGCTTCACCTGCCATATCGGGTGTACCGCCAGTTTAGTTTGTTCCAGACACACCCGCCGGAGTGGGAGGACACGGACCAGCTGCTACACGCGTAAGATATAATTAACATTGAGCACCTATCTGCTTCTCGGCCTCATCGATGGTTGTAATATTATATTTCTAACTTGCATGTTGGATAGGAAAAAGCTGCGTAAGATCAAGGACCGGGCCAAGCATCACAGGAAGTATGTTGTACAGTTCCAGTTTAGTGTTGATCAAGCAAGGCGCAACAAAGGAGCCCCGCTCGTGAGCACTGCCCGATCGCGTTCAACAACTATCTCACATGGTTCCTTGCAAGAACCCGTGTGGAGGTATGCAAGCCGGCGTATGCTGAGGAGATTTTGGAAGATCCCACCGTTTTTGATGAGATAGCCTAGCACTAGTACAACGCATTAGTCCGGAAAGGCAACTTAGTGATCCCTGCAGGCCCAATGATGAACTTTGTGGTATTTTCCCTTTCTGCACTATTTACATCTTCGCTTGCCTAACACGTTAATACCGTTTCTGTTCATAGCGTGCCCAGATCAAGAAAGCAGCTGATGAGACCGACACTATTTTGGAAACAACCCCGGCTGGCAAAGGTGATGGGGAAGATGCCCTTCGAGCATTAATTAAGGTTCACGTCTCCTTCAATCTAGCACTTAACATGTGTTGCTACGTTCGATGTCTCATTCACTTGTTCATGTTGCATCTCCAGGGCCAAAAGTTAAGGCGGCTATCAAATCTTTTCGGTTGTCGTGACCCCGAGTATGTATCACCAGAACGTTTTAGGTCGGCGACACCATCAGATCCCACTTCTGACCATGCTGATCCTTTGGAAGATGAGGATGTGGGTGTGGTCACCCAAGAGGTATGGCATGAGGATATATATCCAATTGTTGATGCATTGCTAACTATATCCTCACACACGGTCTTTCCATATCTTGTGTTGATGCATAGGCTCCTGATGATATGGTCTTGGGGACCTACAAGGTTCGTTATGCATACCAGTTAAAGCCTAGGAGGCGATTCAAGAAATACACACCTGAGGACTTCACCGAAATAGGCAAAAGGACGGTCGGCACCTCGCGGATGGCGGCTTTGGATGACTATTTGGATGACGATGAGGATGACGTGGAGGTACCGGAGCCGGAGCGGGTTCCTCCTCCTAGGAAGGTGAAGAAGATTAGTGTCAAGAGGGCGGGAGGAGCCAGCAAGCGCTCAAGGAACTAGTCGTCTTCCTCTTTTAGTAATGGTAGCTCTATGTTGGTGGTAGCTCTATGTTGAACTGTATGTTGGCAGTAATGTCGAACTTGTCGTGATGGTTACTATATGTGTTGAACTCTATTTTGGTGCTAATGTTAAACTTGAAGCATTCGGCCATATGTATTGAACTATTCATCTTGCCAAATGTGTATGCAACTATCTGTGACTAAAAAAGACCCAGTTAGAGAGACAAAAAAACTGGTGCAACAGAGAGCAACAGAATGTAGGAAAAGATACAGACTTGTGTGGCGCCTAGCTTGGAGGCGCCACACTGTACAGTGCAACGCCTAGCATAGGGGCGCCACATTGTACAGTGCAACGCCTGCAAGCTAGGCGCTACACATGCCTGTAGCTGTCCAGAGAGCAACAAAAAGTTTGACAAGTTACATACCTGTGCAGCGCCTAGCTCGCACGCGCCACACTACATAGTGCAGCACCTAGCTGGCAGGCGTTGCACTATACAGCGTGGCGCCTGCGAGCTAGGCGCTGCACAGGCCTGAAACTTGTCAAAGTTTCTGTTGCTCTCTGGACAGCTACAGACCTATGCAACGCCCAGCTCGCAGGCGCCACACTGTACAGTGCAACGCCTGCAAGCTAGGCGCTGCACAGGTTTGTAGCTGTCCAGAGAGCAACAGAAACTTTGACAAGCTTCAGGCCTGTGCAGC